>CM040753.1:14234883-15434883 GCA_022829145.1 Albula goreensis | reverse complement strand
ATATGCCATGTAATATTATATTGTATTACATGCATGACCTACAATGAAAACAATCATGTAAGCAAAACAGCTGAACATTCTGAAAGAAGTCTCATTTCTATGTTGTTTTTAAGTTTTTTTTGTATGTTTCCAGGCAGTGTTTGATATTTTACTGCTGTGAATGTCAATGGAGGGTGTGGAATTTATTGTGTTATATATATACAGTATATTAGAGTTATTAGCCCAAGAAATTGCCCGTTAACAGCCCTGCAGATTAAAGCTTAAATAAATGCTCTAGCAGCAAGTGCACCTTGACATCAATTTTCCAGAGGAGATCAGGTCTTCATTGGTAGAATTGCTGCAAAGAAACCTCTTCTGAGGGATGTAAACAAGAAGAAAAGATTGGCAAAAGTTTTGGGCAAAAGATCACAGCCAGTGGACACCAGAACAATGGAAATCTGTTCTTTGGTCAGACATGTCCAAATTAGAAATTTTTGGCTCAAATCACTATGTTTTTGTGAGATGCAGAGAATATGAACAGATGATGCCAGCATGTGTGGTGCCCACTGTGAAGTATGGAGGAGGGGAGGGGGCAGTGTAATGTTGTGGGGGTGTTTTGCTAGTGATGCTGTGGGAGATTTATATATAATTGAAGGCAAACTAGACCAGCATGGCTCCCACTGCATTTTTCAGCAACATGTTATCCCATATAATCAGTGCCTAGTTGGACTGTCATTTGTTTTTCATTTGTTTTTTAGATAATGACCCTAAGCACACCTCAAGGTTGTTAACATATCTTGTAAACAAGGAAAGAAATGGAGTGCTGCAACAGATGACCTGGCCCCCACAATCTCCTGACCTGAACCTTACAGAGCTGGTTTGGGATGAGTTGGCCTGAAGAGTTAGATTAAGGCAGCCAACTTGTGCCCAGAACTTGTGGGAACTCTTTCAGGACTGTTGGACATGTGGCTACCTCTGAAAGCTGGTTGAAAGAATGCCTGGAGTCTGCAAGACTGTCATCAAAACAAAATGGGGCTATTTTCAAGAATCTAAAATATAAGATAATTTTGACTTGTTGAACACTTATCTTGGTTGCCGCAATATTTGATTTATATTACTTCATTGCTCCGAGGCATTGTTGCAACTGTAAGTGTTCAAGACACTGAAATTTGCATGAAATTCAGTGGGGAAAAAAGAGAGCAGTGAGTGGATACCATTCTGATCTAATCGGAAAGACACAAAATATGAATCCATATCCCACTTAACAAGGCAAAGCAGCTCGTCTAATGACATGGTTTTATAGGTCATGCACGGAGGTTCCACAGTTTCTCTGACAAATTCTAAAGCTGTGTTTTTGCCTTGATGCAAATTTGTATTCCTCAGAATATTTTAGCAGGTTGAAAGAATTAAACATGTAAATCAATCTTCTGTATTTCTGCAGCAATATTCAAAGAATTGTTTCTCTGTACAGTCTTTCTAGTATAATCCATGGAAGTCTACTACATGACAATCATACGAATTACAGGTGACCCTCCCACATCACAGCTTTGTTTTCGTGGGCTGGCAACAAACAATTAAGTTATGGGATGACTGCCTTTTAAGATGTAGTTGCCCCTTGAAACTGACTAACCATTTGGGCATGAGACAGCGCAGAGCTTAAGTCTGGTCTACAATGCTCAGCTGGTCTACAAAATCCCCCAGCTGATCCCCTAACCCCTGCAATGCGGAGTTAGCAGTGGTGCCAACTTAACTATTTTCTTGCTAGATTTAACAACTTTTCAGACTTCTCTGGCACCTTTTTTTTTTTTTTTTTTTTTTTCAAAAAGCACCTTGCAACAAACTTAGCTGCAAATTTAGCATGCATTTTCCCTCTAAATGACACAAAAACAATTTTCTCTGTCACACACTCAGTCACAAAACACAGTCTGTCTTCACTCTGCTCTGCATTCCGGCATTGGTAGACCTAGCCTGGATACATCAGGCTCTATAGTCCATGTTCACTGGATTGGATTACATTTAAAACAGCACTTTCCCTGTGTGCTTAACCTTTGAACTCCCATTGACCAAACACTGGCCCCAATCCCCTTTGAATCTGCTGGAACAATAGGGATTTATTAAGAAAATAACCTGACACTGATATGTGCAAACAATGATTGATACAGCAGAGCTCCGATTATCGGATTCTTCTGCACCTCCAGTGGCTGACAATCAGGACAAACCATCCACTGTGTGACAACCTCCACAGCAAGCTAAAGCTTGAGAAGACTGTAAAAATGGCAAACGCTACTGTGCACAGATATTAGTAGCACATTGGGCATGAGGTTCCACAAAATGTGTGATGTTCTGGACTGAAACTGTCAGCTTAAAAAGTAAATGATGACCTTTTTTTAAATTGATAACAAGCGCTAATTTGCAATAGATATGACCAGGCCACTCCCAAGGCCACGTCCCCTTTTAGCCAGTTGGCATGAACACACACACACACATATACACACACTTGACCTCCATGCCAAATTTCAGCCTCCAAGGGCAAAAGCTGTGGCTGCCAAAGGGTGGGGAAATTTTTGTGGATCGATCGACCAATCAACCAACCAATCAACCACCTGACAGAACGAGCTACAGAGCTGCTGGTAGCAGCTAAAAATGGCCTTTTGGTATATTTTATTCCCTTTATCATACCTATCATTATCATCATCATTATCAACATCATCGGCATCATCAGGAAACAATGAGCAGTTTAGACCCTTTATGGGATGTGTGTATGTGTGTGAGACTTTTATATGAGACTCATATAATCATATAAGCCTTATATCTGTGTTGCTGGATATGTCTTCCATGACTTACTCATGTCATACTACTACCAATAAGAGCAGGCAGCAGTAGCAGCAATCCTACACTAGCAGAATGCTAGGAGATCATAATTTATAGTTTTGATAATTAATGATGACTTTTTACATTTTTGCCATTTAACTCCATGGTGATCCAAGGTGGTCTTAGCTGAAAATGTGTTAAAATCAATGTATTGATATTTTGAAGGCAAATATTATTATTACTCTCTACTAAAGATTCCTCCACACATTTTGTTGGAGGACAGATGGAATTTAGTTGAAGGAGTGTGGGCAGCTGATTTTGATCTTTTTCTGTTGGCACAATAAAAATAAACATTGGTGCTTTGGTCTGCCAATGTTAACGCTCTCCACATCATCAGCAAACAATGTTTGTGGCCATCAAACACAAAGAATCATTGGTCCTTTTATGTGCTGTGCATTTTCCTATTTTTTGGTTTGATAACTAAAGCATGCATAACCAGCCAATGTTTCAACCAGTACTGCCAATGTTTCATGGCTGTGTGACAAATAGTATTCAAAACACCATGTGACTAATACTTCTCTGATGTAATTTAACATAGCAATATGTATTGTTTTTTTCTGAAATTTTCTGAAAAGTTCTTTTTTGGAGATATACGTTTTTTATATCAGAATGCCAAAAGCATTACATACAGCTGAAACTGGTGATTTGGAGGTTAGAATCTTGACAGTAATGTAAAATATCTGCTAGAGAACTTTCAGGTGGCCCTTCTAATCCATTAAAGCTCTCTTTCAGATGGAGGCCAAAGCCAGATCAACGCACTTTGTATCACTGTATAAAGATGAAAGGCTAATAACATTGCCCCCATTGCCAGACAAGGAGAAAAGATGGAATGTGACGGCAGCATTTTCTCCAAATGGTTCTATATTTATTTATTTTGGGAATACATTTTGTATTGAAAATTAGTGTTCGCAAATGTTTTGAGCAGAAGAATCAATTCATGTGATTAAGCTACAAAGCTGTAGAAAAGAATCACAAACTGATTAACATGGGAATGATCGTGATAGATTCTATGAGGGAAATGTCCTCCCTACAGTGTAAACAAACTTGTCTTCCTTTGATGTGCGCTACAGTACACCCTAGTGGAGATATAAATAAATTATTTTATTTACATCTATGCAAAACATACGTTATGCAACTTAAATGCTATCTTTGTGATGCAACATGAGCATAAGCATTATGGTTATGGATGTTATTTAATTATTAATACATATGAAACCATTGCTATAAATTTGGACATAATAATATTGTCAATCATTTGCGTCCAAGTGGTATTGGGTAAAAAAATGATAACCATTATAATAACATTATGATATGATTATAATGTATAATATATAACAATATTTTAAAAAAATAATATATCAAACAGCATTGTATTCTGTACTGCCAACATAAAAGTGAAACTTTTCAAAACAATAATAGTGTAAAAGTGTTTGAACTAATTCACCAAGGAGCTGTAAGAGCATTTTTTTTCACTGAGGAAGCTCGGCTGAAGCACTTACATTTAAAGAAGGGCTGCTCTCACTGTCTGAACCTGGGGTATCCTAAGTATATGCCAACTAACCAGGAATGCCTGTTTTTATCATAAGACAAACATCATATCACACTTTTCATGTATACTGCTAGATATTTGCAGAAACTAAATAAGCTAAAGTACTGTGGTCAAAAGTGCAGCTCAGCTCAGCATATGACAGTGGCATCTACAATCTCTGGTTCTTCAATAATGGTTGCTTCACTGTTATGATGCAATGTAACAGCAATGCAGAGGACAGATCTGACAAATATATTGCATCCAGATCAAGCTTTTAGATCTAGCAGCACTTTAATTATAGGGGTTAATGTGTAGTGCTCGTGGTGTCATTGTTAAAGTTTGCCAAGGGAAATTGCTGGCCCTGCCCTCAATTCTGCATTCCTGGAAAGCCTTGAGGCCCTCCTGTAGTAATTGTTGGTTGCGGGTCATGTGACAGGCCTGACACACACGCGCGCACACACAGTTCTGTCAAGTGCAGCTATATTGACACAGTAACATTCGGTCTAGGCCTTTGTGTGCTGTTTTGGCAGAACCATGTTCTTGCTGCAGCAACTTAAAGAACGTGCATTGGAACATGGTTTATGATATAGCTGCATTCTTCATGATTTATGTCTGACAAAATGGGACAAACTGATTCTTCCTCCAAATGTTAAAACCGTGGGTCAATTTCTCTGCTTTAAACCGCGTGGCGGATATGGACTATACGTTGTCTTACATCCAACGTTGATTACATATACGTTGGCTTTCACCTAATTATACCAGACATCAGATACCTGATGTCACTGCTTTCGAATGCTTCTCCTCGCGGTGTAACCTTTAACAACTCAACTCATTGGACACAGTAATCTTGGACAGGACAGTTGCTGCCTGTCATAGGCTATGCAACATCGCACTCACTTAGCTTTAAGTTACTTTCCCAGTGTTTGACTAGGTAAAAAAATAATTTAAAATATGATACTTACATGCGATTTCAATGTATGTATGTTTATTATTCTGTTTCAAATTATGTAGCCGACAATGTATCAATGGTAGCCGACTTCTGGTCCATGATAACTGCAGCGTGTGATGATTTTTGTTTTCATCATTACATCAGAAATCAAATAAGACCGAAACACCAGATGAGATACGTGACCTGTGAAAATCAAGTTTTAGCAGCAATTTGTCATCAACTGTAATCAACAAAGTGACTTTGCAAAGGGTGTCAGTAGGCTGCTAGTAATTTAGAGTATGTAGACAAACGTAAATTATGTATTTCATCAGCTGTTTAATTACTTTATGCTACGAAACGTTTTGGCGAGATTTCTCCCAGGTTGTCCGTAACAGATAGGCTATGTTTCATATACTGCAACATGCAATTGTGGCTTGAATTACAATGGCCGGTTAGCACATGTTTATTCCCAACAGGAAAATCCGCAGTGCGGAATTGATAACATAGCCTGCATTCTCAAAACACGAAAAAGACGGTTTTGGTAAAGTTAATAGTCGTTCCATCTCGGTTGAAGGGGTGGTTATGTATTTTAAACCTCTGGCTCTGAGTTTTCGAATTCTTCTTAAGGCACGCTCTGATTAAAGTCTAGTGTGACATGTTACCCTATACAAGTAATATCTCCCTTTCTCCCGATCTCTCCTGGCTGCACACATCATGGTGTTGAGAGACCTCACTGGATGATCCGGTTAAATTAAAACAACTGTCTGTTTTTCTGATCTTCGCACGAACTCGACAGAACGAGCAAAGTCGAATCACACATACACAAAGCCCCAAAGCCAGTAAGGAGCGGATGTTAGCAATATTTCCATGTGCTTATATCGGTTACTAATATAATCGCCTACTTAAGGTCGCATTTCAGCCGAAATTAACACAGACATCCATGTCCACTTTATATCTTTAAAAAGCAAAGGATCGATACAAAGTAATCTTGTAGGTGTTCTGGTGACATTACTTATAACTGAGCCCTTTAGGTGAAAGAAGAGACAGAGCTGCCAAGCTGTGATGAAAAATATGTGCTTCAAGAAGGCCAGATTCACAAAAGGCCGAAATACTCACATGCAGGAAGTAGCCGTTGCTGATACAAAGGAAAATGCCCTTCCAGAAAAACAGAAAATTCCATTACAATTATATATTAACTCACCAGAATAGCTTGCTTATGATAGGTATCAATAAAGACATGAAATATGTGTTGAGCCTAAATGTGATCGATTTGAATTTCGTTTGTTGTAATCACAATCACTTACCACAGCGAACAAAATATACATACTAGATGTAATTTAATGTAGAATTGAAGCCATCATTAGAAATAAGTTACTTTTGGTTTTGGTCCTTAATGGATTGCCTTTCATGATTGCATCATTGGGTCCTGAAAATGAACTTGAAGGCTGAATGCCTCTCGTGCTTGTTTCTCTAGTAGCCTCTTTTGGATTATCTTTTGCATTTACATGTAGGCTACACATTTTACTGAATCGTTTTCTCTGCACAAACATTTAACCTGCTGAAATACAAGTATGGCTCAGTTCTCTGACACCCGTGATTGTAAAGCAGTAAAACCGGTTTCAATGTAACATTCAGACAACGATGTTTAAGGTAAAAAAAAAAATAAAAAAAATAAAGCTGCCAAGTCAAATACAACGAACAAACCATATAATTTATTACAATTCCCACAATGCTCTACATTTTACTTTCCCTGAATCGCTTGTTTTACCCCTTGATAAACAGGTAAACAGACTCGTCCGACATATATGTTGCAATTGATCTGGTTGCGCATAACACGAAATATAAAGTTTTAGTCACCTCTTCTTGGCTGAAACAGCTTGCTACCAAGGAGCGGGTGAAAGCTTAAAGTATATTGGCCAAAAGTATTATTATTATTATTATTATTATTATTAGAATTTCAATCCATTTCAAAAATGTCTCTTAAATGAATTTATAAATTGCATGAAGCGTGCTTGTTTTCGGATACAAATGTACAATATTTTAAAATGCATCCATTATCAAAACAGCACTGCATCAGAGAGATCATCTGCCTTTCGCAATACACTTGGAGAAAGATAAATGTTTAAACAAAGTAAGGACATGTTCAAAATATAAATATCTATTTGTAACTAGAATTCACTGTCATATTGTTTTTTTTAACTTTTGAGAAAAACATAAAATATATGATTCTATAGAAATAACTAATAGTAAAATATTGATAAAGTATTGCCCGCAGTATGTTATTTTGTGCCTATGGGTTGTGACGTCTGACGGAGTTGCTTAAAAAATACGTACGTACTTCTAGCAGCAGCAGCAGCGTATGTTTTTGAATTCACTAACCCTTGCGTACGCCAATACACAACCCTCCCAGAGTGCAATGCGTTTTTTCACATAGCCATCTTGTCGAGTGGAAGAGGAGGGGAGGTAGTTTGTGAATTTCAGTTCCCTGGAGCCCGAGGGAGAGAAGAGGCAGGGTTCAGCAAAGCCAAGCTTCCTCAGAGATTTTACAACTGTTGGAGCTCATCGATTTCGCTCAAAGAGTCGTGGATGGACGTGTTTACATGATGTCGTGCGTGTTGGCTTCTAGGTTGAAAAAGTGCTTGAAAAGGAGAGTGGTGGACAACGGGTCCGCCTCAGACTAAAGTAGCCGTAGCAGCTGGTGAGCTACATCTGCGACAGCGGCCTGCTAGCAACTCCAGGGCCGGGACAATACCTTACAAAGCAGGCCAGCTCTTACAGACTGCAGGAAGGGACGTGGAAAGCGTGGATAGACTGGTATATAGATTGCTAGCTATACTGGAATAGCGTCGCATGTGAGTTCAGAAGACCGGGGCTTTATGTTTTTCAGAACGACGTATGCAACAGGAGGGGAGAGGTAGAAAGATGACGTGCAATCGTCTCGCTAACAGTTGTTGTAAACTGTGAAATTGTTACTATATATTGTATTTCAGTATATGTGTAGTATTTAGATAAGACTTTATATACTTTTATCCTGTCTAGCAAAAGAGTGGCGTTATCACAACATAAGATATTCAAAATGTCTAAAATGCCGGCAAAAAAGAAGAGCTGCTTTCAGATTACTAGTGTGACACAGGCTCAGGTGACGGCCAGCAGCATCACCGATGACACCGAGAGTTTGGACGATCCGGACGAATCACGGACTGAAGACGTTTCGTCGGAAATATTCGATGTGTCCAGGGCGGATTTCGAACCGGAGGTATGTGATAGGAGTTCATCAGAAGAAACCCTGAACAACGTAGGGGGGGATTCTTCGGAGGCCCACTCCGCCATGGCTTTGCATATACCTCAAGACGGGCAGCTACTACCGACAGTAGTGTCATCAGGTTCTGCAAACGGGGGGTTCGGGTTCAGAAGCTCAGCGGTTCCAAGCGTTGCTCACGTCGGGGGTTCGCACGTTTTGGGAGCAAGCATACCGGCTGTAGGCCAGCCCGCTTCAGCTCCGGTGGGGATAGTGCAACAGTCGGCGGTCCCAGCTGTAAGCGCCGGTGGAGCCGTCGCTAATGTGACGATAGGCACGTCTCAGCAGCCACTCGCCCCCTCCTCCTCCTCCGGCACAGCCACTAGTTCAGCGACAACGACTACTACCGCGAGCTGCAGTTCACGCTTCAGGGTCATCAAACTTGATCATGGTACGGGAGAGCCCTTCCGAAGGGGCAGGTGGACTTGCACGGAGTTCTACGAGCGGGAGTCAGAGGGCTCCGTGATCACTCGGACTGTGGAGAGCATAAAGCCCACCAGTGCCGTGGATCAGGTTCCAGAGAGAGACAGCGGGCTGGGTGTAGCAGGAAGCTCTGTTGTGGCTCCTGCCCCCATCTCAGCCCAGGTGTTGGACCCTGCTTCCATGTCTGCTGAATCTTCTGGCTTGACACACACAGTTCTCCACCCAGTGGACCCCCAGCAACAGACGTATGGAATTGGACACCAACCCTCCAGTGGGGCCTTCCAGCCCCCAGCGTATGGTGGGAAGCCCATAGCAGTGGCGGTTCCATCGCAGCCCCAGGTCCAAGTCAGCGTTCAGCCAGCTGTGCCCCCCCAAAACCTTCTCCCACCTGGGCACAATGGTGTTCCTGCCAGTGCTCCTTTGCCCATACAGAAATCTCCCAGCATCCCCTCTGCCCCTGCCGCCACGCAAAGCCAGCAGTTTGCCTACCCAGTCCCCTCTCACCACCTGCCTGCAGTGATTCCCCCCAGCCAGGCTACTGACTACCGCCAGCAGCAGCTTCGGTCGGCTGCTGCCACTGCCTCGGTCCAGACCCTCTCTGTGGCTTCCCTGCCAGTTGGGCCACCGGCAAGCCAGGGCCCATCTCCTGTCATGACCCCTGCTGCCACCGTGGGCGCCCAAGTCCTGGGGCTGATGGTGCAGGCTGGGGAAGTGGTGGCAGCAGTGTCGTTGCCAGGTAACCAGGCACCAGCCCCAGCTCAGGGGCTCCTGCAACAGGCTGGCTCTATGGCAGTGCCCGGAACAGCGGGAGGCACGGTGGTCCCACATTCGGTCGGCACAGTTCCACTCCAGCCTCTGGGATTGGCTGGGAGTGCCCCTGTTACCACTGTTGCATTGGTGGCACCCCCCAGTGTCCAGAATGTGCCTACCACTGTGCTGCCTGGCCCCTCCAGCACTCCTTTGACTCTGCCGAACCAGGCCCAGGCGTCGCCTTCTGCGGTGGGACAGCCACTACAGGGCCCCCGCAGTGGGAGCGTGGCGGGTTTGGGCTTCGCCCCGCAGGTCCCCCCCTCCACCTCTGCCCCTGTGCCAGTGGATGAGAACCGAAGGAAGTCAGATGCCCTACCTCAGCCCTCTGCCCTCCCTGCGAAAGATGTGGCAAAGCCTCTGATCCCAGAAAGCCTGCAGCTGCCTGCACCTTCTGTCAACAGCCTGTTTGGATTACCACTCAGTCTGGATGGTGATGAAGACAGGTAAGAATACAGTCTGTTTTAAATCCAACAGAAATGTAAGAAATCTCACCCACATAGAAACGGCAGCGATTAATTACAGCAGGAAATTTTGAGTGGCTGTTGACACTCTTGCAGGTAGCCTACAGTGTGGGTGAAACTTAATAAACAATCTAGATTTCTCAGTGCTCAGTGTGTCAAGTTTTGTGAAACATGGCTGTATTCAGATGTAATTTTGTGTAATAGCACGTGCTAGAGCATGTGGTTGGACTGCTGAGTGAGTTTTCCTAGGCAGCATAGGGGCCTGTTTGAAAAAGGGATGTGTCCATTTCAGCCTTGGAAACACCGTCCATACCATGTGTGTTGAAGATTTCACATTTTGTTCTTTGAGAGTAGGTGGTTTCCACTGTTGGTGTGTGCAAGAAACTGCTTCTTTAGGCAAGGTTACTATGAGATCTTGTCCTTAAAATGCTTTGGCCACATATAGAAACGTGCCTCCTGGTTATCGTTAAATGGGGAACTTGAGTGGGGGGAGGGATGGGGCTAACTGAGAGCTGGCACACAGAAAGGAAATTATGTGTTTGCAGTTTTTGATGGTTACCTCCAAATCCTGGAAGGCAACCCGTTTCATAAAAAAGCACACATGAAAGTCCCTTCTCCAGCACTGTAAAAGAAATAATTAATCCTTTTGGCTTAGAGCTGTCCAGTGAGGTGCTGAATAATTTACGCAAACTTGGGTCCTTCCACTGAAGCCTTTACCAGCTCTCTTGTCTTTCTCAGTGTATTGTTCATGTGTTATATTACTGGTTCTGACTGCACTGTAACACATTGTAGTCGTGGGCAAGGTATGTCCCCTTGGAAAAGAGAGATCCCAGTTTTTTGGGCCTAATTAATAGTTCATCTTCACTGTGGTATTTTTCTCCCACTTTGAGCATCCCGTTTTTCAGATTAATCCAAAACTGAGCAGATACATTAGGGTAGTGCAAAGGTTAGGGAATTGGGCTTGTAACTGTGGTTTCAGGTTTGATTCCCTCGTGAGACACTGTTGTCCTTTTTTTTGAGTAAAGGTACATAACTTCAGCTGGTTGTATCAAAGGAAAGAATGTGAAAATGTTGCTGTGGATAAGCAAATAAGTTGCTGTGGACAAGCATAGTGTAATGTCTGCTGAACTCTGTACCAATCTCTGTGGTGTGTCTCTGACAAGCTTGATGGGAATGCTTCTCTGTGATGTCACTTTCTTTCTGCAACCATATGTTCCTGCTGGATTCATAGAGGTGTTCCATGTTATGAATGTTGGCAGTAAATATCCTGAATCATCATCCATGAGCTGCATGAAACAGACATGCAACAGGTTAGGAAGTCCTAGAATTACGTAGTGGCACCACTACATATATATTTACTTGTGTATGTATGTTAATGGTGCCATCATACTACCTTTGCATGACCTTTGGGACCAAAATGAGATCCAGATAAAGTGGAGATACAGACAGGGCTTAACACTCTGCTTTTACTCCTTCATTTTTGTGAAGGCAATGACTGGGGAAACCCAAAGGTTTCAGTGTTGACAATGTAGTTTAACCAAGTCATGGTTGAGCACCTTCCCAGTAAGCTACCATGTATTCTCATACTTTTGTATTATCCTACAGTTACATAGTACATAGTAGGACCTAGTACCATCGACTTTCATGCAAAGTCATAAAGCTTCTGGCTCTGATTCTCACATCCTTATTTAAGGTTTCTCTTGCGTGTGGGCCATAGCCCCTAATGATCGCTGATCCTAACCATGACTGGAGTGTCTGATCTCAAACGCTTGCTAAAATATTGTTATAAGGGTGATTTTTGACACTTGCAACATGTTCCGTTTATTGTGTCTGATATTTCCTTTTCTTGGGTAAAATGTGCTTTTATCAGTGGGTGGGGGTGAGGTGTATTATGTCCTGAACAAACTGTTGGAAACATTCTGAAAGTTTCACTTCCAGAGGGTTTGGTGACGTTTATGATGTTTCGGTGGCAAACATGTTTAACGAAATGGCATGAATTTACAAAATAATTCCATTTGTGATTGAAAGTCTTTTCCTTTGAGAATGGCTCCAGTCATGTGAAGTTGCTGATTTGTGTCAGTTGAACAGTTGTGTGCTGTGTGATCTCAATGGGGCCCAGCGGGAGTGCGTACGTGTGTGTGTCATATCAGCACTACTGTGGAAAGCCCAGGAGAACATGCTTGTAGCAGACTTATATTTCCCAGTTCAAAATGAACCTTGATTGCAATTCAAGGCCTTACAGCGACCCTGCTGCAGTGACTCTTCAGGCCTGCTCTGGCTAGCTGTCAGTTATGACAGACATTGATGTGTTCATCCTTGCAGTGGAGTTTTATAGCTTTGCTCTGTGTGGCTTTGTAGACTGCACATGGTGGACAAAAATAAATGTTTGTAAATTAGGGGCTAAATGTTTCCATGAAATCCAGCCTTCAAGGGAAAGTATTGTTGTGACAGGGAATCTCGGACCACTGTCACGGTAGAGGGAACTTACTGTAAATAATGCATGGATCTTTTTTTTTCTTTTTTTTCTAGGTCAAAGGGGAAAGTTAAACATTCCCTTTGACATATGATTCAGGAACTCATGGTTTTATAAGCAGCACTGTGTAAGCTACCCTGTACTGTTACCCTCTCTATTAAAATTTTGTGAATGACTTGCATACCTCTGTTAAAGTATGCATTTATGTCATCTGACTCAGTTCAGTGTGGTCATATATACAATAATTTTGTGATACTTTAACGTTTCAGTTTTAATCATGGGAGAATGTTAAACTCATGTCCTTGTTCTGGTTTGAATTAGTGCATCTCAAGTCAGAACAGAGCAGTGTTACTGTGGGCATGAAATTCTTCATCTTGAAGCTGTTTACACAAACACACACAAGTGCGCACATGCAGTCCAAGTGTTGTTCATAGACTGTTAAAATTGCTATGCCTTCTTGGGTAAGAAGGCATAGCATTCAACGGGTGCAAACCATTCAACGGGTGCAGTTTTTAAACATTTTTTTTTTTTAGCCTTGATCAATGGTTTGATGAGAATGACTGTCTTTAGCTAAGCTGAATTTGAGGCTGAACAATCGCTGTCTGTTGCAGCAGAGATGCATTTGGAAAGTACCGTCTGCCGGCTGGTGAGAATTACGAAGCCATTCAGTTTATGAGCTCCAAGATTCCGCAGTATCCATTGGCTCAGCAGTGGAGGATGGGAAGAAAGACAGCAGTCTAATTCAGGGAGTGTTTGACAATTCTTTTTTAAAACTACAAATAGGCCACTATTCCATCGCTGATGATGAACATGCAAAACCCTCATGCATTGAGTGCAGCATACAATGCCATGTGATATAGCACTAAATAGGAAAAAAATAATAAAAGGCAATATAAAAAGAGCATAAATAAATTGTGTGAAATTCAGAACATTTTAGTAAAAGTGGACTTAGCCCCTTGTACTAGTACTCTAAATAAGCATTGTGTCATTGCCACTTATGCTGGGGGTAAAATGGTAGAGGGCTTAATCCAACTTTTTCCAAATGCTTAAAAGGTGGGTTTTTGAGGAACATTTGAATGTTAAGATGTCACAGACTAGATGTTTAACTGTTCAAATGCAGCTTGGCCTAAATGTGCTGTCACATTGTACGTGACAAAGTGATTTGTGTCATGGGGCGGTGTTGAAGCAGACATACTTGTCAGTAGCTGGTGCAGACACCTTTTTCAGCTGATTAGTGGGTGCTTTCTGAGTTAGCCATATCGGGCAGCAAACAGCGGCTCTTCCCCTGCGCTTCATGCGAACTGATAAGCCCCTGAGCCTCGCCAGGCGGGTCGAGGAGAATTTTATGTTTTTTGCATGCTGTCCTTGCCACAGCAGGGTCTTACTGTTTGCATTCAAACTCACAGGCGGCTACATGCCATCGTCATCACATACAATGTAGTGAAGGGGCTGACAATACTGGATTAGGAGAACTGGAACATGTACACTGTGTACTTTTCGTATGTGAATGTGTTTCTGAGGAACCGCCTGCTCTGTGTCCTTTTGATGAGCTTTAATATGAAGGTGTTGAATGAGACCTTAAGAAAATGTACCCCATTCAGTTGAATGTCCCAGAAACCTTTGAGATCCAGGAAACAAGCCCTGTTAAGTTGCATTTATGCAAAAGTCAATATGCAGTTAGCCAAAATATCAATTTTTTTGGTGAACACTTACCAGTTTGTGACACCTTCGCTCTTACATTTGTTTTAAACTGTTGATTTTTAACCTTTTTTGTTAACCTATGATAAACTGTGTTTCCATAGCTTCCCATGGTTATTTTGCAGTGTCATTGCAGAATTGTAGTGTATATTAAAATGATTTCACATATACAATTACACCATTTATATAATTTCACATTATAAATTTTAGACTTTTAGCAACAATAGATTTTAACGTGGAGATTTTCTTTCCAATGGCCACCTAATAAGTTGATTCTTTTGCACGGTACTTTTTATGTTGAGTTTCAGGTGCTGATTATGTGTTTCTTCTCTTGTGATGGGTAGTGTAAATGTTGATGAGCCTCACAGTAACCGGAGGCTCACTTGTTGCACATTGTTCTAAACTTGGTCTTAACCCTGTAGGCATAAACTAGTATTGTTGCAGTAATGTCCCTCAGTCCTTATACTTGCAGAAAAGAAAAAGAAAACATAACAAAAAAGAAAAACGAGAGATGGTACCTGTTTCTTGTTAGTGGTAGAAGTGCGCAGTATCTGTTCTTGGAATTAGGGCCTCTCTGTGGGTTTATTTGTTTCTGTACAGAGCCTGTGCTATTTGAGAAAAGGACTTTACATGATACAGTATGTACGTTCTATGTCGTCTTGCTCTGCTACATATTAACATGTACAGAATTTACACTCTCAAGGAAAAGTGGTCCATTGGAGATTGAAAGAATGTTAATTTCTGCTAGAGGTGGGCCCTCATGAGGTCATCTCACAGCAGGGGGAGAAAGTTCTGGAAGGGTTACAAGTCTGTGTTTTTTTCCACTTGAACACCACCATGGTGTGCAGGTGTTTATGAAGGTGTGTGTTGAGAGAATTGTAGTGATGAGTTTGGGCAGTCATAGCAGTGTGTGTTTTTGAGAATGAGCGGTGCATGCTGGGCCAGAGTAGTGGTGAGTATTCAGGAGGAGTAGTGTTTGCAGAGGAGTATCATTGAGTGAGGAGTCTGTTTGGGTGAGGAGGAGCAGGTGGTGGTAGGGGCCGGGGGAGCATAGTGTGCATGGGGTTTGTTAATGTTAAGCAGAAGTGCTAATGTGCATGGAAGAGTTTTTGTTTTTGAAAGAGGAGTTGCGTTTGTTTGGGTGAAGTAAGAGCTTGTGTTCGGTAGGAGTGGAGTAGCAGTGGGTGAGGAGTCTGGATTAAGAGAGTGACATGGGAGTAGTAATGTATGAGCAGTCAGTTGTAAGGCCTGGAGGTGTGGTTGTTTGTTTGTCAGGGCTCTAGTGGGAACACAGGACAGGAGCAGAGCTCATTTTCCACAGATAGCTGGCCTGTGTGAACCTACAGGGCCTCATGCTCTGAAAGGCAGTGATGGCAGAAACTCCTCCCCTCATGCTGGCACCACCCACCCCTGTTGCTGGATCACAGAAGACCCCACCTCCAAGTGTCTTTGTCAGCTCTGTTTAGGAGACAGCACTAATCAATGTGTACAGAGCCAATCAACAGAGCTAATCAATCCATGCAATTAATGCTCTCTGTCTTTTTAAGATCAATACTGGTCCTGGGGTTGTACATTTGCTGAGTACATTTGGCCCATCTGACTTTGAGAACTAAATAAACTTGAGCAGTTTTACAAGCCTCTTACCCTCAAGTGAGCCCAATAAATATCCAGTTTCAGTATGTTACTGGCTGGAGGGTAGCTATGATTTCTGTTTTGGTGCCCATCCTGGATGGAACATTGTTTCACTGGCCAGAGTTGACTCTGGGGATGTCGTACGTGGTGTTCTTTTGGGGGGCAACTTCAGAGAAATGGCAGGAATTTTGGCACAAAAGGTCCTTTTGAGGAAATCGTGGACCCCAATTAAGCTGTTCTCTCTTCAGAGGCAGCTCAAAGCCTACTAGATTCTCATAAAAATATAATAAAAATTTCAGATGAGATTCAAAATACGGATTCAGTGAATGGATAAAATAAGCTTTGGGACAGTTAGATGCTTCTGGATTGAGAAAGACTGGTGCTCCCTTGTGTCAGGATGTATGGGTCATTCCGTGTTAAATCAGATGAGGTTGTTGCAGCACTGTCTCAGATTTTGTTCACACCTTGTCTATACCATGAATGACTCCCAAAACCAAGGCCTGTAAAATTTTTCCGTTCAAGTCCCATGTTTTTTTTTTTTTTTTTTTTTTTCATATTTTTCAGCCCTTGATATTATTTAATTTTTATAGGCTCAAAAACCTTATCTGAGAAACCAAGTTTGGGCATTAATATCTTGACAAGTATTGTTCCTAGCCTCACCAAACTTAGGATGGAAGACAAACATGTTTTCTGTATGCCAAACCATTAAAAGCCTGTACTGCATGCCATTTTATTTTTATAAGACCCTAGATTTGGAAGAAAGTCATTTTCCTAGGACCAAATGGTATGTGGGGTGGCTAGTTGGAACATAAAAATGTACATGGAAATTGCTTGATGTATGGTTAATAAGGGTGCAAAGTGCCAAGGTCCTTCTGTTTTTCCTTCATACAAAAATAGACACAGATTTGAGAGATATTTTATCTATGGCAGAAAAACGTCCATTTCAGGTTTACATTTTTTAATCAAGGGCCAAAAAGTGTAAAGACATTGGAACTAAACAAAAATATTTTACAGGCCTTAGTTCTGGGACCCACACATTATATAGACAAACTCTGAACAGAATCTGAGATGGTGCTGCAACCACTTTCCTGGATTCTGTCTGTTTTGACACAGCATAACCTGTATGTGTATGTATAATATGTGAAAATATGTGTGTGCAGCCCAATAAAACAGGGTTATTAACCCCAAGAATAATAATGTAGCTCAAGTCTATAGAGGTATAGAAAAATGTAATCACATACATTAACCTTTATGTGCTTAAATATGTACATACACAAACTGCATACCATCAAAGCATTGATAGAAGTTTATGCTAAGAACCTGATCCAGATTCTGCTGTTTAGTTAATATCAGCCTTTGGGGCAAATAGACAAAGAGCTGGTTTGACAGCACATCACAGTGAGTGAATTACCTGTCCCACTGTGAGAATCAGGGTGGGGTCTGTACTCACTGATGCAGTCAGTTATAACCTTGGTGTTCATTACAAGTGAAAACTTGCTCTTGGGTTCTTTAGCTGGTTCCTTAGTGTGTCACACAGTTGAGCTCTGGGCTTGTATTCATAAAACCTGAGACATACCCCCAAAAACTTTAAGTTAACAACCCTTTTTTTCATTCACGTTCTCATGTGTATGTGCAGTTGCACATTGACCAAAAAAAAAACTTGAAGGCAGGTTTTCAGCCATTTTGCTGTTTCTATGCGATTTAGGTGAGGGGTCACACAGGTTCCTGTATTTTCTGACCACTTTAGGAAGTCTCTCGTCAAATAGTTTTTCCGCACAAGCTGCTTCTGCTAAAGACAATGCGGTCATGAATGCTAGGCTGCACGTGGCCTTATTGCAACACCAGTAGTTCCCATTACCTGACATATGAGTTACAGAATGATTGCTGGTCTACCATCAGATTTGTTTTTACTCATAATAGTTGAGGTTATGGTACAGACAAAGGGACCCTAATCCTAGATCAGCATGTATGAATATAAGTCTTCAGTCTATTGTTGATGAGCTACCACAGGTCTGTCATTCACAGTACATATGCATGTATTGACACGACTCTCTAATTCAGTCACTTGAGGAAAACCAGCCCCGAATGATCTCTGCCGATTTCTTAAATGTCTTCTCTTGGAAAAGGACGTGTCATTTAAGTTTACAGACATCTGACCGTTAAATTTCAGTGGTAGGTCACTCAGAGGTCTGCAAAAAACAGTGGCTCGTTTTGTGCCGACTTTAGGTCTGAATCAAATGATCTAAATCAAGTTAATGTTCAAGTACATAACAGAGCGTTCTGAGAAAGATGACTGTACTCCTGCTTAACGGTGGAACAGAAATGTGTTGACAGTGCATGTGGTTGATTCTCCCCCTGTTATGCAATTTTCTTTATCCCTGCTGAAAGGCCTTAGACTGCATGTAGTGTAGTAGAACAGTATGTGAAGTATGCACTCCTTCATTTAAAGTGGAGGCCCAGACTAAAGATAACTGAGACTTCCTTATCACACCCTGTTGCCATGGTGAAGCAGAACATTGAGATTAGACACTGTGCACCAGGTATTGGGGTAACCCAAAACCTGTGGTATTCCTGAAAGGAATGATGTTCTGGAAGGACATTGTTTATTCTAAAAAGAAAAACCTATTGAATTTATGATCACAATAATGTGGGTGAATCGGGTTGTGACTTTGTGCTTGTGTGTGTGGACTTGGGTTTTCAGGAATTCCGGTAGTCTGTTTGAAAGGTGAGAGGAGGAGTGTAAATCTCATGGCCATCCGTTCATTAATGCAGTGGCTGAAAGGATGAAAGGGTGCTAGTCAGTGACCTGTCTTCACACGAAGCTGAAACAAATCAGTGTTTGTAATGATTTCCACTTGTAAGAGAACAATGCTCACGTAGGTCAGTTGGGTTAGGTTCAGTTTGCTTTTCAGAATGTTTTAGTTAGCTGGTATTGAGTACAGTCAATTGATATCACTTTAATTTGAAGTCCCCTCCATCTTTATCTGCATTTTTTTTATACTTCTGTATATGCATTGCTATAGGACCTACATTACCATTTAAAATGCAAAGGGTCATTCTGTGTAAAATCAGCTCAACTTTGGCATTAACGTCTCCTAGGCCTGGTGACACTGCACTTAAATGTGCTTGTGAGTTCCTCTTTCTTCTATTAATACTGCCATGTTAGCACAGGGTACATTTCAAAATGCTAGCCACACACTATACTGGCAAAAGGCATTGAAATAAAAAGCAGTGCATCATGAAACTGCAGCAGATGGGGAACATACCAGGATGATCAAATGAAAATAAAACTAAAAATGACCTTGTTTTCACCTTGGCTATGATGACTATGCTGTACACATTCATGCTGTGATGGTGCAGCTGTTAACCATCTGAGATATGTAGGGATGGGAATCGCCAGGGACCTCTCAATATGATTTTGTCACGATACCTATGTGCCATTCGAATTATATTTCGATTCTGAAAGTATCATGATTCTGTAACTATCCCGATTCGATATGACAATTTTTTCCAATTTATTTTGGTTTTTAAAACCTTGAACCATGTGAAAAAACATTGAGTCATGCCTCTAAAGCTTTATACCTTGAACAGCTGCACACCTGAACTGAACAGAAGTAATTAAATGTAGCCTGCTCCTATTACATTCTTTTTTCCCCCCTCCAAAACCAAGGGCAGCATTTAATAGGGGTGGGAATTGCCAGAGACCTCCCGATTCAATATAACAATGATATTTGGTTTCTGATTCTATAAGTATTGCGATTTAATATTAGAGTATATTTTGGCAATTACATAAAAACATTCAGCAAAATGTAAAGTCTCCATTTAAATGCTTCAGACAATGACTAAGTACTCCACTCAGTACAAAAAGGACTAACCAACAGAGGATGACTGTGCAAGAGTTATGTCCAAGTACAGCGCACACACAATAAATAAATAGGATTCATCAGGTTCTTGGATGATGCCATTCTACGCTTCCTGTTTTAACTCTGCAGGAACACTGAACAGACCAGCTCAGCAATGGGCTATCTAATCATTCCAGTTGTAGTGATGCAGTTTTGTGATATCTCTTTTGTTTTCTTCCACGCTCTTACTCGGTGTATCTAGGAGAGTAAGTGGAAAATACTGGCCTTATTCTCAGTTTCATAAATTGGCATGTCAGTTTCTCCTTTATATATACACACACACACACACACACACACACACACACACACACACACACACACACACACACACACACACACACACACACACACACACACACACACACACACACACACAGGCATACATTGAATAGGAAATGGGCAGTTTCTGGTGTGTCAGGGAAATGATCACATCATTTGTAGGATCCAAAATGTCACGTTCACTAATGAGGAAACGGCTAATCAGAAAAATCTGTTGTTCAAGCCCATCATCTGGAGTCTGATCAGGAAGGCTGGAATGTGCAAACACATGCTTTTTACTGGAAGGCCTGGCATTCACTGATGATGGTAAAAGTGGAGACTTAAAGCATCAGCAGTCAAAGGCATGGTGACTGGCCTCCCCCAGGCAGAAGGAGAGAGAGTGCTTTGGCACAGCATCGAGGGTGGCCACACAAGAGGCCTGCGGGACGATGAGCAAAGAGGAACTGTGAAAACCCACTCAGCTAGCGGCTAGTGAGTCATCTTCCCTCTCTCTGCCTCTCACCCTGTGTGCCAGCTGACTCAACAAAGATGATTTTCTTCACACGAGAGTCTGGCAGTCACTCTTGGCTGCCTGTGAATGGGAGATGTTCCACAAGGAAATTTTGCCTTAGATGTGTAAATTCGCACAGTCCAGCCTCAATCATTATATTTAATATCAACTAATTATGTTATTGTTATTATTGTGGATACACAACCATGATGATAAAGCATATTCTTCTCAGGCCAGTAATTCTGTGCACATGCACTGTGCAGTAGTTTGAGATTCTGCTTTATTTTACCTGTCCAGATGTAGTATGGTTTTTCAATTTTGTATTTTTAGCCTGACCCTTTTTGCCTGTGTTTGGTGCAGATTTTGAACCCACACTGAATTGTGCTGAATCACTGAATTCTGAAGGGACTGTGCAATGGAAGCTGCTGTTATGAATTATGTATGATCTTTGAAAATAGCAAAGCTGCCTTTAAGCTTGTGCGGCACCAGACATGCACAGCAGTCATCAGCAGTTCGTGTTCAATAATTCACCCAAAAGTGTGATGAAATGGTTTGTAAATGGTGTAGAGTGCTCTTCATCATTATCTTAATTATCAGTTATGTATACATGTCATATGTAGGTACATGTCCTCAGTCAATACAATAAATGTCTCTGTCTTATAAATGTAACCTTTTCTATTTTTTCTATCCTCCACGGTACATACATTTTTAAAAAGTTGTACATTATTTCAGTTAGTGTTGAAATGCTTGGTTAGAATGATAGTACAAGGTGACCAGTTTTGCCAAGCATGACCTGTTTCATTTATAACTTACAGTAATTGAAATATAGTATTTGGTGTACATTACCATTGCAATAAACGTAAGGAACAGTATTGAACTAAATGGTGAGCATTTCTCAGTTAAGCTAAATTGCTGTGTGATTCAGTATGTTTCCCTTTTTTTGTGAACAATTTTTTATTGGAATGTTTTGTTCAAAACAAACAACAAATACAAAAAAACACAAATAAAAGAAAAAAAATCCAAAAGAAACATAAAAATGTATATATATCTGAAGGGGGGGTGAATTCAGCAACTAAACATTACAAATGAGATCAGTGACTAACTGAATGGCAAACTGTGCTCTGAGCAGCTGTGCAGTTGGCCTTTAATTTCTAAAATTAAAACATTAAGAAAATAAGACAACCAAACTGATGACAGAACAATGGTGGGTTCCAACCAAGCCTTTAGGATGGACTTTTTAGCTGAAGTTAGCCCTCTCAGAAAAAGATGTCTTTTATATAAATTTAACAGTATCTGAGAGTCATCTCCAAGAAGCAGCAATCCTGGGCACAGTAACTGAGGAAAGAACATGTGCAACAAACTTCCAAAAACTGTATACTACAGGACACTTGCAGAACATGTGCATGAAGATACCCACTGCACCCACAGAACATTACCACATGTGTTATCAACAGAAATATTCTTTTTAAAAAGACTGTAAGGGGTCAAATTATACCCTATATACAAATTTAAAATGTAGCAGTTGATGAGCTACATTTTTTGAGGATGAAAAAATATAATCACTTCCCAATTTAAATTAACATCGCACCAAGAGAAGAAACATTGGCATTCATGTATTTATAATACAAATGAGAAACAAGACCTTGAGTGGAATCAGGGGTAGTGAGGGACTCTGAGATCATGCAACTGTAATGGGCTATTCCACAGAACTCCATAGGCTTAAAGAGCAGAATGAAACCTAAGATATAAAAATATGAGGTTCCAGGGAGAGAGTATATCTCTTTTAAACCTTGAAAAGACAGAAGACCCTGTCCATCAAATAAATCATTCAAGGTTTAAATATTTCTGCTGGACCAGGGGGGAAAAGACAGGGTCTGGCGCCTGTCAGTAAATTATTATATTACCATATTGGGGAAATTAAATATATTGTGAATGCCCAAGTACCTACAAGCCTGCCTCCATATGTCTAATGAATTCATCCCATATGAAGAGATGATACCCTTAGTTTTATGCCAGAAAAGGGCAGATCCTGGATCCTAACTGGTGTCACTAGATCTTCCTTGATGGATCACCAAGCCAGCTGAGATGTTGAGTCAAACCATATTCTCAAAGGCCTCAACTGAAAGGACCAAAAATAAAATCTAAAATTTTGCAGCGGTAGACCACCTAATAATTTAGAGTTGTGAGCTAGATGCTCCAAAGATAGGCAAATAGGATTGGGGAGAGGGGGCATCTCATGCATCCTGTTTGCACCAAAGCAGATGGATGGCAATATGGAGTATGAACCATGTGAATGAAAGAAGGCCCAAAACAGAAATGCTCTAAAACCTGCCACAAATAATTCCATTCCAAACGATCAAAGGCCTTCTCACCATCCAATGATAGTAGAGCACATGATATCTTCTTAGAGGAGGAGGCATTTATGATATGCAGAAGATCACGGACATTATCAGGCAGATCGACCCCTTATGAAACCAGTTTGGTTGTCAGGTATCATTGTCCGAAACAACATTCTCCATTTTAAGATAAAAGCCTAAAACTGATCCCTATGGAATGATGTCATCTTACGAGAATAAAGTATAGATTTAATCATCACTGGACATAACAAATCCCACACTGCTAGCAACAACTCAGGGAATCCCATGTAGCCCTGGAGATTTTCCTTTTTGCAAGCAGTTTTGGCATCAATGAGGGACTCAAATTGTGTTGGTTTTAAATGTTCTATGAGTTTTTGGAACAAAAAGAAGTGTGAAGGGGCAAGATCAGGGCTGTAGGGTGGATGGGATAAGGTTTCCCAACATAATTCTTGTAGGACTGCCTTTGCTACCCTTGAAGAATGAACAGGTGCATTGTCGTGATGGCGCAACTCTCCTGGCCTTTTTCTCACCAATGCAGTGTTCAAATTTTTTAAAAACTTATCCATAATAAGCCCCTGTGATTGCCCTTTGTCCTTTGAGAAAATATCAAAATTGCCCTTTTGGAGCCCTGACCACAAAATAGTTTTTTTCCCATGGCACAAAAACTATCCTTTTTTTGAAGGCATCCTAACAAGACTAAGGCAAGTGTATGAATGAGAGAACTTGTCTGCAGCCATTCACTGATCTTAGAGGTGTTCAAACACGTTTTGTTTGGAATAAACCTGTGCATGCTTGAACTGAACCCTAGTAGTAATACTTTTTGACTTGCCCTCAAATTGTAATGAAATTGTAAACTTTGTCAATTTCTCACCCTATGCTTTAGTTCTGAGTTATGGTGATTTTTGTTGAGTTTATGTATGTGCTATGCCATTGAATGTTTCTCTTTCAAAAATTTTAGCTGTAGTTTTATGCAGAACAGCTGGTTCTCATTGGTGCATTGTTGCTGAATATTTCTTATGATTGGCTGCCGGCAGTCCTCGCAACTCACGAAACCCCATACTGAGCATGAATTGTGGAAAATTTCAGGCATGCTAGAAATCTGTTCACTGCTCGTAAGAACCTGACAGACTCCATGGCTTGTGTGAGGTATGAGAAAAGCCATAGCAAACAGGTTACACACACACACACACACACACACACACACACACACACACACACACACACACACACACACACACACACACACACAAGCACACTGTAGTCAGGACTAGATGGTGACCTCACAACAAAATATCACCATAAATGGACCACAATACATTGTAATTCTTTGAGTATTGATTGATTAGTTTAATATATTGAATGGACAGTCAAACACTTGAGTAATTTAGCTGATCACGTTTGTCTGTGATTCATCACAGTATTATATTTTTAGAATTCTCTAGGAAGTGGCTCTCAAAGATATTCCAGTATAAAAACAGTCAGTGTTTCTACGAACTAATCGGCTTGATTTTGTAGGGTAAAGCATTGAGCATCTAGAGGATGATAACCCTCTCCACCTCCAGCCAAATCTGGATGTCAGGATGCTTCTAGAGGCGCCAGCCAAAGCCCAATGTTTCATCTAAGGGACAATACCACATCTTTTACTTCCAAAGCCGGTGAATTTGTTTCCTCTGGCCAACAATACAGCCAGATCCATTTTTGGGCTCATAGAGCAGATTGCAGAGTTGGTATTGCATCGGATCCAAAAGGACGTAGTGAACATTGTGCTGTTGTGAAATTGTCATACCATTTGGCTTAAAACTTACTTGGGTGAAAATAAGTATCTTCTCTATTGAATTGGTCTATTGGATCCTTTTAAACTTATTTACATCTGAGGCATAGGTAGTCTTCTGTAAAACAGTTAAAGTACAATTGTGTTATTTTAACATGTTAAGCATTTCTTGTGATCCCTGTGAGTCAGTATGATCTCTGCTGGCTTTTGTTTTCACTTCAATTTGCCCAGGAAACCAGGTTAGGTGAGTTAATTGTGTAAACCCCTGCTGTGGTGGATTCACGAGGTGCTGAGTAACAGAGAAAGTAAGTATACTCTGTGGCTCTCCAGGAACACTAACTAGGATCACTGCCATAAAATACTGAATTAGGTTTCCATAAAATCATAGCATATCTCATAACAGCTATTGAATGAGGTAAATTGGCACGCAATTCAGAATGTTCTTGGCTTTAGTATCTTGGAGGACGACCAGTCTGTTCAGCTGGGGCAGTTGTACAGGGTGCCGCCTTGTGGTTGGTAATGGGAAGGAGATAATCTGTGACATAAACAAATTGTAGAGTTGTTTTCTGTAAGAGCCTTGCACTTCAGTGGAGTTTCTTTCCTCTGTATTGTGTCTTTGCGTTGATGAACGGTGATGAAAAGGAACACAAGCAAACAATTTCTATGATTTATCCCAGAAATAACATAAAGGTCTTTAAAGTATTTTTCTGTACATGTTGCAACTTTGTTAAGATTTATGCTGCACATAGTTTTACAAAAACAAATTGCCATCCATGGATATCGTAACTAGTTCAATATTTTTTGTAACATTATCATCTGGTAAATTGATTTGTAATCTAGAAAACTGGGTGATTGGTGAATTGTCAGAAGAGAAATTTGAATTCATTTAGAGGTGTAATGTCCTTTTAAAGTGAAGATGTAATCTTTTTAGATAAAATATGAACTTCAAATTTAAAAATGTATTTTTATTTTTAGCCTTGTTCATGCACTGTTTTAAACAGTTTGTTGAAAATCACAGAAAATGGCAGTGGTGAGAATGTGGCAGATTAGAGTTCTATCAAACTAGCATCAAACATGAGTATGAAGATTGAAGTTGAGGTTGAGGAATGCTGCTTCAGGAAGAGGGTTAGGAATAATAAATGCATGCCTCTCTCCCTGGACACCTTTCTGAGGTGTTTTGTATGTAAATACAAGGCAGTTTATTTTATGATATGCAATTATTTTTTAATCACTGCCACATTACTCATGGAGCAGAAATGACTCATCTGCCTGGCAGGCAGCAGCGAGCAGTACATGTTGATTTGTAGAACACAGTAGATCAGTGTTTCCCAGACTTGGACCTATGGCACTGTGGGTATTGGGCTTTTGTTTCAACAGCTTCCAATAAATTAGATTCGATCAGGGAATCAATTCTGGTTTTGATGAGGCATTACTCCAGTTATTATTTTTAGTCCCTGAAGGAAGTGAATGCATTGTCGGGTGTCTATTAATCCTCAAGTGTACCAGAAGTTTTGGCAAATGCTTTTAAAGAAGCAGAAGAAGGTGCTTATTCATAAATGTGGTTCATAGCTGGCTGTTAGATTCCGATGGAGCGTACTCATTTTGCAGACGATCTTATCTAAAGTGACTTACACAGCTCATACAAAACGGTTGGGCAATGAGCAACAACCATACTGATTCACACATGTCAAAACAAATATTAAGTGTCATTATGCAAACTTTCAACATGGCACCAAGTGCCCCAGTAGGCAGAAAATTGAGTTTGCGGATATAGTGCAACAGTTAACGTCATTGTTTGAGAGTATGGTGTTAAATGTAGCATATGTATGTCCAGAGGTATCTAACTTAGAGTAAGTGGCCTGAGCTCAGGGCAGGTAAGTGTTGTCTGTGTTTTGTTGTTTGAACGAGTGCGTTTTCAGTCTTTTGTGGAGGATGAACAGTGACACTGTCATTAATTTGGGAGTATCAGTTTCAGCTGGGCTTAATTAATAAAGACTATAACTCATTTAAATGAATGTTTAACGTTTAAGTTATATTTTTCAGTATGTGGTAAAAGACAATGAAGCCAAACTATGACTGGAAAATAGCTATAAATGTATATATAATGCTTGTTTCAAGTAGGCAGGCATTGGAAGAACCCTATCCTGTAGCTCTTAATTGCCAGACTGCAATGCTGGGAAAAATAGTGCTGTTGAGAGCAGTGCAACCAGTATGGCAGGCATGGGTGGCAGTGTTGTAACTCAGAGGTTGCAGGTTTGATTTCCAGCTAAAGCACAGTTGTATCCTTAAGCAAGGTACTTCATCTGAATTGCAAATTGAATTGTAAATGTCCACCTGTAAAAGTGGATTGTGCGTAATATGTGTAAGCTCTGACTCGTCTGAATGGCTTAAGGTAAATAAACTAAACGAAGGCAGGTGTAAGCAGAAGGCGCTGATGATATGAATATGGGTGAAGGGGAGTGGAGGTGTGGGTAAAATTCATCAGATTTGCACGAGCTGATGTGGCAGTTGGACCTGTGTTTGACATGGCATGTCCCAGACCTGGCCATCGTTACGACAACAAGTGTCTTCCTGGGCGTTTCAGCACCTCTTCAGACCTGGTAGTCTACATTTAAACCACATCCCTGTGGACCCTGCATTCAGAAACTTGGTGTAATAAATTTGGTGGCACTTTGAAGAAACTAAAAAGAAATGTATGACCATGAATAACACTGTTAAACGCCATGATGTCTTCCTGATGTCATGCAGCATGCCATCGACATAAGAATGATATAATCTCACATGACTGGCTGATCCTGCAGTGACCATGTCTGATAGAAGCCTCTTACTTTTCCTCAGATGTTGTAATGAGGGTAGAGCTCTGCTGGGAAGTGCATATTTTCATTGGAAGGAGGAGTTGGCTGTTGCAGTGCATTGGGAGGGGATGCAGTTTATATGAGTAACACACTTTGAGCACTTATTCAAATATTTAGAGCGCACACCTTTGTTAATGCAAAGGCATTGAAATTAATATATGATAAATATATGAAAAATATCACATGTAATTTTGCAAGGAGGAGGAAGTGGGTGAATTCTACACCACCTGACTGCTTGCATTCTATGGTGGAAGATTGAGAATCTGTCAATATCTCCGCAGCTCCGCCCTGTACTGTTGCTAGTGGTTTTAGATGCATAATTCCAAAATTGCTTGTATCATTCTCTGCATTGTCACTGGCAAACTTCGGTCTGAGAAACACTCAAAGCTTTTCTCTTTCCCATTTTTTCATGGAAACTAAATTCTTTGGTTTTCTTGCCTACACAGTAGTCACAATTCAACCTCCTTTTGTCCTTGACCAGTGAACAGTTGACTGTACCTGAGGCAGACTCACCTGATAGCATACGAATAGTTAAAAAGCATTGTGTCACTTTCTAAGGGGAACAAGAGCATGGGTAAAGCGAATAAAAAAGTGAGCAGGTTCTTTTCTCTGAGCCGGGGTTGTATGTCCCTGGTTGAATCCCTGACGCTTCCTGAATACAATGTGTACTTTGATGCCTGCACTGTACATACTATAAGTGCTTTTCCCCCAGGGCAGCAATGCAAAGTATGGCCCAAACATTTCCAGAGCATACACACAGCATATCCTGCTGTTGTGCTCTTTAAAAGCAAACAGGAAACCTGTGAACTGAGCTGAACCGAAAATATTTGGTTGTAGCCAATATTGTATCAATATTGGAAATGAAGCCCAGCACAGAGCTTGTAAAATCCAAACACTCCCTTCACCATGGACCTGGGTCATGCATGGGTCTGTATAGGCCTAATGGTTTTATAATTTTCACATTTTTTTTCATTACTTTGAACCTTGAGTATCTGAGCCAAATGTTTGGTGTGCTCTCAAAGAGCTCCTGAACATACCATTGTGAAGCACCGAACTCCAGTAATTCAGCAGAGGGAGTAATTTTAATCAGCTTATCCACTGTTTTCTCCTCTACAGGGAAGAGCTTGAACATAGATTCGACTAAAATTGAATTCCAAAATAGAAGATAAAGTCCCTGTCGTGAGATGAACAGATGCACCACAAACATGTGGCTTTGCTTTGGGCACCACCAGGTTCAGTTTCAGTTTCGGATGGGGCTGGTTTCTGTGAAGCTTCATTTGTGAGCTCTCTTCTGACAGGAATATGTGGCGGGGGGAGGGGATCTGTGTGATTGTAATAAATGACACACCTGTCAGCCCCCAACATTCCACATGCAGCCATCAACAAAGATCATGATCACACAAGCACAGAGATGCCTGTTTTGTGTTCTAGTTCCTCAGAGATGGAATGACCTTTCCACCTCTGTCAGAATGGGTGAATTCCTCCCTATATTTCACCACAGACTGAACACCTTTTCAGACTGTAACTTGGACTGAACCATCCTTCTCCACTACCTCTGTCTTCAATCCTCAGTCTTTAGTCACTTGTCACAGCTAGTATTTGTTGCAGCACTTACGTGTGCTATTTTGCAATTCTAGGGTTTGCTGCTGTTGCACTTGATGTTGAAGTTATGCACTTTGTGTAAGTCACTGTGAATGAGAAGCATCATTCAGATGAATGCTTCTCAATGTGTGCGCATGTGTGGGGTTCAAAGCTGGCTGGCAGCAAAGATTCTGCAGTCCTGCCAGATACTCCACTCTGACCATTGATCAGTTTACCACTGGAGCTGAGGCAAATTGGGCCAATGTGTCCTCTGAAAATTCATCTGAAAATGGGATCGACCCACTGAGAAATCTGACCAATGTCTAAGCTGCACAATCTAAGATGGTGTGGTGATTGCTGCAGCAGCAAGTATTGTTCTCAGACAGTAAGGCAAGAATAGTTTTTAGGTCCTCTGAACGGGCTGTCTGGGACCTAAGACTGTTCAGACTCTGGGTACTGGTTGACAGGAAAGGAGAAGAGGGGGCTGGTGCCTGAAAAGGGAGGGATGATGTGGAGAGGATCAGGTGTTGTGGGAAGATCCTCCCCCGCTGGTCAGCAGAACTGGTCATGATTCCCTTCAAACAGCCTGGCTGTGTGCCAGTTTCAAGGTGGGCAAGTTGCCACCTTGTTCCCAAATAAAAAAATTGGCTGATTTTCATGTCAGGAGTGAGGACGGAGATTTGTAAACAGCAGCCATGCAGCACCCTGTCCAAGATGGGATCATGGCTCCAGTAAAGGGAAAGGGATTAGCCTTGTTTTTTTTCTTGCAGTTTTAGATTTTATTTCCATTCTCTGAGTTTTTGTTTTTGAAGTGATTGAAAGCAAATTTGCATTAAATAAGCCATAGATCTTTACTGAAAAATATTGAAGGCATGAATTTTCATCAGAGTGGGAATTATCTTTTTGCTGCATCTGTCAATGTTAGTGTGTGTGGTGTGCATTACCCCATCTCTACTCTTGACAGACCCTTCATGAAGACTGTAATGTATTTATGGGCACGTTCACTGTAATGCTGTAATGCAAACCATTTCAAACCCCCTTCCCATATCTCTCGGGGAATTCTCAGACCTCATGACTCTCGAGCTCTGAAAACCTCTGATTTATAGCCGGCATTGTTTTCTACTCTCCTTCTCCACAGTGGGACTCCCTGTTTCAGCCAGGTTGAAAGTAAAGGGGACTCATAACTGGCTCTCATGTATCTTGATAAATTTTTTTAAGAGCAAGAGACTTGAATTGTATTAGTCAAAGCAGACCTACTTCCTGTCTGGCTTCAGGGCTCTACCTAATGACGCTTCCTTTTCCTGCTCTCATTTTGAGCTGGTTCAAAGACCCTGCAGTTCTGAATGCTTCTCGTCCCCTCCTGCCTTGGCTGGGTGTATCAGGCCTGTTTGCATGGTCCACATTCACTCCTTGGGTTTTACATGAATGGGAAGGAGTAATTGCTAACTTTCAGGGGGTCCCCCTCAGTGGAATGTGAATTTTTTTTATCACTTGGACACATTCCTGCTTTCCATGACTGTGGGGGGAGGTATGAGGGTGTGGCACATGTAAACATAGTAAAGGAGGAGTGGGTGACTTTGGACTACCTGTGTGTACTTAGGGTTTCTGTGTCTACAGTTACAATCACACTTTGATTGTAAAAACCTGTATACACCAATGCTTTCAACCGCAGTTGAAAAGTGTTTTATGTAAAGACAGAACAGTAAGTGTTCTATAGCTAGTTGCATCATTGCCCAGTTTTGGTGTCATAACTGGTTCACCCAGGCTTTGTGAAATTGTACATATTTCCCTCATGGCTGCATGCTACTGTTACAAAGTGAAAAAATTGCTAAGACATGCATGTTTGCATGCGTATTCCCCTCTCACCCATATTGCCCTGTTAGTCTTTTGTGAATTCCACCATTACAATGCAGTTAGTGTTGCTCTGAGAAAACCACACAAAGCAAGTAAGATGAAAAGAAATGTGTATGGTCTTCAGGAGATGATAGTTTAAATGACATTTCAACAATGCATTGGCCCTCCTCAATAATAAAATAATAAAATTTGCAGATCATAGTAATACTGCAAACAGTAAGAGGCAGTGTAGAATTTTAACTATTGCCAGTAATAACCTTTGTCTACTGCTGTGAGTCAGTGCATAAATGATTCCTTTTTGAATAATTTTAAATATTAAAAAAAAGTATTGTATTATTCTCATCAGGCTAGGTTGCTGACAAGTAGACAAATCTTTTCAGCTATATGCTAAAAAAAAAGCAGAAAACCTGCAAAGTTAGATGTGGGTTGTTAATATCAAGTTCTCAAGCAGAAATCCCTGAGAACTTTGTGTGAGATTAATGAAGCAGAAACACCTTCTTTTTAACAAGTTCACTTTGCTTTCTAGGCTTCCCTGTACCTTCTCATGATTTTCTAGGCAGTGGTAACATTACATATTGGTATCAGTATTGACAAAATCGTAAAAAAGACGATAAACCGTCCTACAATTTAAAGCCTATAATTTAGCTGTGCATTTAATGCTCATAACCTGGTGCTTTGGTACAGTACTACAGTGAGGAGAATGGCTTGGGCTGGGACTACCTTCAGGTTAACCCTTGGCATTTGTCCTTGTTATATAATGTATCATGCCAGTTCATTCCATTCTGATCTCATAACTGGTCATGTAATGTCCAAGACCTTTTATTCAGTGTATGCTGTAGGTATCGTACAGCAAAATGTTTTAATTTCTTAATAATAGGTTTTTTTTTTTTTTTTTTTTAATTTTATATCACATGTGGTCATTCAAGCACAACATCTTCACATTACCAGACTATTTAAAAATTGTGAAAGGAAAAAAAAGATTGAAAATGTAAATGCAACATAAGAACAGTAGGTTTGAGTTTTATTCCAGACCATATATATTTTTTTCAGACCATAATCAAAAAACTTAATTTCTTCTTGTTTTTGGGCCTGATTTTAGGTAACCAGCACCACCACCCCTTTTGTGCCCCAGTTCCTATTTATAAAAGAGCCTATTGTACACTGTATCTTCTGTATGTACAGAACCTGTATTTCCTCCATGCCTTTCATCACTAACCCCCAGGTAAAAAAGCCATCATTGTTCTGTCATCAAGGCATGTCAAGCCTCAAGACTTCTGACTGCAGCTGATAATAGATGATTTAAAGGGTTCATTTTTTTGTTGGCACAACATGAAAGCTTTCCAGCAGGGCTCTAAATACCTTTCCAGGGTAATATGTGTACACATGTTCCCCAGCACCTAGCGTTTGTGCCACCTGTTCTGTGGTTAGCCCCGGTTTTTCCTACGGCTGTTTACAGTGGGCATCTTTTGGAGTGAGATGGAGGATGTAATTCCATTTCCGGTTTGTCAGGTTTTTCATTTATTAGCGGAATTAATTGAAACTTCATGAATTGAAAAGTCCAGCTCCCATCCCCCTAATTTTATAGTAGCAGTTGGCTGCTAGCCCTGTGGGTTGCTAGCTCATTGAGATCGCTGGCTTTGACCTCAATTCTGAAGCTCACCTGTTTCACTGCCATAATTGACCTCAAAGAATGTTCCTTTCCTTAAGTTGCTTTGCAGCTTGGCTGTTCCTCAGAACCACTTCCTTCACCTAACTGGCCAAGCAACAGCCAATCCAACACACATATATTCATCAACAAAAATGGACAGAAGACATTTTTTCCTTGAGATTCAAGAATAAAATTTCTGTAAACCCCGATGATATCTGATTTAAAATTTAGTTATAACAAGGGTTAAAAAATAGTCCTTTTATTGAAATGATGTTTGATTATACACCTGTTACTTTCCAAATCGGTGAAATTGGATAAGCAAATAGAATTTGGTCTCAGCTTCATTTCTCCTCTTTTTTTTGCCTTGCTGCTCTTTCGTGGCCTTTGTAAACTGTGTCCATTTCTGATAATAGATCCCCTCTTTGGTAGTTGGTGAATTACTCATTTCTACCTTTTCCTGCCATCGTCGCTCTGCTTCACTATGTGCCATATTTCTTTGTCTTTGGAACTTCAGCAGCCCTTTAAAAGGGAAAGAGGCTTCCTGCATTATTTGATCATGAGGTAATTTGGCCATCCGTGACAAAGGTTGTGTGAGAAACTGGAAAGTCTGGGGAAAGATTTTGAGTTGAAATGAAAAGGCTAGGCTTTTTACCCTATTCAAGGGTTAAATTGTTTGCAGGAAGAAATTAGTGGTTGTTTCGTTAGAATTTCAGCTGACATGTAAAGCAAGAACGAATGTAAGAAAAACTAAGTAGTATACTACTAATAATAAATGCAACTCAGGAACCAGCAAGCACGCAGCAAGCATTTCTCCTTTGCAGATCAGTCTCACCTGGTGTACATACCTGGTAATATGTAGTGTCTGTTTTAACATAAACAGCATAGTTCATTTTTGCAGAGACGTCTATACCAAGTCATGAAGTATAAAAAGAATATTTACCTTTTGTCTGTAGGCTTACGGGAGTGTATCTGTGACTTGGTATTGACTGAAATAAATTGAGCTTCTGTGCTTCATATAATATTATATATTAATTATTATAATATATTATTAACAGATTATGGTAAAAAGCATGGTTAATGTAATTTTAGCTTTTTCCAATTAGGCTCCAGTAAGCAGTCCTTTGACAGTGATAGAACACAGCAGTGGTAAGTCTGAACTCCATTTCACTAAAGGATCCTTTGCTTTCAGCATGAAGTTGCCATAGTTACTGGATTGTCTGTTTATTGGACATTGCAAACGTTATACTCCCTTCTCTCATCTGCCCTCTTGCATTTTCTCTCTATATGTATTTAAGCCGCATGTGACGAGAAGAGTGAAACATGGAGTTGTCCCAATAGTTAACCACATATAAAGCTTTACTGACAGTAGGTGGGGGGGAGCAGCACTGTCTGTGTAGATTGACCCTATCCCAGTTATACATGATCATATTTACGCGTTTATGAAGGTATTGATTCAGGACATATACATCTCGATGACCTCTGTGATCATATTTGAGTAGTTTATATTTACACATCAACTTTATTTCAAGTTGCAGTCTATGTGCATGTCTTACTTGCATGGAGGTGCAGACAGACAGACAGACAGTTTTCCACTGCTGGAGATATTGCGAAAGCACAGCTAAGTGTCCTGACCCCAGAGTATGTTGACTAGTTACTGTTGTCAACAAACCTTGAACAACTCTGTGATGTACCCTACTTCAGTATTAATGAAGCTTAACAGCACAGCCTTTATACTGGCATATTATTTTGACAAGTGAAAAGGATGCTCAAGCTGCACATTTATTTTAAATGCAAATTTGAGTTTCTTGAGATGGCAGCATGTATTTTTGTTTTATTTTCACATAATAAATGTAATAATAAAAGTAATAAATGGGATGTAATTTTTAAATCACAAAATAACTTTGTTTGTCATATTAGGATAATGCATCACAATTTCTACATCAGGATATGTATTTCATTGCCTTAACCGAATTATTAAAATAAGAGCATCACTTACCAAGGAAAAAAGAAGTCCTGGTGAACTTAAGGGGCTATTCTTATTCTAACTGGAATGCTAAAAATGTTCCCAAGCTGGAGACTGAAGATCCTTTGAAAACACATCATAATACAATCGTAATCAAATGCACCTCTTCAAGATAAAGATAGGCTATGGCTGTGTCTTATTTGTTTTGGTTTTGTTTGTCATCATTTCAGGGTGTTAAATGCAGGCAGGGACCGTTCACAGTGGCTGTGGTTGAGAGAGTGCTCTTTGAAGGAACTCTCGTTCCAGGAACATGCATACGTCTCTTAGTCATTAGGGTGAGACACAGGGAGGCCCACCTGATGCTGTTTGCTTTCCACCAGTTGAGTGGATTTGTCCAAGTAACGCTGCTCAGTCTGCTGGTGATTTCAAACTTAGCCATTTTCATTTTTGCTCTTGATTCCCTTCATTATCTCTAACCCTTGTATGGTAAGGTGGCAGGACATTCATAGGCAAATAGATAGGTGTACATATTCATGATCCAGTTATAAAATATCAAATGAGGTCCAGATAATTATTTGCATCCCTTATATATACAACACATACACATTTATGTAAATATATGAAATTCCCTCTGGCAGAAAAAAGGTATTGAGTTCTGTCGTGTTCTATACAGGCACAAATGCGCGCACATCTTCTCATCTCTCCCTCTTTCCTCCCCCCCTCCTCACTGTCCTCCCCCTTGCCTTTCTGGGTGTGCCTGGTGAATTTCCCTCTCACTCACATCTTTCTCTCCCACTTTTGATTCCCAATTCTGTACAGGAACCCCTCCACGGCTTTCTACCAAGCCTTCCCATCTAGCAAGCTGCGGGACTCAAAAAGCCACAGCGATAGGTATGCCATCCCGCCTGTGTGTGAAAGGCAGTGGTGGAAGCACGGAGTGTGCATGGAAAAAGCATGGCTGCCCACCATCATATTACGCTCACATGTTCCACGAGCCAGCATCTCAGCAGCACATGGCACTTTTAATATGGTAATCTGTGAGTCACAAGACCAGCTGACTCAGGTTTCCTGGCCCCTCCTAGGTAAAAGGTACCAAATAGAGTCTGGGTTAGGCACTGCAAGTAGGTGAAGTAGATCAAGCTGTTGGTCACATAATCAAATAAAATTTAACCAAGTTTATGTAATGTTTTGTAAGCTGTGCACATCCCCTTTGATGACTTGAAATTCAGGAAAGCTGGAATCCCTAGACTGGAAAACTTCCTTTTGCTTTGGCACAGTGTTAACGGTCCTCTTGCTAGTGTTCCATTTTCCTCTCCATCTCTCAAACAACGTTTGTTTTGAAAAAACCTTCATAGAATGTATTTTTTACTGCATACTGAAACTCAAGCAAAAGTTGTGATGGTTTGCATGTGAAGAAATGTTAAAGATCCTTACAAGAAATGAAAGTGGCCTAAAACTGCACAGCTAACAAACTGCAAAGTGACTTCACACACTATACAGTCCTGTGTGTATATGTGGAGAGAAGGTGTGTGTTTTGTTCTTGCTTTGCACTGCAGATGACTAACACAGCTGAAATATATTGCAAATGGCTAACACAGCAGCAGATGGCAACACAACTGACATCCACTGACATAAGTTATGATATTGTGTGTAAATGATAAAACCAGTTAAGTTGTTTGACTTTATTGTTCTGAGGTTGCAGTTGTTTGCGCATAATCCATGTACGCAATTCCTTCTTTGTGTGATTAGTCATACTGAAATTTGTTTCCAGAATTTTTGGTAAAATCACCTGGATTAGGGGTTTTTCAGTTTTTCTGTGATAGCTTATTTTGAGTAAGGGGAAATATAATTAAATGTTGTTTGATCTTGAGCATGTGCTGTGAGTCACTCCTCCAGCATTACTTGCACGGCCACCAAACCATAATTGAGATTTTTGTGACTAATTTCAAATGCATCACAGCATGAAGAGTTGTGAAAAAAGCTTTTGGAAGCGTTGCTGGGTGGTTACATGTTGTGTCATGTTTTGGTAGTGACACACGGTTTATCCATATGAAGTGTTTTGCCTTTGGGTGTTTGCTGCCTTATAGTCCAGTTCATACCCCACCACAACAGTTTATCTTTGGGTGGCTTTATTCCCATTGTCGGTGCCATTCTTTGTTTAAAGTAGTTTGTTTCATAACCAAATGAATCAGTCATTTTCTCTCCTTCCCTGGCAGCCTGAAGGTGTTGGAATCTGCAGTGTCTTGTGGGGACCTCTGCTCCTGAGTTTCGTTTCCTTTACTGGCCATAAGGTGACATGGTCTTGGGTTACATGTCCTTAGACTGGTTCACCAGAGGTCATTTTCAGTCAGGCCTGTCACCACATGTGAGGGACACATTGCGGTCTGGTCACATCCTATGACTTTCCAACATGTAGTCCAACCTCTAGAGACACAGACACATCAGAGATGGAGTTCTGAATGTATCTAACTTTAAATTAGATAACAAAACGCACTATTTTAAGAATCTTAAATCTTTTGATCCTTATTCTTTAAATGAGCGACATTTGTTTGGTCAGTAACGAGTTAGCAAACTGATGTTAATCAGAACCTAATGTTTTTTTCTGCTATCCTATGCTGCTTACTCATTTATTCTATGAGAAAGTGCTGCAAAGACATACCCCTGTATCTGTTATGAATAGTATTTCCAGTTTTTTTTATCAATGGAAAGTGTGACTCTTTCCTGTTTACTGCGTGTTGTTTTGGTCAGTGATGACAAGGAGCCTGATGAGACATAATTGCTTCTGGTTTCGTACGGAGTTTGGTTTACCAGTCAGACCAAAACCATGAGGTCCATGTCTCTTCAATTTAACTGTACATTCAACGCATATGAAGAATGCTACATTTTTTAGGATGGTTCTGTGTGACTTTATTTAAGCTGTTAAAATCATTCCATCAAATGCACAAAAGTGTGTTCAGTGGTAGGATGTCCTCTAGTTGAATTCATTCATTAGTCTGTAATGTTCCCTCAGTGAATATGGATGTGTATTACTTTACAGCATAACCCTCAAAGGCTGGTGTTGGGGATCAAGGTGCAATTTCCAAATTGAGCCTGATACCTTAACAGGGATGTGACTGTTCATCATTTTTAACCTAATTAATGACTAAGAATGCTGGTTTTCAGATATCTTGCAGGTCACTAATGTTCAGCCTTCCTGCTCACATTTCTCTCCTGCTATTAGCTGTAAATAGTGCAGAATGTCTTGATGTGTTTCCTTATGACATACCCGACAACCTCATGCCACCAAAATGAGGACTATCCCAGCAGTGTAGAATAATGTCATGGGAACTGGCCTTTTGGCTGAGAGGTTGCAGATTTCTGAGGTGTGTACTGCTGTTTTGCAAGGTGCCAAGCTTAAACCATATTAGCTTGAATGAACAGGAAATGAGTGCATTTAAATCAAGAAGGCATTCAGCTTTAGCCTGTCCTGATGAATGGATAGTGCATATGTTGCATTTGTCAAACTGCTCATGGAGACCTGCCAAGAAATTCAATAATACGATGTAATGATATCTTTCTTCATCAAGGTGCTCAAACCTTGTTGAAATATTTGCGGTTGGAGGTAAACAATGCGCTGCTAGCAAAGCATGGGGGAGTGGAGATGATGTGGCTCCTGTTTGTCACCCATCCAGCTTGGCTCCCCTCAAGGCTCTGACTAACAGGTGGGGGCCACTTTAAGACTGCTAATTGGTCGCTGCTGCCATGGGAGAACGGTAGGTGCTGTTGAGCTCGGTACACTCGTTTGGAGACACCCATCCAACGAGACATGGCTTGTTATAGACAGTTTAGGAAGCCACGGTTGGCATAGCCTCCCCCAAAAAACACAATACCAGGCGTAGACAAAGAACGCGGCATCTTTCACCGCTCCATTGCCCATGGTTATATGGCACTTTTCCACTGAGTCAGTGAGCCTTGAGTTTAACTCAAGTTAATCAAGATGGTACTGTTTAAACATTTCCATACCTTTTGATGTCACCAGCATAGGATTGCGCTGTAGTCCTATTAGGGACCTTCTTTGTGTCTTTTGTTTGATATACATACTCCTTTGGAAAACAGTGAACTAAACGTTCTATTTTTCTCATCCTTAGTCCTTAGCCAGCAGCAGACCAAGTAATGTCTCTTACTGTGCACGCACTTTCTGCTCAGAATGAGCTTATCTTAGCGAGCTACACTAACTCTTGATGAGTTGATTGCATTAGAGTCCAAACTCATCCTTTCTGTAAACATTCCAGGAAAGGGGCTTCTTGGTGGGTGCTGAATGGGGCCCATTGTCATTTTCCTGAGAACCCCCCCAGCATTCCAATAAAAAACACACCTTTGTTCATCCAAAAAAAAACAAAACTGGACAATTGACAGCAGACGGCACTGGATTAATCGATTTTGAATGATTTGTGGGTTGAATTGAGATCTGAAATCACTGGAAACTTGGAACATGTTAGACTGCGTGCAAGCTTGGTAAATCAGGATTGAGTTCCCTGCAGATGAAAATGATAGTGGTAACATTTCATGACAACATTTTGATGAAGGTCCAAGACTTTGTGGTCATTGTTGGAAAAATATCACAGGCACTGATATTGACCAACTTGCAGGACCATCACCAAATTATGAAGGGGTAAATGAGCAGAATTTGGAGCGGTTGGGTGTCTGAGGCTTTTTGGGAAGATGACACAGCCTTCCCCAAAACTCAGAAACCATGCATAGTTACAGATTACTGTGTCTTTCAGAGCATTGCTGCCTGCAGTTGTATGGCCGTTTCCACTGATCTTGGGGTCTCAAATTAACTTTGTCAAGGTGATCCTGTTTAAATGGCTTTTGATATCACTGACTGTGCTGGTAGGAATACTGTTTGTATATTGGTTGATAATGTTAGTTGAATTATTTTTTTCATTTACCATAAAATTTTATGCATAAATATGACTCTGTGCATAAAGAGGAGGTGTGTGTTGAGTGCATCTCACTTGCATGAACACCCTCTGGAAATCTGACCGGTATCTAAGCTGCCACATCGGAGGCAGGGCGATCCCTGGTCCTGTACAGTAAGGCCTGAGAGGCTTCACATTTCAACATGATACTTGAATGGCTCTGAGCAATTAATCCATCATCGTTATCCAGGGATGTCTCCTTCTCCCCTTCCCCCTCATGCTTTTGTGAGACATTGATGGCTTACTTTAGGCAATAGTATTTGGCAGTGCTTTTGATTAGTCAGAATTTGTGTTCCTTTCAGCACGAGGTGGTTACAAATCAAACCTTAGTACCCTGGATCTGCTACTATTACAGTGGACGAAGGGCAAAGTGCATGAAGATCACCATAATAAGCTCCATTCTCAAAGCTGCGTTTTTGACTTTCCCAGGCAGTGTTTCAAGCAGAGCCCTCCTGCTGAGGGATGCCATCACCATGTTATTCCTGGAGGGTATTGAATGGACCTGCTGTTGAAATGGAACAGCACGCACATACTAGTAATACTTCTTCTGTGCATTTTAAAAGCTCCTACAGTATTTAGCAACATGGAAAATTTTGTTTGCACTTGGCGCCCCGGTCCAGTTGCACAGCGTGGAATCCGATGGTTAAATTATGTCAAAGTCTGCTTAATGCTGCTTGTGCCCAGCAGGGCTAGAGAGGTTAATGTTCCCTGGTGGCTCAGATTCTCACTCCACTAACAACTTTCTCAGCTGTAAGCCATTCCAGATGAACACGCTGGGAACCCCCTCTGGTGTTTGGACCGGAGTGTAGTCGTGTCCCCTAAACATGGGTTTGTATGTGTGTGTGTGTATCTATGCATGAGTATGTGAAACCGTAGCCCCAAGGTTGATTAAGCAACCTAATGAAAGCTCATCCAAGCTGCACATAGCAAAGATTATGGTATTCCTGCACTAGTCAATTATGAGCCAAGTGCATCTGTGAAGTGGTCAAACAGGACCAAGCTTATTTTGTGCCAGGCCAATTGTGTACTGAGTGCATCCGTGGAACAGCCAGTTGGAAACAAGCTTGTGCGTGCACCTGCCAATCGCGATCAAGCATGTTTTGTTATGTAAGTTGGGAGGACTGCTCATATCTTCAGGGGAAAAACACGAGTGGAGTGGCGGGCTCTGTTGATTTATGGCTGGAATAATTTTACGAGCTTTACCTGGCAGGGCATGTGAGGCAGCATACTGTTTAGGGGGAGGCCCAATGGGTTAACCCTTTGTTGAGCTTTTTTAACACTTCTGTTAAAGAAAGAAAAAGCAACTCATATTAAGTAGGATTTCCAGTGTGACTCTTGTTCTCACTGCCCTCCAGTGGGCTCTCCAGGTGGGCTGGGCACCTGCAAAATGCATGAACTGATCGTACAATGACAGTTCCTCTGCCTGTATATGATTGGCATCACATCCGCAGTGTGGAAAAATGTGATGGCTCACTGTGGCGTGAAGTGCAGGGGGGTACATGTATACGGCTTCCTCCTACGTCACTCCAGCTGCCCAGTGGAGCTGATGCACAGTGGCTCAGTTTGAGTGAAAGGGGAAAAATGCACAAAAGAGGAAGGGACAAAGAAAATAAATACGTATACAAAGATAAATGCATTGCAATACAAGGCAATCACATTGATCATTGTCAACAAAAAAAACTGCAATTAAAAAAAATAGCTCTGAAACACACATGTTTCAAGTATTGATATAAGGATGTAGACAGTGGAAAATCTCATCCCAGATCAGCACCCTTACTATAACCACAGTTAATCTGATCAAGGGTTATTTTAGCCTTTCAGTGCTTAATGGAACAAGTTAGGATATGGACATTGTATTTTTATAGACCACTTTCACAATGTTTGTTTTGCATTTTCTACCAGAGTGTCCCAAGTTTGGTGTGAAACTGCAGTTTAATCAGTTTTCAGCAAAGGAACAATATTGCTGATCTTCAGCAACCTCATATGCCTTGCTCTCTTGCAGGCTCTACTGGACAGTGGGGTAACTGCATGGTCTCCTTTGACTCAGCAGATACTCAGCTCCTGCTTTCCTGCTACACACTGCATTTATGCAAGAGCTTCCAGATTGTAACAGGTGTATGAGGTGCTGTTTACAGAACCTAATGTCCATTTCCACAGCATCATACTTGATCATGTCTCTTAATGAGTTTTCAGAAGAACAAAGCTGAGTGTTTTGGCCTCTGTGGTAGGGAGACAGGACTTCTTAAATGTTAAATGATACAGGGCTATTGATCTATGGAATCCATGGAATTGTCTTGATGTTAGATGTTACCAAGCTTGAAGTTTTCAGGTATACAGAAATAACCTTCTGAGATTTCTTTGCAGAGAGAAATGGCCTTGCAATCATTTAAATGGTTATACTGTGCCCATCTGTCTTGCATCAAAGAGCTGTGGTAAATGAAGTTTTATCAGTTCAGGTTGAGGTAGCATAAAGGGGACATGTTTGGTGATAACCTGAGCCAGAGGAGGATTTTGCCCTGTACATTGAAGCAGGCATTGCAGCTTGTCTTGGGATATACATTAGCATTTATAAAACATTTGATAAGGTTTATCTTCTCCAGAAATTACTGTTAGTTAATACAGCCCTTTGCTTTTACAACAGTCTCATCAGAGGAAAGTGATAACGCTCATGGTTGGCTGTGCACTGTACTATGTGGTTTGTCTAACAGCATGACCTTTTTACTGACACTTACTATGTGCAGCAGTACCAGCAAATTGTCGCATCGGATTGAAAAATTTTCAGTATTAGTTGGGGAAACGCTTTGTCTGATTGCTGCGTTAAGATACTTTTGTTTTAACAGCGACTTTTTGTGAACCGGAAGGAAAACCTCACTGAAGGGAAGAGTCCGGGTGGGTGGATTCATGGTACCCCGGTTTGTGTTCATTCGTGACATTTGAATTTGGGAGGGATCGCGAGCTGAAAGTGAGGGGGTCCAGATTCCGCCCCTGCACGTGTGTGTTTGTATTTGTGTTCCATTGGGGGAGGTCAGTGGTGTGAGACATATGTGCTCTGTGTGGGCCGGTGTGTTTTGGTCCCGTTGTCCTTGCCGAGGGTAAAGCGCAGCAAGGGTCCATTACATAAAAGCACCACGTGCCGGGGGCGGGATACGCGTACTATTTTCTTTTTTTCTATTTTGCGGATGCGTGAATTGCGCAAGAGGGGTGTCTTTACAGTGGTTTACTCACCGCTCTTTCTTTAGATCCTCTTCCAATTTATTGTTTTAACGGCGGTCAGTGTTTTGTAGACGGGCATGTTCCTGTCTGATTCCAACTGGTAAATGTTTTATTTTTAAAATGAATTTTCAAAGACCGGAATGTTTCTTTAAAGCGCGTTTATGACTTGCTATATAGCAGGTAAGAGAGTCGCAGGGTTTGAAATACTGTCCGTAGTAGCCCCTTCTCATTGATTATGGCCGAAGGGTGAATTAGGTTTGGTTTCATCTTCCTCTCTCTCTCTCTCTCTCTCTCTCTCTCACACACACACACACACACACACACACACACACACACACACACACACACACACACACACACACACACACACACACACCGCGTATTGCCTGGGATGCAGAGAAACTGGCATCCTCCATATAAATGATAGAAGTGTTTTCATAGGGTAGTACTTGTAGTCGGAAACGAATAAGAAATGTTTACTGACATGTATTTGTGACTAGTCGCTCGTCAGCAGAGGTTGTGGAGTTTACCTCAGCCTTAGCTTAACTGTCTTGATTTGGATAGGAGCCTTTTCGTTCAGAAAGCAAGTATTAATAAGGTTTTGAAACTTGGCACTTTATTTGCGCTGCTGTCACACATATCCAGTCAGAAACTTTGGCAGTGAATGTGTGTGTTTTCAAGCATGTCTCGCATGCTTAAATTAACAACACTATGCTGCCATTTTAACGTATAATGCAGTTAAAGAAAAGTACCGTTTTGTTAGTTTGCGTCCACGCACCCTGAAAACCAGGGTGACGCGGTTGTTCCCGAGCTGCGCTGCACTTTCACTTCAATTTCGTACAGTAATCTCACATGATAACATTTTGTATTTTATAACCCATCTAAGTTTGATAGGACAAAAACATTTTTAGACTGTTTACTGCTTGGAAATGAATGTTATCTAAACGCAAGTCACAACACTGGATCAGTAATGACATTACATTTCACGTCGTAAAAGGATGAAGATTAAACGGAAAACGGACACCATAATTTGCTTGTACTTAAAATGCATACAAAGATACACATTAACTTTGTAATGAAATATTTTTGACGTTACCTGACATTTGCCAAACAGGATTATGCAACAGAAAGCATGCTTTGAGTATCCAAATTAAGCCTTATGTGGTTCCAGACTCCTCCCCCATCTATTTGCTGGGACTTGTGATTTCTTTATAAGAGCATCTCGGGTTACCTTGTCCCAAATCTCGCAACCCCTGCGCTCCTCAACGTTTTCACTCTCTCCCTCCAGTACTTTGGGAAATATAACTCCTCTAGTAATGCGGTGCAAAATGAGTTACAGACTTCCCTGCTCGTCAGGGTCGTTACCCTCATGTTCAGGGAGCTTGGTATCCTACCGACGATGCAGGTAAATTTTTATTCCACTTCCTCTTCATACAGTATTCCTCAGGATGAGACTTGTGCATCCTGTTGACTATGCCTTATGTTTGTACTTCTACTGCAACTTCTACTGCACTTTTTTTTAAATTATTTTATTTTATTTTTTTTTTTTTTTTAGGCTACTGTTCGCACTTCCTCCTCCAGTATATTGCTAATGCAATTTTTAGGTTGTTTTGGTAATGTGGTAGGTGAGCTGCTGGTTGTTACTCCTGATCAAGGGGACTGCGCTGTCTGAAACCTATGGTAATGACTATTTGCCTTACCACCTATAGATTTAGAGAGAGAAAGACCCCACTATGATTACACACCGGGACTTTCTACTGGAAACAAGTTCTCCATTGTCACCTATAGGTTCGTAGTGACCGGCCAATTTATTTCAGTTATGTCAATGAAATTGCCTGATTTCTATTTGATGAACAGTTGGAAAAGGTACTCTGATGTAAATTTGTTAGTAATAACGTTAGATGTTGTCCGTACTGAAACCAGTCAGCAGAACGTTGGTCATGTCTCCGTGCACTAACCATAGCCTAATTGTACTACTTACAATTACCTTTATTTCCGCCCTTTATTTAACCTTTATTTTCACTGTAAGTGCTCCTGTTAAATTACAAAATGTTTACATGAAGATATTTTACGACGTATAAGCAGTATGATCGTATATCGAAGGAACGTTGCGCTTTATTTTCAGTCACTCGCAGTTACTCTGATAATTGGCTTCGTTTAATTCTTGGAGGTACATAATACAGTAATTACGAGCACGGGATGACGAGCCCCATACACTCAGACATAAAGTCAGGCTGAAGCTGATATGGCACATCGTGTACGAAGGCGACTCTCCCCCGAGCACCGTCTAGTGGTTTGTTGAACGGGAACTCTTTGTTCAGTCGGAACTCAGCTCAGCAGTGTGGTGCAGTGGAAGGACTGAAACCGAAGGAAAATTGGTAATGGGTTGTTGAAATAGTGATTATTGGTCAAAAATCGGAATTCGTGCAACATCTGAAGCATATTTAAGAAGCGGGGTACTGAACTAAGTAAGTAAGTCTTTATCCTTATCAGATGCAAGTAAGGAAGGCTTATTTTTCTTTCCGAAGAACACCTCTATGCGGAATGTTTTTATTGCAAGTCTCCAAGACAACAAAACATTCAAACAACACTAACCCGTGACTGCAGAACAGAACCATTTTGGTTGATATTCTGTATAAATCTGTATAAAAATAAAATTATAACCAGTTTGAAAATAATTCTCACAAAATCGTATAAGTTTTCTTGTTTGTTTTAGTTCACTAATTTCGATTGTAAGATTGTATCAACGAATTCTATGTGCGATAACAACGAATCTCTTTTTCGGGGGTGTGGGTTACAGAAAGGAGAAAAACACTGAAGCATTTGTCAGACGGTGCCCTTCCCGGATACAGATTTTTTTTTGCGCGGTGCTTCAGTGTGTACGTTATACATAATCGGTGACAACCCGATTGACGGTATCTGCTGCTGCCACTGAACTAGTGTGAATTTCGGGTCATACTGCATGTACACGAAAATCTACACTATTTTTCCGACGCTGCCATATTGCCTGGGTGTGCCAGGCAGCGTAGCACGAACGTGCAGAGGTACCGAGCGCATTGTGCTGGTGAAGCGCGTTAGTCACATGCGGACCCTATACTCTGGACACGGATGGCTTTTGTAGGCTAATGGTTGTTCGAAGTTCTATGAGTTGCAAAATAATGCGTTCAGAACAACGAGAAGTACGTTTTTCTGCTTTCAGTTTTCCAACATCCGTAGTCTAAACCCATCAATTACAGCTCTGTTGATTCTCTCCAAACTGCCTTAAAACAGTCTAAGATATGGTTATAACCGCACCAAAACCTTAAAACAAAATGATAACGTGGAATTTGATTTGATCAGTGTAAGAGAGGGACATTGTCCTTATCAGATTACTGTTCAGGATATTCTCCGTCAGGTACGTTTCTGGTTGTTTCAAGTGTTAGAAGTAATGCAGTGCACAGTTATGCCAAGACATTGAATACTGAGATTTATAATAACTGTTCATTTATTTTCTACCATTATTACCCCACCATTCCAAGATATTTCCGTGGTAAAACCATGTAGAGGGAAGATGAATATTTTAACACATTAAGAACTGAACATTTAATGCCAATGTACTTGTAGTGTTTATTTTAGGTCTTATGCGATCTTGCAGTAGTTTTGTAGAATTTGCAACAATACATTTACTTCTTGCAATTACTGTCCTTGAAAAATGTGAGCCCTGTGTATGCTTTTGAGGATGTTATCAAGAAGCCATAAATTTAGGTTTGAGTGGATTCTTGCTACCTTGCCCCACTGACAGTGTAATTGCAGCCAGATAAGTGGCTATGGACTTGCAGGCCAGCAGATCATAAGGTCTGTAGGAATTTTCTGGCATCTGATCGCTCAAAGTTGGGATGTGAGGAGACTACACGGTATTGGGCTGAACGTGGGTCATGTGCAAGTAGGCCTGGTGAGACTGTGCTGCTTCACTGGCAGGAATAGATGTAATGATAGTGATCAGCTATCCTTTCCTCAGAATTTTCTGTGAATTATTCCCATATCATGTCTTGCAAGCTGAGACTTGGTGGCAGCCCAAAAATAGCTGCAGCTGAGATATACTTGGAAAGATGAATTTCTCCAGAATCAGATATGTCGAAATGAGATTGTTTAATGTTTTGCATTCTTTTAAAATGTTTGTTTTTCTCTCTCCCCTCTAGTGCATCTGGAGCAAGTGTTGTAGCCATCGATAACAAAATAGAACAGGCCATGGTAAGGAATGCATTTTTTGTATGACTTGTTTGAATGTCTTGACTTTTGATGAGTTTGTAAAGGTCAGTAAGAGTGTCAGATATACCAGGTCATTTCCTGTGGAATGAGTACATAGAAATCTGCATTTCAAATGGATTACACAGATGAGGATGGTGTTAACTGTCACTTCTAATTAACTAATTTATTCTACCATGCTGTATTTACAGATGAAAATGCAAAGGGCTAGCTGTCACTCTGCATTATCTTATGCATCTTCTCCATATTTAATTCAATATGTTGTCAACAATGGTGGAAAGCGCTAATTGCACAGCGTGCATCCACATTGATTGTTTGGCGGTATTTGAGCAGACATTCACCGCTAACCTCTGTGGGGTTTCTGCTCTGGCAGGATCTGGTGAAGAGCCACCTGATGTATGCGGTGCGGGAGGAAGTGGAGGTACTGAAGGAGCAGATCAAGGAGCTGTATGAGAGGAACTCTGTACTGGAGCGAGAGAATGCCGTGCTGAAGTCTCTGGCCAACAGCGAGCAGCTGTCCCAGCTCTCCTCCCAGCTCGCCAACCCCAGCAGTACCTCTCCCCAGCAGCCCCTGCCCTCCAGCACGGCCCCCCCAGAGGGTGGCCAACCCCAGATCCTCCCCCTCACCCAGCAACAGCCCAGCGTCTCCTCTGCGTGAACCCGCACTCTCCCCCGCGAGACAAAAAAAAAAAAAAACCCCCAAAAAAGCTTAAGATCTGCTTATGATACCGATTTTAAAAGATTCATAATAAATAGTAATATGTAACAGTTTAAGAAAAAAAAAAAACAGTCTATGTTTTCCACTGGCCTTTACCAACCTGAGGGGCCATGCTTCGGTGTGTGTGCAGTTTAGGCCCTCCTAGTGTTAGACAATCATTCATGCAAAAGCTTTTCTTTTGGCTTGGCATCTCACCGGGGAAGGGGGGCAGATACTGGTGCCCGCTGTGCCCGTTCTGGCGCCCTGCCGCACCTGATTGGCGGCAGATGCAATGGGAGAGGCCCAAAGATACAGGGCCCAGCCAGTCGGCCACATCTGATCTTCCATCGGCTCTTAATGCTGGATGGTGATTGGTGGGGTGTGGTGATTGGTGGTGGAAGTGGTGGAGGAGACAAATTAGAACCTCAAGTAAAGAGGAAGAAAAAACAGTTCAGCTGGGGTGTGGGGTGAGAGGTGGGTTAGGGAGGGGGTGGGTAGGGGCTGTGGGAGGGGTAGAGATTGTCGAATTGAGCCTTGCTGTTCGTGTTGCAAGAAGTGCGAGTCTGTTCTAAGAACCACCATACTTCAACATGAATCAAATCCATTATACATCAGTTCAGTTTTTACTGTTTGCATTTTTATTTATTACAGGGCTGCTATTTTTCATAATGTAAATGAACAATGCCACAGAATCAGTTAGATTAAAGGAAAATTTCTTTTAGGTTTTTTGAACGTTTTGACATGTAAAAATAATTGGACATGCATTGGATGGGTGTTATATTGCATAAACTAGTTAAATATTATAGGCAATAATAAAGTAAAAAACCACCTGGCATAGGTCTAACACTAATGGCAATTTTACTTTGGGATTGTTTATTTACAGTAGTTGAGATCCAGTTTGAATGTACATTTTGTATAGAGTGTAAAGTATTAAAAGCATAGCAAGTTTGTACAGGTAAACACCAGTTCTTGTGATATGGAATCTAAAATTAATCTTTGGTGGGCTATTTTGATGAAGAATACTATTCATTTCTGTTTCTAGTTTCTTTATCCAAGAATGGAAAGGTAATTGCCATATTCCCCTCTACCATTAAAAAATATATATTTGTGCATATTTTTCTGGGGTTGGGGAAAAAGCTGTGAAATTGTTCAACCTACTTTGTAACCAAAGAAGCAAAGCTGTGTAATTCAATTTTTATTTTGTAATGCACACTCTTATGTACTTTTTGTTTTTTTTCTTACTTTCTCCTTCACAACAAAGAATCTTTTTTTTGTTTCTCTTTAGCATGTTCTGCATGATCTATAATCTTCAAACCACTTTCTGACCTCATGTTTTATCCAGCACTCTTATTGTAACATAATGTAGTCTGTGAACAATGTTAATGGAAAAAGAGAGACGAACTGGTGGTGAGGCGGTCACGGGGGGAGAAACCCTAGTGTTGTACACACTAGAAAGAGAAAAATGAAGTGAGCCATCTTTTGTTCATGTAAATGGTGTTTTGAATTTCATATGCAGAAAAAAAAACGTTTTGTTACATTGCAAATTTTAATGTATTTAATAAATGCAACGTTCAGATTCAAAGTGTAGTGTACACTGAGTATTTAAATTAAAGCAAAAAAAATGTATATTTCATAAATACAATTTGAACCCAGTAAATTCTGTATGGAAAAAAATCTGGTATGTTCTTTCTGTGTTATGTGTTTATTGTGCCTCCAGTAACATTAATTTGGATGGCCACCTGTCTCATCATTTATGGTTTAGGTCCCAGCAACAATGGTAATTGTACAATCTTCAATTTGGAGGATAAATTTGTTCATTGGGCAAATGTGACTTCTGCAACTTGTTTTGGGGGTTTCCTGTTCTCAATTCTGAAGGAAGTATAGTATACATGCAACGTGTGCTGTATGATCTTGATCACTGAGCCTTTTGACAATAACTTGAGCATACCCTTGTAATGTGCTGTTCTGCCAATTTTAGGTCTCCATTGAAAATAAATTTACTGTTTTATTAAGAAATTTATCATCAAAGCTTTTGGAGTGAAGTGTGAACTGGGTATACTTTTTTAAATAAACAATTGAGAAACTGAAAAATCATTTATACTATTTAATTGACATGTTTTCTGTATCCTTTGTATAATCTCCTGTGAATAATAATGAGCTTTGGTTACACTCACCCACAGCATTATGGGAATGTTACCATGTGAGCTCCTGACATACATGCAAATCTGAAGCATTGCATGGTGGGAGACCACAAATATCAGGGGGGAGGCATCGTAAATCCACAGCAGACAACTGACAAATTGAAGAGTGAGGTGAGGTGTGGAAAATGCAGAAATGGGGGCAGGAATCTCAAGCAGGCAGAAAATGAAGTGCTGTTGACATGTAAGTACTTTTAACATTTCATAATTGCTGGGATCTTTGAAATGTCAAATGCTTTCTGAAAGAAATCTTTGAAAGAGCGGTTTGGAACAGATGACGAAACTTGTCACCCTTATGCCTGGTTCCATAGAAATAGTCAGTGGGAGGAGGCCAAAACTACGTTGAAATCTTGACGAACTCTATTTGCAGAAATAAACTGGAAGAGAACAGTGAGTTGCCTCATTACTTTAGCTGACTCCTGTTTTACTGCTGATCAAAGGGTTCCCACAAAGTTTCCACAGTTGGATCATAACCTCGGCCAGGACATTATACCAACTCCTGTAGGGGGGGCAATTCTATAGCACCCTTGTACTTAATATGAATTGCTTCAGTAAATGATCAGCTGTATTGATATAACATTAAAAATAATTGTGGAAAATGCTCAAGATCAGATTATCTGTTAAGCAAACTGATTTATGCTTTAGTTGGTTCTACAAAGCAATACCTGCAATTTGGGGGCACTGTTTTTAAGGAAAGTTCTTAATTGGCTTAACTGGAGTGTTGAGTCCTATTAATTTCCCGCTTTTACCTTCATTCAGCTGTGTAAATGAACTGAGAATTCTATTCTCTTTTGCACCAATACCAAGGCACTCAAAGTGGGAAGGGACTGCAAGGGATTGTGTAGTTTGAGGGTAGTCACCTGCACCACTGACAACCTGAATTTCAGTGGATGTTCAGTATACCCACCTATTTAGCCGTATTACCCTTAATATACATAGGCTTTGTAATTACAGTATGCTCACCACTTCATCACTATATCATATTGTATATATACTCCGACTGTAATGCAAGATATGTAAGGGCATGTCACAATTGTTGCTGTGTGAACTTGAATGAGCCCGAAGCCCATATTTGTCGGTTCCTGAGGACAGAGGTGTGTGCTCACTTCTTCCCCTTGGGGTGTACACTCATCGCGGCTCCTGCTTATAGAGGCAGTGCTTGGCTGAGACTCAAGGTTCTCATACCACCTCTCCCAATATCCTCAATTATTATAATACTTGTTTCCAAAAATTGTGAGCAAGTTTAATCATATTAAAGTGGGTACGGTACATGACTGGGACCCATAAGGTTGGTGGCTCAAGCCCCAGTCTCGCCACAGCAAGAACACCATTGCTGTTGGGCCCTTCAGCAAGGCCCCTAACACCGCATTGCTCCCAGGGGTGCTTGGCCCTTGGCTAGCCTAATCAACTGTAAGTCTCCTTGGATAAAAGCATTAGCTAAATGACTGTAATGTCATGTAAACTGCTGTCTTCAAGCTATAAAACTAATATTTTTGGATATTATTGTAAATTGTCACGTTGACCTATGTCTTTGAGTTACCTTTTCTCTTCCTTCCAGCAAAGTTATTCACTTACCTGAAAACAGGTTTTGGAGGTTTCGCCTTTGAAGATAAAATACATTTTGGACATTTTAGAGGACCACAAGCAGTTTTTCAATGGTCCAAACTAATGGCACAGCCAACCAAATGTGTATTCCTTAAGCCATTTAGATATTTATGTTTACTTCAAAACTGTGGTGCATGGATTTCACACAAACATTAGTGTATGATGTTAACTCCTACATTTCAAACTAATTCAAAATAGATGGGTTTTTAAATAAACTGACAAGTGTTGAATCAAATAATATACTTTATCAATTATTACAATGGTACAAATGATAATTCAAAATAATTGATCATTGTATCATGACTTTGCATTATCAAAATAGAGTTCCAGACACTTAAATCATTGACTTCAAATTTATTAATAAGCTGATCACACCTGATAAATACTCAGTGAAACTGAAACAAGTAATCCTTGCTGAGACCTCAGGCATTACATGGGCTTGCACAGATCCTTGTAGTTCCTTTCAATCTGATGTTAAATTTATTCAGTAAACTTAAAGTAGCGCACATTAACAAACGTATAAAGGGAACTGCAGAAACCCACAACCAGTCAAAAAAAGGACTAAAGCGATTTTAGAGCAGAAACAACAGAATTTGTATACAAAACTGGCTCCTACCATGAGTTTAGTACCAATGGCCCTGTCTCGTGCTTTCTGAAGACTTTACTTCCGTACAACGGATTTACGGCAGTAGATTACGTTTTTCAGAATGCCTCGGTATTGCCGCTCAGCGGATAGTTTTAGAAAAAGCTGCAATGCGGGCACCTAGTTTGATAAGCATATAAAATTATTGTCGATAATACCATTTGGTTTGCAGTGGTAAATCATTGATCCTGGTCTGAAAAGAAACACTTTTTTTTTTTTTTTTTGTAACAGTAATAATCAAATATTCATAGTTCTTTCTAAAACCTGAATGCAAAGGGATCCTGAAGAAAACTACACAGTGCGTCCCCTGTACTGTATTTTTCAAAGCAGTAATAAGTAGCCTGTTATCTCATAGTGGTAAATATTTCAATATGGGTAAAATTAAATTTGTTTAATTTTACCCAAAATCCTTCAGTGTCAGATGCTTTACAGCTTCAAACTCTCATAGACTGCCTCAGGCTGCCCTCTGTTGGCCAAGTTTAGATCTGCAACTCACCTGAGTGTTGTATTTTACATTACTCAGTAGCTCATTTGCCTTATCAAAAAACAGACATTAAGAAATTAAAGCAGCATCTATAAATACATTTTCTTGAAGGTGGTTGTATATTGTGGGTGAAAATATGTTTATTTCCAAAAAGTTTTTTGTGCTTATATTCGTACTCCCTCTGGGGGTCTGCGTGGTCCCACTGGCCAGTAACATTGGCTGAATTTCACTGGAAATCCCAAATTTCCTAGTCAAGCCTGCCATCCTCCACTGCATGTAGACTGAATACCCACCTCTTACATTGCAGCTTGGTTAATGCATCTGTTAACCTTTATGTAGATATCCATGTTCACACTTATTGCTGTAGTTTTTTAATTCATGTTATATAGTAAGTGTGGTACTATAATTGTAGTATAGCCTTTTACAGGTGATAATGCTAATCATGTAGTTGATTACATATTTAATAATACTGCATTTTTTTTCTTTGCTGTTGGCAACAATGACATTTTTCCACACTTAAAAGAATGAAGAATGTTTGCTATGTGCCAGTTGTGCTGTGCACTCAGATAATTCTGAACGAAACCTGCTCTTATGCATGGAATTGAGGTGAAGCAGTAGGTATAAAAAGAAATGCTTACAAAATTCCAAATCATTGAAAAAAAGTGATAGTTATCAAAGTATTTGAAATGGATGGGCTTCAGACTGCAATATAACCAGTCTGTATTCTGCCCTGAAATCATTGTATCTGAGGCAATGAATAAACTTCAACAGACATCTGAATTCATTTTCAAATTTTATATGTACTTGTTGAGATGTAGGTTTCAAACAACTTTTCCAGATTACCATGCTACACTAGGGACAGGGGATCGTTTATGACACAAACACTTTCACCATGCCAATGACCAGATTTTAAAGTTTATGATAGTTTACTGTTCATAATATTTTATTAATCATGCACACATCTTCTATAACTAATCTTCTACATAAACTGAAATTCATTAAAAAGCAAATAACTGTAAATTCCACAACATATGAAGTATAAATGAACTGAATTGTAACACAGGGGTAACATTTATTGGAATGTTTGTGTTAATGTGAATAAATTGCCATCACAAGAGATAATCCTATTATTTTTTGTTTGTTTGTTTGTTTTAATTTCCTCATAACCAGCAAGCTATATAATCTATCAGTTTAGCTTTATAAAATACAAATAGTTTTTTGCCTTTTTTGTTTATTTAGATTGAAATAGTTGATAATAGTTTACCATATGAAAACAATCAAAAAGATTTTGGTAAATAATTTGTGCATAAGTAAAATTAGTTTTTAACTTCTTTTCTTGTTGGCTTACGTAAACAAATTTGTTCATTTGTGCTGAATTTGAAAGACATAGAATGAAATTACTCTTCCTGTTAAAATAATATCCAACTTCAAAAAGACCATTTGACAGTTTAGTTTCCTAGGAAATCAACAAAAGCAGCAAAAAGAGGAGCTGAAGTCCAAATTCAAGGCTTTTGTCCACATATTGAAATCAGAATTCAATCATTCCAGAGAAAATAGATACCAGTGAATATTACCATTTAGGCTTTTAGTAGATGCTGTCATTCAGTCAGATTTACATACCTTTACTTTTATGTACTAACAAAACATCTGGATATTAGATTACTGAAAAAAATAAGGTTAAACTACTGTTTAACTGAAGAGGTGAGTTGACTGTCTGAGGAGGTGCACATACTGTAACTACACAGCCCATTGGTCACAATAGGTGGTGTGATATCTCAATAGGTGTAGGTACATATAGGCCTACTCTTGATTACACTTGTAGGTTAAATTTAGTATAATGTCAAATAGTATAATGACAGTGCCTCATCATTTTGCAAACTCTGATTATAATCCCAGTTCCATACCACCATAAAAGATTCACAGACTTTTACATTAATTTTTTTCACTCTAGATAATTAAATGGATTAAATAATTTTATGAGCAGGAAGAATCATCCACTGCAAAACACTGACATGACATTCAATTTCTTTTACACATCTTATTCCTTTACACACCTATATGTAATGGATTTTTAAGATCATTAAGTTATTGCAAACACAGATAGTGGACTTGGATCAAGTTATTATCTTAACTTTAGCAAGCTTCACTAATACTCCACTACTGCACTGAATAGTACCTCCCCATGTTGTTCACTAAGTTGATCACTAGATGTCACTCACCTTCCTACTGCATTAGAGGCAGAGAGCAGTGACCTCAAGCACAACAGCGTCCTGGAAGGGAGAGCTGCGGAGGTAACTAACTCCTGGCTTGCTGTTTAGACTTCACCCCAGACAGCAGTGACTTGTGACTCAAAGTCTGAATGTTCAGCTCCTTGGTATGACTTAAGCACTCACTGATCTTGTACTCTTTGTGCAAGGTAATTCAACCGCTTCAGTAAACATTCAGCTGTATTAAATCAGGAATGTATAAAAATGTCGGCTGTCTTCTGGATAGGGGCATATGTTAAGTGCTTGTAATGTAATACAGTGTACCTCAGCATAACATCATCGCCATCTGATTGAGGAACGTGTCTGTTAGCATAATATTTGACACACAAGCAACTAATTTGTGAAATAGCAGTAGGGATTATATATGGTATGCTTTCACATTTGCATAACACACCGTTCCTGCGTTGAATGGATGCAATGAAATGCCTGGTACTCTGTAAGAATATTTAACTTGAAGAATGTCTATAATGCATGGATTAATAATGAAAAACGATCTTACCGGGTTTCTTCATTTTTCTTCATGTTTATGTTGTTGACTACCAAAACAGTCCATCACATTAGGCTATAATGTTTGTAATTGTATGAGGATTTTTATGGGACTCAATTTAGCCTGCACAAACTACCAGAAATCGACGCGACATTCTGCCCAACTAAATCCTGACCTCGAATTATGTGGGGCTTTCCTGAAAGACTGAGAGCCAAGACTTTTCATTTCAAATTTTAAAACAGTGCATTAATTATGTGTTTTCAACACATACTTAGATAATTAGATGTTTTCCCTTGGGAACCTTGTGACATTAAACTGCCATTATTTGACTATTTGACATGACCTGGAAAATGGGAGCAGTATGAAAAACAATTGACAGACACTTGGAGAACTGCCTACCACAATTAATCTTAGTGAAGATGAATTGAGGATCTTCACAATTTTGAAGTTAAACGCATATTGTTAATTCGCCTCATCGTAAATATGTGCCTTATCTGCAAAGTCATTTTTATATTTCTATTTGTGAGTGATGTAGTTTACTTGGGTATATGTCCTGTTTATCCAAAAAATGGCTTACTGACCAAATGTAGCCTTACAATCTTCTGACTCTGCTACCTCTACAATTCTAAACTCTGTCATTACTTGTGACACCGTTTACAGAACAGTGTGTGACATTAGAAACTACCTTATCCATCAACAGAAATCCCTTGGAAAGTAATCGGATTACAAGAAGCGTGGGACAAGAATGTTAACAAAGTTGTCTTGATTCTCTACTAGAGATAAAGTGTCAGGAGTCAATACCAATTAATATACCACTGATGTCAGCTGTAAATTAAACTATTAAAAGATCCAACTTGTGTGTAAATGAAGAATTTAATGTACAGTAAATTTACATAAAATTAAAGCATTATCTTGTGTAACGGATTAAAATCCCTCGTATACAATATGAGACATTTATGTGTCGCGACAAGCTAACTCGGACAGCATTTGGCCTTAAGAGGGTAAAAGGATTGCTCCACAGAAACCTAAGTTTCTAAATAGGACCACATTTAGCTTGATAAAATTCAAGGTTTGCAGAGGGGCCATTGAATCAAGTTTGGGCATCATTACATGAAATTCTTTTTTCGATGATGGCAGCTAAGTCATTGACGGACAAAAAATACTGCAGTAAACAAATCAAATTTGTATTTAGTTTAATAAAACTAAGCCAACTGTGTGTATATTTAAATGTTTAAACAAAACAGTTTTTGAAGCCCAATCTGTGATGTCACACTCCAGTCCGGGATATCGTGCATGTGATACTGAACGCATGCGCACAAAAGTTCTATCAGAATCAACACAGGCATTCAGTGTATTGGAGGTGTGGTTTGTGCTGTTTTGGGACACTGACAGTGGGGAAATGTCAGGGAAACTCTTGGATTAGAAGCATAGCCAGAGCCAGTAATCGTGGCGGCACTAAAGTGGAGCAACGGCAGTTTGGTATCGCTGTTCGCGGTGTCTTGGCCCAGTTGAGGAAGGGACGGGGGGAAGCTGACGTTTTCCCGGTTTCCCCCCTGCAAGTGCGAGGATCATGGAGATTACGGAGGCAGAGGCCGGGGAACGCAGGTGAGCGCGCCTGTACTTGGACCGGTAACCATACAACACCAACGCAAACACAGCATCAACATCGACACGATGTATCTGAGGTTTGTTAGCTAGCTTATTAAAAGTAAGATTTTTGTACTGACTCGTCAGCAACTCATCTATTCAGGCAGCTTTTTGTAAAATATTTCTCAGCGAATGTTGTCTTCGGCAGTACAGTCGTAGCTCATGGCCAGACCAAGTGCAATGCAACAGCTTCATTACAATACTTATGGGTTGTGGTAACTGTTAAGTTAGCTAATGTTAAATGTTAACTTCTCGTGTAGCTATCCTCTGGTGGCTACAGTTAACCTAGCTGCATTGAAGCCACATGATCAACAACCTGCGAGGTCATGAGTGCAGTATGGATTTTTTTTTGATGGAATGTGGGCTGATACTACCACATTCCGATGGGGAGCTAGCCTTGGCCATTTTACGTCCCTTGTGTGGGAAGAAATTGACTGACGTGTATGGAGAAATAAGAAGATTTATTTAAAAAGTTACTTGAAGTTTACTTTAAAAATTGCTTTGGAATTTCGTTGTGCTTCCTTGTTTAATGCCCTCCCTAAAATTGTATTGCACATGCAAGACTTACACAGGCCTAAAGTTCAGTTGGCATCAGGTTTTAAAGCAGTGACTTTTTTTTAGGAACTGCTTTAGTGTAGGTCTATATCTTCTATCAGAGTCCCGATCACTTTATAGGGGCACTTTATCTTTTAGTTTCCATGGTGGAGCTGATGTTATGATATCTCTGTCATTACAACGTTAAGGAAGTTCGGTTGCAGAATCACTGCATTACAGATTAACATATTCACATGAAATCATGGAGTATTATTGTCCTCATAGAGGATCGCAAGTATCTTAGATCAAGTCATGGTGTGTGTGTGTATGTATGTGAGTGAGTGAGTGAGTGAGTGAGTGAGTTTGTGTGTGTGTGTGTGTGTGTGTGTGTGTGTGTGTGTGTGTGTGTGTGTGTGTGTGTGTGTGTGTGTGTGTGAGTGAGTGAGTTTGTGTGTGTGTGAGTGTGTGAGTTTGTGTGAGAGTGAGTTTGTGTGTGTGTGTGTGTGTGTGTGAGTGAGTTTGTGAGTGAGTGAGTGAGTTTGTATGAGAGTGAGTTTGTGTGTGAGTGAGTTTGTGAGTGAGTTTGTATGAGAGTGAGTGATGGAATAGGAGAATACTTGCAGTTGATGCTGGCTCCAAATTCCACAATCATGGACAATGCTACTTTTAATGACACAGTCTGCATCATCTAAACACCATGACCCTAACCTGTAATCTTCCCCAGGTCTTAGGAATGTTTTCACTTCTTTAATTCCATCCCCAGGTCCTGGTTTAATTCTGTATATCTCCCATCATTCTGTTCTCTTAACTAACATTAGGAGTGATGTATCAGGTTCCCCCCTTCCTTTTTAAATCTGCTTTCATTTTTATGTGATTTGATTTTGCTTTGTCGGAGAACTCGTGATTGCCAGCTATGCAGGCCATTTAGCCCACCAAACCAGCCTGTATGAGCCCTGAATGTACCATTGTTGCCACTGAAGGACTGGATTTTATAAAGCATAGAGCTAATGTCCCCTTTTCTGAGGCACACAGCTAGGTATGGTTGAGGTTCATGGTTTTTTGTTCCTTTTTATTTCTTCACTGGGTATGTTTTTTTTTAGTCTTGACACAAACGAATTCAAAACACTTCCTCTTGACTAAAATGTCAAAATACTGCTTAGTCTTTACCTCTCAGCCTTAGTAGATATCATTATCACCCCTTTGTTAGATCATGCTTGTAACTTTACTCTCTCTGCATGTTTGTGTATGTGTGCACTACCTTGGTTGGATAATTGAACTTTTTTATACTTCAACTTTTTTTGCAATTACAAAATTCCTGAGGATTTTGTCATTTAAACAGTTCAAGTATTTCAGACAGGTTACATGTTTGATCTAGGCCGTGTGTGTGTGTGCGCGCAACATACTCTCATGTGTTTGAATGTTTCAGTGTGTGAGAGTGAGCAAGCAAGCGTGGGCAGTGTCAAGTTTCTCGTCTGACTGCTGACTTGAAGTAATTGGAGGAAATTGCGGACGCGAGTCTGCACTTTCCATTGTGTATGGCATTGTTTTTTGTTCATTGCCATGCTGTCTCTTTGATAGGGTCACTTTATTTTGTGCTGAGTATTAGGAAGGAAGCCTACATTGCCACTCTGCAGTTGGGATGTAACATTAAAAGACCCTGACCGTCGACTCACATTGCAGCACAGGGAGTCCTGACTGTGTCTCTCCCTTCACTATCAGCATTGCAGTAAAGCTGTTGTTGTATTTGTACCCTTCAGGAATTTGCCTTTGCTCACCTTAAGCATCTTGGGATTTAGTTTCCACAGTGTTGTTCTTTATTGTTTTCATTTCCATTTTCACATCCCCTGGAAAGATTGTGAAATACTTTTACAGGAGAGTAAAGGTTCATGAAACCAAAAATAGGTGGGAGCGACCATATGGTATTAGTGACTTGCAGATTTGAACCAATTTGTTTGTTTTGGTGTGGAAGACAGTCTGTCGTTTATTGCTCGAACAACTCAGTGATTTGCAGCTCATTGTAACTTTTCCTTTTATGGGATTCATGAAGTTTAATTTTTCCATCAGTGCTATTGAGCAGCACAGGGTCTTCTGTGATTGGGTCATGTCTCTCTACCTTCTTTGTTATTGTTATGTTATTGCTATTTGTGCTATAAATTTTTTCCCCTTCCTTGATTTGTGCCTTGTCTGTGGTAGACTCTCTCTGTGGTCTGTAGTATGTACATTTTCTATACATTCTGTGATTTGCTCATCTCTGACTCCCTTTCTGTGTTCTGTGGTATACTCATCGATGTCGGTGCTGGATCCTGTTTCTGTCTCTCATTATTGTCGGTGCTGTAATTGTCTCCTGCCATTGACTGTAACTGTCTGTGCTGTGATTGCCTGGCTGACAGTACCCCCTGCTCTGCTTTTCCAAGGCGGGACCACTGGAAGCTGCTGTCCAGCCTGAAAACCACCGTAGAGGGGCTGCTGTCTACCAACAACCCTAATGTGTGGTCACGGTATGGAGGCCTGCAGCGACTGCACAAGGATATGAACAACATCCTAAGCCATGGCCTAAAGCATGAGCAGGTACATTTATATTGACTTGTATGCATTTACCAGACTTGTATTGCTTAGTTTTTATTACAGGCACACAGTCCATTTATACAGCTTGGCATTTAGGAGAGGATTTCCAAGCAGAGGCAGGAGCCAGAGCTTTGTCAAGGGCATGATGACGTTTTCTGGAAATGGAACCTGCAACCTCTGACTTACAGTTCTGTTTTAGCAGACATATCAACGAAATCCCTGTTTGTATTCCAGCAAACTAAATCTTTACTTGTTTTGGATGCTGATGTCCTAGCTTGCTAGCTAATGGAGGTCTTTACAACATGCATTTTCCTTGTTTATATTGAAATTGCCTTGTACTGAAAAGTAATTTAATTTATTGGATTTTTTCCCTGTCTGTTTCAGTGTGTATATGTTTATATGAGTGTTGAACTGTGTCAGTACGATGACTAAAGGTGATGGTTCCTGTTTTGCAGGTGTACTGTAAACAGAGGGATTACTGGCGGTTTGTGTGGTGTGTGCGCTACATCAGCCCTCACCTAGCCTCCCATGTTGAACAGGTGTGTCACTGTCCCCATGCCAATTTAAATGGGGTCAGTAGCCTTTAAAAAGTCAGCAGCCTCACAGAAGCTGAATTATTTCATACTCTGCTTTTCAACACAGTCTCTTTTCAATTAGCATCTAGTCCTGTTCAATTAGTGTCTAAAAAACTAGAACGTATTTCAGGGAGGTGTGTGGCTCAGGTCTGGTAATGCAATTTGTGGATTAAAAAAAATGAAAACCAAAAAGGCTGAGTGTTGTAAAAGAAGGTGATGCAGGTTTCATAAGATACAAGAGATTGAACTTTAAATCAAGTTCCTTCAGGTGGCTGACACAGTAATGAGGTATATAAGGGACACGGGTATGAGCCCTCTGACCAAGTTTCCCCTGACCAGGTTGCAGGTTTTACCAAAAGCATAAGTAACTTACATGAAGATACAAACACATGAACCTCCTGTGACATATGCCAGAACAACATCAAAGCAATAAGCCTTACCATCTGTAGTCAGTAAGCCTCAGCATGTGTACTCAATAAACCTGAGTGTCTGTTGTCAGTCAGCATCAATTTCTTTTGTCTGTCCACCATAGAATAATAAAAGCACAAACATCAGCATTTTACCCTCTACAGAATGCTAACAATCCAGTACAATTGTCATTTGAGGAATGGCTGTGCTGATATTATTTACAAAAAAAACACATGTCAGTTAGGCATATACTTGACAGAAAAATGAAACAAGAGAAGCCTGCTGCTGACTGCCAATTCTCAATATTTTATGGAGAATCGTGGTAATTTAACTCCGGCCTTTGCTTTCTGATGTGATTGGTATATTCAAGTTTGTGATAGTGGAGTTTGATTGGTTTTGGTTTCTCATTCTGTTGTGGGGATTTGTTTTAAGCAGTAACTGAACATTGGTTTCTCAGTGAAGAAACACCCTTGGAATTTGGGGCGTTGTACCACAGCTGAGTGAGAAATTATCCAAGCTCACAGTCATAATCCTGAAGCTAGAGGAAACCTGTTTTGTGTGTATAGCATCATGTTTTGTTTCCCACACCTGGGTAACATGGACTTCTCTTTCTGTAGTTCAGCCACCTGGAGCCTGTGTTAAGTTCTGGCTTTCAGAGTGTTGGGGAGGGGCACAAGGCTGAACGCTGGCTTCTGCACAGCCTGCAGGCCCACTGTCTCTCCGCACAGCTACAGCCTCTGCTCAAACATCAGTCAAACACACGCAAGTACTACAATGGTGAGGCCTCGCCCTGGTTTAGTCATTGGGGAGGGTACTTTGTGCAATAACTGAATCCAATGTGCTTATTAGGAAATGTGCAATGTACTTTGCTTTTCACATCATTCACATAGTATTTATATAATACAGAGGGATTGCTGTTGTGGTTAATGTTTCAATGGGGCCTGTCTGTACATGGGTAGCCAACATTAGAAGTGTCTGACATGTTAAAAGGACACACAAGTGTGTATTTGTGTGTAATGTAGGGTTTCCCCAATTGTCTGCATGTGTTTGTATTTAATAATTTTGTGTTTTTTTTTTTTTCTCAAAACATGGGTGATGGTGGTATATTGGTTTTGTATTTATGTATATACTTGTGTTTTGGTTTAAGAGCAGAGTAACAGGGCGCACTCTTTCCCCTTCCCCTCCCTCCCTCCTCTCTCTGGCATTGGGGTCCCAGATGAGGCCTTTCTGCTCAGTGAACCCCATATATCAGCCATGTTGCAGTGTTTGGAGGCCGTGGAGCAGAACAACCCTCGACTGCTGGCTTTAGTGGACACAGTCAGGGTGAGCACTTGATTCATGTACTCAAACATGTGAATCTCCCGAAACACATGTATTTGCAGACATACCACAAAGCAATAAACTGGAGAATAACTGTGATTTACTACTGTTTTAGTAAACTAGAACAAAGTCCCTGTCAGTGACTCACTACTCTGTGTTTGTCCCCAGCTTTCCCATCTGAAGGAGCCAGCATTTGGACTGTTGAAAAGCCAAAGCCTGTGTGTGCTTCCTGGGGCCCGGAACAGCAACATGGGGCCCCTCAGCACCCTCTCCTCACGCCTCACCACCTCTCAGTGCTCACTGCAGGGCCGACACCAGGGTAAGGGAGTAGGGGTTGGGGGCGGTGGTGGATTGTGGTTCAGTAAAAGTGAGATATGCTTTAGAGGAAGTAAATTGTCGTGCAGAGGAACTGGAGTGTGGTGCAAATGAAGTGGGTTGTTGTACAGAGTAAGTGGATTTTGGAGCAGAGTTAGTGGATTGCGGTGGAGTGGAAGTGGATTGTGGTACAGATCAAGTATATTGTGGAGTATAGGAAGAGGATTCTAGTCCACACAAAGAACATGAGTGACTGATTGTGTCCTTTTCCCTCCTCCTCTCAGACTCTCCTTTGTCAGTGGAGACCACGGGGGCGCCCTGGGAGTGCAGGAGCTCAAGCATGGATCAGGGGAGGACTCCTAGTTGCACCCCCCCTCCAGGCATACCCCAGATCTCGCTGACAGAGCCCTTGTCTCCAGGGCCAATGGAGGAAGATGGGACAGACCAGGGGGACCCTGATTTAGATGACGGCCCAGAGTACCTGGCTATTGGTAACCTGTGCCAGCGGCGACGGCATGGGAGGCGGGACTCTGGTAGCTCCTCCTCCAATTACAGCTACGACAAGGGGGAGGCTCTGCCCACTCCCCGCCGTGCCTCCTTTTCAGAGGTACAAGCAGGGCCTGAGAGAGGCTGCAAAGGGAAAGGCCATGCCCGTTCACTGTCAGATACAGGAGTCCCGCAGAAGCACAGCCCTGGTAAGTATTGGGGTTCCTTTAATTGGTCATTTTAGGGGCGCTGTGATGGCCAATTCTACTTTTATAGCTGGCACCTGCCACAGCCTAGATTGAGTCTGAAGTTGTAGTTTCTTGACTGCTGGCTAAGTAGGCCCATGGTGCTTCCCAGAAAATGACTGAGCAGCGAGTATGACCAGACTGATATTTAGATTATTATGAAGGCATTATGGAGATGTAGAATATCTCCTCCTATCTGTATAGCAGCATGTGGGTTCCTGTTTGTTTGAAAGGGCATGAATGTCCCTCTCTTTCTTCAGCATAAACACTTTTTTCTTTCTGTCCTGGCTCGGAGTTAGACTCTGTCCCTCACTCCTCCTGAATAACCCACTTCTGCCCATCTTTCCCTCTCTCTCTCATATGCGTAAAGGAGGGGAACTCAGGACCATCACTGTTATAATAGAGGATCCTGTCGCAGGTTGGCACTGCTGCAGTGCTGCATTTATCCCATATGTCTACATTCCTGATACCTTGCATGACTGTGTCGTAATGTGCTGCTTGTTCGTTTCATTCCGTTTTTGCCATTCAGTTGGACGTTGTAAGTTTCCAGCATGGTGTTTCTGTGTACTCTTGGCTGGGGGTGTGGCTGTGAAGTGATGTCACCCCAAAATGTATGCATCTGCCTTTCAATACAATGGGCTACGCACCAAAAGAAGGCTTTTCACATGAACAGTACAAATGCCCACGACTGGCGTCCTTAGCATCGTTTGCATGCACTGAAAACAATGAGAGTCACTGTGGTCATGGGTAGAATCCTGTAAGTTGCTTGTCAGGATTACCTCCTACTTACTTCTAGTAGAGTCACGTAGTCTTGTGGCCCATTTGAATGCTAAAATGTTTTCTAGACATCTTAGCTGATATTGTTTTTGTGGATAGATATTTTTTAATTGAAATTTCATTCTAAATAGATGAATTGGTATCAAAATTTCATATCATGATTATCAATATTATCATGGTATTGTTACAGTATTGTGCTGAAAATGTTCAAAAAGTATTGATACATGCACTATGCACTTTCTTTGCATAAACATGAGCTATAAAGTAGTGGGTCACGAAGATGGCTCATAAGATTCAAAGTATTGCCCCCTTTCGCAGCGACTTCCTCCTCTTAGAAGTCTAGTGAGAGATTAGTGAAAAATCTCTGGAGTGCTGTCATTGCCTTCCACCATTTTTTCATTAAAGCAAAACAAACCCAAGTTGCATGTTACATCTGCGCACCCGCACTTGGGAGACTGTCTCTAACTTTGGTTGATGCTGGACAGTATTTACTGTGTGTTTTTCAAAGTGGGGTAATCAAACACGGTTTTAATGATTATCAAAATTTGAAATGGAAATGCTAACCGTCTGGAATTTTACCGTGGTTTATTGTGAAACCGGTAACTGTTTCATCCCTATTGCACTGAAATACTGTTAAAATATCACATTCATCTTCCAAATAAAGACATAACTGAGTGACTTGGGTAGAAAGTACATTGATTTTGGGTGAACTGTTACTTTATGGAATAATAAATAGAACAGGGGAGATAGACGCCCAGCCCAGAGCACAGATGTGTTCATTTCATCACCCTGTGGAACATGTCTATGTTAATGTATTCCAATTGAGTACGAATGCGGTACTTTTTAAAAATGTATTGTTATGCATGATTCTCACCCAATGGTTCATGTTAGCTTGAAACAATGACCTAAAATGAATGCATAAAGATAACTCCCATAACTGTATTAGCGCAATGTATTTCTATTTACTGCAAAGGGATTTATCTGTGTGGATAAATATTGAACATTTTTCATTCATATGCCCTTCACCTTCCATGAATCCTCTGGCATGAGTGAAAAATGAATTCTTTGGCAGTAATTTATTGCTTGAAGACGTATCATGTTTGCTTGAATTAGCATCTGAAGTCTGTTCACTTTATTATGGTATGAAGAAGGAATGTTTTTGACAGTGGTGGGTGTGTGCTTGTCTCAGAGATAGCTGCAGATGTGTGCCATATGAAAGACTATGGACCCTTCTCATCTCAGAACAGTGGGACCAGCACTCCCAGCTCCATCTCCATGGACTCTGGTGTGTATGACTGCACAGTGGTTGGATTTCATTCCACATTTGCCCTTAAATTTGATTTTCCTTTTAAAGCAAGCACTAATTTTTCCATTAGAAACACATATCTCATTAATTTTGGTCACTGATGAACTTGCAATCTGATTTTATTTTGAGTCACAGTTTCTCTTGTGAGTGATCGAAAGGATATTGCTGACTGAAACCAGTTCAGATCTAATAAAAAATATCAATGCGCTTACTTAACTACAGAAAAAAAGCATAATCTCAGTGTTTGCTTGCATGTTTTGTATTTGCCTCAGAATGTCATATTTGTGCCGTATGGAAAAATGTAACACTCATTGAAACTCTTTGCCTCAAAGTTAAAACAAAGTCCATTGCACTTATTTTGAACCTGTTCTGTAATATTTTGTCTTTACCACAGTTGAAAACATGCTTGAATTGTTCTTGTGTTGCTCTGTAAAATATGTACAGCTGTTGCTTAAATTTGTGGCTGTGTGTATTTTAATGATCTAATAACTTCAGTCATTTATGTATCATTCATTTGCTGTCTTTGTAACCATAACACTATGCATGGTGTGTTTTTGTGTGCGTTTGCAGATGGCTCTCATCACAGCAGCATGTCAGAAGGAATGTTCCGGAAGCCATTGGAAGGACAGAGCCTCATCAGCTACCTCTCAGAGCAGGACTTTGGCAGCTGTGCAGACCTGGAGAAGGTGAGGAGGCGGGGGTGGGGACTCATGAGTACATTGTTTTCACATGTATTGTTATTGGCCAGTTTTTTTGTGCTGTCTTATATTGCCTCTAACGTTCATCTTACTATGTTCTGTTGTATTTACTTATTTACCTTGTCTATTTCTTAATTACATTGGGATGCAAGCCTAGTCTGAAAAAGTGCACTGCAAATACAGTTATGTGTCTGGCTGTTTCCTGAATGCTGGCTGAAGCTGACCAGACGCTTGGCCCCCTCTTCCCCCTCAGGAGAATGCCCACTTCAGCATCTCCGAGTCTCTGATCGCAGCTATTGAGCTGATGAAGTGCAATCTGCGCAGCTTGGAAGTGGGAGAGGAAGAGGATGACAGTGACTGTGAGATACAGCAGCTCAAGCAGAAGATCCAACTGCGCAGACAGCAGATCCGCCGCAGCCGGCTGCAGCCACAAAGAGGTGAGATCAGGACAACAGGATAACCATTTCTGTGATTTTATCCTTCCTCAATTTTCCTTCTGTCAACAGTCAGTCAAAAAACTTGTTATCGATGTTTGCACATACAAGTGTACTGTCATAGCCATGATGTTGCGTAAATGTCACTCCTGTTCTCTAATATTTTTTTCCACTGGGGAGATCCCAAGGCAGATTTCCCAGAATTTCTGGCAGTCAAACAATATGTTGTCTGTTCTTTCAGCGCATTCTAAGTAGCATGTAAGAGTGCATAACAGAGCGCAGCTGTGATGTCATTTGGAATTCTCTCCCACCCTACAGCCTTTGCTTCCACAGACAGTGGGGGGTCTGTCCAGAGTTCCCAGGATTCTTTGCAACTTTTGGACTCTGGTTCAGCTGAGGAGATGGAGGAGAGGGATGTGACAGGTAGAGTGGGGGTGGGGTAAAAATTAGGTGTGTCCTTACTGTTATCTGAGTTTAAATGTGCATTTCTGTATTATCAGTCTCTGACCAAACCCAGCTCATAATTGTTTGATATACCGTAATCTTTCTCACTTTAGAAAGAGTGAACTGGAGTAGAGGTGACGAAAGGATGTGAAAAACTGGATTGCTGTGCAGTTAGTTTTAATTTCTTTTCAAATCAGTATGTTCAGAAAGGCTGAAAATTTTAGTTTTAGAAATACCCATGCTTCATGAGGATTTTTCAGTTAATGAATTGAACTTCAGTTCACTTCCTGAATTGAATTAACGTAAATGGAATTGACACCAGCTGTTGAGAAGACATAGAGTTTTCAGTTAATAAATTAAATTTCAGTTCCTTTCCCAAACTGACTGAACTAAAATAGAATTGACACTACATGGCTGCTGTCAAGTAGCCAGATTGAAATAATAAAAAAGAATGAATGTTTAGTGGTTCTGAATATTTATAGCTCCTAACTAGACTTGTGCCTTCAAGTCGTGGACCCCACTTTGGAAGTCTAACAAGAATCACTTCAGCTGTTTAGACCACTAAAATCCTTGCAGATTGCTCATCTAATTTCAGCAGTGGTGAAAAAATCTATTGTTATACACTTATGGCTACACATGGCTACACCATGTAGAAATGACAGCACCCTCCTCCCCATTTCAGTGCACCATAATGTTCCCTGCAAATGACCTCACAGGTGTACTTGATTAATCAGGTGTGTTCAGTTGCTTACTTTGTGCAGGTATAACAGAACTTTCATTATGTAGTCTTGATTCTGGCTTTTGATTGCCTTTGGAGTCTGTTATTGCCTTTCATCAACATGAGGACAGGTATGCACAGGTAACAGTATTGGAGTGTAACATACACTGTATGCAAGGTATTTTAATCTAACGTATCCCTAGGATTTACAAGAGTGTTTGGCTGTAAATGCAAACGTCACCTGAAAAAGTGACTAACCAGTAGGTCACCATTTATCACTTCACTAATCTGTCTGTAATCAGCAGGCATCTATACTGTTGTCTAAGATATTTCAAATAAGTATTTTATTTTGTCACTGTCTCTGCTGTCCATCTTACCTCTTTCTTCTAGATGCTGATACCAAACGCAGTGTGAAGAGCTCCACCAGCAAGTCATTCCTAAGCTCAGAGTCAATGTAAGTCCCCTGTTTGAGTTTACCTCCTGAGCTCAGAGTCAGTGTGCTTCCCCTGTTTCAGTTTACCTCCTGAGCTCAGAGTCAGTGTGCTTCCCCTGTTTCAGTTTACCTCCTGAGCTCAGAGTCAGTGTGCTTCCCCTGTTTGAGTTTACCTCCTGAGCTCAGAGTCAGTGTGCTTCCCCTGTTTCAGTTTACCTCCTGAGCTCAGAGTCAGTGTGCTTCCCCTGTTTCAGTTTACCTCCTGAGCTCAGAGTCAGTGTGCTTCCCCTGTTTGAGTTTTTTTTCTGAGCTCATTGTGACTCCTTGTTGTTCTTGAAATACATTTTTGTGTCTCAGTAGTGTGTGTCTTTTGAGATGATGTAAAAATGTGTGTGCTTTTAGTGATGATATCTGTGTGTTCAGGGCTGATGTATATGTATGTGTGTAGTTGGGGGTGATGTGTGTATGTAGGGGTTATATGTGTGTTTGTGTATTTAGGGATGTCAGGCACAGTCTCCTTGTCCTGTCCCGCAGCTCCCACTCCTTCCTGCAGTCTAACTCGGCCGAATCGGTGGCGATGGGGCTGCTGCGGCAGTTTGAGGGCATGCAACTGCCTGCCGCCTCAGAGCTGGACTGGCTCGTGCCAGAGCATGATGCGCCTCAGAAGGTAGGGGGTGCTCTAGCACATACCTTTTTCTGTTCCACAAATTATTGATGCACATGCATGTACACACACCCCCACACATACACACATGTTAATATTCACATACTCAGAGGTTTGCATCCTTTAAAACACACACAGCACCTTCCAAATGCAGAGTAAAAGTTCATAATTAACAGAATGAAAATCGATATTGTGGAGAGGCATGTGTTCACTGTAACCCATGTTATAATAGCGGCATGATGCTGTTACAACCAAGTTGAATTTGACCCTCCCCCACAGCTGCTGCCCATCCCAGACTCCCTGCCCATCTCCCCTGACGACGGTGAGCATGCAGACATTTACAAGCTGCGAATTCGAGTTCGAGGGAACCTGGAGTGGGCCCCGCCCCGACCACAAATCATCTTCAACATCCACCCCGCCCCCAAGTGAGTCTGCTGTGGATACTGTAGGCAGGGCAGGGCTATACAAGCCCCTTCCCCACACTCTTTCACTGCTCCCTCGCTATCTCTCTGTCTGACATTTTACTTCTCTCTCTCTTCCATTCTCTGTCTCCCTCTATGCAGATTTAAGAATAAATGTTATATTAGCATGGCAAAACATCAGTATACCATTGCCAACGCAGTTGTTATTCAAAATGTCTTTTTGTTTGGTACATATTTTTACTTTTATTTATTTGCTGTGTTTTTTCTTGTGAAAATGTAGTTCTTCTCTTGCTGACTCTCTCTCTCTCTCTCTCTCTGTCTTTTGCAGGAGAAAGGTAATAATGACCAAGCAGAACTATCGCTGTGCAGGTTGTGGGACCCGTATAGATCCTGGTAAGAAAGACACACAGTTGCACACTTTATCAGTAAGATGGTTTGAACATGGACTCTTGTGTTGGTAAATGCATGCATATGCATATATAATACTGTGTGGTGTGAGTCACATCAGGTTGTGTGTCTTGTCCTTTCTCACCAAAGATTACATAAAGAGGCTGCGTTACTGTGAGTACCTGGGCCGATACTTCTGCCAGTGTTGTCATGAGAACGCCCAGATGGTGGTACCTGGACGGGTGCTCAGGAAATGGGACTTCAGTAAGTACCCTGTCAGCAACTTCGCCAGGGACCTGCTGGGCAAAATCGCCGGAGACCCACTTTTCAACCCCAATGATATCAACAGCGGTCTATACAAGAAGGTCAAAGCACTGGAGACAGTGCGGGTGAGCACTTCATCGCACATTTATTACTCAAGTATTTCAAGTAATTCTGTGACACCTTTGTGTGAACTCATGAAGACAGAATCCTAACACTGATGAGTATCAGAGTGCCATTAAAATAATTGTTTTCCTCCTTATTCTGCCTCAGCTCTTGAGAGTCCAGTTGTTCCATATGAAGAACATGTTCAAGACATGCCGCTTGGCTAAAGAGTAAGATGTGTTTTTTCGCCCAGCTATTTTACCCTGCTGATTTTGGCACTCTGGTGTCATCTCCACCTCTCTGACATTTGACTGATCACACATCTCCTGGGTTTTCTGCTGGCAGGGTGTTGGATGAGTTTGACACACTCCCAGGTCATCTGACTGAGGACCTGCATCTCTTCTCCCTTAACGACCTTGGTGCTGTGCGACGAGGAGAGCTTGCTTCCCAGCTACGAGAGGTGCTGCGCTTGGGTTCCGTGCATGTAGCTGGCTGTGTGGTGAGAAACTTGCATGCAAACACACTATTACCTTCATTAAAGAAAGCAATGTTCTATCACCTGAGCCTAATTACACTGCACTCAAAGAAACGAATATATGACCTAATGGTAATAAAATATTTTATTTAAATTTCTGTTCACATATTAAATCTTGTTAGCTAGCTACTAAACATCATCACCAAACATCACAGTCATATTTACATTGTCAAAATTGTGAAAACCATTCAGTTGTTGAAATGGAAAGAATCTGTGGCCATTGTGAACATCCAAAAGCATGTTCGAATGATTTACATTTTTCCGTTTATTGGAGCACTGACTTTTTTCCTACTACTATTTTACCATTACTGCTTAATTATTTTTCCCCTATTCTGTTTCCCGTAGCTCTGCCAGGCGAAAGGTTTTGTGTGTGAGTTCTGTGGCAACGACAAAGACATCATCTTCCCTTTTGAGCTGAACAAGTGCCAGCGCTGTGAAGGTGAGCCCCTCCTACTGGCTGGAAGACCAGGTGGCACGAGTGCAAGCTCGGCCCACTCATGGAGAGACTGGAAATTCCCCCGACCACGCAAGCTGGCCAAGGCCCTGTCTCAAGATAGGAGAGAGGGGGAGGGAGGAGAGGAGGAGGAGGAGGATGAGGCAGTGGCAGTGCAGGCAGAGGAAAATGCAGGAGAGACAGGAAGTTGTGAGAAGGAAAAGGAAGTGAAAGGCAAAGTCCAGAAAAAGAAAATCTCACACGCAAGCCGAATAGCTAAAGCCTTCTCTGTTGGAAGAGGGAGGGATGATGGAGAGGAATTTGGGGAGGAAGGAGAAAAGGGGAGGGAAAACAGGGAGGGGAAAAGCCAAACCGAACGACGGAAATTATTTATTGGTGGACGACTGGTGAAGGTGTTCTCTAAGGACAGAGGAGGGGGAGTGGGTGGAGGGGAGGAGCAGGGGTTAGTAGAAATAAGAGGTGAAATCAGTGAAGAGGAAAAGGTGGAGCTGGAGGAGGAAGGCATGGAGCAGACAGAACACATGGATGAAGGAGATAATGACAGAGGGCGAGAGGCAGAGATGGAGCAAGGTGAGGGGAAGGATGACGGAGAACAGCATTGCAGAAAAGAAAAATTAAAACTATTTAAACTTCTGAAAGTTGGTAGGCTGACCAAGGCTTTTTCCAAGGGGGAAAAAATGGATATGGAAAAAGAGGAGGGGAGTGATGTGGGAGAACTGGAGGAGGAAGAAATGGAAACCGTGGAAGGCCCAGACAAGGAGGAAAAAGGAGAGTTCCAGAAAATATTCAGAGTTAGCAGGGATAAAAACGCTGAGCTGGATGATGATGACAGTGAGGTAAGGAGACCGGTAGAGGAAGAAAAGGCCAACAAATGGGAGAGCACAGGGGGTTTGAAGTTTTGGAAAGCCCCCAAACCGATCAGACTCTCCTGGGGTATTCCCAAAGATGGAAAGGATGAAGGAGATTGCACAGGGTCTGTTTTTGAGGAGAAAGGTGGGGAAGAGAAGAAGACAGAGCAAGAGGGGAGAGAGGAGGACAGAGCAGCGGCTGGGAAAGCCACCAGCTGGCGATCTCGCAGAACCCGTAAAGCCAGGAGGGTAATTAAGGGCGGGGGAATGAGGGAGAGCTCGGGGGAGAAGACCGGAGCAAGGAGAGGAGAGGAGAAAGATGGGGAAAGTAGAGATGGAGTTGAGGAGAGAGTAATGGAGGGAAGTAGAGAGGACATGGGGAATGCTGGGGAAGAGAGGAGTGGAAAAGGATCTGCTGGAGAGGCCGAGGAGGATGAAACACCATGTGGACAGAAAGGAAAGGAAGCGAAGGAGTGTTCAGAAAGTGGGGGACACTTAGGCGGAGCGGAGGAGAGGAGTGGTGATGATGTGGATGAGTGCAGAGAAAAGGAGGGCAGAGAACAGGGAGAACGTCCGCCAACCAGTAACCTTGCACAAAGATTCCTGAAAATAGCCAATCCTCTGCGATTGGGCCACAGCGGGAGAAGGGCAGGGAAGGGTGGGGAGGGTTGAGGAATGGAGGGAAGAGCCCACAGGAGAGGAGGAAAGATCAGAGGAATGGGCTGGGAGCATGTCCATTTCCTCACATTCCTGTTGGACATGGAACATGTCCAGACCCATTAGATATAGAGTATGAGGGTTGGAAGAGTGGATGGAGGGGTCAGTTGGGTGTGAAAGAGGAGGAAAGAGAGAGAAATGGAGGGATCTCTCTTCCTCAAGATCTTCACTGATCTTCCCCAAATCACAGGAATGAACTGCACTGCTGTGTGTGTGTGTGTGCTTCTGCATGTGTTTATGTGGATGCATGTTAGGGTGTGTGGTTGTGTGTGCCTTAATGTCTTTTGTGTGTACGTTTGTGTGTATGGTCAGGCACATCCATAATAGAGCTTTGTAAAGCTTCGCTTCTGGATTCTTCTGGAGAAGTTGTGTGACTGTCTTGATTGTGCGTAAATAGCACTGATGTTTAACATTAAATATATTTTCTTTTTCTGTGATTAATTGCTGTAGTTTGTTTTTATATCATAGCAGTTTGACACTGTTACAGACACTTCGTTATAGTTTCACTTTACACCCTTGTTTAAATAAGGCACCCATATATTTGGGATGTACTTGGCGTTGTAGGTGGAGGGGTAGTGCGCTCTGTCTTGGTGGCTGCAGTTACTTGCCCGCCTGGTGATGGTTGGTGCTGTGCATCTCTTTGGTCTGTTTGTGCTGTGTGCTGCTGGAGCACTCAGATTTGGTCTTTCTCCTTGGGCCTAACCTTTTTACTGCATGCTGCTGTGGACTATATCAGTTAAGAGTTTCCCTCTTGTTTTAAGTGCAGACCTGGGTCAAATAATCACCTGAAATACTTGAATATTCAGAGATCAGTAAAATCCTGCCACAACAGGAAAAAATCTCAATTTTCACGACTTTTGTGCATTTTGGTTCGTAAGACATTTTCTTTAACACTTTGAGAAGTGTGGGAGTTTTCACATTTTACAGGCTCATGATGAACGTCAGTATCTCAAAAACATATGACCCAGATCTGGTTATGATTTACTTTCAAACCGGCAGAATGTAAAGGTTGCAGAACCTTCCATAAAATTGTAGCATTCTGTTAGTCCATTTATTTCAAATGACACACAGCATAGCAAAGGAAATAAACATATCTCTTCTCTTGTGAAGTTTTTGTTACGTGATGTACAATGTTTTAATGAATATCTGTTGAGATGAGTTTTTGTACTTGTCTTCTGAGATTTGCTCATACAGGAGACAGCACCGTGTCTGTTTTAGAAGATGGCTTTATTTTTTCACATGGGTTTTTTATTTTATTTTTACATCTCCACCACAGTTCAGTGTTCTGCTGACTTGTGGACAGATTAAGGATCATTGTGCAATTGTGAAATAAACACTTCTGTGATCTGCAATTGCTTTGTGATTATTTGAATCTGAAAGGCAACTAAGCATGTTGTCCCATGGCTGTGCTACTCTTTATTGAGAAGTAGATTTCCTATTTATTTAATTGACCCCACTAACATGAATAGTGTACACCACATTACTGTCAACATCAGCATTGCTTGGGGTACATGTTAAAATGGTAGTTAAAGACCAACTGAACCCAAAACTAAAGGAAGTAATGATAATAGGCAATACATCCTTTAGTTGGTTGTAAACATAAGCCTATCAAACCTGGCCTCTGGAAAGAGAGAGGGCCTGTCTTGACTAGTTTCACGGCTGTGTAGACCATGAGATTTTGGCATTTGCATGTTGTCTGGAGTACCTTCCTCATTCTCTGAGAGAGCCTGCTCAACCTCTTTTGATTTATAGCCGACCCTGGCTCCTCCCATCTCTTTGGAAATGGTAATTGGCTCTTTGGCTGTGAGGTCACAGTGCGTTTTTGCTCCTCCCACTCTTGCTAATGATGTGGCTTTACCTGTTAGGCCAGGTGAACATACCATGTATTTACATTTGTTCTGGAAGGATGGGTTGTGTAATCATGGTTTCTGTTTGCATCGCTTCATGTGTCTGTGTTACTGAATGAAAAGACCCATTTTGGTTTTTTAAAATCAACAGTGAGTGAGTGTGTAAAGATGAGTGTGCCCATGTGTATGTTATGCTTTTTCTCATTATGCTTTTAGAACTGTGTGACTACACGCTTTCATATGCGTGATTGGGATTGCCAGAGTAAGGGTGCATGTGTGTGGCTGGGTGACAGGTTTGTGCAAATGTGTATTTGTATGTTTATGCCTGTTTGCATGGATTCTGCCTCTCGGCACTGCTGTCAAGCTATTTTGCTTTGACAGTCTTTAAGAAATGTGTAGGTTTATGTGTCTGTGCATGGTTTGTGTGTCTTACTGTAATACTCCCTCTCTTCCTTCCAGACTGCAAGGCGTGTTACCACAAGAGCTGCTTCTGCAGGGGCCGGGAGTGCCCGCGGTGCCAGCGGCTGGAGGAGAGGAGGGAGAGGCTGGCGAGGAGGAACATGGCGGAGCAGGAGGATGAGGGAGGGGGTGGCTCTGAGGACTTTGACACCTGATAACACCCTGCTGAGTGTGTATGTGTGGCGAAGAGCCAGAGCACAGTACCCCAGCAGCTCTAGAGCCTGAGGTCACCCATTATAGTCTCTGTTAGCTCTATCTCCAGCACTAAGTACTTGCTAATGGAAGGGTCCCCAGTCTTGGCACATAAGGGCTGATGTAGGTACAGGCTTTTTTTTATAGCCCAGTACTGAATCTCCTTATTCAAATAACTGGCTAATTCTGGTCTTCAGTCAAGGCCATTGATTAGCTGAATCTGGTAATTTAGTGCTGGGCTAGAGCAAAAGCATGTCAACACACTGGCACTTCCACTCTTCTGCTGTTGGAGTTAGCTGGTTTTGGTGACTAAATGGTGACTTCCGTGTGCCTATGGCTGAAATGATACTGTAATTTATCACTGCACATTCCAGTAGCAGACCCAACCTGATACATATCTTCGTAAATGCTGTGCTGTCCTGGTTGAATATTTATTTGACCACACATTTTTCCATCGATATAGGTGAGATTGGTGAAGTTTAGAAATGATATCCCACATTTCTATTTTACAGCAGCATTCAGTTAGAGAAATGGTTAAGTATCTTGAATTGTTTTGATAATTGATTCAGTAAGTTTGATGGAGTTCCCGACCCCAGGATTCAGAGGATTCACTGCTGGTTGTACCTGCAAACATTATTATGAGAGTCTCATTTTCCCATCACTAGCCTTTGGTGCTCCTTGGAAGAAAAAATTCAATCAACCTGTTCAAGCTTTCTAACGTTTCCAGTCCCCACTGCACTTTGTGGAATTGTGAGAATCAGTGAGGTTTAAAGGCTGTGTGGATTGGAGCAATCAGCACCGGACAGAATGTATTACTGTTGTCTGGCTATATTTCTTTCTCATGCATGACATGAGAGAGAGAAATCGCTGTATTGAAAGCTCTGGTGTGTGTGGACACATGCACACATGTTTTGCACAAATCTAGGTGTGCACTTTGTCTTGTCATTGTTAAATGAGGTGTTTTGCAGTGCATGTTTAAGCATATTGCTCTCACATACAGTATGACTTCAGTGCTTTTTGTTAGGAATGTGTTGGGTGAGGTTGTGTACAGTCAAATCTCATCTGTTTTTTTGAGTTGACCTGGTAACAGCAGCTGGTTAGTTTTGTTCTATTTTCCTGAAGTTGTGAAATGCTTGGGTGGGATTGTTTTCTCTTGGTCCTTAGTTTGGTTGTATAAACCTACTGGAATAATTTAATCTTTTATCATTCTTTTATCATAAAATGTCATTCCTTTAATTCATTTTAGAGCATTTAAATAATTTCCCACCCTGATCATTACAGATTTTTATAATGCAATAAAAAATGCAATAAAATAATTGTGTATGTGTGTGCAAATACAGACTTGCCTAGAGGAACTTTGGATTGTTGAGGACATTATCAATCTGCTGCTGGTAAGTTGTATTCCAGTTTAGTCAAGACATGGTGTAGGGAAAAAAGGAGAGAGACCTTTATTATGTGTAATTGATGTGAAATGGAGGCAAATGTCTGTTTTTGTTGGACTTTCTGCAATAAATGAACATGATTCATTGTGTAGTATAAGAAAAAATGCACATATAATCATTGAAACCCTTTGAACAGGGTGTGTGCTATTAAAATACCTCAGGCTTGAGAATACAGATGTATGAAAGTAACGCAAGACTGGTTGTGCGTGTGTGATGACAGACAGGATTGAGTCCATGTCTGCTTGTGTGTGTCTAAACGTGTGTGGGTGAGTGAAGGTCATTACAGATCAGCCACCCTGTGTACACCTGAGAGGAATGAGCTTTTTCCCTTTTGAATCAGGAAATGCCATTATTCAGACTGTCTGTAAAGCTTGGGGCATTAGAATTTGGTTTTATTCTTGAACATTCTCTTCTGCTATCAGCTGTGTAAAGAGTGCAAAAACAATGTGTGTGCTTATGAAGAACGTATGGTCTTTGGTTGAGAGATTTTTGGTCTGATTATTAGTCTCCTGATTAATCAGGAAAAATCACATCCCTGGGGTGAATGACACAGGTGTGCAGGCTTCTCTGTAATCTTTCTCTTTGTCTAATACTGGACCGTAATTCTGACTGGCACTGGGAGCTCACTATGATCAAGTTGCTGTATAAAGGCCTAGCTGCTGTTGGCCTTGCAATCATATGGAAGAAGACGTATAAAGTCAGCTTCTGTGTTGCTGCTTAAGAAATGCTCTTAATGTGCAGTTTTTTATATACATTTTATCCTGCTGAATTCACATGCCTTCAGCCATGTGTTTTGTTTTGAGTGAATGTTATTTTTGTGACAATTATGCACTATTGGAGAACCGTCCTTAACTTCCAGAATGCAAACTGTTAATAATAAAAATTATTATACTGACAAGGAGTGTTTTTTTTACTGTTTGTTTAACCTGTTGTTTGTACCGTTTTACGGTAGCACTGAAATTAGCCGCAGAAGCGGTTGTGGCCTTTGTACAAGCAATAGTTATTACCATTGGTTGATCAGTTAAAGATGGTAGTAATTACCAGTGATAGCTAAAAGGACAGAAAAATTCCAGCTCATGCAAATTGGAAGTAGACACGTGATCTGTTCTGTGTTTTGTATTATGGTGTATCTTCAAAGGTCAAGAAAATGGTGACGCTCAGTGTCTTTCAGCTGTTTGACTATCATATCTCATTTTTTTTTACCAAGGCCTTATCCACCTATCAGAGTAACTTTATTAATGATTTTATGCATATTTACATGCAGGCTGGGGGAAAAATATTGTGAAAATAGTAGAACTGAATTGGCACTGCTTATTAATCTTTCACCATTTGCCCTGGGGTTCTCACCGCTTTGTGTTCACCCATACAGCCACCCTAACTCACAGTGTACCTATTACACAAACCCTCAATGTCATGTCTCTGCAGATTTGAATTAATGTTCAAGCTTATGGTTTTTTTTGTGTTAAAAAACGACAAACTTAAAAATAATGCAGTATATGAAATACATGTTCTGAACACACTTCAGGGTCACTCAGACATTATAATAGTATGGCTAAATAAAGTCCAAACAGTTAAGCACAGGTTTAATATCTGAATATCTTAAAAGTCACCTACTGGTACGATTCTCACTGCTCAGACTATGAACAATTTCTCATACTGTAATCAAGAGCTCAGATTGGACAAAAACCAAAGGCATTGCCAGCACTCCTGGACTGGAGTTGCTTATGCCTGACCAATGGTATGCTTGATTTTTGTGTTCACTCTGCATGTAAGAAAGTGGATAGGTAAGAAATGCATTTTACTCAAACTGTGTTTTTTTCCCCCGAGTTTATTACTTAGATCAGATTGACAATGTGCTTATTTTAAATAGTCATAAATGCAATATGGGAGGAATTCTGCTATATTTGTAAATCATTACTGCTCAAGAAAATTGTGTTAAATAAATTGATATAAGTGATGAACTTGATTTAAAGGGCCTTAATCTAATTCCTTACACTTAATGTTATAATACATAGTCTTAAGGTCAAAAATGTTCTAATACAGTGGCCGAAGAAACCCCAAGACAATAGACCCACCAGACCTGACTTGATTATGATGAACTCTTAATTCTCTCTTAATTCTTAAAAATGTAACGTTAGTCAATGTTCTTACTGGCACCATTTATTCTTAAATTTCATGAAACAAAAGGTTTAGGAAGCCTCTGCATTTCTGGAATGGTCTAACCCTGATTGTTACTGATTGAACCAGTCTAGTTCTTGACATTTGTAAAAATGCCAATCTTATTTGAATCATTCATTTTCAGATAAAATCCAGGAAGGATATGTTTAAGTGTTGTGGATACAAACAAACACAATGTTTGGACCTGTATGCCTGATCTTGGTGGTTACTGGTTGAACCAGATGCACCACATACAGATGATGACCATGGCATAGAGTGTGATGAGCAGCAGGTAGATACGGAAGAGCAGGAAGTCCATGACGTATCCCACGTGGCACCACTGGTCCTGCTTCTCGCTCTCCTTCTGCATGGAGGTCAGGTGTGTGCGCATCACGCTCAGGTCCTGGCAGATCTGTTTGAGCTCTGGGATGGCAGAGGGAAATGGCACAGATGTGCCTGGGACAGGCACGGGGCATTTAAGGAGGCTCTTAAAAGAAGCGCAGATACAGAGCATCATAGACTCACCGCAGGAACACATACCTGATATTTACATCTTTCAGAATAATAGTTAAAAAAAAAAACACTTAAACATGTAACTATATAGTGCTTTTCTCGTAGGTGCCAATGTGCTTTGTACGTTGTGAAACTTTGTAAAGCACAAAGACAACATGGGAAAAGCACACAAAGGATATATACACATAGAAATGGAAATGACTAAAGCAATAATGAACAACAATGTTGGCATTTATAGTTGTGTTTAGCAGAAAGAGATACACCTCTGCTGATACTTGCCATGGCTGTTGGTATTTGGGGGAGGAGCAGGGGTGGATGGCTGTGTGAACCAGGGTCCTGTACTGTCACATTTGTCCTTTGGTGCTTCTGCCTGGTCCTCAGGTTTGGTGTAGCAGATGAGACGGGCGATGTACCCCAGGACCAGCACCCGTACCCATCGTGGCACCTCACGGTACTTCATGGAGTTGTGGTGGAGAACGTTGGTGATGATGACTGTTTCTAAGAGGCTGATTACCATGAGAGCCAGGCACACTGAGAAGTATATACCTGAGGTAGAGCAAACACTGTGTACATCATTTTGTAAACACATCATTCTATGTACATCATACTGTATACAATGCAAACATATGTATGAATGTATGTGTATATGCTTACACAGCACCAACTGTAACAGTTTCTAAAGGTCAGAACTTTGACCACTTTAGCCTTGATATCCCTAAAGCTGTAATTCCCAAATGGTGAAATAGAAATAGGTTTGTCCCTGTATATACAGTATATGTGTGTGTGTGTGTGTGTGTGTGTGTGTGTGTGTGTGTGTGTGTGTGTGTGTGTGTGTGTGTCTGCCCCCCTCTTTGGTCTGACCGATGATAGGGGTGCCATTAGCTGTGCTTGGCAGCAGGTCATTCATGATGAGCAGAAAGACAGTGTAGCCCAGGATGAGGGTCATCTTGAAAGAGGCGCGGTCGACGCTGTGAGGTGGCAGATAGAAGGACAGGATATCAATGATCATCAGAAAAGAGCTGGGGATCAGCAGGTTTACCACATACAGGATGGGCCGCCTTTTATCACCACCTACAGGACAGAAAGACAGTTGCAGCATACTCAACACATCTGACACTGCAATTAAGTTAAATTGCATATAGGAATTAAGCAGACACACACACTCAACAGTGACTTATGCAGGCTGGGTTTAGTTAACGATATAAAAAAGGTATGTAGCTGGAAGTTTTCCAAAAAAAATTCAAGTACCATGCTGAAGGTACAATGTCAGTGCCCCAACTGGACCCCCTCCCTAACTTTTGCACAACTTCCAGATTTAAATAATTTTCACTCTATACTGTATGTCTCTTGTTCTGCTGACAGAACTCAACTGGCTGATGATGTGGGACATTGTAAAACTCGAATGAGAAGATTTCAATATGTGGGGCTGTCAAGGTTCTATCCCCCCAATCTCAATCTCACCCAGAAGGTGATGATGTCCCACTCATCAATCCCGAACTGCAGGATCCCCGCGTTGCCCTGAATGACCACCAGCTCCCACTCCCCACTGGCCTCCAGATACCGCTTAGAGTTCCCAGAGATCTCCTCAAACGATAAGGCGGGACTCACACGGACATCTTTGACTTGAAGAGTATGGAGGTATCAAAAGCAGTGGACAAAAAGGGGAGAGAGTCAGCAAAAACAGGGCAATACTCTTTTAAAGAATCTTAAAGAGGCAGCCTCAAAAATGTAAAAGAAGCATCTTAAAACATAGTGTATATTTTTTGCTGTTATTTTTCCTCTTCTGTTCTTATTTTATTTTTTCTTGTTTTTAGGGGACTGTCATAATTGGAACTTTCATAAGAAACTCAGTTACTGGTGTGCATGTAGGAGCCGAAGGTGAGTGAGCAGTTCTGGATGTCGAAGGGGAAGGTGTAGATCTCCAGGTTGCAGGCACTGACAATCCGCAGCATTCTGTCGTAGCGGATGTGCCCAGTGTGGTTGACGTAGACATAGGGGCAGTTCTGGGACACGTCATCATCCACACTTAGAAAGGGAGGGAGGGAGAGAGAGGAAAGAGTATTATTCAAGAGATTTGTATATGCAACAAAGACTTCGAAGAAAAACAGTTTTTCATCATATGAGTCTATGTTGTAGATCCATCATAACCATCCTCTGCCCTCACTGCTGTACCTCTTGTTTCAGCCGATAAAAATCTGATATTGGGGGTCTTAGGTGGCTCTCGGGTAAAGGCACGCCCATAAGCAGCACCTGTAATGGCCTGATTTAGTTGTGAATAAATGATAAGCAAAATGAGGCTGGGAGCAGCTGGAACACTCACAACTCATAGACGATGATGTCAGGAGTCCAGAGGTCTCTGACTGGCAGGGATATCTTAGTTACTCCATCACATTCTTCTGGGTCCCACACCAGAAACTCATGGTGCCAGTACTGAAACGGTATGAACAAATGAACCGGGTCATATGCAGCCCCATGAGCAGTGGAATCACATGTGTGAAAGGCAGGGTGCAGACCCCTGCTATAGACCAGGGCTGAAACATCTTATTCAGCTACTCACTACTCAAGGTGGTTAATCAAGACGGTAAATTAGGTGGAAGAAGAGAGCAAAATCAAATTCAAGTTCTTGTATTGGCAAGGAGTACAGATGTAAATATTGCCAAAGCATGTTGAGAGAAGGCAATGTGAATGAATAATTTGTACGATTACGGTCACATACTCTACCTCCTACACCACTTTGAAGAATTTCAAAGAATAGGTCTACGTAACAAAAAGAATAAAATGTTTTTTTAAACTCAGTGATGCAAGTTAATTTTTGTTTGGTGAACATGTTTTTCATTAGGGTGTGTGAAGTGTAAATATTCAGTGGTATGGTGCTTCGGTAGGAAGCCAATGCTACTCTTACCCGTGACATTTGTGCTGTTAAGGAAGTCTATCGGTCTTCCTCAGGTTCATTGTAACTCAACTGCCTTTGTAATTATGATTATTATGCTAATATTTGTTATATACTATGTATATTCAACAGATTATTCATTGTTTATACTATGGATTAGTTTATCTTCACTTTTCTGAATTGGGGATTTATGCTCCTGGTTCTAGATGAACTTGGTATGACCCTCCAGTTTTGCCAGTTTTTCTTCACTGGCTTTTTCCTTAAACTTGGGTAAATTTGGCATTTTGTTGCTAGGCAGGAACATAAGCCTGCACCCCACACCTGCTTGTGTTGTTTAGACATGCTCATGACTATCAGGACTCAGATATTTTAGGTAAATGGTGTCAGCTGAATAAAACAAACTGCTCACCAGTCTAAGCCAGAGGAAAGTGGTGAGTATCTGTGCCTTCTCATTCTGAAATGGAAGAAACCACACTCAGACATTACCAGAGGGGCAGACACAAGGATGTATACATACACACTCACTCACAAATCCCATGAAGACATTCCTGCAGGGAGAGACACTCAGACACGTTTTCACAGATGCTCCTGTCCGAAGCACTCCATCCACATCAAACAGAAATATGAATACAACACAGCAAAAATGAAAAATATGTGGAACAGGCACATATTAGAAATACATAAAACAGTGTCGTAAATAAACTACAGTATATTTAAAGCATAAAACATGAAAAACAACATTGATTAGGTGTTGTTTCAATACATAGAGACGATCTGAAAAATATAGGTGACTATAGGCAAAGTGTTGTATTGTAATTACACTGAATTATATTTTATATGCAAATTCCATTTAGATATGACCTGTGTTTAACATATTAGAAGTTACACATTGCTGAAATGAAATGTGATTTACAATTCTTTTATATTCTTATTTATACTAATATATTCTTCGATATATTTGTTTATATATTGGAAATACAATTATTTTTGGTTTGTATGAGCAGCTTAACACCCTGTGGTCTCCTGTGGTAACTCACCACCCCCAGAACAGCGTAAAGTGTGAAGGATATGTTGGTTATGGTTGGGTTGCTGATGTTGACCGCTGGTCGGAAGGGTTTCCTGTCAAACACGGCCTGCAGAGATTCGTATGTAGGACCGCTGTGGCCCTCACGGCAAGTAAGAACACACAGAGAAGGAGTCACTGCTGAGGAAGGACAGAAAGCAGGGGCAGGGGAGCGAGATGAGGGTTCTACAGTGTTTGACAGAACAGGAGTTCCTGATTTTACTTTACTGTTTTTTTTTTTTCATTTTTAAAATTTTAACAGGGTCCATGCCCAGACGGGACTCAAACTGAGAAAACTGATGTGGGTGAGCACGATAACCATTAGGTTAGGAATAAGGCAGGACAGATCCAAGAGGCAGTGCCAAGAGACTCAGGATAGTGATCTAAGAGTAAACTTAACTGAAGATGAGTTACAAAACAACAAACCTACAGCAACACTCGAGACCAGTACACCAGGGTAGGGTAACTCAAGGTCAACCCAATAAGAGAAAATGGCAACACAAAACACATCTATGGCCCCCTCTGCTGGACAGCAGAGGAAGCAGCAGGCAAAGTCTTCACAAAAATTGCTTACATTTTTTTTTTTAATTTGTAAGCAATTTTTCCCCTTTTTCCTCAGTTGAACTTGTTGATCTCCTGCAAGTAACCCTCTCCTGCCAAATTCAGTAGGAGAGGGCACCTGACTCCTCTGATTCACATGACAACCTATCCTTACCACCTTCCACACTGCAGTCTAAGTACCAATCACACACTGCCAATGTCATTATAATGGCTGCTAGAAAATGATGATACCAACCAACTTAACTGGCTTAACTGGTGACCTTCACTTTTGTTTTAGCCTAGTTATGTGTCTTCTGATCTTACATAAAACAAAACTATACTATGATGAGAACAGATCATTTGGCTTCAGTTCCATGTTATTTAAAATAATTGTGCAGATGCTGCCACTTCTTTGCCATCATGGTGTTTTCTTTTAGGGTTTCATTTTGCTCTACCACCCTTGTTTAATATGGCTTGGTTCTACATTCGGCCTCTTCTGAAAATCCAAGCCTTCCACCAAAATGAATGTAATGATGCTCACATGTCAATAAACATTTTTAACCAAATACATGAGTTTTCCTGATTGAATTTCTTTGGTTAAAGTCTTCAAATATATGAAGCATTGCCAATTCCTTTATGTACTCAATGGATTAACATCACCATATTAGATTTAATGCATGAAATCAATAATTTTATTTGATGACCCTGAAAATCGCCTGAATGCTATACAATGTTTGAAGTCATCGTGAGCGATGATAAGAATTACAAGTTTATACCTACTTTTAAACATATGGTATATGCAAAATACGGTATTGTCCATCCAGATTTATCATAACATCCATGCAATTATAGACAATAGCAGCATATATCTGACATTTTAAATGACTAAAGTCCAGACAATTAAACTTAAATCTTAATGCCCATAGTTCTTACCTGTCAGTAGAAAAAAACAGGCAGTCAAACCCCAAAGATCTCTCATAGTGATTTATCTTCCAAGCACAGGCCAATGGTCTGAATGTTCACCTGGCAAGCAGCTGCGATCAGACCAAGAATGAGTTTGTAAATGGAGATGCACATATGTTTTCCATCCCTTCTCAGAAAACAATTTCATTATCAGATGTGTTTGTCCAACACCTACAGTAACCATTCAGCCATCTTATTTTTTAAGTCTGCTATGCCCTTGGGATATATGTGGTATGTTTTGCTGAAGAAACAATGCACATACACATATTATGTTTTAAGATAACCTGGCTTGAGGTCTTTATAATGAAACACATTTAATTAGCTACAGGTACACATGGGAAAAATGCCCCTTCACTGATAGCCAATTAAAATTCATAAAGCCTTTCTCTTTTCCATGGATTAAAATGTTTGTATCATATACAGTTGTACTGTCTTCTGAACGTCCCTATATATATATATATTAGCCAATAATGCTTTTCTGTGACTTTTTTTAAAAGATAAAATAATACACCAATATTAACAAACAAGAAAGTAATAAAGGTTAGGGGAACCTTCTTGATTTCACAGCCAAATCACAATCTAACTGAAACTTCTCCCAATGTCATTTAAACGTAGAGTTGTAAGTTACAACTTTTTTGCAGGGGAACAGATTAGCTTCAGCTGATTTTTCTAATAAATTGTAAAATTATTATAAATGTATTATGTTGTGTGGATAAAAAATAATTCAAAGCCAATATGGCGAAAATACTACCATTTGGTAAATCACAATGATTTGAAACACAATTCGTCACAGAAAGGCCACAGGAAGAAAGTTACCAGCTACTGCCATGTTTCTGTGCAGTTTGGATCTAGATTTATGACTTACATATATGTAGCATGTAGGCTGTATTGTAACATAAATAGCTACCTACTTAAATGTTTATTTGTGGCTGCCAAGCCAGCAGTCCAAATTTCTTTATTCTCACCCTCATAGTTAAGTCACCAGCTAACTAGTAAGCAGTTGATTTAGCTTGCCAGACTGAAAATGAAAATGAGACAGCCATGTTGCAAGCAGGTAAGAGACTAAAAGAATGAATGTTGTTGGCGAACCTAATCAAAGCTAGACATTTTATGCTGTTTTCATTTCTCTACATTTTGCTGCTTGCAGTTTCTCTCAGGGCACCAAACTTCCATAGCTATCCTGGATATGTCTTTCAAAATCAACCACAACCAAAGTGAATATCTGGATATACAAACTATACAGCAATTAATCTGCCAGAGCAGATTTTATATACTTGGTTAATTCTGAATACTAAATAAGTAAAACTTTCCTTAACTGAATATCTAAAAGTTTTTACATGAAAGAAGTTAACTGAATGTGTAAAATTGAATATAAATAAAATTATCTAAATTGATTTCATGGCATTGGACATACTTTTACAAAGGGTGTTTTATTATCACAAAATATGAAATCAAAAGCATACTTAACAGAATTGTAACAGTTTCCACTTTTATTACTCTGTCATAGTATTATTCACATATGTGAACTTACACACATCCTGATATATTTCAGTCATAGCACAGTTACAGAACAAAAAATCGTATCCAGATGATTATGATGGTGATGAAGCTAACGGTAATGAAGACAATGTACAAGCCAAAGAGCAGCCGATCGATGATGTTTCCAATTTGGACCCAGTCCTCTGAATTCTTGCTCCCTTGTATTCGCTTGTCCGTCTTGAGACGAATTGCAGTGAGGTCTCTGCTCAGCTTCCTCACCTCCTCAAGGATGGGGTCAAAACAGTTGTCTCTTGCACACCCGGGATCAGTGTTTGGCTGGGACACAGTCTTAACAGGAGTGAAAGATGCTTCGTCAGGCTTCTCTGTGGAACAAGAGGGAGATATCATGTCAGTTACCAACAGATAAGCAGATGTTTCTTGTTGCTGTTGACTGCAGTCAGACTACCATTACTGTCTCTATTGCAGCGTAATTGTAGAATATTGTAGCTTCCCAAATCCAGGAATGTCCTTTGCTATTAATCCTTTAGAAACCAGCAATAATCTAGTAGTTATTCAGATATAAAGGGACTGTCTGTTTTCATCAATATCCATGGGAAAGTTATTGTTGTTATTGTCAGGGATCTTGAAGTGTATGGGAAGGTTACTGGCCTCTAAAAATCTTCAGATACATGACCCAATGTTTGGACTGAGTGCTACCTTGGACAGGAGGGCTGAGTGTAATGGTCACTCGGTTGGTGGGTTTTTTGGCCAGGCCAACAAGCCGGGCCAGGTATTTCAGCACTAACACACGGATCCAGCGCGGGACCTCTGGGTAGTGAGAGGAGCTGTACAGGATGTTGGTAATGAGAACCGTCTCAAGGAGACTTGCCACCATCAGAGCCAAGCAGATAGAGAAGAACACATCTACAAAGAAAGAGAAAGAGAGAGAGAGAAAATAAACAAACTTTTATTTTGTCATTTTACCATATCATACAAAGGACATTAGATATAAAAAAAACCTATTTCCCATTTAACTAAATTATAAAAATGAGACCATCCTCTTCCAGGTATGTTCAGCAATAGTGAACAGTCAACACATTTACAGTACATACAACTTGATAATAATTCTCGCTTTACAATGCTGAAAAGATTACAATTCTTTCCATGACAGTATGTTTGCCAAAATTTTAATAAGGGAGAGGGTCTGAGAAAATGTATTAGGTCATTACTTTTCATTCATGGGCAGAGGAATTTTAGGAACTGCTGTGTTAAACGAAACAGGGAGGGGGCTAGTAGCTGTTTGCCTTGCTCAAATGCAAGTGCAATCAAACACTAACTTATGATGGGGGTCTTGTTCCCAGTGACCGGCAGCAGGTCGTTCATGATGAGCAGGAAGACGGTGTAGCCCAGGATAAGGGTCATCTTGAAAGCGGAGCGGTCAACACTCTGCGGGGGCAGGAGGAAGCTGAAGAGGTCCACTGTGATGAGGAAGCAGCTGGGGACCAACAGATTCACCACGTACAGGGTAGGTCTTCTCCTCAGAACCACCTGCAATGTGACAGGTGTGTCTTTAATACCTAAATCTGTATTTATTCATTATGATTTATGCATTTAGCAGACTCTTATTTAGATCAAACAACATATTTTGCATATTGTTTGATATAAAATCCATGCATATAGCTTTATGTTTACATAAGCAATTCAGAAGATTGCTTAAGCAAGGGTAGATCCAACACTGAGAGAAGATGACCTGTAGCCTTTGATTTAAAAACCCTGTTTCTTAAACCTTAGACTCCTCAGGTAGCAATGTAATATATGCTATAGTACAAGGTTAGTTATGCAGTAGTATATTTTGTATACAGCATACTAAGTTGTCACCCCCATTAAATACCATATTAGGTTGTTTCATGAATGGATTGGAAGTGAATGGAGGCTAGTTGGAAGTGAATGAAGTTAGGATGCACAGGACGAGGTCTGAAAACAGGGTAAACAGAAAACAATTCTGTCTTGATCAAGAAGACTAGGGGTTAAGGAAACTACAGAGCATAAGTCAAACCAAAGTGAAATGTCCCTTTAGTCTACCAAAAAGCGAAAGCTGCACACTACGTCTCCACATACATAGAAGATGACTTCCTGGTACTCGTAGTCGATGGTTTTCAGCGTATGGTTGGATGCTGTGATGCTGATCAGCTCCCATTCCCCCTTGATCTCCATAACAGACCTGGACTCCTCCAGGGCCTCCATGACATTCACCCCCATAACCATCTTAATGTCTGCAGCTGCAAGGAGGAAAGCATTGCACCTTACATGATGTGTCACATCACATGTTTTCTGTGTTAGTTTGTATGTGTTGTGAGAAGTGAGTTTTTAATATCCTGAAAAAATATTTAAATAGAACAGTTACTTAGTACTTTTCGAGTTAATAACAGAAAATCAAGGTAAATTTCTATTCTTTAAAATCATTTGTTATATATGTATGTCCATTGCATTCTTTGATAATTAATAATTATAAAGTAACATCTGTTGTATGAATATGCAGATTTGACTCTAATTGCATCCATTTGTAATAAAAATGCAATTTGTTGCAAATTCACCCATTTATGACCATTAAGTTTAATGGTACATATGGTATTTGTGTTGTTGTTATTAATTACCCGTATGCAGGTAGGAGCCGAAAGTGAGTGAGCAGTTCTGCAGATCAAAGGGGAATGAGTAGATGTCCAGGTTGCAGGAGCTGACCACTCTGACGGGCCGGTCATCAAACACACGGCCGTTGGACTCCAAGTACACGTAGGGTGTGTTTGGTGACTTGTCTTCATCCATACTGCCAGAGAAATGCAATCACCCTCAGATATGAGGATCTCAATTCATTTCGAAGCTTAACACATCACAAATGTTGTTTGGACTTTACTTCAGTGCAGCTCAAGATAAAACAGTACAATTACAATATAAAACACATACCAACACAAAATTAGATCTCGGATCAAAGAAATCAGTTCAAAATCAATTCCAAGAAAGTTTGGACTCAAATCCTTTTCCTCCTTTTCCTCCTCCTCTTTCCATCCATTATTTGGGCTGAGGCTGTTGCAGTACTGTACTGATTTAGAAATAGGTCACTCACAATTCACTGATTAGAATATCTGGTGTCCATAGCTTTTCTCTGAGCAGTGAAATTCTGGAAGCTCCACACTGTTCTGGATCCCAACTCAAGAATTCTATATCCCACTCCTGGTAAGGAAAAAAATCAAACCATATGAACATTCACACGAAAAAAATGTTCATGTATAATTTATAAGACCCTATACTTAGTATCTTTCATACTAATCCATACTTACCAGGACTACCCAAATGAAAGTTGTCAGTATCTGTTGTTTTTCATCCTAGATGAGACAACACATTACAATAAGTGTAAAATAGTGCATTTTAAGTGAAATTAAATTATTAGAGGACTTGAATTAGACCACTGCTAGTTTTTACCATGCATTTCATCTGATTTTCTATTAGTATTTTCATTTTATTATTTCATTTGTATTACTTTAATTTTACTACATGTCTGTTTCCTGCCCTTTACTTTCTTCTTGTGTTCCTGTGACTGAATGTGTTCGTTTTGATCATGATTGGGCTTGTTGTATGTGCCATGCTATGAAAATGAATGGAGTAATGACTGAACCAGCATTTTCACTGTCTTCTCATAGTATGGGATTCACAGGGAGCTGCAGATGCTTTGTTTAACTATTACAATGCCTGTCCTCACTCACCACTCCCAGAATGCTGACAACAGTGATGCCAACGCTCACTTCAGTAGGTGTTGATAGGTTGCGCACTGGCCGAAAGTTTTTCTTGCTAAGAAATGTGTCCAAAGCAGAAAAAAGCACCTCTGGATCTGGACGTGAGCAGTTCACTGTCACAGCAGATTCTAAGCACTGACCTGGAGGAACTGCACACAAGCATGTACAAACACACACAGGCACACATGCATACACACACACACACACACACACACACACACACACACACACACACACATGCACACATACACACAGAATGTTGTATATCAAGATTTTTATTTATTTGCCAACATTTTCTGGAATGTACAATTGCATGTTTGACCCAGTTGAAAGTTGCCTGTTCATTTTTTTAGGGAGTACACATAAAAGCAAAATCCAAGACACAAGTTAATTTTGACAGCAAGCAAAGGCCACAATGCCCATGCTCAGCATGCTTGCATTTCTGATTTGTTTTATCTGACAGTCAACAGTGTCAGTTTACACTGTGCTCCCTGTAGACTTCCCTAAACTCCATTATCTATCTATCTATCTATCTATCTATCTATCTATCTATCTATCTATCTATCTATCTATCTATCTATCTATCTATCTATCTATCTATCTATCTATCTATCTGTCTGTCTGTCTGTCTGTCTGTCTGTCTGTCCGTCCGTCCGTCCGTCCGTCCGTCCGTCCCGTCCGTCTGTTTGTCCATCTGTCTGTCAGGTATGTCAACTGGGAGCATGAATTGATTCATTTTTACTATTTTACCATTTGTTTATCTAATATAAAGGTTGACATGCATATTAGAATCCATTCTCAAAGATTCTCAAAATGAATTGACAATGGAAGCATTAGGTCATTAATTTGATGAATACATTGTAAATGTGAGCAGGTGAAAACACATGTTACTGAGTATGAGTTGATGATTTCATTCAAGTACAGTGCATTAGCTCTTACCCTGGATAAGAAGAACGCAGATGAGAAAGAATCCATTGCAAAAAGTCAACCTTTGCTTGCTGGTCACACAGGGAACTTTGGGAGTTGCCATTTCTGGAGATTTGGAGTGTTCTCTCCCTGTAGAGTTCAGGAGAAAATGTGTGATGTTTTACTGTTTTCACAAAACTTGATTTTCCACTCTTGATATTTTACACCCTGCTTGAAATAAACTCAGAATCTTATCTCAGATGTGTTATCCAAATCAGGAGACTTCATTGGAGGTTAGGATGAATCTTTATCCTTAAGATCTTTATTTATTAAAAAAAAAAAAAAACGTTCCTCATTCATCCATTCAAAGAAGGCAGTCGTTTCAGTACATACATACAGCAATTTTGTACACAGATTGTTGCAATCTTTACCATGGTATTATTCTGTTTTCAAATGATAATGAATTAGCCTTCAATATTCAATACCCCAAAGGCAAAAAAACTCACTACTTCCTCCTTGTATGAGCTCAATTATATGTAATCATTTGATACACTTAATTTACAGATTTTTTAAAATGTGTATTGATAATTATGCAATGTTCACAATGAGACCAGGGAGAAAATGCTTTTTTAATGATATGAGAAGCACAGTGTTTGTATTTTCATGAGTCAGTTCAGGCCCACAAATTTCATATCACCACCAGATACATCTTAATCCAATGCCACCTTTTTAAACAGTAGAGGTGTTATCTCCTGGGTCCTGGTCAGGCCATAAAGTTTGCCTTTTTACACCTGGCCACCAAAACAATCCCTGTATCTCATTGGGTACATAATGAAAGGTTGTTGCACAGTTTTCCCTGGCCATCATTGCAAAAGATATCAGTTGACCTTACTTGGTTAAAACAGGATTGAAAAACCTCTGTGGAAAAACAATAGGTACATGGTAAAGTATTCAGTACTGATTTAACACTGACAGCGTTATAGGGACCTAACAGATATAATTACCACTGTTTGTGTTCAAATAGCAGCGAATATTTCACTGTAAACCTGGTAATTGTATTGTGCAGTAACTGAACACTGTCAACTGCAAATGTATATTTCTCAAATATTTTTTGTTAATGTTCCCCCTTTTTTGTTGGGAACTGAGCTATTGACTATGCACATGAAGACTAGTCTGTGCTGTTGGTGGAAGCAAAGTCAACATATCCTTAGTTCATGAACTTGCAAGCACTTGACTGTTACCTTGTCAATGTGAACCTCCGGCCATAGCCGGTAACGGCAAGGCTGGGAGTTCAAGTTTGACATGCACAGCTGCGCTGCCACCAATACAACATATACATTTATTTCAGATGTCACTGAAAAGCCTGAACATACCCTTTGCTTATAATAGTATAACACACTGTAGATCCTCTGTTACCTTTGTCCTGCCAGAATCAACACAACTATAGATCTTTACTACCATGAGCACTGTTTCTTCATCATATCATATATATCATGTTTCTCCATCACAATTTAGACATTAAAGAGTGTGAACAAAAGCAGTAAACTCTCAAAAACATTTCTGAAGCAAAAAACAAAGTATATATGAACAGAACACAAAATAGTTTTCATGAAATGAAGAATTAATTTACCTGGGCTCTGGGTAGGGTTTCAGTGGTAATCAAAATCTGACTGCAATGTTTTAATTAGTCCCAAATAAAATATGAATAATGCAGCTAATGCAACATCAAAATCCAGGGAGCGATGTCTCAAAGCACTGGTGTGACAAGTTCAACTGTTACCTGAGGGACCAGTCACAGAAGTGACACTCCTGCTCAGCTTAGATAAATAAGGATGTTGTGGTACAGGTATGCTATGGGAGAAGAGCATGCTCTTGTTTGCTGTGTGACATCCAACAATCCAACAGACTGTGGTGTCATGTAATCATTTGCATGAAATGTTTACAATGTCTTTACAAAAAATACCATGACATGAGTCATCATAACATCATTGATTACTGTCCAGCGTTTTATAACATTGTATTTCGATAAAGTACTGTTTTTAAAATAACATTAGGGCATTATTTCACTTTTTTTTTCTTGTTTTAATTTCGTTTCTAAGGCAAGTCTTTCCTTTTATATTTTTCATTTACTTGCTCATGTGTCAAATGGCTCTTTTTTCAGATATTGTTGCCCTTTCTTTCAGGCCAGCAACCTTAATGTTTAAAAGCTTGAATTAATTCAATTACATTTAATCAACTTTATTTTATGAAGGAACTTCCACAGCAAATTGAATCACATTCACATCATTTTATACAAGTCAAGAGAAGAGGAATGATAGACAGTTTTAGCTGTATAGAATATTGTATATAAGAGATACAAGGTTGTAACCAAGATGATACTTCTTTATATTTAAGGTAAGGTCAAATATACAGATATTTCTTAGCCTTTCCTGGATATGAAAGATTTGAGCTCATGTCTTCATTCTATATGCTTCAAACATGTCTGTCATTCATTTCATATGCAGAGCTGGTCTAGAATGGAAATATTTCTCCACACAATTATGTTTCTTCAGAAATTGGTACATCTTATGTGTCACTGAGAAATGTATTACATCTAGAGAAAGCAAAAGATTATAAATGTCTGAAATGTAAATATGGATTTAACATTTGTAAAATGTTGTACAAAACTACAAAATGACTCAGAAAAGTTTCCTATTATGTAAGCATATCAAATAATGATAAGTATTGATGGTTTTTACCCAATGTTGTGTGTATTGTCCACACACAACATTGAATCCAGAGTAACTGAAACTTCATGGACTCTTGGACTGGCTGAAATCTACAAGTTGTACCACTTGATCCAGATGGCAATAATGACGATGAAGCTGACAGTGATGAAGAGAATGTACAGGCCAAAGAGCAGCCGGTCGATGACATTGCCAAGCTGGATCCACTCTTCTGCCTTTTGGTTTTCTGCAAAGTGCTTGTCCACCTGGTTCCTGATGGCCTGTAGGTCTTGTCCCAGCTTCTTCAGCTCTCCCAGGACAGGCTTATCAGTCTGGGCCTCATCTGTACCAACTGTACCCGAGGGGCAGACTTTGACCTTCTCGTTCTCTACTCAGATTCCCAGAAACAGGGTGGAGATATCAGGTATCATTAGAAGAGCATATAGTTTTGACCAGTCTAGACCACCATAGACCTATGAGACACAGTATGTTAACCCTGCAGTGTCAGACCCCAGTCCTGGAGGTCCAAATATCACTGGCTTATGGTGTGTTATAATACCCTGATAATTTATTTTTGCCATTAATTGGTCAAAAAGCATTTATTTTCATCAAAAATCTGGGCAAAGTGCATGTTGGATATAATTATTCTTTCTGGTTATTACACATGTTTTATCAAAACAATATTCAGGGATTTACAGTTCATGCACTGGACATACGTGGACATGTTTTTCCTAACTCTCTTTTTCTCATCCTGAGCCAAAATATCAGCCTACCACAGCAACAATGTCCCACTGACACAGGAAGTGCAGAGAAGCTAACCCATTTTTACATGGCAGATGTATCATCTTTCATATACTTTATGCTGCAGGTAAGCAGAGTTCACTTGCTTGCAGGCACCTTGGTAGGCCACCAATAGTGGCCACTATAGAGCAATGAAGTTGACAAATCATAAATGGGTTTGCCCCCAGCTGAGACAGATCTCTGGTAATGGCCAGAAACAGTGTTGGTGGGACTAAACCGCCCAGCCACCGGACTCACAGCTACATCACAAACAAGCACTTTTACTGTATGAGCCACCAGAAGGCCCCTCAAATACATATTTTACCCATTGTTTGCTTTGAACACTACCTTGAAAAGCAGGGTTGAGTGTGATGGTATCTTGTTCGCTGGGTTTTTGGGACATGCAGACAAGCCGGGCCAGATACTTCAGGAAGAGCACACGGACCCAGCGTGGCAGAGCAGGGTAGGTGCTGGAGTTGCACATGATGTTTGTGATAAGCACAGTCTCCAGGAGACTTGCCACCATCAGAGCCAGGCAGATAGAGAAGAACACATCTGGAGAGAGAGAGAGAACATGAATAAGACCCGAGTCATGATATTTCAGAAGAAGGCCAGATCTCAGGCACATAAGTTTCATTATACTTCAGGTAACAGTGCCCTAGAACAGATTACCAATTACACTTACCTGGGTCTAATTATCAGTGCGTCAGGGAGGTTTTACCTGGGATTGAATGCATTGAAGGAGAAGGCGCGCAGGGCTTTCAACACCATAAAGAGAAGGCTCTACAATTTAACCCCACCTATTAAAATGTGGATTAAAATTTTTGAAAGTGTAATTAAACCGATTGCTCTTTATGGCAGTGAAGTGTGGGGCTTCATTATAAAAAAAATTACACCAAATGGGAAAGACACCCAATAGAATAATGAATAATTCCGATCAATGCATGCAGAGCAGAATTAGGCTTTTATCCATTGATTATTGATATACAAAAACAGGAAACTAAAACTCTGCATCTATTTAAAAAATAGTAATACAAACACACTTCACCATAAAGCCCTGGTATATCAAGACCAGAATATGGAAAAGGTCCCCTTAGGCAGCTGGTCCTTAAGCTCACTCAACACAACACCACCACCATCAATCAGCTCCAGGACAGCACCTCAAGAACACTTCCAATCATAGTAAACCAATTATCAAACATCTCAATTTTTGGACCATTGGGACACAATCACAAAATCTCAAAAGAGAATGGATTGCTATCAGGCCCTAAATAGAAAATATGAATTGGCAGAATATCAAGTAAAGGTTAAAAATACAAAACAAAGAGAGATCCTGACAAAATATTGGGTCTGTAACCACAGCCAAACCTGGCTGGCCAGAAAGGGCAGGCTCTGTGACCAACGTAAGAGCAAAGCGGTAGAGACAGAGATTCACTTTCTTTTATATTGTAACAAATTACAATCAGGAAAGAGAAGTATTCTGAAAAAAAAAATATAAGCATTGTTCTCCCTAATTTTCAAAAACGGAGTGATATGGAAAAATTATCAATAATACTAGAAGAGTAGCCAACAAGTAGCCAAATATGTAGCCACTGCGCTGTGTGAAGCAGTGAACACTCAGAGTTTGCGCCTTTACTATATAACCTGGATAGCTGTTCTGTGTGCAATGAAACCCACAGTCCCTGTTGTTTTCTGTATGTTAAGCAGGCATCACTGATATTCATTCATACAGCAGGGTATTTATCAAATTACCATGCATTACATTCCACTGTTATATCTATGAAGTGTACATTAAGTCAGTAACCATTTATGAACAAAAAATACATTATTCATTGATGCCATTTATTAATGTACTTTTACATACATACACTAGGCTCTCCATACACAAACATTTTCATACTGACTTATCAGGGGGATCCTGTTCCCAGTGACCGGCAGCAGGTCGTTCATGATGAGCAGGAAGACGGTGTAGCCCAGGATGAGGGTCATCTTGAAAGCGGAGCGGTCAACACTCTGTGGGGGCAGGAGGAAGCTGAAGAGGTCCACTCCCAGAAGAAAGCAGCTGGGGACCAACAGATTGACGACGTAGAGCATGGCTCTACGCCTCAGGACTATCTGCAGAGGGACAAAAACAGGAAGGATTTTCTTTTCGGACTCGACTCCAATAAGAGATAAGTCCTAAATGCAAATATTAGAAGTGCACCATTAGAAGTTTGCCACCATAGCTCTTTATTCCAGGTGGGTTTTTGAGTTGCAGCTGGACTGATCCATTTCTTTTAAACATACATGGTAGATGACCTTATCCCAGTAGTCATCAGAGATCTCATCATACGGGTCCTCAGCTTTGATATCAATCAGCTCCCATTCACCCACAGTCTCCAGCGCCCTCTTGGATATCCTCAGAGTGTCCTCAGCTGACCTTCCCAAACTCAGCTGAATGTCTCCAGCTAAAGTAACAAAAGGACACCCTAACATTAGTAAAATGAAGAACAGAAGAAGAGTTTTTGAGTTTTATTTTGGCTGAATAGGACTTATTGGAATGCCTGAGACAAGTTGCATTTACTCTATATAATATTTGTGGACTTTTTTCTGTAACTGTATAATTTTTATCATTGGCATGTATAGGCAAACAGAGTCATTAACATTTGGTGCCAATAATAAAATATATACTTTTTACTATGATATAGAGTATTCATGTGTTTATCTTCCCTTTGGATGTATGGATGCATACCTTTTGAAATAGATTATAGCAGTATTCATTGCTTTAGGAGTGTGGTTATAAAGCTTACATTGTCTCAGGAGTACATCAACAGTTTATAAACCCTCAGTAGTTGAACTTCATAGATTGTCTGGATCAAACCAATGCATTGTAAAAGTAAAAAAAAAAAATGCATAACGTATACAAAATTTCCAAAAACATGTTACAAATGGTTACTAATAGTTGTAGGCTACAAATGAATTTGTCATGAGGGCTTATGTATGTGTGTAGATGAGCAGCTTCAATGTGAAACAGTGCTATTTGCGACAAGTGTGTCTTTTTAAATGAAAGTTAAGTAGGTCTTTATTTTTTTAGAAATGAGGTTTACATTATGTAATTGCAATGTAATTAAAGTAACTCAAACTCAACATACTGACATGTACATCAGAATCTGTGTTGGTTTTTAAACCTTTATTTTTGGAGCTGAAAAGAGTGCAACCTCAGTTTGAGTGTCTTGTCTGCCTGCCATATTAATAAACAGTTGTGCTCCTACCCATGTGCAGGTAGGAGTTAAAGGTGAACGTGCAGTTCTGCACGTCAAAGGGGAAGGTGTAGATGTCCAGGTTGCAGGAGCTGACCACTCTGACGGGCCGGTCATCAAACACATCACCATCATATGATAGATACACGTAAGGGGCGCTTGGAGACCGGTCTGCATCCATGCTGTACAAGAAGCAGGTTTTGGGTCACTTTCATTTCAATTCATTCAATTCCATAACAGTCTCAATTACAGACAATTCATCCATAAGAGAAATTTTCTGACGTTGGCTTTCTGAACTATGGTTGATTGTAACAGATATGTGATCACATACTTGGTTGACTGGGGAGGGTTATTATTTCACCTACCCAGCCCTGAGACTCTTTGCCAAACCTTATGAGATTGTGATTTGTTAGTAGTACCTGACCTTTAGTTTACTAACAAAGCAGATTCCTTAAAGCTGGTTAAACCACATCAGCAGCTAAATGCATAGTTACGGTCTGACAATTGAAGGTTACTCATAAAATGTGTAAAGATTTCGAAAGAAACAATGATAATGTAAGTGTAACAAAATATTTAATAAAATAGCACACATTTTCTTAATTCCATGACTCAAAATTAAGGACACAGGTGAAACAATCTGGGTAGTAGTGCAGATAACAGAAAATTGATGATAGTGTTTTGCTGTATGCTTCCTAAATTTTGCAAACATAAAAGCTGTAGCTTACAACTGATTGATCAGAATGTCAGGGGACCACACTTTGGTCCTGGGCAAAGAAATTCTCCAAGCGCCACACTGTTCAATATCCCAGCTCAGATATTCAATTTTCCATTCCTTCATAGTACAAAAGAAAAGGGAATCATTGCAAAGTTCTGTTTTGACAAATCAATTCTTCATGATTAAAGTTTTGGACAGAAGTTGGTTCATTACAAATACTGATGTAATTAAACACTAGCAAGGCAATTCCATACAACATACTCTTGTAGTCATAATAAAACTTAACAAAAAAAAAATGAAATGCTACAATATTTGTTGAAATAATTTAAAAAATATATTCTCTTACCAGTGATTGCCAAAGAAATGTTGTTAATATTTGTGCCTTTTCGTCCTACAGAAGGACGCATGATATGAAACGAATGAACATTTGTTTAATGTGTATAGATATTTATTCCTATTTTAATCCTGGACATCATATTAAAGATGGCTATAAGTATCTATCTACATATTTTTGAGGGCTCATTACACCATGACTAGTTGCTCACAAATTTTCATGTAACATACTCACAAAATAAAAACCAAAACAGAATCTCAACAGGAACATTTCATAGTCTGTGCATTCTGCTGATCCGCATGGCAAACAGTGTTAGAAATATGAACCTAATGCACTTGTTGAATTGTAATTCATTCCGGTTAAGAGCATCTGCAAAATGACAGTAATGAAATTTAGATCATTTCATTTCAGTCAGATCAGGGGAAAACTAATGTAATTTCATTAATCTAAAATTCTGCTCGGTTACACAGATTTTTAATTCCCAATTTCCTGATTCAGATGTTAATTCATGAATTTAATTTCCATTAGTTATTGATTGAGTTGATTGAATTTAGATTAAATTGGCCCCTATCCCTAACAGGGAACAAAGTGAATTCTGGGACTCACTCACCACACCGAGAATACCGTAGAGTGTGAAGCGAACGCTGACATTAGTGGGTGTTTTCAGACTGATGACTGGCCGGATCTCATTGCTACCAAGGACTTTGTTGATGCCGTCAAGAAGGGATTGTGCAGTGGGGCTAGCGCAATTCACCGTGGCAGATTCCACATGTGCAGCTGAAGGGAAAAAAAAACCTACCTGAGTTTGTACATCTAAATGGGTTTTCATTTTTATAGTCCAAATGTGCCTCACGAAATGAAATGATGACTATCTATTCATTTTTGCATAAAGTATTTCAGACAACATAACTATCACAGTCATTTATTTTGAAAATGAACATGGTAGTAGTGACTCAAAATAGTTTTTATGTTTGAGCTTTAAAACAAACATATTCTTCTGTTAAAAAGTGCAGTGAAACTTTACCCTGGACAAGTAGACAGCAGATGAAAAGGAGAACCCCCTTGTGAATGGAAAGCCATTGCTGAGTGGGGAGATGGTGAACAGTGAAAGCATCCCGCTTGGCAGTTTGACTGTCCTCCACCTGGGAAGAATACAAAAGCCTGTCATTGCCTATCATGTGGTTCTGCTTTTATTTATCTTCTTTCAGCGGACACATCAAATAACAAATATGATAAGTTGCAGACTATTAGCTATTTAAGCCAAATTTGTAGCAGCAGCAAGGAAACATTTATAAACAGTATAAGCTACACTTGCACATAAAGCACTACTGATAAGTCATGATGGAAAAGAACATAACATATTTTGTAGATTACAGATATATACCTAGTTCTGTTAATCATTAATTAACAGCAGGGATGACTTTTCAAGCTGAGATCCACCAAAATAAATTTCTCAAATTCATAATTTCTAAAATTTAAGCAACTGTTGTGACAAAGTACATATGCTTGTGTTTGTATAGCAAAAGCATATTTCCATATGAAAGACCTGGGAATTTATTTGGCATTATGTACCATTTGTACATAACAGCTATGCAAACAAGTGTAGAGATAATCACATTTACCTGGAGTTTAAAGAGACCTTCAGCAGCCATCTAAAGCTGACCGTGCAGATTTCCGCCTGTCAGTTCAGTGTAAATGAGAGAGATTGCTGAACCTGAATCTGTTAAATAAGTTGTAGATCCACCATGCCAATGCTGCCTGAAGGTACGGAAAATGTAACCATTTAAGTAAGAACTAATTTGCTTAGATACATTTGTATTTTGTTTAGTGGTATGTCTTCAACTCAGCTGAAATCCACACATTTTGCCTGTTGTACCAGCTGTTTTTGGGTTTGCCCCCTCAGGTAGCTTAAGGTGACATAAGGTGTTAGATGACTCATTTTTCATATTTGCATTGGGCATACCCATATACTGTATCTGCATGAATTCAATAATGTAGAAGAATCCAGAATGTATGTACTCAGTTAAGCCTTGAGTCAGACATCATAACACAACCTTGGGATTTTGATCATAGAGCAGGGGTGTACATTAAGACTTACCTTTATCAGGATATTGTATCAGCTTCTGTTTCTAATTACTGAATCAGCACAATCATTTAGTTTTCCTCATGTGAAAGTCTTTCAAAATCTCTTCCCTACTCAAACGGAGGACTACAGAATGAATAAAGTGTAGGTGGACTGCAGATATGGGGATGCATGTTTCAGTTCACACCGTCCCAAAGTGACAGAGGATGTTGCAGCTATAGGTGACTTAGCAATTGTGTTCAAACATTCCAAAGAGGGGATATACATGATATACATGAAAAATTAAAAGGATAAATAAAAAATTATATAATGAAAAAGGATATAAAAAGTAGTGATGAAAGAATAATCTGGAAAATCCCCTTACATGTTGTGGACTAGCCATACAAAGATCTTAAATTTTGGTCTATTCAAATGCCAGTAAAAGCATCTTTATGGTTAGTACGACTGAAATTATGTGAAATACAACTAATAGCCTGAGATATGAACTGGCAGATAAATAGTGATGCGCGTGAACATTGCGTAAAGGGAAAAGGCAAATGGAAAGGAGAGTTCACAACCCTGTGGTTAAGAGCTGCTTCACCCAGCTGGATGTTTCTAAAAACAATAAATGTTAATCAAATGGTGATTTGATACTCACTGATGACAACTCATCTGTATGCATCTAAAAATACCTGGAGCAATCCAGCTTCTGCAGGCCCTGGCATCTTGACCAATGCAAATAATCAGGTGTGCACTTGTGTGACCTGAACCTGTGCAGATGTACAGGTAATATTACATTCAAAGTTGCATTTTAATGCACTACCCCTGCTACTACTGCTACTACTGATACCACTACAAGCACTATTACTACTACTACTTATAATACTGCCACTAATACATTACATTACATTACACTACATTTCAGGACATTTGTTAGATGCTCTTATCCAGAGCGACGTAAAAGGCAAAGTGCATAAGAATGGTACAAAAAGTGAAAAGAGTCCCAAGTGCCAAAGGTGATCGGATAGATCTGGACATCCCCACCAACTATCAAATGAGAAAGTAAACAACAGCCTAGGTTAAAAACAAATCACAGTTAAAACAAGAGCAATAAGGGTAGAAACAGTAGTAGTAATTATAATAATAATAGTAATGATACCACCACTACTTATATCACTATTTCTTCTGCAGCTGTTGCTACTACTACAACTACTATTACAACTACCACTACTACTACCATCTCTTCCACTGCTGGAGTAGAGGTCAGTTTGGCTGTGATAACGTTTGGAGAGACAGCAGAGAGATCAGTCCTTGTCCGCTGCTCTGCTGAGATGCATACATTCCTGCTGCTCACAGGTAAAGGCAATTTGAATTTTTCCAGGATGTTTCAAGTATAGTCATAAATTTCAGCTCATTGTCACACAGATTGTTTTGGATTGAGGTATGTGGCAATGAGACTCTGATCTGATAGTCAAACTAAGGCCATGGATAGAATTGTATGCAGTGTTCAAATGTGTGTGTGTGATGGAATTTGCACACAGTGAGTGAGGGTGATTTTTTCTTTTTTGCATTTTTCTCTGACTCAGGGTCAACAGGGCAAATTTTTCTGTTGTCACACTAATTTCAGTCATGTTACCACCTATCGCAAGGAGAGGCCACACAGCCAGCTGGTTTATAAAAACTATGATTTATCCTTTCAATTAAGTTTTGAAATTAATCTGTGAAGCCACTTACCAAGTTGGCTGGCATTTCATAATAACATAAAAAGGCAGTTTCAATACAAAAACAGACATAGTTAGAATTTATTTGATTTGGGAGCCACTACATCTGTAGTCTTGTTAGAATAAGTTATCCTGTATCCACTGACAATGATACTGGAACATTTAGCTCAAATAAATAACACTCTGTTCAGTTTCCAAAAGTTGACTCGACGTAATCAAAAATATTTAATGCCACTGTCATTTTAGATAGATGTACATCCTGTTATTTGGCAGACAACTAATGCTTTTGATTTCTGTAATATGCCGGTACAAACTGTCCCTTTTGAAAGAGTTTGCCTTACGTTTGATTTATTGACAGACCCATAGCTCAAATCAGCAAAGACGTAAATGCTGAAAATGTGGATGCCAGGCCATTTAAACTAAAGTAGTTGGGGAAAATGAAGAGTTCAAAGACAAACCAAATGGGCTTGTAGAGTATTACATCTACATACTGTTTTTGCACTGGTATAAGCATGCTGACTCCTGAATTAGCTGTAAGTGTAAGAATCCATCAGAGCGTATTAATTGTTTGCAATGCTGATGTAATAAGACTATATAACTTAAAGTGTATTTAAAGTCTTGTTGAAACACAATGAACTCTGCATTCTAAGTCACCATCAATGTTAGCTCTGTTGGCTGAGCAAACAGAGAAAAAGCACCTGGCTGGATGGTAAATACCTGATGGTGCAATAAGATTATTTGCTACTGTTGTTTTGACAAAAAAAAAAAAGACTAAGACTCCCTTAACCATAATCCTTTCAGATACTGGTACAAGTTTAATGTACACAGTAGCCTCCTTTTGTGAATTCAAATGTATACACTTGTAAGCACTTGTAGCCTATAGGAGTATTAATGTAGTTCTGATGTGTTAAAAGTCAAGTTCTTTGAGTGCATTTGGTAACATTTTTTTTATTAGTTTCATTGTAAAATTGTGTTGCAAACACTGCATTTTTTCCAAGGCTAGTACAATATATTCACAATTGTAGATGCTGATTTGAAATTTCCACACTTCCTATTTGCATATTTAACTTATTTTGATGATCATGTAGGCATATGTCTTCTAAAAACAAACATGTTTGATCTGAAACTGTGGCTGCGTCTCCCCTGAGCACATTTTTTGTGTTCATTTGGGGGAAACCCCACACAGCTTTGCTTTTTGTTCTTTCCTGGCATGAGAAATGCAACAAGAGAGCCTGACATGGCAACATGAGCAATTCTTCCACCTTGTGGAGAGAAACGTGTGTGCATCTTGAGCTGATAATAAAAGCTCTAGCAAAAAGTTTAATGTATTTTTTATTGACTATTATTTGATTAGGTGAGATTCTGAGAATGCATTCTCTTATTCATTAACAACCTGTCCATGAAGTGGAAGCGCTAAAAAATGTGTGACATGCCACATCAATTACAGGAAGTACACATACCATAAATTTTCTAATAATTTTTTGTTGCCACAACCAAATGTATCAGTTGCTTGGAGACTGGAGGTTCCTGGAATCAGGTGTTCAATCTATTTGACAAAGCTTCACAAAACTTAATGAAATGAGAGAAGCCAGAGCAAAATACCATATATGCAGAACCCACATCTATTGTAAAGTACACTCATGCATTCACAGTATCTGCAAAATCTAATTGATGGTATGCAATAGTGCTATCAAAATGGATATTAAAAATGTGTTGCATCACTTTAAGAGTATGGCATTGTGGAAATGTTTTGTGTGGGAGTAACATGGTGATACATAATAAAAGGATGTTTTCATGATTTTATAAAGTTTAAAGCTACATACCTTCAAATACATACCTGCAAATGAAATACTGTTGACTGAAATATATACTGATCGCTAGTTCACTCAAGCAAATGCGACATTAATTGAAAGGTTTTGGGGAGTTACTTCAGAATCAGTATGACAGGCAATCATTACCGTATTGTGGTTGTGAAAATTAATGTAAAGAGGAAAATTTCCTGTAAAGCTTTCCATCATTAAAATCAGATTCAAGAGAGGTAAACAGCTATAACGTCATGACTGCATGAAGGAAAGACTTGCTGTATGTATTCACATGTTTGTGAACAAGTGAAAATTCATTTAAAAAATAATGACAGGTCACTGAACTATATCATTTAAAATATAATTTTTATTTCCCTCTTTTTGTACTTACATCTCCAAAGATGACAGTACTATCTCATTTACCTTTTAGAAGAGTTTGTATTAGGCTGCCTGCATGCACAGCGAAAAACATGGCCATTGGGGAGATAGTATTGCATAGGCCCCACTAATGAACAAGAAGCATGTGAATGCTGTATCAGTACATCATTCAAAGGAATGTTTTGTCTTGTTTTTCAATAGCCAGGTGAAGTTGTGTTGTGTAGAGAACAAGGTCTGGTGTCTAAATGTTTGACTTAATAAGTTCAAAATAATTTCAATGAATTGCACAGTTTTATCTATTGTAATGTAAACATTTTTCTGGACCTGGTGATTGTTGGAAATGCTGCTTATTTGCTAAAATAAGCTCCTAAACTTTTATGTTTAACAGTAATTAAGTCAAGATTACACTGAACTTTTACTTGACCAATGGGATGGCAGAAATTTTCAATGCACAGTTTTCTTAATGGTATAACTCCATATGTATGTACTGTATTGTATGTGGTATCATTTCAGACAAAATATTATTTTAACTCCACATGTCATTGAGATTAATTTCCTGACTCAAATCCTAAAGCCATTGCTTTAGTATTTGTTTTCTGACTGAAAGAAAATAAAGGTAATGAAGTAAACAGAATTAAGACTAAGACGCACCCAGAGTGCATCACACACAGGTAGGTCCAAAAGAGCTGATGGAGATTAATAGCTTTAATAGCAACAGGGTAACAGATTGTGAGTGGGGGCAATAATTAAGAATGGCTCTGAGAGAAAAGTGTGTGTGTGCATGTGTGTGGGTGTGTGTGTGTTTGTGTGTGTGGTTGGGAAGGGTTGGATAATGAGGATAATGAGGATAATGAGAATCTCATGGAGAAACTCGACCTCAGAAACATCTATATGTACAATGACCAAAAAGAAACTGCACATGTACAAGACTTGAACATGTGAATAATGGCTAATGGAGATGAACCTGAAACTAAGGAGGTTAAATTCAGGTATGACTCTTAGCTCTTATGCTAGGTACCTCACCTAAATTGCTTCAGAGATATATTATGTTAGAATGTGAACTGTGTAATTCACTCTAGATAGGATAATCTGTTAAATGCCTACAATGCATTACTAAAAAGTTTTATTTTACAAGTGAGATTAGAGGCTGGATACAATGAGTAGCTGTGCTGGTGTGTGGATGTTGTTGTAGTGTAATGAACAGTTTTTTTGGAACAGTGCGTTGGCCTGCACCGTAGCAGCTGCGGGACAAGGTGTGGGTGAGAAGCAAGCAGTCAAAGCGTGCTGGAAAGCACAAGCAGGGGGCGGAGTGCTGGTGACTAATTAAGATTGCTTTGTTTTTGATCTCCTTGCACCTGTCCCAGACTCTGCTGATACTTCAGCAAACAGGATGGCTACGCTTATGTCTTTTTTTTTCCAGAGCTCTGTCACACACACACATACACACCCACTAGCACGCTGGGCTAGTCTTAGTTAGTCTTAATGCTGTTTACTTCTGTACCTTCATTTTATTTCAGTCTGAAAACAAATGCTAAAGCAATGGGAGTTGTTAAAGAAAATTGAAGTTGTTTCCACTCACAAATATTTTGGAATTTTAGTTGATGATCGCTTCTTTTTTAAGCTTCATATTCAACACCTGATACATAAGCATAAGTTAAAACTTGGGTTTTATTTTATGAACAGACCTTGTCTTTCATTTGTTACCAGGCAGAGATTGGTTGCAACAACTTTTATGCCTGTTCTTGATTATGGTGATTTGTTATATACGAATGCTGCAAGTCATTGTCTTCATATGTTGGATACTGCTTATCATGGGGCTTTGAGGTTCATTACTAATAACAGAGCCCTCACTCATCATTGTACAGTATATTCCAAAATCAATTGGCCTGCTCTGTCCATAAGAAGACTTTGTCACTGGCATGTTTTATTTATAGGGCCATTTTAGGAAAATGTCCCTCTTGTTTATGTGGTTAACTGTCTCAAAAATGTGGAGGCAGTTATAGAGTAAGGTCTCATGCCTGTTTGCCTATGGCTGATCCTAAAGTTCGCACCGAGCTTTGCAAGAAGGCCTTCATGTTTTCTGCACCCTTTGCCTGGAATAGCCTGCAAAAAGAGTTAAAACTTCTGGACTCAGTCACACTTAGTGAATTTAAAACTATTGTTAAGAGTTTGGAAATAGAGTCTATTGGGAATTGCAAATGTTTGTTAGCTGGAAATTGATTGCTTTTGCACTTGATTGTATGTTGCACTTCTGCTTGTCATTGTTCTTTTTGTGTATTTTTTAATGCTTATGTTGGTTTGTTTTGTCTGAAACTTGATGTGCTGCTTTTCTTGGCCAGGTCTCTCTTGTAAAAGAGATTTTAATCTCAATGGGACGAACTTGGTGAAATAAAGGTTAAATTAAAAAAATAATAATAATAAAAAATGGCTACTGTTATTCCCCTTTTTTATTGTGCTGTAATGTACATTGTATGAAATTTACAATGTAAAATGAATGAATTATGCCTGACATTTGTATTTTGGAAATAATTTGTAATTGCGCAACACCCTGAAACACCTTGATGTGGAGAGCACTGTATAAATACTTCAATATGTAGAAAGTTCAATACTTCTATAGAATTTTCATTGGCTGAACCCTGTAAACACCTCCAGTGCTTCAGTTCATGAAAGTCCATCTGCATGGCTTGCTCTATGTGTAGCCAATAGCAAGTTACTTGATTCTACTTTGTAAGACAAATTTGCAGTGTTCATTCTATCTTTTCTTCAACATTTTCAGCACTTGTTTTGAGACAAATCCAGACATACTTAAATGACAACAAAAACAGGTTGCCAAGTCCCAGCTTTAACTAATCATAATTAATTGTAAATACATGTGCCTCTATCGCTTAAATATTAATGGGGGTATCACAACAAGGCTCCTTACAGGTCTCCGAACACCAATATGGGAGCAATTATCTTTATTATGCTTTTACAGAAATGATATGGGATTTGCTGTGTGGAACTGTCCCAGAGTTCTTGAATAAAGATGTAGACTCTAAACAAATCTTTATCTCTGCTACTACTGTCTTTGTTCTTGTGCGCTGAAGCCACACTAATGCTATCACCACACTTATACACACATAGGCTCATGATCACTCACACACACACACACACACACACACACACACACACACACACACACACACACACACACACACACACACACACACACACACACACACACACACACACACACACACACACACAAGATGGCCAATTTGCTGGGGTCTAAAGGGGCTTCATTAAAGCATAGGAAGAGGCTCTTATGGTAACTTCTGTGCTCACCATAGCAACTCAGCCAAGTCAGAGGCAACTCACTAGTGTAAGTTATATTAATATTTAATTTTTATTAATATTTATATTAATAAGAAAAAAACCGATCCAGAATTCAGGGTATACATGCGCAAATACATCTACAAATTATTTCTGATGTCTACTATGTCAAATATATGTTTTTCTTCTCCTTTTTAAAACAAATGTATACTTCTTCATGTTAACATTTCTATATTCAATATACTACTGTAGTGTTATTTTTGTTAGTGTAAATAGAAATTTACAGTTTAAATGTTTTCCAAAGAACAACCTCATTTTCTCTCTGACACACTCAGTGAACTGTTGTCTGATATGTAAATATTTTGAACTATAGTTTTGAACAACTTTGAATGTAATATATGTTTTTGTAAGCCTTGGTGAGGCTTAAATTGGCCATTTTCTGATGAATCTGATTAAAGGCATGGTATAGAAATTAGGTTCACCTGCCTGAGGTAACCTGCACAATGAAATATTATGCAGGTTGCCTCAGGCAGTGCTGCATGATGAAATATTACTAATGATAATATGACTGACAGTGTGAACATTTATTTATTTTGTACATATGCTTATATAACTAATAATACAGAAATTTTACAAAAATAGCCTCTATTTTATTTTTTTCTTGCTTAGCACAGTCCTCTTCAGCTCTGCAAAATAATTATGTGTCATTATGCACCCAAAGGTGTCTGTTAATGTGACCTAAACGTATTAAAATGCAGAAAAATTCACACCCTCCCACCTGTTTGTATTTGCCAGCAGCAACAAGGGTGTGAAGGATTTCCGTTGCCTTGCTCATAAAATTGCAAGACTCTGTAACATGAGAAAAACTGCAATAGAAGCAAAGGAGATATAAGTTGATCAAGAAAGCCCTTTTGGTGTATATTTATACAGGTAAGGAGTTTTAAGTTATATACTTTTTTATTTACAGAATTGTCCCCCTGTTTGACATATAGTGTTACAGCAGGTTAGCAGACATAGGAGAAACCTCCATCATTACACAACACATGCATTGAAAGTGAGGATGGCTATAAGGCAGCACTTGATTGAGTGTTGGCTATCCTGCAAGAACTGTAGTTTCTAAGTGTTTTAAGCACCAATCTCGCACTAAAGGAATTTAGTATCTCTTGGGATTTGCATTCCAAGATTTCAAGTATGCAAATGCTTCCTCTTGCAAATGAATGAAAAGGGAAGAGAAACTTGGTTTGGACAGACAAAGGCCTTTTTTCACATTATTTTAAAAATATACATTTGGAAAACAATCTCAGTTTATACAAATGCATTTGACTTGCTAAACTTCCTCAGTGCACAAATATATATTTTAAAAATAAAGTTCATGAAGACATGAGTCCGTCTTTTGTCTGAACCTCCATTTTTGGGGATAGTGGCTATTCTCCATTTCTGTAATTTGCAAGTGCTCTGTGAAGTTCGTCATATAGATTTTGGAGAGGGAGAAGGGGTGGCTGACACTCATTTGAAGCTTCTTTGTGCAGTGCATTGCTGATGATTCAAAGTCTTCTCACATTGTGCCTGATTACTGATGTGTCTGCAGACATCCTGGGGATGGATTCTGTTGGAGTGTTCAGCTCCGCCTGGGCCACTCTTGGCCCTGGCTGTGTGGGGTGAAAGGTGATGGTGGCATATTCCACACTGTCCTGAGGTTTCAGGCTGGCTTCGCTCCACCTGTTCCCTTCCTTTCCCCCTGGTCTGTTGCGGAAGTCCAGCATGACATACTCTATGGAACACACAGGCTTGGAACTGGAGGCCTCACTGGTCACCTGCAGAGAGAGCACAAAACCCCTTAACACCTCAATGAAACCTTCCTGTACACACTGACTCTCCAAGAATAGAGCTGCACAAAGTCCTACAGATTCACTTTGAATCATTTGAAGCTTCTCAGGTTTGTTTTGACAACATGGATGCATCTTCATGATGAAGAAAAAGCACTCAATGAAAAGACAGGGAGAAAGAAGACCAAGCCCAGCCAGGAAGAATGCAGTGGTGCTCTAGCTGTCCACCTCTGAAACAGCTATTAGTCTACCAGTGTTTCACTGGCTCAGCTGTCCATTTGCTGATCACTGTAGCAAGTGCTAACAAACAAAATGCTAGTGGAGCAACAGCTGTGTCTGGGAGCCCCTCCATCATTCTGGCTGGGAAGTGTTCAGTGAGGTGGTATCAGTGTGAAGTCAAGGCAGGAGCTTACCGCACACTTTGGGCCGGATATCTGGGGCTGCTGGGTATCTGTAGAAAAAAGGAGAATTTCTGGTAATCAGGGCTAGTGTCCATGAAGTGTCCTGATCTTAGATCAGTGTTCCCCTCACCATATCCTGATCTAATTCATTAAAAGCTAAATGGCAAAGCTAATATTCAGATCAGATGGTGAGTTTATGCCAGGTCAGGATAATGTGGTGGTCCAGAGTTGGAGTGTATGCTTTTGAATTTGTGGTTCTGTGTGACACAACTTCATGTTACTTTGGTTGCATTCTCTACAGTGACCTACCCACAAAAGTCGAGAGTAAAGAACTAAATATTATCAGAGGGCCCTCCTCCTTTGTCTACTCTGACATCATCAGCAGAGTGTGACCTCATTGTGGCGAGGTAGATAATGCTACTTTATTTTGCCTATGGAAAACATGCCTGCTGTTCAAGATATAGGCTTATTGCAGTCACTGTGTGAGCCCTATTAATCTTGCAACGAAGCAAAAAAGGAGTTTTCAATTATTTCTGTCATTTATTGCTTCAAAGCTTGGTTTCCACCTATACCAGATAGCTGACGAAGGGGGGACTTTTGTTTTCAACCACAAATGGTCACATGTTACATTTTCCCTACACCTTCGCTAATAAAAATCAGTTTTCTAGTGAATCATGGGCATATAGAAGCCATTTTCCACATATTTGAATAATTATCTGCATGGATATCCTCAGATAAAAGAATCAATGACATTCTGGTTCATGAGTCATTCATGTTTAGGCGTTATGTCTTCGCTTAAATGTGAATCATGGGGGCACACTGAATTCACTGCAGCTTTTCTGAACAAAGCATATATTTCCTTCCAACAGTTTTTCCTTTAGCTACACATATTAAATGAAGCAATCGTCAGCTGAAAGTGAATGATGCTGAATAAGTATGAATGAATTTCACACTCAGTCCCAAACTCCTTACAATGTCAAAGCAGTTCTGATATGAAGACACAGTATCTAAATGGTAATTGGAGCTAACAGTCTCCTCAAACCAAACTATAGAATAAAGGCAATTTATATTGTCAGCTATAAAACACTGTTATGTAACAAGCTCTCTTTCAGTAATGCGTTATTGCACAGGGATTTTTCCAGCAATAAAAACACCTGATTCAGCTGTACTGACACGATGATCATTCCATTGCTTAAATCAGGCATTTAATGCTGTTCTAAAGCAAAAACCTGTAAAGTAAATCACTTTACAAAATGCTCCTGTGGTAAAAGGAAAGAGGACAGTAGAATATAAATGAGCTGAATAGCTGATGCATCTATAGCAGAGATTTGTCTGCCCTGGCCACAGAGAGATACAGATTCTGTTGCCTTTTATTTTCACCAAAAAATCAACAACTAGTTCAGACCCAACAGACATTGTGAGTGGGTCAACTGTGTGTGAAATGATCAATTAGGCTCTGAGTATCAACAAAAAACAGCATATCCTGCATCTCTTCAGAGTGAGTACAGTCCATGGCCCCAGTCAGTCCTGTGGAGTGTGGCAGGACCCTCCTCACCTGACTTTCTCCCTTGGTTCAGGCAGAACCAGTTGATCAGTACAATGGGCATCACCATGGCGATGACCACCAGCGCAGTAATGATATAAAGGCGAGCAGAGGATGCAGAGATAGAGGGCTCATGGAAGCTATGCCTTGTGCTTGCAGAAGAGGTTGAGGGAGTCCCTAGAGGTGGAGGGGGAAGTAAGGTTTGTACATTCCCTTTTAAGCAGCCACTTTTACCACAGACTTACATTATGCCACATACAAGCAATTTAAATAGATGGATTGAGGTCTGATGCCAGTGGATACCTGGGGCTGAAACCTTCAACCTCTCAATTACAAGTTTTCAAAACATTATTTTATGTGACCAAAACAACAGCAAAAATCTATTTCACATTTGGAAATATGATGGCAAAGATTCAGAGCATCTTAAGTTCTAGAAATCTAGGAAACCATTTCAGCAGAGTAGCTTACAACTACATGGATGGATATTTTTTGATATAGTTCAGTATATGTGCTGCATGACATGTAAAATGCATTGCAGAATATGTTACATGTTCCACAAATTACTGTAATACATCACATTACAAAATTGCTCAGGGACCAGGTTTGGTAATCTGTGCTGTTAATTTTGTGATGCAAACAAAAAAATCAAATCAAAATCCCTCATTTCAATTAAGAACAACATGAAACTTGAATATTCATGTTATGTTAACACTACTGTTCACGAGGCTCCTTGATGAGGAGATGTTAGATGTTTTTGATGAGGAAACAGACTGGCCACTTACCTGTGATTGTTTCCCTGGAGTGAATGAGGAGGGATATTTTCTCACTCTCCACTGGGGCCTCATTTTTGAGCATCAGTGCAATGTAGTACTCCCCAGAGTCTGAAGGTGTCAGGTTTGTGATGCTAAGGCTGACTTCCCGAGAATGAAATAACATAAAGCGACTGTCTGTGCAGCGTGGGCTACACTCCACAATTTTCTTATCATTTTTGTACAGATTCACAATATCGTTTACATTTATGGAATGTTGTTTATTCTGTACATAAGGAAAAGACTGGTTCTGGAATGAGAACAGGATCTTGACTTCATCTCCAGTTATCCTCTCAATCTCCACTGCCTGGATGTGATCTGATCAGAAATATAAGGGAATAAAAATGGTTTTAGTATGTTTAAAAAATGAGAATACTGTGCATGTTATGAGAAGTATTGGTGACATTATGCCTTTTCAAGAATCCTCTCCCAAATCCCATGAAATCGATCTGTTTTACCATGACATTAAGCTGCAAGTATCTAGCTGCTTGTTACTTTGATTACCATCTATGCAAAATAAGGCTGAAAAGAGACATACTTTTTCATTAATAATGAAAGTTAAAAGTAATCCTCTCTGACATTTGTAGGGAAAAACAAGCATTTCATTCATTAGAGGCATCCTGCTCATCAGGTTCCTTTATAAATTCTAACTTCTAATCTAATTCTAACTCAGAGCTCACACTCATCATCTATCGATTTTTCTCAGTTATTACTGATACCCATTTAAAATATTGATTATATAAATGTAAACAAGTGATTGCAGAAATGACAGTTGGTACTGGAGCTGATTTGTAATGTGGCACTTTGCTTCAGATTCCTGGGGATCGACTGCATTCCTCATCTCACCCAGCTTTAGGGCCATGTTCTCAACTGATGATGCAGTCTGTTTCAGTAACCTGTCCGGTTAAATGGACAGGTTCATTTTTATTGTTGCTATGCTTTGTGATTACAACTATTATCATTGATATATAGTCTGTTTTAATAGCTAACATCTTACCCACATCCATTTTTGCAATCTTGTGTCTGAATGTGCCGTTATTTTTGTGCTTTTGAGAAGCACGTAATTACCATTCCAATAAAGCTGATTTTAAGTGACCCTACTGATTGAGCTCACCAACCCCTTTTTTGCAGCTGACACAGGCAGACACCAAAAACCACTGGTATAAAAAACAAACTGTGAATGTGTGGCTACAGTAAAACTGGAAGTGTGCAGACATACATGCAGTTCCTCTTTTATTGCATAAAACATAAAAAAAACTTCCACAATACTTTCACATATTAAACAAAACTTCTTCCTCACTAATGAGAAATTATTTTTGAGAGGGAATAAATACCCCAGTTGTTGCACACTTATTGCAAACATTTTAGCCTGCCATGTCACTTTGGCAATATTTATTGATGAATTTCCCGAAATAAGCACCTTGAATTTGAAATTGAAAGAAAGAGAGATTGGGGGTGGGGGGAGAAGCAGGGAGAGACAGAGAGACATTTCTGTATGTGAGAGTGTGTTTGTGATTACGCGCTTTGCCAGGATGTTGAAAAGCGGCGAGTCTCTAACCCCATCCCGCAGTGTTTCCTGTCTCTCAGGACCTGCACGGCTCAGACTTTAATGCGGTTAGTCTGGCAGAAGCACAGCAATACAGGGAGATTCCAAGCACAGAACATATTTGTGACACATGGTTACAGCACTCAGTGTCCATGGCATCCATATCTTGACTTGACATGCATTACAACATTAAAATCTGGACAATTTCTGAGACATACAGTCAAGAATTATTGGCGCCCTTGAGTGAGATAAACAAAAAGGCTTTACAAAATAAACAACACTTAGGCCTAAAAAACATCATTTTATGCTCAGACTGAGAATGCTGTGTAATAATACAATTATTCTAAAAAAAACTGTTTAAAATATAATACTAAGATCATCTCCGATGTTTTGGCACCCTTGATATAGATGAACTAATAGACTGTGAAAGATAAACAAGGAATATAAATGTAAATAAATTTGTTGAGGAAAATGTACATTTTCAAGGAGCAATGTTCTGTTAATATAATATTGGTGTCAACTGTATTAGCAATCTGCAGAAGCACTGGATATTAAGTAAATCAGTTTTTTTTGTCAAATTCCTCTTGGTGTGCTGTAAAGCCGCTATAAGAATCATTCACCAAGCCTCACATCCAACCTGTTGAATTTTAATGCATCTCAAAGACAACTTCAGCCATTAATGAGAATGAAAGTCTCCAATTGAAACACTAGATGCCAAATCCATGCCGGTCTATCCGGAAGGGTTGCCATAAGAAAGCCATTATTGCATGCAAAAAACAAATTGAAGTGTCTTGGAGTTTGACAAATGCCTCTGGCACTTCCACTGGACCACAAGGACATGTGATCAAAAGACAACAAGGCTGCGTTCCAATACTCAAATTCATCTCCTCCTTTCCTCCCCTCCTTTCCTCCGTGCCCCGGAAGCTGATTATGTGTCCTCCTTTCCTCCACTGTTCCAAAGCGAAATCTCGCCTCCTCCTTTCCTCCTTTTTCGTTTCCTCCAAACGGAGGATACATCAATGTATCCTACCGTGGAAGTGTTTTCACATTTCTGGGTGACATCATTGTGCTCATGACCAGTCAGGTTAAAAGACCATCCCACAGAATATTTTGATTGGCTTTGTTATCTTCAGAGTCAGTCGAAATTATTACTTCATCAATAGCCGACATCGACTTTGATGACGGGCGAATCGGATTAGCTGTTCCAATTTTCGATTCATCTCCTCCTTTCCTCCTTTCCTCCACTCGTTTCCTCCCTTCCTTTCCTCCACATATTTCCGGCATATTTCTGGGGTAGGAAAGGAGGGGAGGAGACGAAAAAAAGGATTGGAACGCAGCCCAAGACTGAGTTCCTCAGTTCCTTGCACACTAATGGTAAATTTGGTGTAAGAAGATGGAAGCACATGCAGAGAGGAACCTCACACCTACCTATACTACTGTGATGGATCTTTGATCTTATGGGGCTGACATTGGTCCTGGGGTCCTTGTTAAGATCACTGGAATCATGAACTCTATGACAATAAAGTATCTTATTATTTATAATGATATAATATTTAATATAATTTGATGCAGTGACCCTTAAAAATAGTCATCCATCACTGGACAAACAAACAAACAAACAAACAAACAAACAAACAAACAAACAAACAAACAAACAAACAAACAAACAAACAAACAAACAAACAAACAAACAAACAAACAAACAAGCAAGCCTGTGGTCTGATTTGAAGTCCTAAACATATACGTAAAGACATTAAGGTCTTTGAAAGGTTCTGCAAGGAAGAACAGATCAGGATCCCCCAAATCAGATGTGTTTTCCAAACGTATTAAACATTATGGCAAAGGTCCTTCTTTAACACATGAGGCTGCACCAAGTACTGAGAAAAAAGACGCTAATCATTTTGAAACCTGTATATACATATTATATAATTACAAATGTAAATAGCATCATATGTTAAAAACACAACAACAATTGTTAGAATAAAATAACAGACTTCTTATGATTGAGAATAAACAAGAAATTATTATCTGTATTATTTCTTATCATACAGCTGGATATTTACTGAAGCACTTTGGGTTAAGTACCTTAGTAAAGGTACATCAGCAGTGCCCATTTTGGAACTGAATCTGAAACCCTGGCCTTACAAGCCAATCTACCCAACCATTAAGATACACCAAACATGCAGTGACTTGGGTGATATTCAAAATCTGGAAATTGCATGAGATCCTTCCAGATAAAGTAACAATAAAATATTTATTTTGACACCTTATTCAAATGAACAAAAAGTTCTTAATCACAAGGCACACAATTATAGCTCAGGACAAGATATGTCAGCACAAAGAAAACTTGAAGCTGACATAACCAGCAATTACTGCACAAACTCAATGGTAATCGGACCCCATTATTTGAAATTGTCTGGAACAGACTGAATCCATACCTGAATTGCACAGTGCATAAGTGAATTTGAGGCATAAAAATAAGACTTCCAAAAGTCTATTACATGGGAAATGCACTGTGTGGTTAAGAGGTGCATATGTTAGCCTGACATATATCAAAACACTAGGGTTGCACAATCCAAGTCTGATGATTATTTTCACTGTTAGTGTTTGGGGGAAGGTTCATTTTTGCCACATGTAATCTAATCTAACAATCAACCTCAAGTTAGAGAACCACTGAGGGGTCAACACCTCAGCTGAGTCACTACCATGTCTCCTTACTCATCTACAAAAACATGACAAAACAAAGATTTCAAGAAGTATGAGTTGAGTTGATTTGAATCTTGCATCCAATAAATGGAATAGAAACTTACTGTATTACAAAAGAAAGTTTCAGGAAAAACTAAGGTGCAATTCAAAGAAAAGAGGTAGAAATATGCAGAACCTTGTAGTGCCACTTTGTCATATTTTCCATGAGGGGAGAACATGACAGAGAGAAACAGAAATAAGTGGGTTTTATCTCAGTGTATCTTTATAGTCTCTCTCCCAGGCACACATATCTTTAGTACTTGTTTTTTTTTAATTTAAGTTTTTTCATCATACACATGTCTGTTGTGAATTCTCCAAGCATTCTGGTGCTGTACAATTTCATATTAAACATATTTTATCGAACAGTTATTAATTTACATTCATATTTTTGTCATGGGGAAACCTATATACTTTTTACTCTGTCCACAGCATTCAGTAAGTCCTTGGTTGGCTAAATCAAATGATAAAACATATGAAAACATTCTTTAATGCTACATCAAACCTATTAAAATTATTTGAGATTGTGACTGCCATTTAAAATTATTGTTTCATGTACTTATAGTCTATATACAATGTTATATGGACTATAAGTACATATATAGTATGTAGTGTATAGTTATATATAGTCAATAAAAAAGTTATAATGTACTCTACACCAGCCTGCACAATTTATAAACACTTGGCTGTTGAAACTGTGATAAATCAAAGATGTTGATTTAAAAAGTAAGAAAAGAACATTTTTAAAAAATAAATATTTGAGTACCTCACCTGAAACCAGGGTGACACAAGAGCAGCATTTATGAATGACATTACTAAAAGTGAAAAGGAAGTAAAAAAAAAGGACTTACGCTTGTACAGAAGCAGGAGCAGAGTGAGAGTGAGGACCCGCTGGAAGAGAGTCATCGCTCCTGAAGGCTCGCTGTGCTTGTCAAGAAGGGACCAGTGCTCAGACGTCTGTGGTAGAGTTTTCAGTCTTATGTTTGGTAAAAGTAACTTTCCTTGTGCTCTGTTTCATTCTTGCTGCCTGTCAGTTTGAGCATGTGAAGTCATGGGGCACAGTGAGTAGACAAAAATGTGAGGGGGAGGCTGAGACAGGAACTTGAGCTCAGATGAGAGGAAAGGCTTTTCATAGCTCTGCAGTTTTGTGCTGAATGTCAGCTCTGGAGCCATGCTGCCACTGGGTTTCAGTCTCTGAGGGTAGCTGTATCACTGCAGTAATGGTCTAAATAAGAAGGTAACAGTGCTAATAAATATGTGTTTCTGAGTGTGTCAGTATGTGTATGTGTGTGTGTGTATGTGTGTGTGTTTGAAGAATTTATTTTCATTCATTTATACTCATAAATATATACATACACACACTTACGTACTATAACCACAAACACATACATGCACACCAACTTTGGTTTTTATTTACACATCTGACATCAGTCAGATTGTATTTCTTAACTCTGACCTAAGCAAAATGTCCAGCAGTAGCTGATGAGATTTATTTGGTCCCTCAACAGTCTTCTGGCACATTCTGCAGCCCCCCCCCCCCGGTCATATCCCACTCAAAACCACATGACTACAGTGGGCAGGACCTGCAACTGTAAGCCCACTCCTTGTATTTCAGCTTTTTACATTTCTGTGCAAGCATTAAGCAGATGCCCTTATTCAGAATGATTTACAAAAATACATTCAATACGTTAGTTCCACAATCAACCATAGTACTTATTACATTAACCTACAGCACATCACATGTTCTAGTGGATACCAGAGGAATGTAATACATATTCAGAGTTCCGGGTTAGATCAAGTTACAATTTACTGATCAGTGGCAGTTTATAGATCAAGTTTTACACTTCAATCAGTTTGCCAGATGAAAAACATATCTTCACTTCCTTACTTCATTTGCGTTGCTGTTTTTACTACATTTTAATCACCTGGATGTGTAGTAATTAGTTAAATATGAAAATGGGGGGGGTCTACGGTGGTAACTGCTTCTGACTTTACATTTGAATGCTCACCATGAACCAGCAGAAGGAAATGTTCATTTTAAGTATTTTGGTACTACTAAGTCCTATGTTGCTGCAAACCAAATAGATTCCCACTGTACTAAATTATTAATGTTCTTTTTTCATTCTATTTTACCCCTCTTTTTGCTACCCCCAAACTGAAGTAGAACCCCAGAAGTAACTGCTTGCTGCTGGCTACAGGACAATTCATCTGATGAATAATCTCTCTTCTTTGGCACATTTCTGACCCCATCAATTCCATGTGGTCTAAAGTAATCAGCTGGGACCTCACCAATGTTGACCTCTGGCTTTGGACAGAAAAGAGCTTGGCATATTAATTGTGAATAATGAAAGGGCACCTTAATTGGAAATACACACTTTCAGCCAATCAGAAACAAGTCTTTAACCAAGCCATCCTTTAATATTATACTCCCTTAGAGATGACTGACACAAGTTATATATTTTTTACTATGTATTGTACGCAATAAGAAAATCCATGACCTATGTTGAGTCACAGTGGCTTATTGTTAAGTAATGCAAGCATTTCTCATCTAAAAAAGATACAAAATGAACAACGGATCAATATCCCCGAGTGTGTAGTCAGTGTCTCCACTGAAAATATAGGAGGAGTGCTTTTCTGTTTATGACCAAGAGTACTCTGCTCACAGCACAGAATGATGCTTTGGGGAGTGATCAGTTTGACACAGTGAGTGACCACAAAAACACCCTAAACAAGCCACTATATCCGAACAACAGCACTGCCTTGGAATTTCCCATGATGAACCTTATGCAAACCAGGAATACAAAACCATAGACAAAGCTCTACCTTTCAGCTTTTGCTGCTTTGTGTGGTTAATGGAAAAGTTTTTTTTTTTTTCCAAATGCCTTGCGGCCTTGTAGTTGTGTTCACTTGGATTTTGATTTTGCTAAAAGTATAGCATGTTAAGACTATGGGAATCACAAGCCAGGTGATGATTTAAACACACAAATAGTTCAATATGCATGGGAAATAATGAATAGTTTCATAAATAATTGTATTAAAAAGCCAGAGCAGCAATATACGATATTCATTTCATCAGTTGAGTTCTGACAGCTGTTCACAGGGGTATAGGTTGAATTGCACTAACATCAGAAAGAATTTATTAGACAGAGAATTGAGAATGTGTTGAACAATTTGTCAGATAATTTCACTGAGACAGAGACCCTTGGAATAGGCAAATGATGCATGCCTCATGTTTACAGTGATTAGAATGGAAGCTTTCCCATGTAAAATTAGCCTCTCAGTAACCTTTCAATCAGATCTACAATCAGACATTATGTGAAGACAAAACTTTCCCTCTTGAAAAATAAACTTGTGAGGGTGTTTATGCAGAGTAATTAGTCATATTCTAGAAGCCATACCACCTTCTTATGACAAACTGCTGAAGCTAAGCATGAATTAGCACATGTAAGGCAGACCTAGGACAGTTCTGCTACAAGAAGAATTGGTGGGCCAATAGGAGACACTCTTTATTCCATACTCAGCAGGAATTCAATGCTTAAGTGCATTGATGAGGGCATTGCACTTTTCTTAATATCTTATTACAAGTGTTGTTACTGCAATGTCATAAATTAGGGCCCCAATATATCCCTAAAAGAAAAAAGAATGCAAACTGTTTGCCAGCTCACTTTGGGGTATTTGCAATGCTGTTTTTGCCAAGTACTTCATGCAAACTTTTAAACTGGAAATTTGAAATGTCTTTTGTCATTGATCAAATGTGAAAGTAGCAGGGTCTATTGTGGTAGTCATTTCTGTCTTGTTAATTCACCATTGATCACCTCCCAAAGTGGGTACAGATTCTATTTTTACACAAAAGAGCCTATAGACCTTATCATCTTCTGAATCTTATCGGGTACACAACCTCTATCTCTTTCATTCACTTCCTACTTTGATTCAAGGTTGTCACCGCAAAACAGAATTGACCTATGTGTTTAACAAAAAAATAAAGTGTTGTTTTTCTATGTGTAATTATCAGAGATGAAGAATAGTGTTGGTTCTAACACCATCACACACTCTCCTGTAGTGATATCAGGAAACAGTTGGGAAAGGGAAAGGGGGGTTGCAATAGCAGTAAGTTGATAGAGCGTCAGTGCATGCCATGAGAATTACAGTTTCTTTACCACTGGTGTTCTGCATTTCTCATATTCAAAGGTGTGTCTCATATTCAACAACATTTTTTTCCAGCCAAGGTTGTTAACAGACTTACCTGAGCTTGGACAGGGGTTTAAGTTCTGTAAGACCTTTGATTCTAATTGCCTGTTGGCATGTGGCATACACTGTTGAACTCTCTGCTAGATATAGAAATAAAGGTTAGTTTCCCTGAGTTTCCTACTGTACAATAACTATATTCAAATAACAAAAGGCAACAATTAGTCATTTCCATTGGTTCCATTGGTGCTGAATTAATCAGTGAGATAATAAAATGGTGTTATATCAGCATATCGTATTCCTCTTGCATGTGATTCTGAAGTGGGATTTGATACTGGCGCAGTCACATTTTCCCTAGACAACTGCTTGAGAAAAAATATCCGTAAACATATGGTCCATTCCCACACATTTGGTAAGTGTAATTAAAAAATATTGTATGGCTGCTGTGCTGGAGAAGCATAGAATGTAAGTCAATTGGATGAGTTCTCAGCACACTGTTCATCTGATCCTTACAGACAGAGACGTTAACAATTTGAGAGCTCTTTGCTCACATCATCAAATATGATCAAGCATGCTCAAATACTGATTGTCCTGATAGTAAACAATGTGATTGAGCCACATCCATTCAAGGCTGTTAGAATAGATTCCTTGATGAGAGATCTTTAGCTGTTTCTGCTAACTGGGAAGGTCACCATATGTGCACATATCTATGCTCAGGTCCTTCAGGTGGATAATACAGAACGAAATGAGGTTTCATGAATCCCTATAGTGTTGCCTAATTCAGCTGTCGTTCATTCATTTGTTCATTCATTGAGCTGTTTAATCCAACTAAAATGTATTTGGGCCAATGATCCAAATGTGTGTTTAATTATAAAACATGCGATGACCATTAATTGCAATTTTCATCTGCAAATGTTCACCACACCTGAAGCATTGTTTTTGGGATTTGGCTCTAACTAAGGCTCAATACCGCCACCTAGTGAACATAATTTGAAACGACTAACATAACATTTACAACATAACAGCATAACAGACCCTTTGTCCAATGTTTAGTAAAATAGAATGTTATGCAATATACTGCTACTACTACTACTACTACTTGTACTACTACTAATAATAATAAATTATTATTCACTTAAACTAAGTAGGTGATGTTATACGTTTCATATATCTTACACATTTTATGGCTGCCGATGTAATACCAAAGAATTCTATTTTACGTGCACGTGTAATCTCATTCTTTACTTTTACGTTCCGCCTCTTCAACGGTATAAAACTCACAGGATAGTATTTCTTTCAGTCTCACAAGACCCGGATGAGAAATTACCGTCGTCATGGAAACAGTTTGCTACTGCTGCTGTTCGCCTACCTTGCTATAGCTAACGTTAGCTGTCATCTTTGAAAGGTGTAGTTTTTTATCGAATGTAACGTTAGCCAACAAGCTAACAGCAAGTTCTATGAGCAAACAACATCACAGTTAATCAACTATAAATATGGAAGAACCGGATACGATGGAAAATACCTATATCATTCGACCGAATTATCAACACAAGTAGGGGAAGGAGTAATGGCTAACACGCGATAGCTAGCTTTATATTAACATTGCAACCAATTGCTTATCAGTAATAAACAAACAGGCTATTATCCAGCCATATAGCTAGTTAGTTAATTCTTTATGGCAACTCTTGAACTGACGTGGTAAATGGATGATATTAAGAGCATTTGTCTATAATTCGCTAATTTCTCGCTAGCTTTAAAACAGTTTGTTGTCTTCAAATTTATTTGCGTGAGTGACAATGTAGTAAATTAGGTATCTAGCTAACTGTGTCGGTATGTCCCTGCTAGATTTAAAGTTGGAGTGGCAAAGGAGTGTATCCGAGAGGTCCTGAAAGAGGAGTTAACGGGAAAGCAGTACAACTCTCAGCAAATCTCCACTTTGAGCCGTTCAGTGGCTGACTGTATTAAGGACAAACTTAAAGGTGAGAAACCGAAGGATGGAAACTAAAGATGTTATTCATTTATACATGACCATTTCACACGTGTTCCACGGGGTTGAAGTAAATTCTGAAAGACTGAATAGGATTGTCTGCCCATCTTTTGAAATCTGATGTCTTACTGTTCTTAGTGTATTTTGTGGTGGCTGCTGCGTCATTTTTGCCGATTGTTCTCTTTCACATCAGAGTTGGGGTTTGACCGCTACAAGCTGGTTGTGCAGGTGGTAATTGGAGAACAGCGGGGAGAAGGAGTCAAGTGAGTTGCCGTGGTGACCTTATACATAATGGGAAATACTGATTGTTCTCTTTCACACCAGAATTGAGGCTTGACTGCTATAAGCCAGCTATATAGATGGTTATTGTGGAACAGCCAAGCAAGTGAGTTACTATGACAAATTTATTGTTATTTGAGTCATAAAAATCTAAAAAAAAAAAAAAAAGGTCAAGGAGCAAACAAAGAATGACTGCAAGTGAAAATGTGCAGCTTTTCAGAAGGTGATGGCAGCTTATAAAACACAGCAAAATTGATATAAGTACAGAACAAATTGACTCAACATTTTTAGTCAAATGTCAAGTCATCAGAAGACCAGTGGATGGTGTGATTGATTGATGAATGGAATGATAAACAGTGTGCAGCATTATTCACAAAACAGGGCAACTATAAACACACCATTAAAAACACAAAACTGTAGCACAGACAAGAACATAATAATAAAGGTGAAATCTTACAAGAGTGATTGAGCATGGCAGCTGATAAGGATAGGTAGTATTGAATCATTAAAAGTGCATTTAGCGGCTGGTGTAAATGGCCGTCAGAGCCCCTGTGAAGCACGTGGAGGCAGTAAAGCTTCCACTGATGCCACTTATTTACCCCTTTAATGTGGAGTTGAAATGTGGCGTGAATTGAGATCCCCAGAAATATTTTTCTAGATTTTATTGGGCTTTTTTCTTTTGCACCTCTTCCTTGCAAGCCCTATTACTCAGGGAACCATATGTGCTAATCCTATTTTAGTTTAGCGAAGGGTTAGGGCCTGAAAACAGAAGAGAAAGACATCTGAGAGAGATAGAGGGTGTGATGTGTATTACTGTTCAATAACTTGCACAGTGAAAGATCCTAATGCATGATGATGAAGTAGTTCCGGAGAAACACACCCTCTCACACACACCACACACAAATACAGCTGGAAATGTGACATGGATTACATTCTTTATAAGTATTGGTAATCCTTCAATCACCATCATCTGTAATCAACACTTTGTCATACTTACATGTAGAGGGGGAAACTTGCTGAGAAATGTATCCTCTTTGTATTACCAAGCTTGTCACAGAGGCACATTGTGTTACTTTGTATTGCACCACCGTACCCTCAAAGGTCTTCTGAACTGTACGACTGTCATCACATCACTGATGCAATCAGATTTTCCGTGTAGATATAACAACTATGAAACAATAGTGTTTAATGCAGTACCAAGATAATGTAAATGAGTCTAATAATTCACATCCTGAACTGGCTGAAGAAGGATGGGCTCCCCTCTCGAAGGGTTCTTCTCAAGATTTCTTCCTCTCCACCTAGGGAATTTTTTCTCACCACTGTTGTCTTGTGGTTTGGTTTTGAGGGGTTTTAGGTAAGGTTCCGCTGTAAAATCATACTATGACAAATGTCTTGTGAAATCTGCTCTGCAAATACATTCTGTGTGATTTGAACACGATGCTGACAGCTAGCGACAGATTTACTTTGAATGCCTCATTTACATCACATAGTCACAAATATTCAACAGCATGGTGCTTGTGAAGCTCAGCAGAAAATTTCTTTCTAATTCTAGGATGGCCGCCCGCTGCTTCTGGGACGCAGACACTGACAACTATGCCCAGGATGTCTTCATGAATGTGAGCTGACGTCCTCAACTATAAATGGGAGTCCATTACCTGAGGTATCTGGTGTTTAGCAAGCCTGAATGTGTGAGCTCTAATTTGCCGATATCTGTTCCTGTCCCTCAGGATAGCTTGTTCTGTGTGGCTGCTGCTTTTGGCTGCTTTTACTATTGAGCGCAGTGAGCAGAGGACAGAGTGGCCTTTCATGGGGAGCACTGACGGAGAGAGAAACTGCATGTGCTTACTACAATCTCCACATTACTGATGGACAAGAGAGCACTCTGCCAGCATTCGGGAAAAATCCAGATCACACCTGTCCTCTTTACAACCTGCAAGATGTCAGAAAAAACCTACAAAAGATAAGCATTGCAGTGTCAATACTACATGCTCCTGAGTTTGTGTCAACCAGGACATCTAGCACCCACGCATGGCATATAAGTAGCAGTTTTATTATTCATGTAGCTGTCAGGTCGACTCAAAATAAAATACTGTAAAGAATGAAAAATACTTTTAAAACAACTGTTATCTGGGGAGCAGAAGGCTATTTGTGCTGTAAGAGCAGTGAAAACATTTCAGGAATTAACTACTTTCTTGTCTTAGTAATATATAGTTTAAATTGCCTTTTTATCTTGCATAAAGGTTTTTTGTTTTGTTTTTCAGTCTATTTGTCATATCTATCACCACCTGGGCTAAAGAGGTGATGATCCATACTTCTAAGATTGTACCTTAAAAATAATGTCATATGTAAAGAATAATATGCATCGTTGTACTTTTTCATAAACTATTGTTGAATATTTCCTTTTCTATGGAGTTGTTCATTTTAAAGTTTTGGGTTTTCTTCCAACATACACGTATAGTGATTTAACAACATTTAAAAACCTGGGTTATCCAAGCCACCTCGGGCTATTATTACTTTTGCAGAAAGTGGAGGGTTAATCACTTCTTTATTTGTCATTCATTTCTCTCACTGTGACATTGGGCTGTAGCACGCCACAATAAAGCTGTGCAGCCTTATATTTTTCAACAGCATAGATGTCCTAACTTATTGTATACAAGGGTTGTGTTCCAGGAAAATTATACAAATAAACCATACTCCATTAATCTATTATGTGAAACATATATCCTTTAGGAGAACACACATGTACGGGGTTGATTTGGGATCTTGTCTGGAAATGTTGGGTGTACCTTGGATGGAGGTACATACATGGAAGATATATGGTGCATCAAGTACATCAGAAAGCATAGCAAAATGAAACTACACTCACAACTGTACAGTTTTTACCAGTCTGCAGCACTATTATTCTTATTTGGTGCTTTGTGTTTATGTCATAAACTCACTTGACCAGGGATGTGATTATATCACAGGAGAACAAAAACATTGGTATGGAACATTCTGTCCTCCTCTCTGGCTAAAAGATCAAGGCATTTTCAGACCTTGGCAGGTATTGACTGGTAAGATAAGTCTGTTAGAATTTAAATAGAACTATTCTGTGTGACTGGTAACTAAGCATGAGTTGCCTTTTTATGTTTTTTTTTTTACAATAGAGTACTTGCACTCTCATCCAAAATGTGTGATGTCAGCCGCACGGACATCCCTTTCGACTGACCCTATTGTGGCACTCCCACTGCCAATTACACACTGCCCTACAGCCAACAAGCACTGACGTCCAAATTTAACACTGCACTAAAATGCCTGTCCACACACCTTGTTTTAGGCAAGGACTTACTACATTTAAGCTTGTTTATTCAAAGGGATTAATTTGCTCTTCTCTCATGTATAGTTTTATAGTTAGGTTAGTTTGTACATTGGAAAATGGTAGAAAGGAAAGAGCCTTTTACTTCTTTTACCACCTAGAGCTATGGAACCACTCACCAGCTAAAATGGGACCAATTTGTGTGCCTGCAATTGACCAAGGTTACCTGGAACTGTCCCTCTACACTGGTTACATGAAGCATTACCTTACCCCTTTATGTTGCTGAAGTGGAAGGAAATGAATTTGCCCCTCTTGCTGAAGCATATCTTCTCCAGGCAAAAGAATAAGAAAAAAAGGGGATGGATGAGCACTGGCCCTTGAAATTTGAGCAGGAGAGTGTGATAGGAGAGCACAGGCAGCCAGGAGAGCAGGAAATTGTGCACCAAACCCCCTCCCACCAAATACTGCACAGAACATGCTGCTTCTACAGAAGACAGACCATTCTCTGATCGTGCTACACAGATATTTCCCCAGGCTCAGGTGGCTCCAGCTAGGATCTGAGATTATAATTATGTCGGTTGAATTTAGCAACACATTCAGCCTTAAGAAGATGGACCCAGGTGCCCATTCACTGGGCCTAAAAAGCAGTGGGCTCGCTTGCAGTGTGCAGTTTACTTGAGATCTGTTATTGGAAATGTGCAGAACCATAGTAGGAGGTGTCTCAGCCAGGATACCCCTTTTATAAGAACATGACCACAAGAAGAGTCAGTTCAGCCCAGTCTCATCATCAACCTCACTCTAGAGCAGCGCCATAAAACATGCTGCCTTAATTGGTTCAATAACTCATTCAGCCTTACATATGTAAATCAGAGTTAAAGCACAGAATATAAGCAACAAATAACTAATTTTACTTCATATGTTCTCTCTGCACACCAGCAGGATTACTTTAGCATGAAAAGAAAAGTTATTATCTAATCAAGTTTGAATTGTGATCCAGAATAGGATGTTTGAAAGCACTGAGGTTCCCAGACTGCAGATCATGGGAGGGATTTAGGTTGGTCATGTGCATACTCACCAACCCCCTTGTTTTTACCAGGAGAGGCCTATTTTCCAAGCCTATCTTCCAGAGGTCCTTGGCCACTCATTTCTCCCATATTTTTTATGTATAATAAGTTGTGAAAGCATGTTATACAGTATATATTGCTCATGTTTGCTCAAGAAGTTGAAAATGCTATTATAAGTCAAGTCAAAAGAACATGTCAAAATTTGAGAGAAATTATAAACCTCTTTCATTTTAAAGAGATTTTCAAGTCTCAAAGTATAGTCTTGTAATAATACATGACACAAGCTTTCAATATGACACTCACAGTAGGCAAGACTGTGCCTGCTAACTGCACTATACTACTTACCTTGTGATTGTATTTGTTTTGAGGTGTTTTCTCACCCTCTCTTTTCCCCACCTGAGTCAGATTTGTCAGCCTACAGCAGCAACACATCCCCTCTGCCTCAGGAGGAGGAATCTGTACACCGTGATTCATGTAACGATTTGTTCCAATCTGCAGAGGGGAGGTGCATCACCAGTTTTAAACAATTCAGGCTTCCTGTCTTTGCCTTGCAGTGCAGACCTTTGCACTTAGTCATAGGGCTCACAGCTGTGCCATGATCATGAGACACACGAATTTTGGCATGAAACATTTTAATGTTCATGCAAGTGTTCATTCACAGTGGAAACTGCTGAAATGAGTAAAGTAAGGTGGCATTTTCTGTGATTCACCCCTTATTAAAACTTCTGACCATTCGTGGACCTTCGTAAGTAGAACTTCAGTTGGTAGCAGTTTTTCAGCGTTGGAAGCCATCCCAACTCTGCAGGATAATTAATTATCACTGCATCAAGCCTAAATTTGAACAACCATTGGATCTCTGTCCATACAACATGGCCTGGACAGTTGTTCTATCAATGCATTAATAACTCTCTGAAACAACAAATCATTCATGATACACAATACATTATGGTAATGCATAATAAATTCCAAATGATGGAGATTACCATGGGCTAATTTATCATTTTTAGCACATTTCACTCGCTTTTTTTTCTGGATTCTGATTCCATCTAGAAAATGTCTTTGAGATGCTGTGTGCCAACCTGTTTGTAGAGAGCACTATACCAAGATAAACATTGATTGCTAGATTGTGTTATTGACTGATTGTTTGATTAACTGATTACTGCCTTGAGTTCCCTCTGCTTTTCAAATGTGAAAGCCTGTTGAATTTTTCTAATCACATAGACTGAAGTGTACTTAACAGGATGGGACAATCTCCTGCCCTTTTCCTACCAACCAATCAGTCAATCAATCCAAAGTGTGCCCTGCCACCAAACATGTTTTGAGTTACATTCCCTGGCCACCAAGGCAATTAGGTATGTTAAAGAAAAATGTATTCTATTGTAGATAATTCTTATAATTGAGCACTGAAGAGGACTCGTTACAGCACTGTTTGGCCACACCTCATTTCATACTCCTTTTTTATCAAAAAGCTTATTTTGGAGAATTGGAGGTTCATCTTCAAGAAGCCATATCCCAAGTTGGGTGTGGTGACAGGTGCAGGCACCTTGTAGAGGCAGCTCAGGTGCTGGTGGGATCCTTCATCCTGCTGTACTTGTCATTTAAGTGTGAAGGCCATCTTAACATTAATAATCCAGGGACTGAAGTCAATGTCAGAATGTACATGTAAAAGAAAAGGACGAGATCATCTACCTAAAAGCAAAAAATAAACACCATAAACACAGAGCTGCAACTGTACTAAACCACTGGCCTCAAATGTGTTATAAAATGGTTTTAGCAATTAAAAAATAAGTGTGGTTGCTTCATTTTATAATTTTACCTTGACTTTGAAACAAATGTGCTAAAATTACTGTGTATTTAATAATGTTATTTTATCACATTTGCCACAAAGTCAAGGTCAGGTCATAAATGTAAATGAGCTGCATACTATATAAACCAGAGAGAGCCAGTGGATTATGTAAAAATAATACTTTCATGTGTAAATTGTTTAATTCTCATTCTAAACAGACCTCCAAATGGTTATTCAGTAGATTGATTCAGTTAGTCACAGGCCAAAATGTGTTTATTCATTTTACCTCTTCAGCTTGATTGTGCAGATAAAAAAAGCATTCCTGAAATCACTGAAAAAATATGTTTTCTAAGCACGTATAGTGTCTGAGTGTCTCGAGGACTAGGGCTGAAAGTTGAACCCCAATGAATGTGGAAAGGAGCACTGCTCTCTGTAGATGAGTGGAAAATATGTATTTTTAAAACACTTTTCAGAAAGAGGTGACAGAGTGAACTACAATTTAAAGAGAGGTCAATGGATCGAAGGGACCTGATTTATCATTTAGAATGGGACACCACACAGTGAATTCTGCCAGACTTTTAAAATGATTATTTTTTGTTTGTTCTGGATTCTCAGGGGTATGTGCCTTCCAGCTGAGTCAGCAATGTCTTTTGAAGACCTCAGCAATAACTCAGAGTGTTTCATGCTCTAAGTTGCCATGGAGCGAGGACAGATTGCCAAGAGGGTAATCAGTGTCCAATCATCTGTAACGCATAGAGAACGGTGCAGTGTTTCACTGTGAGGCGCAGCTGTCACTGAGAGAGACAGACTACTAATGGGATACCCACTGTTAATGAAGAAAAAAGAGGAAACATTGAAAGCCCTGTACCTGTTAAGTGGTTGTTTGGTCTAATCAATTAATGAAAAAGCTCTTCTCTCTCCCCTCTTCCCAACTCATTATCCCTCCTTTGCTATTAGAGGAAGCTTTCAATCTTTTAAAAGAAATCAGTGCAGCTAATTTTCCTTGCTTCTAAAGAATTCATTTCTATTTAAATTTGTCTCTTTCTCTTTATTGCTTCCTCCCCCCCTCTCTCTCACCATGAGAAAAAAACATGAAACCTCATTCGGCATCATACAGAGCTGCTGTGTTTGTTCCCAGTTTTTCTTGTCACATGTCAATCGATTTCCCCCAGTGGGTAAGGCAGGGATTGTCTTATGTGGTGTCATGGCAAGTAAATCAATTATCAGGATGATCCGGAGAAATGACTTAATCATCATCAACAGTGAACAAAACACCCCTTTTGAAAAAATGTATTAGAGACCCCCTGTCACTCCACCATGGTAACTATGGGCCAACAACCCTGGCTCGGCATTTGGCTACGATTTTACAGAAGAAGGACCATGGTTTATTACATGCCTAAGGTTTCCAGCAGGACTTTTCTTGAGATAACAGATGGAAACAATGTCAATTCAATGTGTGAAGGACACTTGAGGCATGTAATAAACCATGATCAATACAATGTGTAATGGAGGCTTCTGTTGTTTGAGCAAATGCCATTTATTGTCCTTATCGTCACTACAAACAATTTAGTGGATTTTGTTTAGCATTTAACTTTCAATGAATTATGGGGTTTCAGTTCACAGGTTGGTTGCCATATTGGCAAGATCTTTGAAGGTATGATGTAAGACTGTTGTGTGGCTGAAAAAGCACGACCTAAGGATTAGTTTTTTTACTGTTTCCTAAGTATTATAAGCAAAAATATCATTGGATTAATGCTGTTGAACAAACATTTCCAGCTAAAGAGCCGAGATATCTACAGAACACCTCATGCTATTAAGTTTATGACAGCAATGCTCATGACAGACATCTACACAAGGCAATACATAAAAACAATTACACCAGCAGCCAACTCAGGACACCTCTAAATTGCTTACTCGAGGGTTGATATCTGATATTTAATTGATATCTAATCTATAGATCCTGAGCATGAATTTCAACTTGCTACTTATACTCTCCCCTGCATGCTAATTAGTAGCCATGTAATGATCAGCCAATTCTGATCAATGATTCAGTTCTAAAGGCAATGATCCAAACAGAATGGAGAAGAAACACAATTTCTGAATCAATGTTGAACTTAGAAGACTGGCTGCAAGAGTGAAAGATCCACTGTTGGTTGAACTTATTGAGAGGACAGTCGTACTGGCAAGTAATAGCCCTGGTGCCAAATGCATTTAATTTTTTGTTTGTGATCTTAAATAAAAATGCATTTCTGAAACCTTTGTGGTCATGTTTTTTTTTTATAAAATGATATATTTTTGATGGCATATAATATTAGCAAAAAATAATTTCACAAATTGCACAATTTATATTCTACATGTGCAAAAGAGACAAGAATTATATCCTCAAATAACATTGCCAGCATAGACAGAGAAAGTGGTAAAGAATGTGTATGTATAAGAATGTGTACACATTTTACACTCTTTGTACAGCTGTTCTCTTCCTGTTGGCCAAAATATAACAATTCTCACTTTTTTTGTATGTGTCCTATTTAAATGTGTTGTGCATCATGTATGATGCACTTCACTTTTAACCTTGCCCTTGTATTAATATTGTATACCATGTCACATTTGTATAGTGTATGCATTTGAAGACTCTAGCAGGGATTCAAAGCACTAGTAGGGGCTCAAAGTAAGAAATATACTATATACTTCAATATAATCCCTTCATTGCCACTGGCTCATTTTGAAATGATTGACTTGTTGGCAAATATGGTCTGGAAAGGCTTCTTACCTTTGCACCATACAAGTTTTTCCTAGCCACTGTGGCCCTATTGTTTGTTTGTGAGTGGATTTAACCCAAAAAAGGACATTACTTTTTGCCTTCTTATCATTTTGTAAACGATGAACAAGCACCATACACACAAAAGGATGTTGGGATGTCACTTTACTCCCAGGTCTGCAGAGTTGCAGGCTCAGATGCATCTGATATTTAATAGCAAAAACATCCTCTACTGACATTTGAACATGAACAATACATTTTCTAACCCATATCACTTCTTTTAAGACCTCCTTTATGTTAATCGGTTTTGAACCAGGAATGTTCTGGACCAGAACTTCTGGCACCCTCATAACATAAAACTTTGGAAGAAGTGACATGTGTTAAAATATTTATTGGAGTGCTGCACTCAAACACAAAGTGTGTTTGTGCAACCAAGTATGTAATTACACTTCTGCCTGGTGTCAGGTAGGTTTGTAATGCAAACTATTTTCATATACCACATATGCTATAGAAACAAGAATAATCTATAGACTAACTTTGGTTAAGGTAACCATTACTCTGTGGAATAGTGGGTGGATTGGATTTATGTACTGTTTTATCAAAATTTTATTGGAATGCTGTCCTTGATGATCAGAATGAGACAATCCAAAGATTGTTTCTCAGGGGCAGAATTTCAGAAACATAAGAAAATGATTTCAAACAGGACTCAACAATGTCTATGAGAAGTACATTAGATTGTGTTTAAAGTATTTCTTTCATTTGGGCTTGTATGTGTAACAGTGTGAGAAAGAGAGTTGGCGACTATTGAAAAAGAGAGACGGTATATGAAAGTGGTGGAAGAGAACAGAGAAGACCAATACAAACATCTACATCTGCCACTTCAGAGGCTTATGGACCCCAGTGAACTCTGCATGACACCAACTGCACTCATGTATTTTTCAAACAAAGGCCTCACCTCAGCTGTGAGCTTCCACCTCAGGCTGATTCATGCTGTGCAGAAGGCTCTGCCTCTCTGTTTGTGTGCCTTTTCTCATCATTTCTCTCAAAATGACTCCCATTAAATCCATACTCAGACTATTTCGAGGCCATCTCATATCATACACTTATTTCAAGTTATTGATCCATTATATAACAAGTCATTTGTAAATAAATATGTTTCTAGATCTGATTTAAAATTCAAATTATATATTCAGCTGAGGTTCAGAAAAATGTTTGTCGTCTTTAATAAATGAATTATTTGAAGTCTGGACATGTACTATTACCAGCAAGTATTGGAGCTGGGATCAAAACAGAGGGAAAAAGGACACATTAATTGTATGGTCCTGTATCTTGGCAACACAACAAATGTCAATGTGCTATTTTGATTGTAGTTTGGTAGCAATCATTTTCTAAAACCATGAGTCATCTCAGGTCCTTCACATCTCTAGTTTAAAATATAATTACTAGTAGAGATGCTTTGCTTGTAATGCAATCTCATTTTTTAAATTATTTTCCCCATTTTGCTCAAAATTTACTGACAAGCTACATGCATTTCTGGAACTCCCTTTTTAAAATCAGGAGAGAGCAGAGATGTATATTATTGCATTCAATACATGTACAATCAGCTGCCACTACTTTTACACTTCACATTCCACAAGATTAGCTCTTGCTACATATGTTGGAGGAAGACACTTCATGTAGAGCTTTGTGCAAACAGCCTGTTGGCATTGGCCAGCAGGGGTCCATTCTTAGAAAGGTAGGATACTATAAAGCAGTGACTTCGAACCATTAACCATGTATTTTTATTAAAGTAGCATACATACAAGCAATAACTTACAGGCTACAAACAGCAACGCATGATGGTGCATGTATACATAAGCACCATTGTTGCCAACTGGCAAGATTTAGCAACTTTTCAGACCCACTCAGCAACTTACATTTCTAAAAATTAAATAGTTTAGAGACATCTAGCAATTTTTTCAGCAGTCAGTAGCTAATTTCCTTGGGAAAGAGTTAGCAACACTGACAAGCAAAACTACCATGAATTGTTACAGGATCATCCAACTTGTCACTCCAACTGCGCTATGTTTTCAGCAGAATCTGGAGTGACTGATATAAGACCAAAGACCTGTAAGGTAGTTCTGTGGTCTTATAGTTTAAACCTGAGAGTTAGTCTGATGCTAAGTACACTACAAGCGGGCTTACTGCACAATCCTCCAGACGCCTGGTTTTATTGCTCACCTTCAAATCAAAACCTAATTTAGACACAAGAAACTTGATGAGATAACTCTATTAAAGTGCTTTAATTGATTCAATTATGGCCGAATAACATCAAACATCCACACACCCTGCTGCTGTCGAGATCTATGGTACATTTGCAAGTCAAAAAAGTAAAAGAATCTAAAGAATCTATTGGTTCATCATTATCATAAAGCATCTGAAGCATTTTAATGACATCTAAATCTGATATTAATCATTTTGTTCTTTCTGATGTAAGACATTCAGGTTGTAGTAATTCAGTAATTACTTCCTTTAGGTCTGTGGTGAAAATGCGGCAGGTAGTGCAGATTTTCTGTGGAATTCTTCGGCCTCCATGTAATTGCATCTGTTGATGTACCATTTAAAGGCACCTGTGTCTCTGTATTTGTTCGTGTGTGTGGGTGTATGTATGTGAATGTGTGTGTTGGAATATCCATGTGTGAGTGTGGGTATGTATCTGCATGTGTGTGTGTGTGTGGGTGTATGTATGTATATGTATATGCATGTGAACATGTACAAATGTGTTTTGTCTGTGTGTCTGACTATTTTTTTGTATGAATGTGTTTATTTGTGTGTGTGTGTGGGTGTGTTTGTACACTCTAGATGTTCTGGTAAGAACACTTAGGAGAATGTGAATCAGAAACACACACACACACACACACACACACACACACACACACACACACACACACACACACACACACACACACACACACACACACACACACACAACCAGAGAGAGAGAGATATAAAGGATACAAGCATGCAGCATGCAATGCAAGCTCGGGATACTCATTGTTTAAAAAAAGACACAGGAAATTACTCTTGGAATATATAGAGTAGATTATATCACACAACTTCATCATCTACATTATATATTGTTCAAGATTAAAGGATAGCTCCAAGCCAGGAAAGTGACCCCATTAATATGCTGTGCTTGGTGTTTCACTGTTTCCATATTTATTTCTGCCCAGTTTGCTATTTGAGGACATTGTTCAAGGCTATCATTTTTACATGGGCTCAGTTCACATCAACATCAAAACTAACCCCTTTGGTAAGACTTAATGTAGTAATCTTAGCTATATATTCTAATTACAATACAACCCATTATAATATACAGCATGATTGATAGTTCAAATGTAATAAACATGCAATAAACATTTGTAAATAGCATTCATTAGTGTTCATTTCAGTTAGTTTGTTGTCCTTGGTAGTGAACTATACACATTAACTGCAAAGTAGAAGTGCATTACAAATGCTCCACTAAGTATTTATGTCTGCACATGAAACTGTGATTGCTCTGTTAATTGATCTTTTAGATCAGAACATTTTCTAAAAAAAGATCCTGTTAGGAAGTGTAAACTATCACAGTTATAATTAATTAACACTATGTAAAGTGGTGATGTAACATGTTTTGGCAAACTTGCAGGAAGTAGGGGTGCTGGGGTTTATTCATATATATATATACACACATACAGATTGGACTTCATCGACACTCATCTCAACCTCTCAACTATTACCTCATGTGCAGCACTCACCTTGGTGATTCATGACAGCTATATTGCTGGTACAGCCATACCAGAATGCTCACCAAACATCTGCACATCAGCTGATGTGGGATCAGTGAGCAGAGGGCCAATTAGGAGGCAGATTGACAATTACATACATCACTGCTGGGTTACTCTGTCTTGCAGGCTCATCTACAGTTTGTGATAGTAATGAGATAAAATGATATGTTTCTTAATAAATTATTTATTACTCTGAGGCTTTGCATCTTCAAAGATCTGTTCCTGCTGACATTGTTAGTAATTAAAGGGATCCAGAACTGCATTATTGACACTCTCTGCTGCGAACCTCATGACCGCCTCATGATCTGTGTGACTCTGTTTTCATCAGTGGAGCACTTTTCAGGTTATCACTATGGCCGCTATCACCGGATGAGTGAAAACATAACAGTGCCCGGCTGCGTTTACAGAATCATTGTTATGGTTCACTCTTAATGTGATCATTTGTGTCTCCAATATGCTGCCTTCAATATGCCTTTACCAGGATGACTTTAACTGAAATATAGTTGAGAAATTATTCCCCTTTTTTCACAAAGCGACCAACTTCAACAGCCGTGACATTACTGTTTTCATGTTTCTCATTCATACCGGTTTTAAATTAAATGTGTGTGCTTCTTTTGTTGGCTGTGTCTTGTGCGAATGGGAGTTAGAACTGGGGAGCTAGTGTTAGGGTGCAGTATGAACTCAAGGGCAGACAGAGATGAAATAAACTGGTTGTTATTGTGAAGGGCAAACCCCAAAAACAGAGTCACAAACAGGCACAGGGTCAAACCAGCAGAGCACAGCGACAGGATCCAAGGTCAAAGCCAAAAAAAAAAACAGGCAAGGTCGGGACTAGGTAGAGAGACAGCAATCAGGCAGAGACACAATCCAAAAATCAGAAAACAGGCAGGTCAGACTGACCGCTGACCACTGACAGCTAGTTTTGCACATGTCCGATTCTGTAAGTATGACATGGCTTTGGTATGGTATGGCTTTGTGAACAGACCTTCTTTGCAGTGCATATGTAAGTACAGAGACGTCATGCTGCCACTTAATGTGGTTTGATAAATTAAATTAATTTCATAAACAGAAACCACATGTTCATACACTATGAATAGAAGCCACTGTATTATGAGGCTCATAGTAAAACAAAATGTACAGGGAGTCTTAATTTTCAGGGAGGACTTCTTGTGTACCTCCTACTTTTATAATTATGTATAATGTTGATAGGAACAGTAAACAATAATCAGCATTTCCAAAGACTAATGTAAGAGATCTATGTAAGAGTGCCAGATTTAATGAAATTGCTAGTTTCAAGCTGCAGTTCTTTGACCTGAAAAAAGAAATACAGTTAAGAATACCATGGCAACTAAATGGCTAAAAAGCTATTTTATTTTTGTAATTTCTAAAATTTTTTCCATAATATGTGTATGTACCATACATAACAAAGAAGATGAGGAAGCAGTCAATTATCAGTGTGCAATCAGAAAAAATATTTAATAATAAAATGGTAATTAAAATTGAACCAGTCAGATTGTATAATTTTTGGAAACCAGCCTATAAAACACACATAATCTCACAAACTATAACTTTCATTTCCAAATGCTCCAGAGATTGAGAGTTGTGGCTGGGATTATTTTGGTTTAACTAAGTGATAACAATGATAAGAGTGACAATTTACAGTGAATCTATGAAAGCTTGGAACACTAGCTTTCATCTGTAGCCCTAATAGTGTCAAGTGAAGCAATCCCACTTCCAAGGCAGCTGGTTTAGGATGACTCTGTACTATAATAAGATTTATTCTTTCAGTCTCCTAATTCACAAGATTACATACAGATTTCACATCTCTGCACTCATTAGAATCTCCCTCATAATCATTAATACAGTATAAAATATTATGAGCATATCTTCACTGGCACCTTTTCATGACTGAATCTACATATAAAGGTTGGGGTTAGTGTCGTGACAGCTCTTCATTTACCTTGTTTCTTAGCTTAGGGTATTGTAGTACATATTGAGACTTGTATATGGTAAACAAACACAATGCCTCTCTCAATGAAGAATACCAAAGATATACATTTATTGATGATCACAGAGTCGTTTTACATATTTTACCTTCCAAATAAATGTCTCTTTTTAGATGTAATATTATGAAGTTGTAGCTCACAAAGAAAATGCTGCTCAAGTGGAAATAGAAAAGAATGTTCATGGAAGTAAGGTAAAGAACATTTCTCAGAAGAGGAGAGGAAGACCCATCTGTGCTGGATTGTGAGTATCTGGCATTATGTCACAGGCATTTAGCAGATGCTCTTTCATACCAGGAATCTACACACAAATATATTTTGTTCTTGTATGTTCTTCAGTCTGTTGGTTGGGGGTATGGGGTGCATCTTCCTCACTGGTGATCATTATGATGGATTGTTTCACTACTGCAATTTTACAACCACTCATTAGTTTGCAGTAGGAGTTTGGATTTCTTTGCATGATATAATGCTTTTCTTTGAAGCTTTGTTTGCAATCCTCACACTTCATCCATGTCAGTGTTTCTATTTCAGGCTGTTCCATGTGGCGGTTTGAGGCAGGACTTAGCATGGGAGAGTCATAATACTGTTGGGACCACAGGCTGTACAATGGCTGAGTACATTATATGGTGTTTTTTCATCCTATATATTTTCATATATAGGATGAAAATGAAAGTATGCCAAAATTATTCTTAATAATAAAATAATAACATTTTGGTGCATAACAAAAAACAATCTGTATGTTTCTTTTGTGATTAAACTTTTGGATAAGGAGCAGACTGGAGTGAGATAAAGTAATGCCCTTTTTGTAGTTACTCTTATCAGACAAAATGGCCATTGGCAAACATAAATGATTGGCTCCGCCATAAAACCGGGAGCTTCACGTCACTCAGTGTCCTTCCCCATGCATCACTAAGTTTGGTTTCACTCTCAGAAAAATTAGATTTCCCATCCTGTGGAGTTCACAGTGTGCTTATTCTGTGGAGATTAAATTGCTCCCATTTGCAATACATTTAAAGATTTGATACAATTTGTCATCCTGCCACTTGCAGTGGACCAAAAGCTTTGCATCTCTGTGAGAGGCCTCTTGAGCACTTCTAATCACAGAGTCACAAAGATAATGAAAAACAGAAAAGCACATATGCCAAAACCTTTCAGTGAAAACTATGGAATGAAACGTTAGCTTTGAGTTAGCTGCCTGCAAAAGGATTTTGCTGTGTGCAGCCGTACATTCTGTGTCTCATTTCCTGACCAGTGGGAGTTCCCACTATCACCCAGAGTGGTTGAGTGAAATCATTAAGCTGGTGAGAAAAAACCATTTCACTTCTGTGATCACCGCGCTCTCCCTCTTGTTTTATTACAGTGAGCTGTGTCTTCTTAACACTGTAATAAAAACAGTAAAAAATATCTACAGATAACTTTTAAGGAAAAGAGGTAAATATTTGATCATTATTGGATTCAGATGAATTAGCTATGAGCATCTTGTATTTGTATTAATCTGTTTTCTCTTTGTGGATTGCCATAATGATACACAAAGTGGGAGAGAACCAGCTAAGTAGGAGAGTGTGGCAAAGTATGTTCATCCACAGGAAAAGGTCTGATCGATACCTTATAAATCACATTAGGTACAGTAGTCCTTACGATAACACTGACGTGCACCCTCCGTCTCTGTGTACATAACGGGTTTCTTCTCCATGCATGCTCCTTCTTTGTGTTCATAATTAGGGTCTTTGACACGTGTTGAACCACTTTCACATTGTAATTTGAATGCTTATGATGAACGCATGCTTGTCTTTGAAGTCATAAAACAGCCCAGCACTCTCTAAATAGGAATCTTGGGAGGAATGTGGAGAGTGCCATCTTGGATTGTGAGGAACAGCAGAGAGAGGCTGCATTAGAGGAAGATAATTCATCTCCTCAGCACTCCTGTTCCACAGAATGTATTTGTCCTCTAACCTTGGCACGTACTACAGGATCTTGACTCTGTGATGTGAATCTGAAAAGATTTTTTTCTGTTTTGAAATTTTTACTCATATGAAATGTCCGAAGACCCTATAGCTTCTGGAGAACCCCTGTATGTAAGATTGTGGCTAAATTCTTTGTAATTTCAAACAAGAAAATGAAAAAGCAGTCACACAACTTTTTTATTACAACACACACAAAGTTATTAACTCATTGTTGTATTCAAAATGTTTGGGGCAAGAAAATTAAAATTCACATTTGCGTTTGGTAACACAATTTTGATTTCCAATATCATTCTGTATATGTTTGTAGTCAGTCATTCTCTGGAGGTTGGACCTACAAGGAAATGGGACTTATTTGTAGTCTGCATTGCTGAAAGAATGCCTAGGGAAGAAGTAACCAGACAAAGAGAGCTCACTTGTCTTAAACCTTCCCTCTGCACTTCCCAGCAGAATAACTACTGAATCGATTGGCCATTGTTGCAAAAATTATGTTAATACTAAAGAGAAGAGTTGTGTTAAGTTATGCTCAAAAAAGGAATTCTAAATAATCACAGTAAGGATATAAAGATGTTTTTGTTTTTTTTTTACATAAAAATATTCTTGTTATTAAAACAGCCAAAGCATTATTTTCACAAATTATCCAAATATAAATAGGGAAATAAATGATATGATTGCATTTCCATTTTTTTTTTCAAATTTCATATTTTCCATACTGCTGTAAAGTTTTCCCAGTAATAAGAAATTAGTTTCCTAGAGTATAAACAATAAAGAACAAATTTGAAAGTATCCATAGAATTTCTAAATCAAGACAAATAGAAGAATGTTTGAATGGATATCCTTGACCACTTTGAGATGAAACCATTCAGTAGCCACACGTTGGCTCAGTGACATATGAGCAGTGATGGTTGGCAATATACTGACACTACCCAATCACACATTCCTGCTCTCCTCCCCAGGAACTCCACCTGTGTCATTTCCCATCTCATCTCCTGTCTTCTCCTGCTTGTTTGCTTTTATTTTTCTGCCCGGGTATTGCAGCCCAGCCTCTTCATGAAGTGTTTACCTATAGAGGGATCTCTATTTGTACCACTTCAGCAACCCTGAAACTGTAGGTCTCGAGGCATGACCAACAGTCAGCAAAGGAGAGATTTTTGCCTATATGAAAATTACTGTATTACTTTAAAATTCTCCTGCTTAACCTATGATTGATGTCTTCTTTGTATAATTAAGCAATTACAGTACCTTACCAGCTCATGAATGTTGCTGTATTCATGATGTCTTCAAAACATGTTGCAAAAGCTGATCAATGCTTAAACAAGTGCCTGGATAGATGACATGCTACTGGATGTACACCATGTAAACCATAGTCTCCTGTGCTAGCTGTACTTGCTTTGGCAGCATTTATATGTGATTTAGAAGTATTGTTCCTGTGTGACCTCAGTTCTTCAAAGTGGTAGCTCTTGAGAAAAGGCTTTGGCAAAAAGTACATTTGTGTTGTAATTATCCAAACAAAGATTTGGAACAGGGAAGGCCAGTGCTAGTCTTTTTAATCTCACAATACAAGTCTCTGGAGGATACAAGAGGACAACAAGTGCACAACACAAAAAAGAATGTATAAGGTTTTGACATTTTGTTTTTTGAAAGCATAATAAATTATAAATATTCCCTTGACTGTTATGTGTAACATCCAATTGTCTATAGAGGAAACATGTTTTACATATCACTAATGAAATTTAATATAATAAAAGAGTAGAATGTAGAATGATGGTCATTACTGTGGCTGAACAATCATTTTTAACAGCTTGAGGTAGCACTGTATGTCTACATATGCCCTACATGATGATGCCATAGGCATGACACATAATCTACTGAACCAAACCATGACAGTGTATTACTGCAAAGAAAAGAGAAAAGAACAAGAAACAGATACAAATTACTAATAAAAATGACAGCTACATACATTATGATGATACTATGCTGTCAGTAACAAGTTAAATGTGCTGTCATAACTCGTTATGTACCCCAATGGTAAGGTTACATAGGCTTTATGGCATATAATTCATGTAAAGTGTGCTATAAAATTCATATGGAAATTGGATTTACTCCTGTCTCAGAGATAGATCTGTGTCTAGGTCTTGTTTCAATCTTGGACCTGATTTGTGTGGGTCTTGTTCTCTGACATCTATATTTCACTAGAATTTTTTTCTAAGACGAACAGAAGACATGACATTGTCATGGTAACCTATGCTAAAAGATGCTTATTGAATCTACTCACACCAGTGTGGTACTTAAAATTAACTTGGGTTCCCAGATCTGGAATAGTATGTGCTATAATACATATTATGCCTATTGTGAATTACTGATCCAACCTGAGTCTTGTTTTGGTCTCAGCTCTGGTGATCTTGACTAAAACTTATCTAGATGCCAAGCTCAGAGCTTCATGAGCTAAAACCAGTGCTGCTAATTGTAGAAAACCAAGCCTTACAGAGGTGCACAATAAACTCCATGACCCCATTGTATATACATTTTGTAAACGTATCCATTGAATCTGTGCTTGTGATGCTGCCGCACATCTTGTGGAGTGGGTGCCGACTTTTAGCTGAGCACTAAAGTAGCTGAGAGGAGCTTTCCCACACTCTCACAAGTCAAGCAAATTGCACCAGAGAGCCAATGGGAAAGCCCCTGAGACCATCCAACTTTGCCTTGAGCAGCAGCACCATAACACACAAACAGCTGATCTGTTCTCCAAACAGAATGTGATTGATATGCTGACAAAGCTCATGCTGAGCAGCATGTATGGGCCATGGAAGCCGTCATTATGACCAATGTTTTATGAGGTCTTAAACACCACCAGGTCCACTACATGTGAACAAGCATGTGAATGAAAAATCAGTGGGGTAAAAACATGATTTGGTCATAAGACAACCCAGTCAGATCCTGCACTAGTCAGCTCCTGACAGTCACCAGGGCATAAGACAGAGTCTGCACATGCTGGGGATGAAGAATTGGCCCCGTCCTCTGTAACAAAGGGTTCGGTGGGAGATATTTACGGGGTTCCATGAGGAGTGCTGTAGTTATGAGGACTGTATATTGTGGTATTGTATATTTCTTTCCATGGTAGCGGCTCATTCACTGAACTGAAGGCTTCACTGATTCTAGTACAGATTATCATTGTACGAATCAAACATTACTGTAATGCAGCACTGAACCATTGGCTGTATTACCTTCTCCTGTTAAATGGACAATGAAATGGAGGAGCACAATAGTACCTCTGTGACACATACAATGTGAGCATATACAATGGTTTTGGCCACCATTATAAACATTAATTTTTTCTTGACCTTGTTGTTACATACATTCTATTCATTCCCAAAATAATGTTGAGAGATACAGAACTGTAGGAATAAAACATGAATAGGGTGATAAGTTTTTCATAAAACAATACAAGACACTTTGCAACACATGATGAAAGTTTTGCAACTGTGAAGGCTTGTGCAGTGGCCCTTCTTTACAGGAAGGGTGCGTCAAAAGTTTTATCTTAATTGATTCCCACACATTCACATACACACTATGTCTCTCTTGCTCTCATTCTCTCTTACAAATACACACATCAGAACCATATTCATTGACATGACCTTTACTGATTATGTTGTTGGTTGTTTTCTGCCCCAAAACACAATTATTGCATATATTTACTTGTTAGATCATCTGTGGCTTACGGGATTCCTTTAGTCCTTGCGATTTTGCAAGAAGTTATTCATCTCTGTGGCGAAAATGATTGCTCTGTTGTTGTTTTCTATTATCACTTTTTTGCTCAGCTGGCAGTGTTTTGATTGAATACATTTCATTTAGCAGTGTGATGGTTAAAAAAAACATGTCCAGTCAAAATGCTGAAACAGCCAAATAGTCCTTATTGTCTTCAATAATCACTGGAATGAAACTTCTCCCATGAAGGTCATTTATTAACTTTTAAAAATATAATACATAGTAACACTAGGTATACACATAATACATATATAATTTCCATGTTTCATATTTTGTATAAAATAAATGCCAATTATCAGTATGTATCATATGTGGAAGAGGCCTGAAAAACAGGAACCCCCATGTATGAGTTTCCAAAGCAACACGGCAACTAAAGAGCTCAAAAACATATAAAGCGCGCAAAACCTGGAGTCCGGAGCACTGGAAAAAAAACGTTATGTGGTCTGATGAGTCAGCCTTTACTCGTCTGTATTGAAAGATTTGCCTTTGCAAAAAAGCCAAAGAAAGTCTTAAGCCAACAATTTGCCTGCTGTTGAACTTGATGGCGATGCACCGTCATATAACAGCCAATCAATATGAAAGCAATACCAAATGCATACTGTGTTGCAGACTCTGTCCCTGTATCATGTCCCCATAATCTAAGATAACATCCCCAGATACACTACTACATATAATCAAGAGTGGATAAAAACTAGGATGATATCAAACACTTTCCATAATCACCATCTGGAGTGTAAAAGTGGATTTCAACCCCCATCAGCGGCTTTCCGTCTTGAAGAATGGTTCAATATGCCATTAGGATTAAAGGACTGAAATTTTTCTGCAGGTGATCACTGGCTGTACTTAGGTACTTGTTGTTTATATATAGGTAGGTGTTTCCATTGTCCACTCACCTGCAGCTTTATCTCCATCCCCAAAGACTATATATAGGATCTAGTGTATAACCAACTTACATTCAAAAAGGTAAACAATGCACAATCACATCTATATGTAAATCTGAGTTATCTTACCTGTTTTGACATCACAGTTACTGCAACATATCAATAACAATGTCTATATGTCTATATATAACCACCTCTCAAAAACCTGATGTACTGTTGGATATCCTTTCAACTTATTGAATTAGCTCTTATTCTTGAGTTTGAATTTTCATTCCATATTTGTAACATATTAACACTTGTTTAATGGTGGGATCATTTGTGTAAATCTTTCCTGGGCATTGTTACACACTAATAAAGAAAGACATGCGGCACAGAAGGTCACATCACCAAACTGCACAAAAGCCAAGACGTCAGGGTGTGTGTTAGCCATCCTATTGACAGCAACTGCCAGTTACATTTTAAAACATTAAAGAGACAAGGAAAAAACCAGACATCAGTGATTAAAATTCTAGCATAGCGACATTACCAATGGTGAAATTACATGCAAATACAGTTTCCCTCATTGAATATCTGTAAGTCCTAAGCCCACAGCTGAACGTCACTCTGCTCCTCAGAGACATTAAGATCCTCCTTGCTCAACAGGTTATCAATGGAGTAGGCTTAGCCTGTTTGATCACTGTTGCACAGTTGATGTGGAAATGAGGCATCAATGGTGCTTGGAAAAATAACGGATGATGATGAAAATAATAGGAAAGCTTGTGGCATAGGGATCAAAAGATTGACACATCACTGCATTATGTGGACAAGCAACACTCGAGGCAATTAGTGATAAAGTGTATTAACACACTGGGGGACGGACATGGCTCTGTGGAAGAGTCAATTTTTCGACTGCTCCTTCGACTGTGGCCTCTGATTTCTGAACTTCAGATTGGAGATTGCAATTAGTCAGGAGTGGTACCTGATTATTTGTTTATAAGCAAAGACCACAGAGTAACTGGGGTGACATTAAGACATGATGGAACAGCAAAAATTGCTGTGTGTGTGTGTGTGTTTGTAAAATGTGAGTCATGTAAAAGTGAAATTATTTAAATATAAAGCAATGGGTCTAAACAAGAAAACAAAAAAGAACAATGAAGACAGTGAAGTAAAAAAAGGACTTACCAAGAACTTTGATAATTCAATATGCACGTTCATATTCAGTAAGCATGTTTTCCACAAGGTCAGACTTACATGTTTGAAGCTCTTAGACTCTTCTATACATACTTTATGTTGACATATAAATCATTTTTGAAATAAAGTTTTCTGTATTATATTGTGTTGTCCTTTGATTTTAATTTATAGAAAAGATTGTGAACTATGGTGGACAATTCCACAGGGTGTCTAAAAATAAGCTGATCTGCTTCAAACAACATGAAACAGCGCCATTTTGTCTATGGTGATTGAACATCCTACATATCATGGATTTAGCTGGTGCCTTTATGGATTTAGCAAATGCTCGCAAATAACTGACAGATCAGGCAAAGAGACCTCAAAGAGATCTAGCTTCTGATATCTTCTGTAAATCTCTCTTTCCTTTGGCACATGAGTATTTGCTGGCAGAGTAACTTTTCCCACCATGAAAATGTGTCCAGTTTCCATAATGCTCCTTAAACTTTAAACCTGAAACATTTTCCCAGCATATATATCATTTTCATTATATTTCCCTCCTCATGATATCTCAGGCTTAATTGGAATCTAATCAGAACTTTGGCTAATGGTCTGGGACTGCTCTGTGAGCTAGCTTGGCAGGCTTGTGGGGTCTCCAAACAAACCATACCTCTCCAAACAAACCATACCTCATATACAGCTTAAACACATCTGTAGAACAATAGTTTACCTCGGTTTGTGTGTATTTGTATGTGTCTGCGCACACGTGTCAGGAAATTACTTGTTTTGTGAAAGACCAATTGTAGTGAATTGTATTCATTTACCAGTAGGAAGTATTTGCTATTTAATTGGTGGTGCTTGGAATGCATTTCTACAAAATCCTGATGAGTTCATTTAGAGTACCTTATGTGGATTGAAACTCAATAGAAAAAGGAACAGTAAATGGAAAAAGTGAAGCAGTCTTTCACATAATGGAATGAAGCTGAAACACATAAAGCTTTTAAGACCTGGCTTGTGAACACCACCATCACCACCACCATGACCTCTAATCCCTCCACAAAGACAAGGGAAATAGCTGAAAATCATCTGGTAATATGCAACAGTTCACATGATACTTTGCCTCTCTTATCCCTATCAGCCTTTCAAGCTACAGTGGTCTCATGCTCCTGGTGGCATTCTGGGTAAATGTCACAATCCTCCCCGTCTGAATGAGGCATTCCGTTCCCAGGCGGATTGTCACAAACAGTGCTGCGAAGCGTTACCCGAGTGATGCTCAATGAGTGCTTCCTGGTTGCTGGGCGATGGGAGCGCTGACACATGGCCTCTCGGAAAGTTTCACGGAAGCGTGTGGACATGAGGTTGTAGAGAATGGGGTTGACAGCGGAGCTCAGGTAGAAGAAGACTCCAGAGATGATGTGCACGTACTGGAAGACCTCCAGGTGGTCACTGGTCCAGTGGTCAATGAAGCTCCACATCAGGCGGTCAGTGTGGAAGGGAGCCCAGCAGATGCCAAACACCACCACCAGGACAACTGGGAGAAGCAAACACACAAATGTGTGAACTGTTTTTCAAAGGGGAGAGCACAAATGCACAGTCAGGTGCACAAACTTGCACGCTAAAACATTCACAGAAATGAATCCATGCACCCATACACACTCATTTTGCATGTATAGTTTCAATGATTTGAATGTTTCTGTGATTGGGGCAGACAAACCACCTCAATCACTCACATCCTCTCTAAGTCTTTGTCCTTAGTGTGTTGGCCATAACACACTGCTTACATTTTATAAAGTAGTGCAACTTTTCCATGTAAAAATGAGTGTGAATAGAATTCTCAGGTCAGCAGGGTTCATTCATAACTCAGGGCATTCATGGAATAGGGATTAAAATAATGAATGAATTTAATTAAAGTGCCCTTTGACAGTCTCTTGTAAAATGGTTCTTAATTTGAGATGCAGTTAACTTGTGCAGTTAAAATATGGATTGAATGCCGCTATTATTGACTAATCTGTTGGAAAGGAATGAATATCAATATAATAATGGGTGCACTGATCACTTAGAAAACAATTAGAAGGATGTGCCAGTAGTATTGTAATATAACATTTTACAGCATTATGGATCTGAAGTTTGAAATCTAAAGTAAGCAGTATTTTCTTTCACTACTTGTCTCCCCAAAGCAGACCTCTGGCCATAGCCAGTAATAGTATGACTCCGGTACCCATGTTGAACCTCCAGCCATGATGTGCAAGGCTTGCACAAGCATTTTTTTTTTTTTGCATGTCCCACCAAAGGCTTTGGAATTCTGAATTTGGGAGAATAACTAACTATTTGCATAATTTGCTTTGTACTGATCTTCTGTACTTTGTGGGAAAAAGAATAAGGAAAACTCATTCAACCATATTACTCTCTTTCAGTTTCTTTTCATTGCACCAGGCCATGTATTTATGCCCATTGACTATGCTGAAAAGCTGACCCTGAATGGTCTCCCTACCATTAATCTGTACTTCGTATTCATTGAGGCAGAGTCTTGGAGGTATGTATATAACTGAGAGGCAGTTCTTTGGTCATTTTGAGGCTGTTGTTTTGTAACTTTTAGCACCTGTTGTGTTAATTGTAAGTCTGTCCCTAGCTGTGAACTTCAAACTTACTCCTTTTTCTTGTTGTAGTTTCTGCTTATTCCACACAAGAGAGCTTTCTTAATGTTCTTTCTTAAATTCAGTTAAACAATCGCAGTTGGGAATAATAAACCATGATACTCCCTTATTATCCTTTAATTGTCTATTCTAAGAGATTTCTATTAAACAAACAGCAGACAATTGGTTCCTTGAAACATCACAAAGCGACACACTTATTGAAGTTATTTTGCATAAATTTATTTAACACAGGGAAGTTGAATCTTACCAGTGGAAAATAAGTTCAACTCTATCCTGGATGAATACTGTAGATGTGTCAGAAATGGGGACTTTGATCTTTGATTTGGTGCAATGTGGAGCTAATCTGGATGAAAAACATGTCCCCTTGTTCCCTTGTCTATGGCCTATAAGGTGACTAAAATGTTTTAATCAGTTACCATTAAAAAGGGCAGCTTGTTGCTTCACTTTTGGTTGAGCCTTTGTTGCCTTATCTTTGACCCAAGAAAAGACCATATAGTCTAGAGAATCAAGGTAGTTCTGATATAACATGCAGCACAGATTAAACATGCAATTCCAAACGAGCTCCCTGATGCTAAACTGGCTGGATGCCAGTGCTAATAAGCAGCTGATATCTCCTCTCCAACATCACTCAGCAGTTTTATCTAATCATTACCAGAGAGACAACTCTGAAATCCATGCTCACTTCAAAAAATTTCCTATGGAAGCAATAATTAGGTGTCACAATACAGCATAATTAGCTCTCAGTCTCAGCATTACACTTCAGTCTCTGAGAATTATTATCTTTGCTTCTGGGCCACAAGATTCATTTACACTGGCAGCATGAACTCTTTGTGAATTAATGTCCACCCAACAAAGATACTGCATCCTCTGTAGTGGGCAGCATGTAATAATAACACTTCACATCTGTATGCAGAACTCTCTGGATTCTAGAGTTCTCCAATTTAGATCCTGCAAAGCAGGAAGCAGGAGGCAAAAAATAATAATCAACAAAGACCATGATCGGAAAGAGGATAATCCGATTGAATTTCAGGGCACCAAGGCATCCATTTCTCTGCCCTGGTACAGAGAGCAGTTATTTATTGAAAGGCTCATGGGATTTGTTTATACAGCATGCATAAAAATTAATCTTGATATGTTTTTCCAGCACGTTGTTTTTTCTCCACATGCTGAACAGTTCTTTCTGACTCCTACATACATTGAAATCTGTAACCTGCTTCATAGGGGGATGATGCATTTTACAATGACACACATGTAAAAATGAGCTTTTATATGCCATTTACTGTGTAAAATTGAGAATGGCACAAACATTGTTGAGTGCAATAAACAATCTGATCTGAGCATCCTGATTAACGCTGAGTATTGGAATTGTATCATATTTGTTGCTGCAATGCCAGATTCACACACAAATTGAACTGCATTAAATTGGCTACAACAACACAGCTGGACTTGCCACTTAAATGGATTACACTTTTTGGGAACATAATAGAATCATGTCTGTGGAGAGTGCTGCTCCATTACAGATGGATGCTGGAGACAAGTGAGGAAAAGCTGACACAATCACTGCTTATTTCCTGCAAAGCTCACGGCTATGCAGCCTTTTTCAGCACAGGCAATGTCGCTTCACATCACTGTGACCAGCCAGAGCTGGCCTTGAGTTGTCTCTAAACCTTTCCGCAGTAGAATTAAAAAAAGATATCGCTCAGACAGCGTATGTCCTCGATTGTCATCCTCATGAGCAGCTCAGACCATGTGAAGATTTGGCTGTTCTCCCTTTTTTGACTGTTTTATGTACAATAGTTTTTATACAGTTTACTTGTATTAAATTGTATTATTGGCTCATCAGAGTATATTGCTATGTATAGTCTATAAACAACTATAATTAGGTCTAATTTTGATTAGCATATACTGATTGCTAATTTGAGTGACAAAATAATTAAAGGCATTGGTGTGGGCACTGTTCACCACAAGAAAGAAAACTGACCAATTCAACAACTGCACCTGTTACACTAGCCACAGTAATAAATGCAGTTGCTTTAACATTTTAAGTCCATTTCTGAACATATGCCAAGCTTCACTTTAATAAGGCCAAGGCCAGGCAGAAGCATTCACTCTTGTGGGCACACACAGAGAGTATATGAACCAATTAAGTATGTAATAAAGAGCATTGGACATGGTGGAGCTAACTGCCTATAGTTAACACCCATACACTATGGAGAAATTCAGATTTTATGCAGCCTCTGTCATATTTATGCTAACAGCCAATTTGCAAAGAACTCTTCAGGTACTAGCTACGTCAATTAAGCAGTTAAACTGTAGAACTGAAGAAACATGCCACTGTTAAATTATAGTAAAAATGTCAAAGGTGCGGAACAAGAGGGTAACAGACATTAAATAATTGCTCCAAGATGTATAGAACTAATAGCTGAAATTTCAAGATGCCACTAAATTGAGATGCACAAAATACTATTCAGAAGAAATTGGTTGTCAGGTGCAGCACTGTATCATCGCCATTATCTATTTTGTGTTTTTTGAACGATAATAGCTTATCCAGAGAGAATCTGAACTTCTGAATCATTACCATGCTTTTATACAAATGGAATGTGCTACTCACATGTCAGCATCATCAGTCATCTACCCTCATATAACCCAATGAGTAAACTGAACTCTACACACGATGGTAGTATGGGTTTTATTTCTTCCAGCTCTACAAGGCATATTCAGGGAGAGGAATGCTATAGTAAACAAAATGCATATTCAAATTCACAATTAAAAAAGAATGTAAAAAACTATTTTTATTTGTTTTATTATTTTGTATTATGCATTATTGTGCATTATTCTATTTTTATTGCGTATTATTATAAGTGCATTTTAGACTTTCATTTTATAACTTGTTCATGATTATACTGTTTGAAAAGAGGTCAACCCACTTAAGTATTGATCTATCTGTCTGTCTGCTTGCATCTATCTGTCTTTTTATCATAATCATAACCTTAAATATTTCCTGTGCATACATGTCAGTTAGATGTACACACAAACAACAGGCATACAGAGACCATGTAAAGCATCGGAACCCTCTGCTGATGCCATTCCAGCTTTCACATTGAGCCTGCTTTCATGGCAAACAGACTTAGCTTTTCTTTCTGGTTCTATCCAATCACTGTGGTAAACCTAATTATTTAAATAGAAAAATAGGCAATACAGTTATTTTCAAAGGACTATTTTCTATTTTGATTTTAATGTTCCATGTTTACGTAGCATACAGCTCAAAGTAATTGAAGGGCTCAGAGAAGCGGTAGATTTTCCATTTTCCAAAATAATGACATATTCTATAAATGATAAACATTCATAACACACTGCCCACTTTCTTCCTCAATTACTGATGAACCACAGTAGTAATACATTTGTCAGTGTTTCTGTTTGGAAAAAGATAGGTGCCTTGGAGCTCTTCTCTAATGATATAGCATAATAAACATTACAATAAATTATTATTAATTTTTGGGATTTTAGGTACTGACAGTCCCTTCTTTAATTCAAAGAATTATTAAGAATTCTCCATTTAGAATCCTGTATTGAGGATGTTTCTGGGAAAGAAGCAGATGTACTGAGACATTAGGTGTGTTCGAAACTGCATACCACACTACAAATACATACTGATTTTGAGAGAAATGTAGTATGTAGTATGCAGTATGCGAACAAAATGAAAATTCCAGTATGCCAAAGATACCCAGAAGATATACAGATTTCAAAAAATATTGCTAGTATACATCAGAACAGTCAACCTCGCCTACTATATCCCATAAGGAATTGCGTTTTTATATGTCACAGATCATTTTGGAGGTAAACCTTTGACGAACAAAAATTCGTTTTTAAATTCATTTAAAATTCATTCATCTGTCAAATAAAATCTGAATTTACTACATTCTGTAATTAAAGTATTAATCGATGAATGACTCAAAATACCATTAAATGAGTTGTGTAGTCCTGTATCAGAGTGGTTTTATTACAACAAGCGGCAACAATCATTAACAGTAAAATGGATTGTATTGTATAAAGGCCATTAAGTCAAACAAAAAAAATAAATGAACTACGGATTCCTGGACTGAAAAATCAGCAATACAGACCGCAAACAAAGCCTATTAGGAATAAATATAATGTGCCGTGAGACCCTGCACACACAATAACCACTAATAGGCATTATTCCCATATGCTATTTTGTTATGCTTCCTTCATTGGTGCCATGAAACAACGTTCCCAGGTTGCAAGAGAAAAGTTGCAACTGAAAGCAATGTCCCCACATGTTATATTTAAGAGTTTTCATGTCTGGGTGGTGATATTTTTGATGAGCAACAAAATGTAATAGCTAACATAAGGTTATTCATTGAAAATGTTTTTTGAAATGTAAGTGTTTAATATCTATTAATATTTAAATTAGTCAATCAACTTTCTTATTACGAATAACAGTTAACCGATTAACTGTTAACATCCCTTGGCTACCTCGTACCACGAAAAGGTAAGACATTTTGATAATGGCGAGTGTATACAATACTAAAAATAGCATGCAGTATGCAGTATATACTGGTGTAGTATGCAGTACACAGTACACAATATGCAGTGTGCAGTGTGCGGTTTTCGAACACAGATTTGTAATCAACCTGGATGGCAGTCATTGCCTTCAATTAGGCAAAAAAAGCTTTAATTGGGAAAGATTTTTCTATATTGAGTTTTCATTTCTTCTGAGAAGCTTGTAAAATGAAAAAGTGACATGGACTCACACAGCATTTTGGTGACTTGTCTGCGGCGCATTTTCTGTTGCTGGTTCCGCATGTTGCAGTAGCTGTCCTCTCGCAGGCTAGTCTTGGCTTCCAGCATATGAAGCATCCTCTCACGTTTGAGCCGCAGACCGATGAGCAGGTACAGAACGCTGATGGTGAGCATGGGCAACAGGAAGAACAGGAGTGTGGTCACCTGGGTGACAGTGAAATATAACGATTAGGAAGCTGGGCCTATAACTTAGAATTTCTACTGAGCAAAGCAACTTTACCCTAATTACTTCAGTATTTCTCTGTGTAAAGGAACAATGTTTAAAAGTATGTCAGACAGACATTCTTGAATGTAGGTAAATGGCAAGACTAGTTGGGTGAATGGCCTGTTCTCTTCACCATATGTTCTTGTGTTCTCATGTAAGTTGTTCTGCATAAGAGTATCTGCTAAATGTAATCTTAAAGGCACCTGGATCAGCAGGTTGTAGACCCAGCGGGGCTTGACCAGTGTGCAGATAGCTGAATCTGGGATGTGATGGCCCAAGATGGAGGAGTTCAGAGAGAGGATGCCATGCAGGCTGGTGTTGGGCACTGCACAGAGCACAGACAGCGCCCACACACTCAGGATCACGCGCTTGGCATGGGCCCGGGTCACCACGTACTTGGCCTTGAGTGGATGCACCACGGCAATGTAGCGTTCAACGCTTAGCGCTGTCACGTTCAAGATAGAGGCAAAGCAGACTGTCTCAAACAGGAAGGTCTTGAAGTAGCAGCCACCCTTGCCCAGGAGGAAGGGGTAGTTGCTCCACATCTCGTAGAGTTCCAGGGGCATCCCCAGTAGCAGAACCAGAAGGTCTGACACGGCCAGGCTGAACAAGTAGTAGTTTGTGGGTGTGCGCATCACCTGATAAATACAGTACAATACAAGACAAGAGTTATGGCTGAAATAAGGTTTATGATCTCCATTAGTGTGCAGTTACACCTTGCTGTCTTCACTGACTTGTTTAAACTAATCAAACATGTTTTTCTCTTCATAGTCACTGTGGTCATTAGTCCAAGTAATTAAGTCACTGATGCCATTTCTATTCTGTGGTCAGTAAAATGTAATTCTCCCATCACTTCATAAAAGATGGTCAGCAGTCTTCTCTAAGTAGAGCCAGTGTGGGTGCAATCTTTTGATTTTGATGAATCATAATCTTCAATCGAGACCTTTAATTAACTGAATCAGGTTTACATTACTGGACTGGAAAAAAAGCCTCACACTGGCTGTTCCTGGGTAGGACAGGGAACACCTGAAATACAATTCAGGTTTTATTTATTTTATCTGTAATGGGTTTTCAAATAAAATGATGTCCAGTGATTTCACACAAGATGGTCCAGTAATATTACTTGGTCATCAAGGTCTTTGAAGAACACTATATTTTACAGACTGCATATCATTGCATTTTACACAATTTGAGGCCCAGCTTATTTGTGGAGTGAGTAGGTTTAGCTGCCCAGGGTATAACCCATGGGTTTTAGTCATGTGAGTTTTTTGGTGTCACCGCCATCCTGGGGGCCGAAGATGCTGCTATTGCCAGTCCCACCTTCTCAGTTAATGGTGGTGATGGGAACTAGGCTATGTCGGTCTCTGGCTCCTTACACTTGCTCTTGTTCACTGGCTTTCTCGTTCACCAGCTCACTGATAGGCATTGCTGTTGAGGGCAAGTCTTGTTTTAAAAAAACAATTATAGGAATTTAAACATCCCAAAGTGAAATACTGATGAGCTTCAGGTGCTAACCCCTTGAAAGATTTTTCAGAATTGGGAATGAACAAATAATGTGAGCTATTTATTTTGATATTGGCAAAAGTCTAAATTTTCTGATTCCAATCTGGACTTAAGTGGGGTCGGCAGCTACTGGATCACAACCTATAGTTTCTATCTCATTGAAATATGTTGGTTATTAATCAGTAAGAGTGATATGGCCAATCTTTGTGTGCCTTACCATGTCTCCTTTTTGAATGAGGAGGTGGGACCAGTGATATCATCTTTTTGTTCATTGTTCTGTGAGTCTTTAGACACCAAAATTATAGCCCTTATAAAACATCTCTTTATAACCCACATTAAATTAATTGCAAGGCATGAAATCTGTTCACCTATAGTCCTAGAGGGCTACAGTGTCTGCAGGAATCCAACCACACACTGTGCAACCTGATTTCGTTAATTAGCTCCCCGCATGGACCAAGAAAATTAAGGAGTGAAATGAGGAGCTGTACTGTTTGGGTGGAGCTAATTCCTGCTGATACTGTGGCTCTCCAGACCTCAGCATGATTAACCCTGATGCAGGCTTTCCTCGTTGTTAGCTTTAGACAGAATAAAGGCAGGGTTCTGACCAGGCACACCTTGTGGCGGATGATGACCGTGCAAGTAAGCACATTGCCCACTGCCCCCATCAGAAAGATCACCAGGTAGGTAATGCACACGGGCAGGAATACAGAGGAGCGGCGAGGGCCCAGGTACTTCTCCAGGTACTCCTCCTGGCTCAGACACAAGTCTTCCAACAACTCCATGCTGGAATTTGCAGGTAATGCAGAGCTGTGGTTACACATACTCCCCTGGTAACACCCTGTTGTGTCTGTTACTGTTGACAAGATGTTCGGAGATGAGCAATTATATCTGGCCATCATGGTGGTGAAACTGGAACATGAAGAAGAATGGGAGAGAAGGAGAGAAAAAAAGAGATAGGGAGGGAGACAGAGAGAAAGAGAGGGAAATGATTACAAATACATCCATCAAATTATTATTATTAGTCGTATCAATTGTACTGTTACTAGTAGCAGGAGTAAATGATGATATCTGATGTTGGAGGGCAGACAACACATTCCGCTCTCGAGGATAATTTGCCTTTCATCCAGGGGTCCACATCCAAGGGTTGGTTTTTTATGCATTTTAGCACCTCAGTACTTGATTTATGATATGGATTCGTGAGAGTCAAACTGGCTACTGATTGAAAGGAACCACTAAAACCTACAGATACTGCTGGCTCTCAACATGAAGACACAGGTACAATGATCAGACAATTGGCTGGGGGTCATCTGTTGCTGTTCTGACATCCCTCCATCAGCTCAATTGGTCAATAATTCTGCTATGCTGTCCTACCAAGGGCCTTAATTCTGTGGATAATCTCTTGCACTTTCTATCAATCTCACAGGGTTTGATATCTTGGTTTCTACTGATCAACAGGCCAGTACTTTGAGACAGACTCAGAGTTCTCCAGCCCTGCTATAGTTTTTACACATTTCAATTTTTTTACTGTAAAAGTGCTGGGTGTGGCAGATGGTGACTGGATAAGGGAACAAAATTGCGATACAGAGACACCGGCTAAAGCCTGCTTCTTTTTACACCTACAGAATCTGAGAAACAGTCACAAAATTTTCAAAGAACAAACCAGCTTGCAGTGCCTTTAAGACAGACCTAACTTTAGTAATGATCAGCTCCTGGGTTTTTGTTCCCAGATGTCAATGTGTGAATGCCTGTAGGTGGGGTCACAGCTGTCCATGGTCCTGAAGTCCTCCCAGGCGCTGGGACACAGCAGAAGTAGTGATAGGTCAAAGAAATAATGTGTGTGTGTGTGTTTGTATGTGTGTGTGGCGTCATGCGCGTGTATGATTTTAATGTCTTGAGTGCATGTATAATGTAGTTTGACCAATCCTGATCATTCAATCAAGGCTCAACTCATTGCACGAAATCTGGGCTTACACAATTCATGCTAATTCAAGCCAGAATTCAGCAATCAAGTGTTAAGCACATTCATGTATTATTTAAGCAGCCCCTATAAGATGACTGTGGACAAGTCCAAAATTGTCACAAAAGGAACACATTGTGAGGGCTTTTTGCATGCAGAACAATGGGATAGCATGGAAAATAGGCTACAGAGAGAAAAAAAGGAAAAACTTTAACACCACATACATTCACTAAGAGCAGCTGACATATTAAATGCTCAATGGCATGTATGGCTCATTAACATTACAGCCCATGTTCTGCAGGGATTAGCTTGCAAAGTTTAATTGCCTTGTTTCAATAAGCACTTTTGTACAGCTTTTTTATGTGTAGATGGCCTTTCACACAGTTCAATTTTGAGTTAGGGGCTGGGACAAATTAGTTATATGTCGAACAAGGTCTGTTTTTTTCCTTTGTATGTTGTATTTTGTGTGTCCTCTTTTCTCTCTTTATCTCTTAATGAGCTTTCCCTTTCTACCATAAGGGAAGGATTTTGGATATTCTCCCTTTAAATATTTCTCACACTTTCACAAATGGTGGGTGTAGTAGTGCAGAGATCCTTAACCAGCAGAGAGAGCAGACCCAGATATGTGATCTGACTGCATCACCATTTGCATGCCAGTTCAGTCAACATTTAGGGGTCAGCTACGATACACAAAAACTACATTTTTATAGGTAGCTTGGACTTTGATCCTGTGACCAGACTGTAGAACTTCTGTTTGAAAACAGAGATGGGGTTAGTGGAACCTGGGGATCCACAGTGGCTCAGGGTCTCTTGATATCCACAGCTTTGTTAATGGTAAAACAGGGTAAAATGGTCATGATCATGGGAACTATGAATGTCACGGTTCAACCAAAGATGATCCTGGTCACATTTCACCCTGTAAAGGTAAATAGTGGGCCTAAAGCTTACTTGGTTGAGGAAGCAGACGAGTAGCAACATAAATAGTAGGCCCTATAGCCTACTAATTGTAAGCACTGAATTGGTTTGGTCATACTGTAGGTGAAAAAAGCAAGTTAGGGAATTAATGGAGTGCTACAACCATGGCTTTTTATAGTGAGGGTGACATGAGCTGCACTGATATTGGATGTTAATGTACTTGAGATTCCAGTGCTTCCTGCACTCACGGTTTGAGGGAGTTAAACCTCACCTAAAAAACCTGCTCAAAAGTAAATTCATGTAGGAGAGTACAATCCCCTACGGTTTGTTGACTGGTCTGCTTTGGAATAACCATTGGAAATCATGCAGAAGTAATGCTTACCATGACATTAATGGCGATGAAGGAACAGACAGGGAAGGGTACGTAGCTGGCACTACCAAGTCTTCATGTAAGGGAAGGATAAGGCAATCCTGCGGCATCTAATTCAGCAGTTTCACTAGGCAGTCATTCTAATAGTCCCTTGTGTGGCTTTATGAAATAAATAAACTGCAGATGCTGTTTACTGTGCATTTTGCTTGCTGTGAATAATTCTCTGGCTTTATCGAGAAGCACAAATCTGTCTTTCCATTACTAGATTGTTCCGTGGCTTTTGAGATCAGGATACACTCCTTTCAATCTGTCTGCAGTCTTAGCCATAGTTCATCAGTAGTTAGACATTCTCAAAGGGTGTCTTAATTGTAATTTGAATGCTTTGCTACACAGTTGTGCAGGGTATGTGGACCTTGCATGCTATCTGTTGTGGACTGTGGTGAAAACTATTTTTACTGTGACTGTGCCTTCTATGTATCATACTTTAAAACTAGTTACATTTAATAAAGTTGCAAATGTCAAAAAAAGTTTTTACTTTGCGTTCGCTTTACAAAAACTGAGTTCCGTCTTCTCAGAAACTGTCAGTGGTATTGTTTAGTCAAAACGAATTAATTAGTGGTGCAATAATCAAGATATCATATGTCTATTTAAGGTATGTAACTGCGTTGGTTACAAGAACTACTGCTGACTTGATGGTTGGTTGCTACAGAGCTGACAATACCCTATTTAACAATGGCAGTTATCTAAGTTAGGAAATCAACCATATTAAAATTCATAGTCATTCACAGTCATATTGTGATGTCACATAATCCTCAACTTTAATTTTTATGAACTGCGGTTGCCTGAAGCTGCAAAATGTGATGTTTTTAATGTAACATGGTATTTGTTTGTAATGACCTGTCTGTCATGCCTGGACTTTTAAACTATAAAGTAGGAACATATGAAGGTCAAGATGTTCTCTGTGCTATTTAAAGTTAATTTACCATGAACTCTAATGTCAGAAAATAAAGGTGTACCTAGGAATCATTTAAGATGAGGTCAGATAGAGAAACTTAAATTTGCATAAAAAAACAGTGAACAGTGTTCTCAGAATGTACCATCTGTATGGTCTTTTGTGTAGCATTCCTCTTTGTACATATTTATTTTGCTGCTATTGGCACACAAAGTACTGTATTTAAAGTAGGTACAGTGAACTGGCTACTGCTCTACCACATTTATTTAAATAACCAAATGTCCCTTTTTCATTAATGTGAACCAAAACATTGTCTTTTAATCGTTCTATTGTTTTTTTATGATGATGATCCTGTTACTGTACACAGTTTCTCTGGGGATGATATTCTTGGTTCTCAGAATACCGTGCTGGTCAGAACAAAAGGTGTATCACTTAATTTATCATTGTGTGCCCACAATTTCACTACAAGCATGTGATAAATCCTCTCATGCCTTTTGATGTGAACACAAATGTGGAAATGCTAGTATTTTCCAAAATTGGTCCTGGGGTTCTATTAGGCATAGACCACAAAGATTTTAAATGCTGTTGGTTCAACCTTCAACCAGTTACAGCAATGAAACATACACGATTTCTGCCCTTTCTGCCAGGAGGAAGAAAATATTTGAAGAAAGAAAATGAAAAAAAAATTTTCACAGACAACTAGTGAGGATAATGTTTCGAATACACATGCACACACACACACGCACGCACGCACGCACACACACACACACACACACACACACACACACACACACACACACACACACACACATATTATTTGGGGATAATATTATCCACCAAATGCTCCATCTGAATTTGTAGCAAGTATGCTCACTTGATTTCAAGACTAGAACTGGATTTTGCCATTTTTGGAGATGGGAAGTCAACTGTCCAGTACTTGTTAACGGAAACGATGCTAAAACATCCCTCCACCCATATCCCACCTCTTTATTGATGTTTATGATATAGCTGTGGCATATACAGCATATAGTTCAAAATGCAGAAAATTTGTAAGCTTGCTAACTCACACAAAATGTGATGTGGCTATTGGCTAACAGCTTTGTGTGTGAAAGCACTGTTAGAGGGTAATGTATGTTTAATTGTAATATGTTTCTGGCAATAAATAAATAAATAATAAAAATCCTTGATGCACCATGAAGCACCTCAACATAAAACTATGGTTTTCAGACAAAATTCTTTTCATGCCATCAAAGACATGTTTTTTTAATGTATATTCTACATTAACATTCTCTGCAAAGAGTTTTGACAGCCAAAGAGAAATGTATGGCCATATGGCATGTGAACACACAAGTTTGTCTTGGATGTATTAAGCCTGTAGATTGCAACAAACATCAATATTTAATCAAATGCTAGACAGTATGGATTACAGTTGACACAAACAAAAGATTTACAGTTTACTCATCAGGTGTAAAGAACAAAAGAGCACTCACATCTATTTTCAAGAAAATAAAACAAAAGCAACCTCTCTAGTATCAGTCCTCTGAGTATCCAATGGATGTAAATGTGTTTTGTCCTTTGATAGATCATTTGTAAATATGAGGACCACTAAGAATGTACAGCCTCCTTATTACAAACATTATTACAAAGAGTTATTACAAACACTCACCTCATCTGAATACAATGACCACATAAATGCTGGCTGTCTTTAACCATCGATAAAAACTTTTGATTGATAATTTATGTGTTGGAAATTTATTGATTTTTTTTGGTGGTGTAATGTCACTTTAGATTAAAGTATCTAAGCACAATGTCACCCTGAATGCAGAGAAGTGCATGTTCCTGGGTTTCAGGCTCCAAGGAGGGCTTAACTCCTATTATGTCCCCCACCAACAAAATTCTGTCCCTCCCAGACCCCCAGTCCCTTCCTGGGGATGGCCACCTACTACCTCAGGTTCCTGCCTCATTACTCAGACTCAACAGCCCCTCTGTGCCAGCTGCTGTAAAAGGATGCCGTATGGGCCTGGACCCCGGCCTGCAAGGAGGCGGTGCAAGTCATCAAACAACAGCTTACGCCCCTGCCCATTTTGGCACATTTCAGCCTGATGGCGCTCACCATCATCACCGGGGACACTCTCCCAGCTTCACAAGGGCATGCAGTTCCTGGTGACTTTTGCTTCTAGGGCCCTCACGCCAGCCAACAGAAGTACTCGGAGAGGGAGAGGGAGGCCCTGGTGTGCTTGTGCACCTGCAAACATTGGCAAATGTATCTGCACGGCAGAGCCTTTACCATCTGCACAGGCCATCAGGCACTGACAGCACTGCTTAACACCTGTGGCTCAGGGCTCAGGCCTCTGTGGCTACCTCGCCACAGACAAGTGGCACCCCGTTGGACCAACAGGGTGACAATGACTGGGTCCACATGCTCAATGCACCCCTCAGCGTGGTGGTCACCCTGGCAGAGCAGCAGCCTCTACCATGGACGAGACTTTCAAAGCCCTCCGTGCACCCCGATTCATCTCAGCAGACTTATCAGAGTGTCTCTCCCAGTGGTCCATCAAACACATCAGAACAGCAGTGTACCATCCGGGGAGCAATGTGGAAGTGGAAAGACTGAACAAAACCCTCAAGAATTCAACCCTGTCTGGAGGAAGGGAAACCTTCAGCACAGTTCAGCATCAAGCTTTCCTGACCATTCGAGCCTCCAAGCACTCCACCACCAGGGTGTCACCTGCTCTGCACATGATTGGGAGGGATCTGAAGCTGCCGCTGGACAGCCTTAGTGCCAAGCTGGCCCCAGGATGCAGAACCATGGAGCTCCAAAAAACCGGACCATGTGTCTGAAGCTCTCAGGCTCAGATGAAGAGGAGGTTTGATGTCCAGACCCCCCTGTCTGTCAATGGTGGACTGGGTTAGGGTCAAACATGCCCACCACCAAAACAAGCTGTGGTAATACTGGTAGGAGCCCCTACAGGTGACCCAGCAGCTTGGACTGGCAACTTTCAGACTGGACGAACGGACCTGTTAGCAAGCCAACTGCCAGCTCAGAGTTGGAGCCCCTGCACATGGTGCAGTGTCCCAGTCTCCAGCCTTCACGCTAGCCTGGCTGCCCCAATCTGGAGCTAACCAGATGGGGGATAATCATCTGCCAACGCTGGATCCTGCTTCATGGCCCGCCAGGCCACAATGAGTGAGGTCTCCACCTGCTTGACTTTGGGACTATGTTATGGTGAGTTAATTCACCTTTTGGCTTTATTGGCTGCAAGGGTTTTTCCATTTCTTAAGGGGGTTGGGGGGAGAAAATGTTATGTCTAATTGTGTTTGAGTGTAATGAACTAATGCCCCTGTAAGACTGGCCAACTGTATGTCGTGCCAGCTGTACGGTTTACAGCACGTTGTGTTATGTGACTTCCACAGTTTGAGAGTGAAGTCTGCATACATGAACTGGTTTGGTTTGGTTATGGTCTAAACACCACAAAAATGCATGAACCATCCAAAGACTCAGATCACTGTTATTTGTAACCACCTTTCTTACTGTTTTCTGTAAATGGAGTGCATAAGAAATTCAAAACCAGTAGTAATTGTCCATTTTGTCCAACAATTCTCCCTGCTCCATCCATACTGCCAATGCTCCACCAATGGTAGCCCCCACAAGCTGCTGCCACAGTCCCCTGTCACACATCTCTCTTTTCCCAGGCCCCTCAAATCCCTGAATTTTTACTTTAAAATTATTTTGATAGTTGTAATTAATAAGTCATTTACTTGCTTTGACTGTGTGGAATTGGTTATGTAGATGAAAGTAAGTGGAAGAGTCAAACCAGAAGAGATTTTTAAAGATCAGAGGAGTTGAGTAAAGATGTAATTTGATCCTTCTGATTTGATTCTGATTCTTCTCCTAGTGTTTTCAGTCTACAGTAGACGATCAGCAGGAACTCAGCTGTTTGGACTATTGGAGGCTCATTCCACTAGAGAATAGAACAGTGATGTTAGAAAAGTTGAGTTTCTGAGGAGAGAAACCCTTTCAAGAAGGGGACAAGGTCAGTGGACTGACGGACATGGACAAAACAACTTAAAACACCAAAACTAGTCACCACCATCACACAATATTGATTTAATGCAAGGATAAGATAGTTGCTAAGTAAAGACTCCACTGATATTATAACAATCTTTCTGAGACAAGCTGATTAGTGCTTACCATTCCAAAGGGATAACTACTACTTGCTAGCTATTATTAATTTATTTCAGAGAGAAGACTCCAAATCTTGGAAGTATATTAGTCTCAGAACCCATACATGTAAAGACCAAAATTCTAAGCTTGTATATGGTGAGTTGTAGCTGTAAACAATATTCTCAAATTTGCTGCTTAAATTTTCAGGGCGAAAATTTTAAATCAAGCCATTCATTGCACAGCTCAAAGAATGAAAAATAGTTTGTTTATCAGATTTCACCTCCCTGGAGCTTGCTAATTTAGCTAGCAATCTACATAGCTAATATTACTTATCTGAGATAGGTGTAAAACAGCAAACCAATGTGGTGATTTCCTTATGTTTAACCCTCATGGAACCCATTTCTTTTCTGTTGTATTGTTAATTACATTTAATATTGCTATACATATTACTGCACACTTCCTATGCTGACCTGAGATGCGAGACTATTCTTCCAATTCATGCTCTATGATACGTTTGCTTATGCTTTGCATGATCCTAAAACAGATCCCCAGAAGAAATGTGTTGCACAATCACAGTCTTACTATGATTCAGTTTTTTTGGAGGATTTTAGTCGCTATTCCTCACCCACTGTGTGGAGACCACATAACAGCCTTCCGTACTTTCCTAAACCAATATGACAAAAAAACTGTTTGCCAATCCACCTCTCCAGAGGAGGGCTAGAATTCAAGTGCCCGTGATTGAAGGTGGTGGGGGAGGGGGTCAGATGTTCGACAGCAGAGTTTATGTGAAAGTGCACTCTTAGAGGCAACCAAACTGGCAAACGACATGCCCTGTGGGAATCCCTGGAGTCAGCTGTCAGTGTGCATCTGAGTCTCTCCACACATCCAGTCCCCGTAATTATGCTTTTTCCACATTAATTTGACAACGTTTCAAGACTGTCAAAATTTTCCAGTTGGAATTCAGCATTATGCACCAGCACAGCTTTCTCATTCAGTATATCAAGGAATGAAAAATGATTACCATTTAAAATGGAATGAAAAATGATAATACATATATATTATGCATCATGTTGACTGAATATAATCATGTCTTCTATGATTTGAATCACTTAGAGGGAAAAGCTAATCTTCATTTTAATATTTAATATGCTGTAGATTTACTCAGAGGTGATGGCATAATTCAAGATGGCAAATAGATTGCATTGTGGTACTCTGGTACTTTTTGACAGGTTAGACTTTGATACCCCGTGGCACTTCTTGAAATCATTATCTGTGGAGCGATAATGTGACTGCTGCCAGTCACATTGCAGACCTTAAGCCTACGATTCAATGGCAAGTCCCAGCAATGTGGCCAATCAAATGCAGCACAAATATGAATGACAGTTTAAGGGACTATAATAAAAATTATAGTTTTGATTCCTTATTCAAACATACACTTTTTGTCCAAATCTGTACATATCTTCCTGTCAGAGAGCATCCTGATATCTCTGTTACAGATATCTCATAGGTTTTTTCTGCAGAGCTGGTTTGTTACTAATCATAGTTTTCAGGAGCGTTACGAGGCACCTGAGGAGTGTGTAAATTAAAAAGACAAAAACTCTTGACTTGGCAGAATGCCATATTTTTTACTTGAATATCATCAGCCAGAATACAGAAAAGCCTGTAGGAAAGTTCTGATTGCAAAAATGAGAGGGAACTTCCCAGAAAGACAGGCAATACATATGTGCCTTTTGGTTAAAAGTGAGAAATTCTGAGAATGGCTGAGTAAAAGCCATGCTTTCAGCTGCTCAACAAAAGACTCGAGCCTATTTTGCACTCATTAGTTGTGTCTCAGTATTTGTGTCCTGTGTAGGCACCAACCATCAGACCACAGACCTGCTATATTTCAATCAATACCATACAGCAACATGTTTTCTTTCAGACAGCAGGGAATACACAAGCAGTGTCAGCTGCACAGTTCTACTTATAAATGAAGGTGAGCTTACCCAACAAGATTCACATTCAGTTCCTCCTTCAGTTTCCCTTGATTGCTTCTCTCTGGGAATGTGTTTTTTTTTGTGCACCAGGATCTCAAAACTGTGATCAGCAAATTCCACTCACTTCCTCTGTTCATCCAGACTTTTACCTGTCCAGCTTTTTCTCTTTGTATTCTTGTTTTAATCACTCACTTTCAAAATGTGTGAAGTCAGCTGGAAGGAAAAGCAGTGGGGTTTGAGTACTGAGTTTCGTAGTTGGAGAAGGCAGATTAAGGTTCGGCTTGCTTCCTTGCTTTAATTTTCCAGGCTGTGTGAGAGGAAGGTCTTTCTCTGTATGTGCTATGGTGCTCACCCCTCCATCCCTTTCTCCCTCCCTCCCTCCCTCCCTTTCCTGGTACAACCCACAGAGCTCAGCTCATTCAGTCCCCACTCCTGACATGTGCATCACACAAATTCAATCATTCATTCATCTCTCTGCCTCACATACACACGCACACACACGTGCAGAAAGATAGAGCCTCATGTTTTTTAATTCATGTCATATGAAGGTTTTTTTGTTTCTTTATAAGAGGATTTGTGAAATGAAGGTGCAAATATCAGGACCTCTGTTAATATGCAAATTTATGTGGATGCATTTGTATGTCAGTATTTTTTAAAATAAGGAACCAAGCCTATCATTAAAGAAGTCATTTGCATTTGGATTCAAGTTAATCTTTCTTTGTGTCTGACTGTATGTATTGTAACGGTCTGGCTGCTTGGGTGTCAGTAGCATCACAGTATGTACATCTTTTAAATAATGAAAACAGTAATAATTAATATAATGTATTATATTATGTTATTCATTTTACATCCTAGCTTCAAAATAGTATTACTATTTAATATTGTATAAATATACTGCCAACTAATTGCAAAGAAATATATGAACATTGTCCACATTGTGGTACAAATCAGTGGTTCACCCTTTACAGATGTAAATAAATAAACAAAAAATTAAATAATAAGAAAATATAACACAATTATGTGGAAATATCACCATGTTGAAATGTGTTTTCTCAAAAGAAAATGCAGCATGGTTTGGCAATTCCATTTTATAATTTTACTTATTTATACTTATTTTGACTAAAAATTAAATTAATCTAATTCACCAATTGCAGATGAAACAGCAGAAAGCACAGAAAGAAGAAAAAGTATAATTTTAAAATGTAGTAACAATCAATAGGAAAAATGAAACGCAACAGAGTAGGTGGCTGTGTTATACAGCCATTATCATCACTGAAGAGGGTTGGTGACAGCGATGGCTTTTGTTTCATAGCAGATCACCCTACGCATGCAATCATTCACTTATTTAAATTACAGTTAAATTACAGTAACTGAACTCCATAATAATGGGCTCTTGTGAGTCTATGATGCGATCTGAAATGGGTGGGTGGGGGTTGCTCTGGGGGTGGTGTGGGTTGAACTTCAGACTGCTGAATTAAAATAATACAGGAATGGGGGGAAATTAGAGAAGAGACCCATGAATTGACAAGCACAGAGATTTTTGCCCCATCGGGTTAATCTGAAATGGGAAAAGGGGAGGTATCTTGAAACCAAAATGGGTGATCATATATTACAAGTAATTCACTGGTTTATTTTAATAATTGTGGTTTAAACTGCCACGTCTTTTTATTGATTGAAGCAAATCAATGATTGTCTGCTGGGTTTGTGGGGGATGGTTGTTCATGAACATTGGGTATGCGTATTTCATGTTGTAATGAGTGTTGTTTACAGGTTAGAGAAAAGGAGGCTGGTACACAGCCATTCACTGCTGTCATCATGATCTTCACTGTTTGCCGCACGTGCTTTGGTGGTCTGCTCCAGGCTGGAGTGACAGCCTGTGGGGACCCCTCAGCACTGGCCTCCGGATCCCATTCTACCCACAGAGAGCTCACTCAAGCACTGCTGTCTTCTAGTAGAAGCCATGGCCAAACCCAAGAGCTTAGTTGTATAAAAGGCTCCAGCTGAGCTATCAAAAAGACAACAATAGAATAAATAATTTTTCTACCTTGAAAACTTTACACATCATTAAGTAACTTTCTTAGAAGCAGCTCATCTTTTTGTTAAAATGTTTTTTTTTTGCATTTCGTTTGTATAAAATATTTGACATTCCCTTAATGTGGCTGTGTTTTTGTTACAGACAACACAGTTGTCATGGTTACATTGATTGTCATTTTTTTGTTTTGGTAATTGCGAAAATTTCATTCTTGTTTAGTGTTTTACCATAATTTTCTGCGTTTTAATGATTTTTCCCCATCTGCAAGCATGACTGTTAGAAATGTTCCAACAAATCACACAAAACCACCTCTGGGTATTCTTTCAGTTAATTCAAAGGTGGTCATTTTCCCATAGCTACACACATAATATATAAGCTGTATAATTGTCTAATTTATACTTTATACAAAATGACATGATCTTGTGCTGTTAATTGTTTAGAAGTGTCTCATGTGATTGAGACTGACTGATCAGTACCACTGAATATGACCAGTTAAAAAGTTACACATTTTTACCAATATACTATTGATTATAATTTATCAGTCATATCAATACTTGTTTAATTTGTTAATTGAAAAGTTTATTTTATAAGAGAAGTATTATTTACATAAATGCATTATTTAAACAAACCGCTGTTACCCAGCACTTTAAATTTATCAATTCTCAAAGCCACAGACAGCATGGGTCAGGCAATTACAAAATGGCCTAAAGTCAAGGTCTACTTTTGTGTGAAGGTCTCCCCCTCTTCTTTAGAGATATACTCCATCCCATTTCACCTAAGTGATGTAACAGAACGATTACACTCCATAAAGTGAACAGCTCTGGGATCATCTGGGTTCTGGTACCTTAATATACTTTTGTATTCATTTATTTTTCTGACAGGCTTTTAAGGAAGGACACAGGATTTGACAGATTACCCCCTTTGTGGTGGAGGAAATAACAGCTTGTTTTATTTTTAACTTCATGCTGGGTAACCAGAGACCATTTTATACTTTTTGGCATGTTTGTACATTGATTTAACATTTTGACCAAACTGTCAATATACCATCACATGTGTTGTATCTCAAGGTACACCTACCACCAATCACCTGTACTTTAAAAAATGCTCCTCTGCAATTAAATAGTACACCCTTGCAAAACTGAGTTTCACTATGCATATACTGGGGCATAACAGAATGTGCCATTCTCTCTCCTTTTGAATTACTGTCAGCACCTTGATCAATTTTTGGATGTGCATCTTCTCCATTACAATATTTACCATGACAAAAGCACAGCCCTACTCAAGATGTGGTGTTCCAGCATGTTTTCTGTACAAGCAGAATGCGTCCACTCTGTGATGGAAGAAAAGGGAAAGATGGGGAAACAGCTTTTTTCCTTTTCCACAGGGCGATAAAGCATTGTGCTTGTGGGCTATAAAGACTCTTGTATGTTCAAAGCAGACAGCAATGGTTTTGGGGAGTGGGCAGTGATAAACAGATTGCATGCGTTGGGTACAGGTTGTTCTTTATTGAATAGTAATAGAACTAATATACTACCATCAGGTTTCTGTGCCTTCATTTGGGATTGTTCATGAATAAGCAGCAGTGTTTTGTCTGGGATATTCTCCAGCGCATGTGTTTTCACCATACTGTGAATATCCTTCCTCAACCCAGAGATGTATCAAGCATGGGTCTAAATAGCATATAACTGTGCATTATTGAAGATGTTACACTCACTTGTGAAAAAAATGTATGTTTAGATCTTAATAGATAAAACAAAGCATTTTGGTTATCCTAATGATCATACAATGTCTACAATAGAAAGACTCATGCGTGAGGAAACCATGGGGGATCAGTCTGAACAATAATTCACTATTTTTGGAGAGAAAATGAAGATGTAAGAGGAAGACAAGGATAACAGTCTCCACATGCCAAGCGTGAAAACCATGTGTTATACCTGAGTACAGTTGATCAGCATTTGAAAATTGGCTTAAATACCATGTAAGGGAGTATAATTGATTTTGGTTCAATGCCTACCTTTTAGCAGCATGAACATCAAGTATTATTATAACTGAACCCAGTTTCAATTAATAACTGCCTTGACACCTCTCCCCCAACTCTGGCCAGGACATTAACCTGGTCAGTCATCTGAATCGATTTTAATTTAAGATGCCACCTGCTAGACTACACACCAGCCATGTTCAACCCCCACAAAGCTGTGGGCAGTCTGGGAACATGAAGTGTGGCATCTACGTCCTTCCTCCTGCCCTTATCTCTCCAGTCGTTTCCATGGATGTGACAGGGCGTTGACTGATGATGTCACAATGGCTTGGTGATGATGTTGTCCTGATCAGAGTTTTTCCCTGGGCTTAGAATGCAAGGTCCTGTCTTACCAGGAACATGTGTCACCATTCCATAACCCACACACACATAAGTTTCACAGTAAATTAAGTCCTGTGAATTGAGCCCTTTTCAGATCTTTTCACTATCCACCTTTAGACAGATGAACAGACTATTTCATAATCAAAACGTTTGAAAAACTGCAGTTAGGATCAATATTTGTCGTTAACTTTGTTAATGCCCTGTTTTAAATGCCTGATCATATACATATTCAACTCTCATTTCAGTTGTCAACCTGGCAAACAACTACTCATTCTTTTCCGATACACAATGTCAGCCATTGTTTCATTTTGCACCAAACTCCAAAAGTTATGGAAGAGAACACTTCATATGACCAGCAGGGGGTCCCTGGTGAACACTGACACAGACATCCTTCCTCAGTGTTTTCTTCCATCCCAATTACAGCCAATACAAGTTACCCAGCTGCTGCAAACTGGGTCAGTGCCTTTACAGGATGATCCTTTCAGCAGTCAAACTCTTAACAGATAAATGCAAATTTTGGTTTTCACAGATACAGTTCAGCGAGTTTTAAAAATAGTGCACTCATATTGTGTTTGTGAAGAAAAAAACAATACTTGCATTTACTCTCAGTTCAAGAGATACAGACAATTAATTATAGGGTCTAGGTGAATAGTAACACTCAATCCTTTCAAAAAACCTCAGCCTTAATTTTTATCAGTTCAGATTTAATTAATTTCATTTAATTCTTCTCTTCAGAAACTGAAAGATAAAAAAGTTAGTATTTTTTGATTGAACAAAGTACTGTTTTAAAGATTGCTTTGTATTCTTTGTATTCCTTTTTTTCCTTTTTCCTTTTTTTGAGTTTTTTCATCTCCTTCAATATTTTAATACACTTAGGGATAGATTAAGTACATTTTCCTCCAACCATTGGTGTCATTTGCATAAAGTAAATGCATACTGGTGACATTTCAGTTCAATCTGACACTCTGGTCAATAATTGTGACTGTTTTCATACATGTTCTATTGTTCACTTTCACCTCACAGTAGAAAGAGTTCATTCTTAAAGCATCTTTGTACTTCTTTTACTAAAGTAACATTCATTAATATAACTTAATATGTTAATATTATGTTCAATAACAACATTCAAATGATTTCTAATATACTGTATGGTCATAAACTCTGTTTTCTCCATTAAAAAACATAACATTTGGATAATAGATAAGACTACAACTACAAGCAGTCCACTGTACACTCTGTTATACCCGTTTAATGTTAACCTTGAAGTGACATCTGCTTTACTGCTGCTAGCACTAGCAACAGCACAGTACCTTCTGCTGCCAGTTACACTGAAAGGTCGAAGCTGCCAACCTTGTATAAGTGAAATAAATAGTCCACCAACATGGATTGCTTGGAAACTTTATTCTAAAACTCTGCACAATAATGTCTGGGGGGCATTTGAAAACAAAATAAAACACATAGGACCTAATCTTTAAATAAATAACAAAACCTACTGCACAAATTAAAAAAATACTCGATTCATATGTGTGTTTTCAAAGTGCAGCGGGCTTGAACCTAAGTAACATCTTAAAAGCGTGACACAATCTTTGCTTCATTGAATTCCAGAGTTGAAAAAGAGATTCAACTCTGGAACAAGATGGGTCCCATCTTGTTTTGGGATTTCTCCATTCAAAAACTCTGGTAACTTTTTAAAATCACAGAAAAAAGAGCTTTGTCACAAAAATGTATTGGTCCAGAACTTTGCTAGAATGCTTCAATATTACTATGAGAATCTGCCTTGTGCTCTCTTAAAACTGCTCATTTTAGCTTAGAGGGCACTACTATTTGACACATTATACCCATTGGAAATTGCTGTCCTTGAGGAACATTCAGAGGCTGAAACAAACAAACAAATACCTGAATAAATAAATACATTAATAAAGTTTGATGCATTTGGCTCTGATGCTGTCAGATGATATGGTCCAGGCTGAGCAAATCTACTATGCATGCAAACAGTATGGATGTGAGGTTCATGCCTGTGTGAGACTGCACTGGGGCCATCACGTGGCATACAGGGTAAGTGTGCATTTTCATGCGGCTCCTCATCCCAATGCTGGTAATTCAAGTCCCAGCTGTGTGATTGCCAACTATGGCCAGATGTCCAGCTTCCCTGGACAAAAGTTAGGGGACAAGCAGGTTAAACTCATTATAATCTGAAAATATGCTGGTTTGGGTCCTTCCCATGGCATCAGAAATACATGGCTGTTGTCACATTTGCAGTGTCAGAAACAGTGAAGTCAGGTCACCATGTGATTATGTGGGAGGAGTAATGCAATATTTATAATGCTAAAACTGTACAAAGCAAAGCCCCCTGCTCAACAGTATCACCCCTGCAGGTCTGCATAGTTATCCCTCATCATTGGCCATCCCTTCAGAGTGCCCTCGTGATTGTACATTTATGGGACCTGGGAATGTAATGGTGTTTTACACTTGAGCAAGGTTCTGCATTAACTACATTAAAATATTGCAACATAAATAGATTTTACATTAGAAATGTATATAAGTTGCACAAGATAAGAGTGTCCTCTAAATGCAAATTAAAAAGTAAAAGTTATGTATGCCCTCTAAATTCAGTCTTATGTTTTATGTGCAATGAAGTAATATTAAATTGGTCCTGCAGACCATCAGTACATTTGCTGTTGAAAGCAGGACGCACACACAGAAAAGGACCTCATGTATACTGTGAAATATGATGGCTGATTACTGATTTTATGGGCTGATTTCAACTTGTCCCTGGGTCCTTGTTAAGGCCGTGATATACCTGCTTTTTACCAATGTGCACGCGTAGACAAGTGCCTGTGATGCAAACAACATCGTTCACATACCTGTCGGTGTGCTTTTCGTGTACCTGGAGGATTAAAAAGTATATCCACTAGAGGGCAGATCAGGGCCGAATCATCCCTGGCCGACACTGAAATATCTTGATTTACAAGTTCCGAATTTGTATTTTGTGACACACTATCTTGCAGTTCAGGCAGTTCGATTACCACAGAAGAAGAGCCAAGAAAAGATTTTTTTCACCTTTATTTGAAACTATATATCAGATAAATCTTGCTTACACTATGCAGACTCAATATACATTCTTCACCGGCCACAATATATTCACAAAAACATACAAAATACAAAAACACAAAGAACAAATGGTGTGAGGGACAATTCTTTACAAGGAATTTTTTTTACAGTATGAATTAAACATTCAGTAAAAAAGACAAACTTTTAATTTATCTCAAAGTGCATATCAGTTTTTTAATTATGAGGGATGTCTTGATTGCCAAGAGCCTGCCTGCCTTTCAGATGCTGATATACTGCCCCCATTGTTCATGTGCTTAATTGCACCTTGCAGACACATAGTGTTCATTTCTGAGGATGTGCGCAACCAACACTTCAAAGGAATGCAGGATACGCGTGGCAATCATCTAGCGCACGTGAACACGTAGTTAAAAGCAAGTGCTTTTAAGATCAGTGGCATCATGAATTCTTCTAAATACCAGGAAAATGTGGCAAAAAACCTGCTTACCTCTCCCAGGAGGCTGAAGACCTTCTAGCACATGATGACCCCAAACACATCTCAAAATAAAGTGATTTGGTCATCTCAACATTCAGACTTAATTGAAAACCTCTTGTTAGAATTGAAGAAACAGTGCATCAGCACAGACCTGAGGGCATAATGAACTTCAAAAGATTCTACATGAACAAATGGTCCAAGATCCCACCAAAAAATATTTTTTTCTGAACAGTAGTATTAGAATAATCAGAGTTCGCTAAGACAGAACATTTCATTTTACAACACAACCTGAATACCGTACATGGATAGAAACTGGAGCACTTTTATGCAGAGAGGCTGATAGCATTAGCTGATCATTTCACGTCTGTACAATGTGTACATAACAGCACTTTCCATATGCACAATCAAAAGCAATCTGCAAGGACTTCCATTGTGCTAGTACTGTGAATGTAATGTCAAAGCAGATACTAATGCAATGCAAAACCTTGGTATAAATGCACATGGCTATCTGGTAACATGATTTTGGATATATGTATGCATATGTAAAAGAGGAAGTGAATGCAGCTTTGGTTTGCCAGCAATATTAATTTCTCATAGACAATTTGTTTCATTTCAGTTTCATTTAAGAAAGAAGCTTTCTGTATGCTTCACAGAATTTGCAGAACAGTAGTAATGGGAGACAGAGGTATCATGACAAAGAATTGGGTGAAGCTACAACGTGCTGTCATTCATTGAATTGCTTCAACAAAATTAAAATATTTACTCTTTAAAAGGAACCACAATGGTTCAAATCAATAAGGTCATGGTACCTCATTCTCATTCTTCTGAAATGATTGGTAAACATCTACAGTAGTGTAAAAGCATCTTGGGGGGAAAACATTGAGACAAGTCCCCCTCTGCACAGCTAAGCTCAGAGGAATCCTTAAGAACAGCGAGCTTCAGTTCTGTTTTATTTCAGGTGCTCAGTTGACAGATGTCACCCACCACTTTTGAATAAAATTAGACATTACTTGATGTAATATATACCATAAATGAACAATAATTGCTATCTGTCAGTTGCCTATCATTCAAGCATGCCCAAGTGTGTTTTAAAAGGCTGCCCCAAGACAAATGGCAGTGTCATTCCTGTTTCCCTGAACCACCACGAAAAACACCACCTGCAGGTGTCATTGCCTGTTTCTCAGGTGTACAGGTTCATTTGTGTCACTGATGGCTCAGTCCATGGGGGAGGTGTGTGGGTTGAAAATGGCCACTGGTAACTCTCTCACCTCTACTTCCCTGATTTTTCACAGACATCACCTGTGTAAACCACCCATCTGACCTTCAAAGTTATGAAAATGGAATTGCACAGTCACTTTTATTCTGTATTGTATTATTTATGCACATTATTATTTTTTACTGTAGAAAATAGATTAAATTTATCATTTTACTAATTTACTTTCAGTCCATGTTTTGAATGATTAGAGCGAACTTGATGTCATAACAGTTTATCCAGAATGCCCGCATGAAATGTCATTTCCAATCATTGCGTGCAGATGGGCAGACTGCAGTGGAGCCTCCAGTGTGTGACTGCTTTTCAGAGCTGTATCAGCTTCAGTACAAAATGTTTTTTATGGCTTTTTGGGAGTGATTCTTTGAAGCAACTTATACCCAATATACACATCATATACAGTACAAGGTGTGATGAAAAAGGCGTTTTTAAATGTTGGAATAAAAAGATTTCAAAAGACATCAAAAACGTACATAATTAATAATCCTCTAAAGCAGTCCTCTCCCACACATCCATACTTGTTCAGAAACATTTCTGGAAGTCCTCTGTGTCACCTTTAGTTTGTCTGTCATGCTGGATTTGATATCATCAATACTGTCAGATCATTTCTCTTCCATCGGTTATTTTAATTTGGGGAGCAGCCAGAGGTCATATGGTGCCAAGTCAGACAATTAAAGCTGATTTGTGGCAATTTATGCATTCATTGGCAGTTGCATCAAACCTTCTGCTCACCCCTCATTTTATATGACTTTTAAAATCAGAGAACCTCTTTTAATTTGCAGTCACTCCACTCTTCTGAAAGTGTTTGAGTCTGACCTATGCCTGTAAATCTATTATCATATCACAACAAAAATTATTGTCTGAAGAAAATAAGAAAGTTAATCAGCCATCGTTAAACCTTCCACAGGAGGTGGAAGGTGGGACATGTATGTGTTGTTATGTGGGTGGTGTGTGAATTTGTGCTTGTCTGTGTGTACGTGATTGAGACAGTAATTTGGGTTTTGTGTGTGTGTTTGTTTGCTTGTTTGTTTGTGTATGTGGTGGGGTTTGTTGGTGTGTGCAGTGGGGCTGGTTGTGTGGGCACAGTATGTGTGTGCATGGCATGGCAGTCTGTGTGTGCTGGTGGTATCTGTGGGATTGTAAACTGGATGTGTTGGGTGAATTTGTGACTTTTGAGACATTTCTTTGCATTCAGGTAATGTGAGACTTTTAAACAAGGCATTATAATACTGCAATGCAAATTATTTATTGATCTGTTTTGGTATAGCACTCTTGTTATGGACTAGTGAAATTTGATTTTGTAGGGTGAACACTTACTTGTATGGAACAGATACAACCATGCATGGCTGGTTCCCAAACACCCTCTATCAAAACCAGTGATTATTGTTAAATGACAAGAACTATTGTGACAAAAAAAAAACCGTTTCACATATTGGATATATGTCCAAATGCCCAATTTACTTCACCCTATTTCATTCTGCATATTATCTAACTTCTTCAAGTACTCTACACGTATTAACTAAGACACAATTGCAATCCTGTAAATCTTTGGAACACCATATTGAAAGAAAAATATTCCTCACTATAGTACTTCACTACTAGACAGGTTTCAATCACCTGCTGTGTTGAATGAATTTTATTCATTGCAGAGCCATGAAACATTGACAGTATACAACGGATGATGCAAGCATTCATCTCATGGATCAACCTCAAAAACTCAAAAACAGTTATGAGGATGCTGACAATAGCTTACATCTCAAATGTCCTACACTAGAGGAACACAGGATGCTGTGAATGTTGTGAAGGTAATCTTTACAAAGCCCTATTGACTCAAATAGGAAATTGAATCTCTTGTAAATGAAAAACCCTTCTTTTTGGTTTTTGTCATCAGCATGCTTAATGGAAATTCTTGGGCCGAGAAGATCTGTTTTTTCAAATTGGTTCTGTAAAAGACACGTCAAGCCTTTATTCTTTTTTATGGGTGGTTTCAGCAAAATGAGAGTGGGCAATGTGATTAGCGCTCAGAAACTCTGAAAGGTAAGAACCTTTCATTTATTTAAATGATTCATTCCTTATTCTACCAGAAAAATCCATTGAGATGAATGTCTCTTTTGCAAGGTTGTTCTGGCCAAGAGGCAATGTGTATTATATCTTTTAAACAAGACAACAATTGAAATACACAAAAGTAATAGCTTTCAGGACCATGGACATGCATCAGTTATTTTTTTGGTAAGCAGGTCTATCTAACTGGGCTATATATCCTCAATTTTTTTTCCCACGGCATGTTCTAGTACCAAGCTGCATTACAATTAAAAGCACTATTTCTGAATTCAGAGAACAATGAGATAATTCAAAAACATCAATAATGATGTTGATGATGTTTAACTCAAATATCCTTGAAAGTGATTAAGTACTCATGACACAATCTGTGTTCCTTTAAGGAGGTTAGACCAACCCTATGTTAAGGAGGCAGTGATTGGTAAGTATCAATTTGCAAAAGACAGATAATGCAGCATAAAAACCAATTATAGGTACAGTATTGCTTGACCCACTAATGCAGGAGTGGTGAAATGTCATCAGAAAATATATACTTATATATTTTAAATATATACTTAAATATATACATTTTAATCTATGTCATCATGCATTAGTTATTCCACACATTAACTATTCCTATTACTAACACCGACCACATCATCTGCAAAGTGCACCAAAGATTATTGTCATGTTTAATTGCCAAGTTAAAAAATATAGAGTCTATCAACACCTCCAGGTCGACTTCTATGAAGCCATTGCTGTGAGCATTTTCACCTCCTCTATTACAGTTTGGAATGGAAGCACAAATAGTCAAACATGTAAAAATTAAGATTAAAGATTCAATACTGAATTGTCAAAGCAACTGGCGCAATTTGGTTTGGTGATCTAGACATTAAAACACCATACAGTAGGAAAACACAACAAATGAAATTATAAAGCAGCAACAGAAATACATTCACAGCACTTATCAGCAAGACACAATACCCCAACCCTTCCGTACACATAAACTGAAAAACATATGCAATCGCAGTATGATGGGTAAGTGACAAACCATCACCTCTTACAGTTCCTTTCTTCCAGGATATGCTACAGGTCACCATCCTCTAAAATGTCTCACTTCATGAATATTTTCCACCCTGTTACTTTTAGGACACTGAACTCTTTCCACTTGCTTCCCCCTTCCATAACATCAAAGGTCCGTTGAACATATTTTGTGTGTGTGTAATGTAGTGTGATGTCAGAGCTTTGAACTATGCTATACCAGAAGTCAATTCTACTGGTTCTGATCTTGTGGCAATAACATATCTAATCTTATCACCAAGGTCTTTTTTTAGATTTCCTCAGGAATAACACCTATGAATATACTGCATGTATCCTTGGTCTCTGCATTTTGTATCAAAAGGATGTCCCTGTAAGATATGATTCATCACCAGTTAAATGTAATTCATCACGCAGGTCAAGTAAGAGCTGTACATGTATTTGTTACGGGTGGTAGTATTGTTTAATGTGCATTATAATGGTTAGGGAGTTCAGAATAATGATTTGACATCTGGGCTCGCAACTCTAAGGTTGCAGCATTTATTTCCAGACAATGCACTACCATTGTACCCTGGTGTAAGCTACTTTACTAGAACTGTTTCAGGCAATGCCCAGCTGTAGCCTGTATATGTGTGTAAATTATTCTAGATAAGAGAGATTCCTAGAGTCCTAAATATAGTGTACACTTGCAATACAAAAAAGGAAGTAGAATGTTTCTATGGTCCTCTGTTCCCAGGGTGGGTGTAGAGTGGATTAGGCTCAGGATAATTAGGCAAGAAGAAAGAAGAAAAGGCATATGTGCATGAAGGTGTAATTTATCAGCATAAATGAAGTACAGGTAGTCTTCTTTAGTAAAGTGTATTTTTTAATGTCAGATTTTTAGCTTCTCACCTTGTTTAGTCTTAATCAAATGGGAAATGTTTAGTCAGAGAGTATCTCATTATCTGGTAGATAGACTTTTTCCATGGTTATAGGTCATTTAAAAATAGGACCACATGAAAATGATTATACATGAGATTGTAATCTTGTACTTGTGAAGATAATAACTCGAATTGTCTTCTTCTCTTAGCACCTGTGGTTATTATTTAGCATTATGTATTTTCAGATGATTGTAGGTTAAAAAGGTTATAAAAGTTACAAAAATACAAGTAATTAAAAGTTATTTAAAAAAGTGCAATTGCTATGATAAAGTGTAGAAACAAATGTGTGAAACCATTAATGAGTTTGTTGACACCGATTTACTGACACACATCTGACACCTGACTTGTTTGTGACCTTTAAGTTTGACTTCTGCCTAACGCTCTTGGTTGAATATTTTCATGCGGGTGTTACAGTTTGACATTCAGCATGCTGCATGCAGCGTAAGCCCCTGCTGGTGTCCGTTTCTCAGTGGTCTTAAGCTGAGTTCAGTGAAGGGGTGCAGAAAGGAGAGCTTTGCATGGAGTAAACCTGTGAATATTGAATGCAGGACAGATGGCCTGGTGCCATTAACTGGCATATGTGTATAAATAAATTGATCATTGTTGTTACTGAGTCTAGCGGTTACTCCAGTACCTCAGATAAAATATATTTATTGAGATGTAGGATTGGGTACTATGATGCATCTCAAATGAAAGTGCTATCGCATTTCAACCAGATGTGTTTGCTGTGTGTCTGTTTCCACATTGCAAACATATCAGCAGCATATCAGTAACATCATTTGAAGTTACTCCAGAGGATATACTATTCTACTTTTTAAGGAGTTCCAACAACAAGCTAGTTAGCTTCATTTGCTTTATTTTTTAATTGTTCATAGCTATCTTGCAAGTAATCCAATTGTGCTCCACATAAAACATATTTGTAAAACAGATCATAAGGTGAACTTGTTTTTCATGCCCAGCTTGTTAATTTTTCCAAATAGTGTTCTTGTCCCTTTGTCAATTAATTTGTTGGCTTCATCTACATAAAATGTGGTACTATTTCAGTTTTATGATGGCCCTAAGTGCTTGGAATTATTGCAACATAATTAGGATTACTGAGAAGAGAGAGAAGAGAGAGAAGATAGTAGGGAAGGAAATGATGGTGTGTTTGATGTTGCACCATCACTTCCATATTGGTCAGATACCATCCCATTCACTCAGAATCTGGGCCTTTTGCCTGCTAGTTTTATCAATACTCTGATCTGCTGGGGGAAAACCAGCGCGAATGCAAAGCTGTAAGCTCAAACTGTAGCATGCTGATGTGGAAACAAGTGCTCATCAGCCTGAAATTGCTGCCTTTGGGCCAGAACTGATACATGAGTTAATATGGATGAATTTGAAACCGGGGGAAAGGAAGCACACATACGTGGCAGGTATTTAATGCTCAGCAAGACATACAAATTGCAAAAGGACAAACATTCCAGAGAAGATGTACAGCAAAACATCAACAACAAAAAAAGAAGATCAATTTTTCCCAGCCAATTTTATACAAAAATAAACAGCGAATATCTAAATTCATATCATTGTTGAACATTTGCATTGGTTGTAACAATTAATTGTAAACAATTAACCAAAACTAGTCATACTTCTCATTGGTAACAAGTTTGAAAATTTCTTGCCATAATTTGCATATAGTATGCACACTATAATAAAAACAACTTTACTTTCCAAATTCTATGTAACAATACACCCCCAATTATTTGTGTTTCAAAAATGCATCAGAAGCTGTCTGCTTGTTGACTGCTGCTGCCAAATTTGTTATCTATAATAGCAAGATGTGTCCCTTTTGTCCCAATTACGATTATATTTTTCCTTTTTTCTCTATGTAAATTTTTAATGATTGCCATTTTGCATTAGTGTTTGAAAATGGTAGGTGACAGTTGGCAAACACATTAACATTATCGATTAATCACTCAATATCATTAACTGTTTCAAAGCATTTCTCATCTGGCTACAACTGGCCAGTCACAGCTTTTGTGGGAAGAGAATTTAAAAGAAGCATACCATGATTAGACAGTCAGCTGAAAGCAGGGGAAGATGATTCTGTTACATGTGATACATAGTAGGGCAGACATACAAGATGGACAAGATAATTTGGTTGCACTGAAAGTGAACACAGCTGCAATGATACTGTTGATGTAGGTGAACGCGATCCTCTGTGGTTTTATCTGAGTGGGGGTTTAGACACACAGGGAGCAGCTCTGCTCATGCTGAATTGCTCACACTTAAGATATATCCTTTCATTCATCCATTTTTCCTTCATTTAATTTTTGATTGAAATGCAAAATACAGCTAATTCAACTTGGATGATTCCTTGCTTATTGCCAAGCATGCTGAATTTGAGTAATGCAACAGAAGGAGAACAAATCCAGCATATAAAGAATTCAGCCAAGCAGTTGAATTCATTTAATATTTGAGAAGGAAATGGGTCAATAATTGCCTGAGAGCATGGTAGCATCCAAGGGATCGATAACTCAATACCAACAATATAGCTGTGTCGCAACCAATGGCTCTCATGAAGCCTGACCTGCAAAATGAAACCCCTGCAAATGAGAGTCCAGATCAACTGAGGATGTTTACATTTGTGACAGACAGCAGACAATAGTCCAAAGGGTTTGTGGCTGAGGGCTGGCAGAGTTTACTGGCCCCACCCACAGGCCATATCGGTATTTCTTGTCCACATTTCAGGACACCTGCAGATAATTATCTCCTCCAAGACCTCTGGATGGAGTAGTAGCAGTGGGGAGAAGTGAAAAGGGTTGTTGTGGAAATTGTGAGATTAACTTTGATGATTTTTTTTTTTTTTTTGGGGGGTGGGGTGGAGTAGTAATGAAGTGGGGAACAAACATGACTTACCAATTTGATAAAGGAATTACAAAGGAACTTAAATCGGAAATTGGACCAGTGGACTTGACTTTGAAAAGAAAGGTGACACATTTTGATATGAAAAATAAAACAGTCTGAATTTTCCCATTCTTCCCCATTTTTGGTCATTGGCTTAATTGTAAAGTTGGGAAATGCCTTTTCTTTATGTGTTACATTTATTTCACTGTACTATTGACTCACTATGACACTATGATTATAGCTTCATGTGGTGACAACCAGTCCTTGTCACCAGGTTGATAAGTGATCATTTTAAAATATCCCCCATCACCAATGTTGTGAACAATAATCTTTTCTTAAGATTATATATTTTGATTGGCAACAGTTTTTTTTACACTTCCTTAGAATGTAGTGGAACGATTTTAAAATTGAACATAAATAAAATTTGCATTTTAAACAGGTTTTATACCAATCCAGGAAGAATAAATACAATGATGATGTAATCATTGCAAGTACCTCGATTATCTTATGCAGTTACTAGACTTCCTTCTCAGTTCAATGTAGTACTGTCCTGTGCAGTCTTGGAATCAAGACTTCCTCTCCTAGGGTGTGGACACACTTGATGCATCTAAAAAAACTTGGTGGAACGCTCATAGCTTGAAGAATTAACAATATTTAAAAGCAGTTGAAATGTATATATTTGTCCTTGAGGTACTTCCACTTCACCCTATGTAGCTCTGTAGTTCACAAAAAAGTGGAATAAAAATATATCCAGTTATAGTCATCTGCCTTGACCAGCAGTTTAAAGGAAAATGTGCTGTATTTTCACTCTAGTTCTGTATAACATTGAGTATCTTAATTACACTAAAGTTTAATTACACTAAACTCCCAGGGACACGGCAAACTCCTGCCAGGCCCATTTCTTCACAGTTCAATTCGATTCAAGATTATCTGTATAACACTTTTCACAACAAGTTGTCAAAAATAAGCTTTACAATTGATCCTTTGGCAAAAACTGAGCAGAATTTAACTTCACACGGCATCTAAAAAATGTAGCGCTCCCGGGGCGTGACACTGAAAACACAGTCAGACACAGCGCAATGGTCAGACCAGTCAGAAAAGCACCTCGGTACATAGACAAACAATCAAACAGCTGATGGAACAAAAAAGCGTTCTGTCCCCAGGCCCATTAAACCACTTATGTCTCATTGTTCATGTGCAGTAGGTTTGATTCTGCTTTTGCTGTAAGTATTATTCTGGCACAGGAGGCTATGTCTATAGTCGTCTCAGGCATGCTCAGCCTAATGTTCACAGCTGCCAGCCAGTTCTTGAGACTCGAATTTTCCCATCTTCTTTGTAACATGCAAGGTGAAACACAACACTACACAGTATGCAGTACCCCCCAGCAATCAATTTAAGGTGCTTTAAACTGAAAGCATAAGACAGAAACAGTTTTTTAAGCTTTGTCAGTTGGTATTGTGGTTATTTCCAGTGTGGCTTGTTTGGAGGGCTTATGCTAGATAAAAGATTCATTCGATGAATTTAGATTGTCAGATCTTATTTCTATTTTAAAAGCAGCAGTCATTTACAGTTGGGGTAATGCTCTTTTGCAAATTAATCAACAAAATTAACAATTTTGTCTTTTAATAAATGTGCATTGGAATAGTACTAAATAATAACTTTTTGTCTCAGCTAACTGTTGCTCTGTTTCCCCTAAGCAACCAGAAATCAAAAATCCCTGTCCTACGCAGTATAGATGCATAGGTGTAATATGAGGGGAATGTCTCTGCCAACAATAATGCTGCAAGTTACTTGATAGCATTCAATGTTCAGTGTTGTATGTGTCATTATAAAGGGTTCCCCTAATGTCAAAGCTACACATTTGTAGAGATCTCGATAATATTTATTCTTCGTGATAATTACATTAATGTTGAATGAATACTCTGAAAGCTCTCTGTTAAGTTATGTTTGTTAAGTTATGTAGCCTCTTCTCTCAGATAAACACATTTTCAATGCAAAGTAACCTGAAAAAATATCCTCAGAGAAAAATTCAGTTGACAGAGTCTAATGGTATTATTACAGATGAAAACCAACTCTAACCTCTCATTCACAAATAAACATAACTTTGTCTGTAATGAGGACCACTTGAATGCTTCCTGTACTCTCTGCCCATTTGGGTACTCATTGCACTAAACCTCATTAGTACCAAGTTCAATTTATCATGAAGCCTGACTGTTATGAAATGCCAGTGAGTGTCTGCCCATGTCTCGGGGGCACTTTGTTCAGAGGCTTTGTTCATGTGCTGATTAGAGCTAATGGATGCTTTCACATTTCAGGACATCTCAAGCATAGTTCTGACATGTCATTATGCCTGTTTATAATCATAACATGACATTAACCTGCTCCAGATTTCAGCTTGATGAGGGCAGAGAATACAGTCCACTATATGTCTGTTGCATATTCCACATGGTGTTTATGATAAAAATAATAGGATTGTTGGTTCAAAAGTACATGAAATGTGTTCTTTTTTCACTGGTCACAAAGGATGAATTAAATATGGGAGAACATGTAAAATGCCAACCTCTGAAATGCAAAAGATCTGAGAGTGGAAGACTCCATGGAAGAACCATATTAATAATTTCCATTTCCACATTCTCCTTGTTCAGCATAAAAATAAATTAATCTGTAATGGAAATTGTATTAATAAATGGAGGAAGTGAATTTCATACGCAGGTAGTAACACTAGGAAACAAAATGTAAGTAATATTTTTCCATTATGTAAAACATTACAATGAATGACATATTGTTATAGTAAGACAGATGCTAATCTGAATTGCACAATTATACGATAAAATTCAGGTTTTTAAAATGCCTTTTTTGAATGCTCAAACCATCTCTGTGTTGTGGTCACACAACCTCCTCAACAATGACAGGAAAATCCCCTCTTTTGGGTTGAGGAAAGATGAACATGGAAGGGGTATAGTGATGACAAATGCTGGTTTTCAGATCAGGCCAGTTCTGTGGCAGCTTATATGATAAAATAAAATGGCAATATGAGCTATATTACCCAATATTGCTCTCTGTGTGCAGGCATCTGTTAAGAGTGTCAGAGACAGCAAGGAGGTATGCAGTACTACTGTATGGATCTAGTGTAGCTGATGGATGCTCCCCTGGTATCTGACAGCTGTAACAGGGATACTATATGCTGGGTGCACCATATTTTGCATCAAGGACTGCAACCAAACACTTCCTGCACTGATCAGTCCTGCTATTTATCAGTCTTATAGTGTTGAACAGGAAGGTTGGCCAAACCCGTGATGAACTGCACATAAGAACTTTACAAAACAAAAACCATTACAGCTGATGACACTTTTGTTTACACTGCACACCAAACAAATGAGGGAAGTATGGAACTTTGTATTTCTTAGACTCTCTCTGTACAGCCAGGCTCCCTGTGGGGCAGAGGTGATTGGTCATTGCAGGGCAGGAAATAAAGAGAGGTGAGGGAAATAAAGAGTTTTAGTATGTTAGAAGAAAATAACTGACTTAGACTGGGAAGTAAAAGCTCTTACCATGCTCATGTTGAAAAGCTCAGTCTGGATGTGGTCAAAGGTAAAGTCAAATGTGGGAACGGTTTTACTCTGGCTCCACTGGTCTTAGATTGCTCACTACAAAGTTCTGGTTCAAATAATTATTTGAAATAAACAAACCCTTTAGTAAACCCTGAAACCATTAGTACATTTCATGCAGATTAATGTTTTTTTTTTAATAAATATAAACTTTCTGTAATACAGCAGAAATTTGTGTTTAATATAACGCTGTTTGGTCTTAGGCATCTGTATTCGTGTTTTCAGATATTCCTTAGTATCTAAATAGTTGATGGGGTTTAAATACATATTTAACCCAGATCTGTTCATGAAAGCTGCCTCCAGATTCGCTATCAGTTCCTAGAGATAACGTCTCTTGGTGAATATCATCAGTGCAATATTCAATCGTGTGGACATACACTTTGAATTTCAGAACGATTTTAGTGGCCAATCTCACACACATCTTTGAGTATCATATACAAATTAGCAGAGCAATCACATTGAAAAGCAGCCAAAACATCAAAAAAAGATCAAACCATCCGTGATTCCTTTGCAGAATTCCTACTACTTAAAACATACAGAGGCTGGGGTTTCTAATCTTTTTAAATTAGATTTGCCATTTGATCAAAATGACATGGTGATATTATGTCTTTACATAGTCAGAAATATTTGAAAGATGCAAAGCAATTTAGGTTTAATTTAGTAATTCTCATTTAGTAATCTAAACTTGATTATATGTTGCAGTTTCAAAATGTAAAAATACTAACAAGCAATGTAAATATTAAATGCAATAAAGTTATTTAAAATTCTACATTTTTTCCTAAAAAAATAGGTAGAATGAAAATTCTATACACATTTAGAGACACATTTATTGAACCTCATTATGTGCTACACTTAGTGGAGGTTATACTTATAGAGGTTAAACTTCTTGGTTAAACTTAGAAACCTAAGTTCACCTGCAGCCTGGAAAACATGAGTAAAGTTGAAAAACACCATTGTTTCAATTGAAAAACTAAAGCTGAAAAGGTTGATTTAACTACTAAGCAGTTGATGTCTTAATATTGTTCTTTACGTTTTCAAAGTTAATTTAACTTTTTGTCACTTGTTACTAAAACTTAATGCAGTGAGTTAAGACAATTTATTATTTTTCATTATCCATTAAAGAAAACTTTCTTTATCTTGTCAAAGAAACACCCATTTTTGCACTATTTTAACTTGCAGTTGCAAGTTTAAGTAACCTAACTATGTTCATAATACTTGCCATTTCAAAGTTTGAGGATTTCAATTTAAAATTAGTGTCTACATATAAGTTCTCTTGACCATCCTCCTGAAACTTTAAGTCCCTGTCAGGTGTCTGTCTGTCTATGAAGTCCACTGTTGTTTACCGATGAGTGTATTTTTGGCATTGGAGTGCTAGCTTATGGCTTATCATCAGTGGACAAATGGTAGATTATTTCTATGCTTCAGCCTTCTGCGGTTTAAAAAAAGAAAGTTTTTTTTCCCAAGCACCCAACCCCCCTCCTGGCTTTTTTCTGGCTTTTTTTTCAACAGATTCCTTACAAAAACAAGTTCAATGAATGCATAGCTCTGACAAAATTCTCAGTCAACACAAGAATTACTGTAATTTTAATTTTTATAATTAACTCATACAGTTGAGTTCAAAATCCAAAACTTGTCATAGCTCCTTGAGTTAAAGAGAAGAAATATGTGGGCATAACTAAATGAGCAGTAATGTTTTACAATATAGAGACTCATTTGAATATGAGCTTTGTGAAGATCTTAACACCCTATTTATGTGTATATGTTGTCACTGCAATCTTATCAAAGATTGCAGCTATTCTATGTTTTCACTGGGAAAATGTCGAAAGATCAAAGTACTTATCACCCTTTACAACAACAAACATTTAAAGTAGAGTGTTCATCAAAATGTCAATGTGTCTGAATAGGGATAGTGAGGACCTACCACCCTTGTAGCCTCGAGAATTCATATTGTGATTTACAATGGTTTGCTGAATGCATTAGACAGGTATAAAAATGTTACAATGAACATGCTTTCTGGCATGCTTATTAATGGGAAAACATAGTCAAGATCATGCTTGTGCAATCAGTCTAGATTTGTTTACCACTTGCAGAATTCAAACTTGCTGTCATTGTGTGCAAAGATCTATGTGTGTGCTACTGCCATTCGAATGGGATCATTTCTTTATGATTACTTCCTAATTCTGTGGAATGACTTACGTTATCCAGTAAAGCACACAGACATGCCTAGAAGGTGTCTACCACTTCCTAAGCTTCTTTGTCACAGTTATTTCCCCCTGGATTAGCTTTACCTATCAGATAACTGATACTGGTTAATTCCTATCTACAAACATACATTACCTTTCAGGGGGTCCCTGAATATACACATACTGCATATGCAGTCTACCACTCACAGTGCAGTAAGAGTTTGGCATATAAACTATCATAGTAATTTTCTGTGGGCTGCTGGGCTCATTATGAGCCAGTCAAGAAAGAGAACAGCTTGTTATCAATGTAAAAAACTGAATCCCATTTCTGAGAAATATTTTTTCACCAACAGCCTTGGTAAAGAAACGATTCCAGATTCAAAAGCATAAATGTTCTTTGAATGACAATGGAAGACTTTTCAAAAGTAGTCCAGTTTTCCTTCAGGACAAAGATTGTTATGCCCTGGCACAAATTTCTTTACAAAAAAAGATATACAATATAACAAGCCATTTCACTGCATATTTTATAATTATCCCTGTATATAAACACAATTTTAACACTGTGTGAGGTGTGAGGATTGGCATTATTGCTATATTAAAAGTCACAACAGTAAGCCGGCTACTTGATAAGAAATAGTTTGAGGGCTGCACTGAGCTGACCTTTAAGTTAGCAAGACAGAGAAACAACTAGAAACACCTAAATTTAGTTTTTAGTGTTTAGTTTTATTTCTAATTAAATGAAGCTTCAAAACCACCAGATGTATGGAGACCATAGCCTGGTTCCACCCAGCTGTCAAGTGTCTTTAGGACTAATGCTTATAGTTTTACTGGTAAAACTATACAAGTAAATATCTTTTTTGTCTACAAATAAAACACATGACCCCCGGCACTAGGTTTTTATCTATAATTAATGTGTAATAAACTGCATATATGACTGCATATAAGGCTGCATATAAGGCTTGATGTAAATTCATCTTTGATTTATTCATTAACTTATGTTCAAAAGGAGACGACAGAACCCTTTCGGAATGTTCAAGTACACATCAAAAAAGGACTGAGAGCTGCAGCTTCCCTTTCCTGCTGTCTGACATGAATATGTCCTTGATCAGTGCTGTTGAATAATCCCAATTCATGCAATCTTTTATAATTTTATTTATTTATTTATTTATTAGGTTTACTCATGCATTCTAATCAAGGAAGTTAAGTCATATCCATCTTACTAGACATGCATTAATTGCTGAAGATTTGCTGAAATTTTGATTTGACAAGATGTATACCTGTACATTCACAGTTTCTCCACATTCACTGTTTTGTGTTGCTTATGGACAACTCAGTAAACAAAACATCAAAGGGATACTTCAACATTTCAGTAAATAAGCCCTTTCCCTTATTTACCATGAGGAACCCATTGGTACCTTTTATTGTCTGTGTGCTCCCCTTAAGCTCAAGACAAAAGGCTTTTTTTTGTTCACAACTATAAGCACTTTTAACCTTTGCCCAAAACGCCACCCATGGTTCTTCTCATTAGGCACATGATGATCTCTGCATGATGATCGAAGGTGTATGACCGCAATCTCCATACTCAACCATATGACTCTACTCCGATCACAGGAGCAGGTATGTAGGGATATATAACCAGGCCACTAAAACTATTTTTGAATAAGGAAGAATTTCCTTTCAATTAAAGTTGCATGACAGAAAATCTAGTTACCAGCAGAACCCACCCAGCACTTTGAAATCTGACTGAGAATGGTTCAGAGAGCACAAATGTTTCCTCATGGATGGTTCTTCCAGCAACTTCATCAGATTCATCAGCCTGAAAGAGGTTACCCTGTCCATAAACACTGAATGGCAATTAAAAGTCATTGGAATAATACAAAACAAAGTGAATGTGGAGGAATGTATTTTAGTAATCATTTGATTTTTTGTATTTCATTTTTTAAACATGAGCAGAATAATCTGCAGAACTAGAGGATGTATGGCCAATAAAACCACTCTCTCATGGTCAGCCCCAACATGACACATAATATAATTTGGGGTGTTAGAAAATATTGATAAGGGTGAGCATTGCAATACAGTTTCACAATATTGTACAAATTTCCAAAAACGACGTGCAAAGTGGCAGTGGTGCTACTCTTTTGTTAAGGTTAAACCTTCGAAAACTAGCAGGTTTCTCCCTAAAGGATGTTATCGTGGTACTGTACCTATATGCTGCCTTTCCAGAGCCATGATGCAAAGTAACAGGACTGCAGGGAACCGCAACAACAAAAGCACACATTTCCAATGCCACAGCTTTGGGTGAATCTAAAATAATCACCCCAGCTCCCACATTCAAATCTGAAAAATGAGCTCATTTTGGCTTCCACAATATAGGTGCACTCAGGAGACAGAAAGACACCTTACTGTTTGCAACAGGTACAATACAAAATAATAAAGAAAATAAAGATATGATAAAGATCTGATTTTATGAAATTATTATTTAATTAATATCTGATGTATGCATATTCAAGGAATGCATATACTGCATGACATTTTATTTTGCCAAAGCCTTGCAATAAAACAATATTTGTAGTATCACAGTGTGCCACAATACATTGAATTGTGACATTTGTATTGTATCACCTGTTCTGCAAAGAAATCAAACATCAGAGCAGCTACCCAGGGGACATCAGCAGTGGCTTTGATTCCTTGCTAGACTGCAGAGACATCCCCTGGTGACAGTTTCAATGTAATCATTAACCTGATGTTCCAGGTCTACTGGATTTCTCAACAGTGTGTCAGCATCAATATTAGGCTTGCCAGGATTATACTTAATCTCAAAATGAAGGTCAGCCAATTCTACAACCTGGTGATGCCCAACAGTATCCAGCCCAGCTGTGCTAAGTATATACATGAAGGCGTTGTTGTCTGGGAATGTTGGGGCACAGTACAGATAAACATGGAATTTGTCACAGGTTGTGTACTTACGAACCAAAAGCTGAAATTTACTACAATATAAATGGTCCATGTGATTGACATTCTAGAGGCCACCTGGCCTGTAGGTTTTGCTTTGGTGTTGACTCTACATTTCTACCTAGTTTTTAATTCTCAAACATCCCCAGTAACCTGCAGAAGCTCTCCTACAGTATGTGTTTTTTTGCTTTCAGGAGTAACACTACATCCCCATCTTTGGGATCATTATGATCCCCTTCCCTAGAGACTACATGTCCAATATAGCTGACCTGGTGTTTGAACACATCATACTTGTTGCCATGTTTTCCCAACCAACAGAAGCCTTGCTGAAGGACTTCAACATGCACTGCAAAGGTTTTTGAATAACATAACACATTGTCTTAGTCAGGGGAACATAGCTAAGGTCCTCAAAAACTCCATATACATCTCTAGAAGGCCAGTGAGTTCATCAAGCCAAAATGTAATCCAGTCCATTTATATAGCCTGAGTGGACACTAAACATGCTGATATGTCCCAATTACTCATCTAGAAAGCCTTGGTTTTAAAGCAGAACTAATATACAAGGTGCTATATTACACTTTTACAATAACTTTATATGAATATTAGAGAAGACGTTCTATATGTGCACAACACCACTGAATTCTATCAAATTACTTGTCATACAGTTATGGGGCAGAGTACATTTCTATGCCTATGCATTGTATCAAGAAAAGCTAAGCGGTTCTTCCTTTTTTGACAGACTTAGTCCTCTACATAATATTTTTTGGTTATTTGATGAGTTTTGAGCAAAATTTTGTAGCATTCCCTTCATAGATATGAGTGAAGTGCTGTTTCAAAAGGTCTCTCACCCACTCCTCACATAATGAAGTTGTACACAGTGGCATGATAAGCACTGCTGGTAGATCAAACTGTTGCAGCCTGTTCTTTCAACAATCAAGTCAAAACTTTCACATTGATGTCAGAATTGCCTGGTCAAAACTTTCACATTGATGTCAGAATTGCCAGGTCAAAACTTTCACATTGATATCAGAATTGCCAGGTCAAAATTTTTTAGATTACAGGTCACGCTTTTGACATTTTAAGTCTTAACTTTTGACTCTTTTTAAAATGTTTAGATTTAGTCCAGATTTTCAAGGATAAAATGTAAGATTTTAAAGTCTATTTAGTTAAAACAGTATTTTTAATTTGGACCTAAAGCTCATGAATAAGTCACAACAAAAAGAAGTGTAGTTTGGTAATAAAGTATTTGTAATCATGGACAGAAAATATGAGGAAGTCTCAGCACACGAATTCCAGTGAGAACCTGTGCTGTAGATCTCTCAGTATCTGCTGTAAAATCAACAGGCCATTCTCTTTCTTCTGCTCTCTTCCTGGCATGCTACATTTTATAGACTGAAATATCCTGCAATAGCTTACCAGATCTCTAAAGGGTTAAATGTGTTTGAAATAAAAAATTGACCCAGGTCTCCTACAGATGATGATGTCAGTAGCTCTGCTTTGAAAAACAAAATATCTTTATGCTACAGGCTGTCCATTAATGAAAAGAAGATGAGTCAGCCAGTGCTCTCACGTGTGAGCGCATCATCAGGTTACATTCAATGAGCTATGCTTGACACGTGTTCCAGGGCAGCCGTATTTCACATAAGTGGCAATCCAATTACCATCCAAAACATGTAGCTACTATGATGCACCCCTCGAAGCCCTCCATATATCTAGCGTCAATGTATGAGTATCTCGTATAATCAGTACTGTCAAGAAACAGGATGGACCTGCTTTTGTTTAGTAATTCATTCGGATATTGGTATTCATGAGTAAACAGAAACTTAATTCAAGCATGTTGGTTGGACATGTAAAGAAGCAAATGGTGGGTCCTATCTGCTTGTTTGGTGCTATAGGCCCTCTCTAGAGGATTTGTGGTGTTTATGTCTAACCATTTTGCAACCTTAGCATTGCCATAATTTGCTGTGCAGTGTCAATGGCCATCCACGTGTGTACTGGCATTGGCCTTTTACAAGGTGTAATAGCAAATTATTAACTCATTCGTGTGTTATGTTTTTATTTGTGCCTTGATACTTGATACTTGATATGGTCCCTTCCTTTTGTTTGGCCTTGTTGCCACTTGAGTAGTGTCTATTTGGTCGGCTGACAACTGTTCAGATGGGGTCTAGTGGGAGTGTGATAATTTCTTCTTCCTCAATTGTGTATTTGAATTTAATTTGTTTTGTGGTGGTCATGTGTTTTGAGACTGGTTATTTATCTGTGCATTTTTAAACCTAGATGTGTCTCAGCCAGTGGATTTCTGTAATGTTGTCCAGCCCAGAATTATTGTAAGAGCTATTGTAAATCAGAGTCATTGGTGAGCCTATCAAATAGAGGTGTGCTAACTGTATGACTAATCTTATAATCTTATTGTAATCTTATCCTATTAGTTTTCTATGCAGATTTTATCTTTGCTATTGCAACCGCCAGAATTATCTTTTGCTTTTCTGCTTTCTTTTCCTTCGAAGCCACCGTAGGTGTTCCTCCTGCATAGCTTTTAGCAGCTAACAGGTAATTAGAGGGTCGTTTTAGTGTATATATACAAGCTCCATCAGCTTTGTTTTTACTCTGGTTATCGTGGTTGCTTTTCTGTTTTGCAGCATGTTGAGTGCTGAAAGGTATGGGCTCCTACTCTAGTTAAAATCTTTTAAATCCCGTCTGTTATTGGTGTTAACCTGTGTTTGCTAACAGGTGTTTTGCTGGGTCTGTAACAAGCCGTCTGGGTGGTACGTGAGCCCGTTCGCCACAACAGGTAGCCATGTTTTTCTGGTGTTAGCCGTTCTGCGGATAGGCCGCCGGACCTGGGCCTCCCCTTCCCCCCATCCTGCACTGCATGTGGTGTTGCTAGGGTTAAAATGAATGTCACATTTTTTTTTTACAGTGGTCACCCATTTGCTGTGCGTGCGTAACTGCACCAGCGTGTGTGTGAGTGTGTGTGTGTTAACAGGCACCGGGATCCAGAGCACGGTGGGGTATTGCCCCTCCCTGTTCCAGTGAAGGTAACCTCCCGACAGACGGCCTACATTACCCTTTTATTTATTTATTATTTCTGGTGGCAGTCTGTCCCCCTCTTGTGGGACATCTACTTTTACTATGGTTTATTTTAATGATTTTGAATAAATTGTGGTTTTAATGAACTGTTAAATAAAATTTGCCCATTCAAATCAAAATACCACATCTCTGGTAAATTCTTACGAGCTTACATGTGTGTGGGAACCCTGCAGCCTCCATACTATTTGAATTTACTCTTGGGGTGGAAGTCCCTAGGTGGTGTAGTCAAACCTTTCTTACCAAAATACTTTAATCGTATGTCCACTGGGTCACACTATCAATGTTTGTGTCTAATAAAAGTGAAAGATTTTTTGTGTCTAAACCTCATTGTTCATTCATTTGAACACCCTGTACACGAGGAAATCTGGTCGCTGTTACTAATTGGGTCTCCCACCCAAATAATCAGGAGTGGTGTAGTCAGGCTTGGTATTCTAGGTGGTAATTATGCCCCCTACAGGCTACACATGTGTTGGTAACACTAGCATGGCTAACACAAGCATGTCTGGCATTAGCATGGCTATGGATATACAGCCTTTGCTATCTAACAAGATAACCAAGACTCCAACCTGCAATGTCATAGCAATAGGATCTAGTCTGCACCTGTGGTGAGCACCTTTACGGACTGATCTACTGAAGAGAATGAGTTAACATCTATTCATCCATTTGATCTTAGAGGTGGTGTACATCAATAATATCAAAAGTAGCTCATTAATTATGAGGTTTTGAAAAGTGCAATTAAGAAATTAAATGACATTTTCAAAATGTAATTTAGCAAGTGTCTAATTAATTTAAATGAAGTGAGAAAATTGTCATTAGCAGTAATAAGAAAAAAAATATGTTTATTATTTCATTAATAAACTATCACTGATGATCCTCAGTAAGACAACCATGCTACTGAAAATATTAAAAAGAAGCACAGCCACTTATTTTAATCTCAGAACTGGGTTGTGTCTGCCATCCTTTTACAGTCAACCTCAGGTAACCTGGAGAATGGAGAATTTACTCTTCACAATGCAACTTCACCCACAATTCACAATGGGGCAATTGCACTGACCCTTTTAAAGTTTATTTTCCTTTACAAAAGGATAAAAAAATTGTTTAAAAAAACACTTGAGAACTACTGTGGGAAATGTCTGGTAATCATGAAGGGCTTTGTAGTTGTTCATCACAATGAGACAATATATCTAATATTGTGATCATTATCAGATATTGATATAAAAAACCTACCGATAATGACAATAAATTCCACATTATTTAAGTCACTTTAATTTATTTATTTCAATCTGTTCATCATTTCATGAGGGGGTTTGATCAGCCTTTGTAAGAGAACAATGCAACCTACAATATAAAAAAAACACATACAACCGTTATATTAAATCTGATTGCGGGAGGGGGAATTGTACGCTGATCTTTTATGGATGACATGCAGAGAATGTACACTTCACTTTACAGTGCAACTTCAGCCACAGTTCACGAGGGGAATTTCAATGACCATTTTGTAATTTTTTCTTTTTTTTTTCAAAAACATAAAGTATTGCAAACCTGCTGTGGGCGAACCTGCATGACCCACAGCTGTGTGTTAGCTGGGTGGTGGTGTGGAACAGAAAATAGGGCCATAGCAAGGGCCATGATGAGGGTCACTAGCTTGTTAGCGTTAGCGTTTCCATTATAACCAGCATGAGTGGAAAAACCAGTAAGACCACCAACCACGTGTTTGATTCAAGGGTGGTGGTGATGAATAGTAAATTGGGAAATTCCTGACCAATTACCTGGTCATGCATTTTGATCACTTTGGATTTGAACATGATACAAACAGCTGTCAATAATTATGTAGATAAAATGACATAAAATGGCATAGAATTAAAACAACATAAACAGACAGTTCTCTTGCTTGTTTACTTTTTCTTATGCAAAAATAATTATCACTTGTTCCGAATCTAGTTCCACATGTATACAGAAGAATGACCTCAATGTATGCTCTACACCTGTCTATCACCATGACTGTGAGCAAATCATGACTAGCAAAACCTTTCAATGGAGTTTGGTGGGCAAAACAAATATCACTTTAGACAGCTGAGTGAAGAGCAAACAATGTGCTCCGCTTTTGTGATTTACAAAAATATTTTCCTCATCCATCACAGGAAATGCAATTCAGTTCCATGTGCCGGCTTATGCATATTAAAGCAATCTTATGCAACAAAAAAGAAAATGACCCATAGTGTCAGACTGAGGACAACTATTAGCCTCACTGAGAACTTCTCCATAAACCCCTTGACATAAATCAACTGTAATGGGCTTAAGAATCAGATGAATTCCTGCAAAGCATGTTAAAATGTAGTCTAGTTAGGACAGGTAAGGATGACAGGTGTCCATTAATTAGTGCTCTGTTCTATTCTTGTATCCTGTTTGCATTTTCATATTGTATCTCTATGAGGAAAAGCATATATCACCAACTTTTTTATCTGATGTACCAAAAGGGTTATTCCTATTCATTTATGATGCAAATCATCGACTTAGCCATCATTTTTTGTTTTGCCTGTAGAAATTTCTCCAAATTAAGTACTAAATGAGCAATTTTTTTAAAAATCATTTAGTTTTAGAAATACTGTATGAGTGTATTTTAATAAATTATTAATTAATGCAATGTCTGTGACTTTGCATGGAAGCATAGTGTGGTTTTGTGGTATCCAATAATTTATTTGCATGTATACTCAGCTAATAGATAGGGCAATTATATGACTAGAGTTGACCCTCCCACATCATGGGGGTTAGGGGCTCAGCTCCCATGTGATGTGGAAAAACTGCATAAATAATTAGTGTATATTTATGGTATTAAACAATTAATACATTAATATTACACATATATGATGCTTTTATGACTAACTAAACTGTTTTACGTTTTCGTCTGCTATGCTTATTGTCTGCAGTGCTCAGGGGCACAGATGACAGGGGGGGGGTGGGACTCCGATCCGTCCCCCCCAGTTTTGAGAAAAAAAAATATTGTATAAGCTTAAAAGTTGAGACATTTTGCTCACAGTTTGGGCTCCTCAAAAATATCCCCTGCAGCGTTGGCTGTGCTACGTGGTTTCCCACACAAGGCTGCAATGTTCCCAAAAACATTTCCATGTAATTGTTTGCTGCCGACCCATGAAAAATCAAATCTGCGATGTGGAAAGCCTGGGAGAGTCACCTGTATTGTTATTCCATATATGTGGTGTGTGTGTGTATGTGTGTGTGTGTGTGTATATATATTCATACATGACTACATATTCAATAACTGGTTTTTGACATTTTTAACAGATTGGCTAAACTTGTCTTTTTTAATTTTATAGTAGGTAAACACTGTACTGTGCCTATTGCAAAGGGCCTAACTAAAGCAAAAGCCAAAACCTGAGGTGATTTCCCAGTCTCAAGTGAGCCTGCCTGTGCATGGATAGACTCAGTATTAAAGCTTAAAATACATTTGCTGGACATAGTCCATCCATCACACACTGAAAACCCACATTTTCATTGCATCAAGGCTCCATAAATCCTGAACTTTGAGCACTTAAAATTCATTGCTCTTTACTGTCTCACTTTAAGCACTGTACTCATAGACCTTAACCTGACTGTACTATAGCACTATAGCATGCTGTAGGCTTTTTTAATGACACTTGTAGTGACACTAATAACGCTGTACTCACAGTGACTTATTACTGCTATTTCTCCAACCTTGTTGTAGGTACTCATTACCCTGAATAGGAGCTTCAGCTAAATGATGAAATGTAAAGGTTGTACAATACATTTCTGACAGTGCTACTGGAAGTTATGATATGTAATTAACCATTTTTTAGTGTTTTCATACACTCTAAAATTACAGCATCTGATACAATGCAATACGTTTTATACTGTTGCATGTGATAATAATCTAATTAGCTTTAGTTTAAAAGAGCATTTTAAGTATTTTATTCAAAGCACTTTAAAAATATAATCGAAAGAAAGCAATATTGTAATAGTACACATTATTTTTAACTTTATTGGTCCCAGTTTTTCACCAATTGTTAATAATACAGTTTGTGTAGCATAGCTCATTGTGTTTGAAACACTTTTCAAATAAAATAACAAAGTGACTAGACAGAGGAAAATAGTAGTAGAAATACCAAAAATAAAATACCTTCCAATGTGACAAGGTTTTATGAAAATAATATTAATGTGGCACTTGGAATGACAGGCTGTGATAGGCTCCTAGCCCTGTTATATGGAAAAAAATACAGTAAAACATGGACCTTGACTTTAATGGCTCACGTGTTTACACAGCAGTATCTTTGTGAAGGAAGGAAACAAACATGCTTATTAATATTCAGCTTATGTCCTCAGCCACTTCCTGCAGTGTATGGGGTCTGGACAATAGCACAGTGCTTTCTTATTCCCACAGAATATGCTCAGGGGAATACACTGAATTATTTTTATTGACTGAATAAATGAAACAAAACCTGAAAAATAGAATAAATACAACCCATACTACAATACACTATTACACAGCATGACATTTCATTTACATGTAAAATCCCACTTCTTTGAATTTAGACTACAATGAGATATTACCTTTCTCCGAAAAGAAGTAAAATTATTGCATTTGTATAACTATTGGCAAGAAGTATATTTCCAAATGAACAGTGAATAGATAATATTCATCTGAATTCTTAGACTACATAACAAAAGGACCGCTAATTTATTTTTTCCCAGGCGATTTACATTTAAGCAAACATAGAATTTTAGCACACTGTTGTAAAATCCTGATTGGACTATTGTAGCACTCTTTTGTCAGGATGTGCAAATGCTTCCCTAAAGTCCCTCCAGCTGTTACAAAATGCAGCTGCTGTGTTCAAACTACTATAAAATACTTTGAGCACATTAGCCAAATTGTGTCATCTCTGCAGTCTTTGCTTCCAAAGCAAAGGGGTTCAGTGGGGAAAAGTACTGTAGACAATAGAACCCCTTCCTGTCGAACTGCTCTGCTGTGGAATCTGCTGTGGAATGACCTACACACTAAAACTAAGGGAAAAGACTCTCTGCACCTACAAGTCCAGGCTTAAAATGTACCCAATTAATACATTCTTTTGGGACACACTTGATATTAGTATGGGTCATATAGAGTCTCTGGTAGACTGAATGGTAATTGCTGTCACTACATCTTGGCATGAAGAGTCTGTGTTAAGCAGATCCAGCCATTGTCTGGTGTTTACTGCCTTAGGATCGCCCCATGACTGTGTACCCTCTTCCATTAATTATGCTGCTATATTGCTATTCTGTCACAATCTTCTGTAATGCACACAGGATTCTCCATCCACTGACAATTATTTTGTTTTGCCTCCTCTTCCCTGCCCTGATCTCCTGCCTGGAACTGCAGCTCAAGCACCAACTGACTTCCTGCCTTCCTGGTTTACTACAGTATCAAATCCATTTACAGTGAACCTATATGGCATGGTACAGCACACTGTGGGAAATAGACAGTGGATACTTCTCCATATTGCTTACCAGTGCAGGGACAATTAAATGTCTTCATATTGTGCATATATGAGCAGTGAGGCCGTCTCCAGACTCAGTATGTCTACACACACATATGCATGTGAAACATACCCCATTTCAATATAGAATTGTTTATTTTTTCATAATTTCCATGAATAACAAAACAGACTATGGATCCTCAGTCCATACCATGTTAATTCTGATTCCATCTTACCTTCAGTAAGCACACACAGAATCCAAATGAAACAGCAGACAGCTGTTGCAGCTCAGAACTGCAGTTTTTTTTCTCCTGCTCATTGGGAAGGTAAAGAAAAACAGGGCCAAGTTTCATGATACATATATAAATGAATGGGATAGCCTTGCTCTGGAATTCTGCTTACTTATTTTCTTTGACACACATAGGTCATTGTGGTTATTTGTTATTTTATATGAATAATTTAATAGGCAGTATATTCTTTTTATGTTTTGTTGACATACAATTGCATAATAAATTATATGCATTTGTATATAGCAAGGGTATTCTGGGGACAGGGTGCTTATTGTGTTGATGATGTTTTACTGTGAAGTTTCATTGGCCCATTTATTCAGTGAAAATTGTGCAGCAAAAGGGAAAAGTAGCACAGACCCAAAAATTCCTGAGGAGAAGTATTTATAACAGATATTAATATTTATATTTAGATGTATATGTTACAGACACTAATATGTTTTTCCCAAATTATACCACCTCACTTAAACAGAAGTGACAGTTTATATGAAAACTGCAGAATCATTTTGAGAATTTAAATTCCCACCATGAATATCTGCCTTCTGTTAGAAGTGTACAGAGACATTATTATCTGTATCGTTATCTGTTCAACCACCAAAATGATCTGTCTCTGTATCTGTATATGAATAGAAGATAGAAGGTGGGCATGGTTTATACCAGAAATCATGTTAAATCGGGCAAATGTTGTATTTTCTAACCTAATATTCATTGTCAATGCAATTTTTTGCACCTTCAAAACATCAAATTGATTTAATATAGCCATATAATTATTTGTAAAATAGATATCACATCCTCATGCTGTACTTTTCATCTCTCTCGCTCTGTTTTATTTTTTAAATAAGTTTAATGAACTGCCTGAACCACTCCCTTAACTGGGGGATGTTGAAAAATCAGAAACTGAAAAAAATGTTTTATAAATCAAAGAGATTTTGTTTTGCATTCCAAATGGAATCTATATAAAGAGATACAGAAAAATATCCCTCAGTTGAAGGGAAGAATCTTAAATTCCAATGACGCTGCATTCGTGTTTCTTGATGTGTTAACATTACTGCAGTTTGCTAGGAGAACATGAATGACTACTTTACAACAGCAATTACATGACAGTAATAGAATTTTTGCCTATTTATTTTAACCTTTTTTCCCTGCTGAACTGGGTTTTTAAATGGCTTCATTTTGATGTTTGTGTTGTGGGAGTTTAAAAGAAATCCAGCTGCCTCACCAGACTTTTGTCTCACTAGCTCCTGCACATGACACCTCCCCCTCCTCAATGCGAAAGTTTCCCAGAGTGATAGCTGGGAGCTCTCAGCCCGCTGCGTGCTTTGTGCTGACTTGGTGGGGGCGACTGGAATATAGCAATCACTTTTCAATGATATGTAGTAAATGAAATGACTAGTTAGTGAAATAAAAGTCTTATGTTGCAAACAGAATGGGCATTTTTATCTTGTGGCCATCCACAATTATATTAATCGATTTGAAGAAACATAATGACTGACACACAGACATGTCAGTCATGGCTTTCTTTTCCCGGATAATAAAAAGAAAATTCAGGTAGAAGAAATATCTTTTTCCATCGCATTATCAGTGCCTTTCCTAATATCGTATTCTCATTGGGGTACATTCCTACCTTCTGGTAATGTAAACAAGGTGCTACCAGAGCCAAAATTGGTGTCATTCTCACAGCTTGGGAGATCACTCATATGCCATAATTCAAAACCTGCAATTTCATCAGGTGTTGAAAAAGGTGCTTCCCACCTGTTTTGTCCTGTATAAAACCCTGTTCCACCTGGATGCACAAATCCTGTTAAGTCCACAAATGAACATATTGTAGAGCTCATTGCAATACTGGATACAGTTTAAAAACCTACCCTATTGTATGTGCAATTGAAAATTCCCTGCTTGCATAAAAAATGCAAAAAACACATTCTACTGCTGAATTTCGGTAATTAGCAACAGAGTAAGATCAGCATTAAAATGTGTGTACCGATTGCAGAGATATTGAAATGAAAGTGCTTCTACAATAGAGTATTGCCCAAAGACATTTTTCTCTTCACATTTGACTGTCCTTGCAAACTCAATATGACAGACTGGCCCTGACAGCAGAACAAGACTTGGAGCATTCCTGGCATCAGACAGACTGACAATATCTCATGTAATTAACATTAGGTTCAATGATAATCAATTAAATCAAAATCTGACCAAATGATAAAACCTAAGGTTTAATTTGATTGACGTACTGAAGCAAGAACATGTTTGCATATGTACTGCTGGGGCCTGGATGGCCGATATCTAAAGGATTTTCTGTGAATTTCTTTCAGTTAGTGGATAGAATTTTGGAAGGCCTTGGACCACAGTGTGGTAACTGCTGAAACACACCAAAACCCAAAAAATCCTGAACTCTGATTACAGCTGATGAATGGTGATTAACTACAATCTGACTTTTACATTTCTGTTTTCCTCCAAATTTCCAGCAAGACAAATTGGGCAGAATGAAGGACTAAAATATGAATTTTATATATACAAATAAGCAGATTTTATCACTTAATGTTACCATTTGTACGGTCCCCTATTTGGCTCTACACACAAATTGGGAGATAAAAAGGTTTCAGTGAAGGTACAGTACTTCATTTCCAGTGTGATTGTGTTGTCACTGCATGCAAAATTAGCACCAGTTTCTTCTTCCCATATTTATGATAAGGAAATATCTGAGACATGGAGATACACTACGTTCGGGACACAGGAACTGTGCTTCTGTGGATTGTAAGGACTTACAATCAAAACAACGCAAAAGTCAAAACAACAACAAAAAAGTCTGGTGCTACAATGTCTTCAGACATAATAAATATACAAATATATACATTTCTACATAAGACTATACACACGTTTGGCAAATTACATTTTCCATTTATATTGTACAATAATTTACAACAGTAAATGTAATGTGCATGGTTTTCTACTGTGTTTGAAGAATCTGTGCTTTGAACAACACATTTTATGGGTCCCATTTATGACTAGACATCTGTGGGAGTGAAAATGACTTCTGTGGGTATTTTTACTGAGAGCAAAAATGACAATGATCCCACTTTTGTCATCATTGAAATTGGGGAGAGAACAGTGGCATTCTCAGCAGCCTAACACAGCTGTTAGTACTTAAGCTGTCATGCTTCCAGACCCATAACAGACTGTGTGCATGCTATTAATTACTCCTGTGAAACAGGGCCCTAAGCGGGATTTGAACACTCTGAGCCAGTAGGGCAAATAGGTATGGATGCTTTTGTTTCCTACCTATAAGCCAGGCTCAATTAGTTAATTAGCTACATATATGTGTTACATGGATAGCCTGCTGTACAGAGTACCATCATCTTTAAGGGAAAAAAAACCCTGTTTCATTTGAAATACTAAATATCCAACTTATCCATCCCTTTTACAATTATGAACCAAAAAACAGCATATTATTATTACAATGCAAAATAATCACAACTTTGGAATAAAAAGAGGGATGGGGGAAACTTCAGTACACGTGTATCATTGGACTGCTGTCGGTTAACCGCCTTTAACCATGACATAAACCATAAAGCAGCCTGCTATTATTATGTTATCATTGTAATCGTAATAATGACAGTATTATATTAATAGTATCAATTATAAACCAAAGCTGAACTTGTTCGATTTTAAGTGTTTAAATAATTCCATACTTTGCTATTACCCTAAATGTCTGTTTCTGCTCACTTTGCCTCCAACGCCCCTTTTTTTCTATTACCACCTGGCATGTTATTCCGGGCAAACATATATGCTTAAAAATGCATTGACGTACATTCCTGAATAAGTAACACTATATAATATGCAATCTGAATATATCATCTAAATATACAGTTGAAAATATTAAAATTATTTATATAATTGAGTTATATCCTATAGCTTCAGTGGACTACACATTTACACGTTTAACCGTGCCCATCCTTAAAAAGAATTTCCTTTCTTCCTGTTAGCTCATTGTCTGAAAGGGTTAAATTGGCATAGCTACAAGACGCCAGGGCAGAATGTATGTAGCCTTCGCTGATTGGTGTAACGGAACAACTGTAGCACTATGGCGGTCGGCGAGGCGAGTCAGCTACTGCAGCTCAGCAAGAACGTTCGGAAAGTTGTTTTCCTGTACTGATATACACAGCGCTTATAACTACGATTAATTAAGGACAGATATATCTTGGATTATAGCAAGTGTACTCGCCCTAAATGGTAAGTGTCAAGTTTATCGTCCTAATTCAGAGGACGTATCACCATTAGACAGCGAACTTTATCTAGCTAAGTTCCTTCGTACAACTTTTTCGGTTAATGTTAAACTTTTTACTCAATCTAGCCCTTGCGTAGCTGGGCAGCGTTATGTGTACCAAATGTAGCTACACACATACACACACACACACATATATAACTTTTAAAAGCCTGCGATTGTTGTATGTCCTGGTCTTTAATGTGTTTTTGCAAGCTTGCAGGCGCACTCAAGCAGACCCGTTAGCTCAGACGGTGTCCTGATTGTACGGTCAGCTGAGGACACAGTGCTTGACTTTGACAGACGCGTATACCACGCGTAACAAGTTAGTTTATGCCAAAGTAACGGTATCATAGTACAGTAGAAACTATGCAACAAATATACGTTTTTGTAATAGCTGTTTCAAAGACTGGAATTTCGTGAAATCGCCTCAGCTCTGTGACCTTTGCACTGACAAGTCCTGGGAACAGATTGTATTATCTTTTACGATTGTTGCGCTATTCTTGGCTATTGTATGCATTGTAAAGTCATAATGTTTGGCTAAAGAATCAAATTTGATCTTAAATAGGCAAACATATACTCTCAAGAGAAATAAATCATATAGCCTTTTCAACTTCGATGTACTAATTTTAAAATGAAAATGCTGAAACCAAACTTCTGGAATTTGTCGCAAATGTAAGTGTTCCAAGGGGTACTTCTGTTACTCTCTGTCCCCTATAGGATTGTAAGAAGAAGTATAAAGACAGTAAAATCAGGGTAGTGGGCCTGTAAAATTATTATTATTATTATTATTATTATTATTATTATTAGTAGTAGTAGTAGTATATTACAGTGCTTTATCATCAAAGTTTATTGTGGCATTACATAAGGACTTTCCTTGGTTTAAGGGAGAAGGTTATAGTACTAAAAGTATTAAAGTCACATATTTAATTTTAATACAAATGTGTTAATTACTTTATAGTTACTATTTACTTTCTTGTGATTAGCATTATTTTATTAGTAGTAGCAGTATACTGGATGATTAAAATGAAAATCATTAAAATGTATGTCATAATAATTAACCAATGATTAAAATGATACATTTTATAATTACAGCATGCTGGCAAACTGAATGCACTGAATGATTAAGAGGTACTTTTAATAAAATGTGTGCTCTCTCTTTCTCTATAGCTGGCATGTCAGATAAGGATGTGAAACCCAAACTCAGCCAGCCCCAGGTGTCTGAGCTGATTGGCCGTCTCTTTGGGTTGAAAGTGTCAAAGATCCGCCCCCTCCCCAGCTACGATGACCAGAATTTTCATGTGGTGGTCAGCGAGGGTGGGGAGTATGTGCTGAAGATCATGAACTCCAAAGACAGCCGTAACCTTGAGCTTCTTGAGCTTCAGACTCACGCTATGAGCTTCCTGCACCAGAGGGGTCTGCCTGCTCAGACAGCCTTACCCACTGTAACTGGGCAGCTCATGAGCCTGGAGGATGTAGGTATGTAGTATAGTCCCAGCAATGACAGTGAAATATGAATTTAATAATTAAACAACACTCTTCCAGTAGGTCCACTGGTCAGACTTCTAATGGGCTTTAACAATTTCTCATTGCCTGGGTCATAATTTAAGGATTTGCTTTGCTAATGAATCAGCGGTCAATTACATGAAACAACAAACCACCCTAACCCAAAAAAATCCTCCACATGGCAGGTTTTGGTACAATTCTCTGATACAGAATGTCTGGATAAGTCTAGATCAGAAAATGAAGAATTCCAGATGTTCTGTGTGAGAGAATGAGGGTCTCGAGTTGAGACAACATATACAATGAGTTGTCAGAACAGCACAATCATTTAAATCATAGCACATACATTAAAATGACTGAGATTAGCACAAAGAATGCAAAGTCCTTATTTCCATCACTGTTCTCATTCTCTTTTCTCAATTTGGTGTAGGTAATGTAAGATAAATGTTTATCCTAATGTGGATTTAGAGATTTTACACTATAATTTTGAAAAGGCGTGTGCTGGAAACGCACACAGCTAACTGCCTGATCAATCAGAAGACATTCTATTGTCTACCTGTCTTATTTCTCCATATTACCTAATCGTGGGAGGAAATATATTTTTAAGTAAGTATGGATTGACATTTATTAGTGTGTTATAGAATAAGCAGATTTTTGGTGCAAATGAAGCCTGGTATCCTGTTCAAACACACCTAGTCACACACAGTCCCTCTGTTGCCCAGTGCCTGCCTCATGAAGAAGGCCTAGACACACATGTGCAAGCGTGGACACACACATGCTGAAGCACAGGAGGCTCTGAACTGATGACTGTTTAGGGGGTGTTTAGGAGAATTTCCTTTCCCAGGTTGCACAGGAAGTAAAAAAAACTGGTCTTAAATACTCAATAATCATGTTTTAAGGCATTTTAAGCATCATATTTAGCACCACCTGCAATTCCTGTCTAACCTACTTCATTTGCAGTGACCTGATCATACTAAGAAAAAAAGAAAATGTAACCCATTCTGTTGGTATGGGCTTGCTTTTGTACTCACAGTAATATGGCTGTTATGTTGTGTGTATACTGTCCTTGTGCCTTGGCAGACTGTGGATCTGGCATTCAGAAATACTTAGTGCGATTGTTGACCTACTTGCCTGGCTGCACAATCTCTAAGGTCTCCTACACTCCACACATCCTGTATCAAGTTGGAAAGCAGGCAGCCACAATGGACAAAGTGTTGCAAGAGGTAAGGCAGTCAAGCCAAACACAGCTAGCCTGTGTAGAAAGGACATTGTTTCAAAATTGGTAAAATAATATACAAATACAGCTGAATGTAAGGTAATGTAGGGAGTAATGCGGGGGTGGTGCAGTAAATGTTTGAGAAGCCATTGAGGACAAATTTCTTTGATTTTATTATGACTGACCCAAAAAGTAATTTTTATCTTTTTGACACCTTTTGTTAGTTTCTCAAATACATCCATAAAAGATTCACCATCAGTGAAATGGTGTTATGTGCTGATGAGTCTTGCATACCTAACTTGAGTGTCACTGCAGGTTTACAGGCTAATTGTATACATAATCAGAGCCTCCATTTATGAGTAGGCTTTTATCTTGAAGGTTACAAACAAGCAGGCACTTGTTCATTTAAATTAATATGTTCATTTTCCCGATACGCTGTGACCCTTTGTTCCATAATTATCATGACATTTAATTTCATTACCATCACTTCTCCTCCTTTTACGGTTATTGTCTTCTACTCATTTCAACAATCAGAGATGTTTACAGACACGCAGTGTAATACATGTTAAAATGAATGTTATTGAAGTGTACTGTTCTTATGTACCTACCAAAGGGTTACTTTGGTAGGGTTACTGTCCTCCAGTAAGGTAAAAATTGATTAACCCTTTGGACCCCATCCTGTTTTTGACATTTTTGCCTCAGGCAGTTATAGGAAGGTACTCAGGATCTGTAATAGCTCTCTATACAGCATATGTACTAATTTGTTGAGAACTATTTTAAATAATGAAAAAAATGATCATGAGATACATATTTCCTTTTAAATATGATGAATGTAATGCTAAATTATAGGTAGTAGTGTTATTGTTGCGGATGCGCAAATAAAATAATTCATGATTAATGGAAGTGCGTTGAGGGTAGTTGTATAAACTGAGTTTGTGGTGAATTGAGCAGATGAAGCACCCAAACCTTCCAGTGCTGCAGCGGCAGAACTTCATATGGAGCCTGGCCAATGTCCACCTCCTGGAGCCCTACCTCCCTGCCATGGATGGGGATCCTGTGCAGCAGGTGGTAAAGGATGTTATCGAGCTGTACAAGAAAGAAGTCCTGCCCAATATGGACTCCTTCTGCAAGGGTGAGTTCTGCAGCCACCTGCCACAGACTGCCAAGATTCACAGTGTCTATATGTTTTTAACAAATATCTTCTCAATTTTGACATGGAATATTGTTGAATGGATGGAAATACACAGATGTCGAGGTGTCATATTGTTATAGTATTCACAAAAATTCTGTACCACAAAAAATGTGTTAACTATTCTGTGTTTTACACACATTAGACCTAACATTACATGATTTACAAAGTAAACTGTAATGTGAGTCCTGAGGTAACTCCAGGTGGAAGTATTTTCTAATGAGTTTACAGTTTTTCATACAGGTTATTAGTTAATGTATGAAATGTTTTAATGAGAAGCATGTTGTGATGGGACACAGGCCAGTCAGCTAAGTTCAAAGGATAGATGTAAACTGCTGCCAAGATCAGCAACCAGTTTAGACTGAACTGTAAACTGAACAATAACCAAATTAAGATGAAAAGAAGAAAAAAAAAATCCAGTTTATGGCAAGGCAAATCTGCATACTGTGAGTCCTGCCAGGATGAGGGATGGGAACCACTGCTGTTCCAATGGGGAAATATTATTGAAATTACTGAGTAATAATAATAATAGTAATAAGGGTGTGGCTCCTTCACTGGCCAGTCAGAGAGCTTTCCACAGTATCATCAAATAAGTGGTTGCATCATACACTCGAACAAATGGCGAGAAGCCCTAAGTATAAGAAAGAGAAAAGCTTTTCCAAAAAGCACAAGCAAAGGTAACTAAATTCTGTAAATGACTGTAAAGGTTACACATAAAGACTTGAGACAAACTCTATTTAGCTTTAGTATAAGGAGATTAAAATGGTTACATACTTGTCATTTCAAAATTTATGAAAGTGATGCCAAGCAAAAAAAAATTCTCCAGTACAAAAAATGTGTTAACTGTTCAGTGTTCTCAGCACTGAACGCAATTAGCACTATCTCGCAAAATCATCTCAGTCAGTAAATACACCAAACCACATATCTTAAGATATAAATTCAAATGTGCTTCATTGACATGAACACACATCAGAATAGTATTTCCAAAGCAACATTTAACATGAACTATAAATCAACAATAACACCAATATTAACAATAACCATCATTAAAAATATTAACAACAGCAACAGAATATAATTTACATATAAATAAATCCTCACTATCATCATTAAAAAGAGGAAAAACTTATATGTCCTGAAAGAAAACATTTCATAAACTGAGGAAAAATGTGTACAAATGTTTACATTAGACCATTTTCAGTCACACAATGTCAGTGGGCTCAAAGCAACAAAATTGTGATGAAACAAAGCGTATGTAAATGCACCATTCAAAAATGGAGATTGAAAGGTTTTAATACATACACACTGAACATATTAAATATACAATGTTAAAGGGTATTATCAGGAATTATTTTGCAGAAACGTCTTTTATGATGAAAGCAAATGCTAACATGGTCTTCCTCCCAGGTACAAACCATGGGGACTTCAATGACCTCAACATCCTGGTGGAACCCGACAACGGCGGCAGCTACAGAATCTCTGGTATCCTGGACTTTGGAGACATGAGCAGCGGTTGCTATGTCTACGAGCTGGCCATCACCATTATGTACATGATGATCGAGCACCCAAACCCACTAGAAGCGGGTGGGCCTGTATTAGCAGGGTGGGAGAGCGTGATCCCCCTGAACCAGGCAGAGCGGGATGCACTGTACCTGCTAGTGCTGGGACGTTTCTGCCAGTCCCTGGTCATGGCCCGTCATGCTGTGACCCTGCAGCCAGAGAACCAGGAGTACCTGATGATCACTGCTCGCACGGGCATCCGACTCCTAAAACAGTTGTGGGAAATGGGCAAGGAGGCAACGGAGAAGAAGTGGTTTGAGGCAGCTAGAGAGTATACAGACAGGAAATGATGTCAGATGACAGAACTTGCTGTGTCCAACATGGAAGGCCTGTTTAATTCCTGTTACTAGTGCTGTTGTGTCCATAATGAGAGAGCTGTCATGATTATGAAATTTGGGTAAACTGATAACTGTAAGCCTAAAACTGTACGATCCTTGAATAATGGTCCCTGCTAATAATCCTAGACTCATCTAATTAGTTAAAATATAGCTTTTGACACATTCCACATGCACTCAACCTCAAATGGAAAAGTAAAATAGAAAATAAAAGGAAAGCTGTTAAATGCACTGGTATGACTGTTATTTTCATTATTGTCCTTCTTACGTCTAGCCCCTTATGGACTGACAAAAACAAATACATTAATAAGCCAACACAGAGGTGTTTCCTAAGTTTCAATCCACCTGCACCCATCTCTAACCAGCAGTTTCTCGCTTCTGAATACGTACAGATTACCTACTAACAGAGAAAAAACTGCTTTCTAACCTTACCAGTCACGTTTATTAATTTGATTGAAGCAAATGGTGAACTGTTAAACCTAGAGTGTCACTAAACAATTGATTTCAGTTAATGCTTCGAAAGTCCTGCCTAGTTGTTTACAGCTGATGATATGGTCCACTTGACTTTTCACTAAATGTTAACTCAGCTTTGATTGTTTTGTAGCTAGATAAAACTAAGATAACAGTAATGTTAACAGATTTTACACACATTAGACCTAACATTACATGATTTACAAAGTAAACTGTAATGTGAGTCCTGAGGTAACTCCAGGTGGAAGTATTTTTTAATGAGTTTAGAGTTTTTCATACAGGTTATTAGTTAATGTATGAAATGTTTTAATGAGAGGCATGTTGTGATGGGACACAGGCCAGTCAGCTAAGTTCAAAGGATAGATGTAAACTGCTGCCAAGAAGGGCAAAAGAAGACATGAGTGGCTTGATAACATTTATCTATGTATATTTAAAATGAAAATGAGGCAATGTAAATTAAAAAATCCAGTTTATGGCAAGGCAAATCTGCATACTGTGAGTCCTGCCAGGATGAGGGATGGGAACCACTGCTGTTCCAATGGGGAAATATTATTGAAATTACTGAGTAATAATAATAATAGTAATAAGGGTGTGGCTCCTTCACTGGCCAGTCAGAGAGCTTTCCACAGTATCATCAAATAAGTGGTTGCATCATACACTCGAACAAATGGCGAGAAGCCCTAAGTATAAGAAAGAGAAAAGCTTTTTCAAAAAGCACAAGCAAAGGTAACTAAATTCTGTAAATGACTGTAAAGGTTACACATAAAGACTTGGGACAAACTCTATTTAGCTTTAGTATAAGGAGATTAAAATGGTTACATACTTGCCATTTAAAAATGTATGAAAGTGATGCCAAGCATTTTCCCAAGTTGAGTTCTGTCAGTAGATCAGCACTGATATTTACCACTGATAACAGGAAGGTTTTCATTTTTTACATTTATTTTTTTTTATTATTATTTTTAATAGGACTGTCATTACTTGGAACAGCCTGCCTGGTCATGTAATAGGGTTTAGACCCTTGGAGTGTTCAAGTACAGACTTGATGCTTTGCAAGATACTCCGTAATATAGATAAGTGATGAGCCAAGACAGGACCAATGGCCTGTTCCTGACGTTTTGGTTCCTGTATTCTCGATTTCTTATTCACCTTTGATTACTATTTCTGAGTGTGCTATTTGGCAGTAAACAATAATGTACTTTTGCAACATGCACTTAGAATGACATTAAAGACATTAAAAAGTGCTTCTGATTACTAGCTGGCATTACAGATAATTCACTGCACATTTGTGCATTACTGAAATTGCAAATTGTTACATTTAATGTTTTCTAATTGGTGATACTAATTATTTTTAGTTAAGCAGTGCCCCTTAGTAAATGCTATTGGTGGATGCAGTAGATGCTGATTTACTGTTGATGGCGTTTGATTAAAAAGTAATTGTATGCATTTAATTAACATTGTGGTGCAGTACATGGCATTTCTAACCTGATGGCCTGACATAATGCCATTGAGTGCAGGATATGCATTAGGTGTTGAGATTATTTTTGTCTGCTACCTGATCACTGTTGACCAGTGGTGAACCGTGACTCTTAAACCCTCCTCTGACCCCTCTTCCGGCTACCAGCAAACTACCAGCCTAGCTTACTCTCCTATAGTACTGCAAAAGTTACCTATATGACAATTCCAGCTCTGAAACAAAAATTATGATGCTAGTCCAGCCTTAGCAATGCAACGAGCACAGAGAAAATGACAAAGCAAATTTCTTAAGCAAACTGCAAAACGTCCTTACGTTGCATCATCACACAAGCTGTGTGTGCATTTCAGTGGAATATGGTGACAATGGGCCGGGATGCAAAATGAATGACAGCCACCCCGTCCTACCACTCAAAACAAACAAAATCTTATGTAAGCCTACACATCATGACAGCGTGCACACAGCCAAGCAACCATTAGCAACAGACACTTTAAGAACCATGGACAGTGAACAGCGTTCATGGCATTTTAGAACCCGCCACCACAAACAAGCAATATTGTTAATAAATAATATTGTTAGATTGGCACAGTGGCCTATTGAATATATATGTTACAGTTTATTTAGGAAAATGGTCATTGTACAGAATTAAGCATGGATAATACATTTGCAAAGATGACCTCCTCATTAGCAGTAACCTTACTTGCAGCTTCCATCGTGAACCAACAGGCTAGTTTATCTGCATTTCTTTTTTATTCCACTAGCTTGTGATTCCTGTCCCCCACAGCGGGCGGAACCTGTCATAAAGTTAGCAATAACAAAGCCCACCCATTCAGAGGGAAGATGTGATTGGTCAATTTTATTGTCATTTGAAATTGGTCTCTCAATGAATAACTTTTGCTCGGCCCTCTGTAAATTAATAGCTGGACCACCAATCACAAGACTGAAAGCATTGCATTTTCTTCCCAGCAACCACAGAGATGGCAAAATTTGTATAGGGAGACGAAGGGGCTTCTTTCATTTCAACACAAACTGAATAGGCAGATTTGAAGGGTTTATTTCCTCAGAAACATTTTGTTTAGATGTTGATTGTCAAATTATGAATTGATAAAATAAAATTAGAACTGATGACTTTTTAGATATTTTTTAGAATAAAAAAATAATTAAAAAAAAAAAAATCCCTGACGCCTCCCCTCTGCTGTTGACTGAAACATATCTTGGCTGGAAGCACATTATTTTGTCTGTAATTCTCACAAGGGGTTTCAGTTGAATGATCAGATTTCAACCACATGCTGTTGTGCCATAGTGCAGATTTTTTTCAATCATCGTATGAATGGAAATGAGCATGACTTTCTCTGTCAATCTGTACCTCCTGAATCTTGTTAGTCGAATCCAGCTAGTAGAAAATTGTCAATTTCTAGGGGTATCTGGACGTAAGTACACACAGAAAAAATACTCAAATATTCCCAATCTAGAACTATAAAGACAAGACAAAAAGCTTATCTGTACTATTTACTAAGGTTGAACTCCCAAGTATTTGTAGGTACTTAAACACCCATCAATTGTCAGTCAAAAATCTATATTTAGCAAGAGAGTCCAGATCTCATCATTGCTCTTATCCCTGCATCTCCATCACACATTGAGTCATGCTTGAACCACCTGGAAGCACACTGAGAATGGGGGTGTGAATATTGTATGCCATAGGTGTTAGAACAATTGTAACAATAAACTCTGTTGGCTACATTGTGTGACCTATGGAGTGATAGCCTTGACCTGTTAACACTTTTCATTAGAATGGAGCTGTGATTTATCTCTTCATGTGATAGTGGGAAACTGAAAAGTCTATTATCTATATGTTCTTGGGGGCCATGTCTTATACTTATACAATGGTTGCCATTGGAGTACATCATTCAGCACAATCACCTTCACCAAATGGAGCATCTTATTAAATGAATAAATCCTTTTCAGAATTTGTTGGTCTTGAGTTCTCCAGGCTAAATCAATTATTTATTGTTGATATATCTTGAATGGTAAAACATAAAGTGGAACAGAAAAAAAAAAAAACACTGCCAGTTTGAATTCATTGCGGCTAGTGGGAACACTCACTCAGTTGTGAAAAGCTTAGTTTTTGCAGGAGGTTTGTATTATGAGCCATTCTGCCCGAGTCTTCCCTCTAAAATACTAATGAAGGACCATGTGTATGAAGGGTTTTACTCATTACTTGTTATCTGTTGTCTAAATAACATCTGTCTATATCTGTAACTTGGAAAATGGATGTTGTGATTAGGTTTGGTGAAGGAAGGAGGTGTGACAGGAATGCTTGCATACACTTTCCCGTGAATGTGAGATGGAGAGGCAGAGCCATCCTCAGTGGATCAGTGATGTCTTTTAACATTTGCAGTGTAGCTGTGACTCATGGCCACCAGCAGTCAAAGGGTTGATTTCTAAAATTAACTTAATTCATAAACATTACAACAAATTACATATGTTACATAGCTATGCTGTTCATATAGTCACTGTGCAATTGGACTGCCATTTCTTGTTTCTTAAAGTATAAGAATAAAAGTTTGCACACTTGACTGTGTGAATCACAGGTGCTGGAGATGTGCAAAAGCCAACAATACAACAATAGACTCCACCACACTGTGTCTCTTGCTGTGCTAGCAAGATATGTTTCTTAAAGTGAAAATAGCTTCACTTCTGTTTTAATTCATTAAATGTCTACAAATATTTGTTATTTATTGCTAAATATATATTTATGTTCAGAAGAAATTCAGGGTTTGAGTGCAGGGTTGGAAAAGGGAATAATATATATATATATATCCCTACTATCCTAATATATATATATATATATATATATGTCCCTGACTTTGAAAATACATTTAATACACCTAACCTACCAAACATCATAGCTTGGCCTTGGCTACCTTAAACGAGCTTAGAACACATACATTAGCCTACAGTTGGGCAAAATCATTAACACAAACCCTATTTTATAATAAAGTGTTGAATATCTCATGTAATTTATTGAATACTTTACTGAAAATGTCACCATCATAAAGTCAAAAATTGTAAGTCAGACCATTGTAACTTGGGGACTATCTGTACATAATAAATTTGAACATACAGATTTCGTTTTTAAAAATATGGTTGACAGGAGCCAGTGACCTTCAGTGGAAATAGCAGAAGGTCTGAACTCATAGAATCACAGCAGTGCTCCCAGGGGTCACTGACTTTGCCATAAATTTTCAGGCAAAATCTGTCCTCAGTCTGCTCTTCAAACAAAGTATAAATAAAATTAATGTCATTAAAACAAAAATGACCGAAGTTGTATTCATATCCCATTCCATGTTCATTAAGTGTCTTGAGATGTAAAATATATATTTGTCCATTCCAATTGGAAGTTAATTAAATGAAATTGTATGCATATCTGAATATTTAATAGAACGTATCTAATTTCTGACATGGAGGAGAATTGTAAGACATGCTGATACCTCTGTGTAGCAGGACTCCTTACGCGGACTAGCCCATTTCACTGGGACTAGCCCGTAAATAAGGAAAGCTGGAGCACTTAGAGCTGAGAACAAAATACATTTTAATGAACGGGGGAGACTGATGTTTGAATGTCGACGACATCTCCCTAAGAGTCAATAGAAAAGACAGAAACCACACCTGGAGGTATATACGTAAGTACCCTTCCATCAATCACTCAGTGTAAGGTGCGCATGTGTACAGTGATAACACAGGTTCACATACAATGGCAATAGATTACATAAAATCTTGGCAACATCCATTGGGGAAGAGAAAGAAAACAAAAAAAGAAAACAGTGATGTCAATGACACAATATATTCATACAGAAATGACAAAAAACAAGAGACATGAAGACACTCATTTAACCCATTAAGCTCCACAATTTCTTCATAATATAATATGACATGTCAAAACTTATCTAAAGTACAATAAAAATAATATACAAGCAGTCAAGCACCCATACACATTCACATATCAGCTCTGGATCCAATACTAAATTGAACTATGTTAGACACTTAGTCAAATGTCAAACTCATGTAGAATACATCAGAAGAATTTGTTTTTAACCAATATCCAGGACAAAATTTACACTTTTTGTGGTAACATGTTTTCATGTTGAAAAAAAAAAAATTCTCCACTGGAATCCACTGGATCAGTTTTACCATTTTTACCACTTTCACCAGTATCTAAACAGTTAAAAGTGTATCAGATAATAGCCTGACCCAGTCATGTGTTTGTGGATGTAATGTTATGTCACTTCCTTGTCCTCCAGAGTCTCTAACACCTCCTGGGAACCCTGCTGGCGTTCAGGACCTCAGTGTCACTTGGATGTGTGCAAAGCAGACATACATGACATGAGCAGCCCACGCAATACCAGTATACAGATGTACAGTTCCCCACTCTAAAGGGGCATAGATTTACCATTTCTGAGGAACTGAACTAATTGTTATATGCTACAGGGTACCACTGGTCACCCCATTGACTACTAATGACCAAGTCCTCCATTTGCATCATCACTGGACTGGTTCTAATTTTCCCTCAGGAGTACAGCCTGCTAAAAAGGTGCATCAACTTTTTAATTGTGGCTGTAAAAACATCAAAACCTAGACTTGCAAAATTGTAAGCTATGCTCACATTTAAAGTGCACTTCATTGATGTCAACAAAAATGGAATACCTGATCGCTGATCCACAGTAGAGGTGTTCACAGTTCATTATCAAGGCATTGGGCTGTCATGCTGCGATTCACGTCATGACCTTCCTTTACCAGCAGGGGGCTCCTCACTCAGACTACCATGTATAGTCTAAGCCGACACATGATAAGCAGGGAGGAAATTGGTAAGATGAACACAGCATGCAGCGCAAATCAGAAATTTTGTTGTTCTACTGGTATTATAATTAAGTAGAGCATATAAAACACCAGTTAGTAAAAGTAATTTTTGTACCTGTTATGTTTTATCCACAACTTTGTCAGATTTAATTTTCCATCACAAAAAGCTGGCCTCTGTGCAGTGGGAAGAATTATTGTTAGATAGCTGGAGCAACATTTTTCTCTTGTGATACTTCATCAAATGTGCTTTTTGAACGTCCAGAATACATAATAGGCATTCTTTAAATAAAAATGTTCTGTGACCTGTAAAAAGCAAAACAAAGCAATCAAGATGTATTAACACGCAGTCCTGGATGAACAGCTCTATCTGCCAGCCGCCTGCCATGACCTCCAGTGTTCACATTTCCTCCTCAGCTCCAGCAGGCCTGGTGTAGGTAAGAAGGTGATCATTGTGCGCAGAGCTGCACATTTTCAGCGCTGGACTTATGCACGCTCATTTAAGCTCCATTGTTTCCATCTGGCATGAAGGTGAACTAAATGATAGACTCATACCTCATTATATTCCATCAGTTATGAAGTAAAACATGAAGTGTAATTGTGGTTAAGAAATGTTTGGGTAAAGGTAGAAACTACATTTTTATCTTACTGGGAAGAGCTTTATTTCATAACCTCTCTTAGATTTAGCTTTTAATTCTATCACTGTATGTTTTTTGGAAATGTTATGAAAAAACTAAGTGGAGATGGGTACACACAAAGCACAGTTAAGCAAATGTTAGCTTATTTCTGCTTCTGACTTGACTACAATGAAAAGTCATTGTTCTTTAATGAAAAGATGAGAAATTTAGGACAGTAAAATGAGAAAAAGGACTATCAAAACGGAGGGAGACATTGTCTAAGAGTTAAAAAGGGAAAAGGATGGGGCTGTTGGATGTGTATTCATGGGGCTTGTCAGTCTTGTCCAAGAAGGCCTGGTGAAGGATTGAAAAGACGTGAGAATAGGCAATTTTGCCCATCTAGGCTCAGGATGTATATACAGTGTACAGAGTGTCCAGCACTGTGTCAGACCTAGACTTAAACACTCCACATAAGGGTCTCCTCTGGTCTACTATCCATGGACTGATATATTCCCCTATCCTGTTTTTTTGTGTAGTGCACTGTGCTTCTGTATTGTTACTATCGCTTTTGAGTGTGTATGCTACCATGTTTGATGTCTCCAAGGGAGAATGACAATCATTCAATTCTCTATGACCTGCCAGGTTGTTTCAAGCATTGACAATGGTATGTGTGTGTTAAACGTACTTCCTGATACTAGTTCAGAATTTGCCCTTAACTAATTTCCATCTATAAACCCTTGTCCTACTGACAGAACTCAATCTTAAAAATGTACTATAGTTCATATTATTGAACCCTCTAACAAATTTAATGACCATGATTAAGTCTCTCTTTAGTAGCACTTTCAATCAAGACATTGATTGCTTGATTAAGGTATTTAAGTGCCCGGCTGCAATCATGCTGGCCCTTCAGGGATCAGATTGGGAACCCCCTGGTTTAGCTGGCGGTGCATAGAAGTGGCCCATGGCACAGAATCAGACCCTGTCCGTGCCAGCGCTGACGCAGGATGACGTTGACTGACATGTGGAGCAGATCATCAGGTACACCCATGCAGAGTGAGGGATGACTGTGGTTTAAGAGGTCCTCCTTGCTCTTACAGCCTGCAGCAGCTTCTTTGGTACTGCAGCTGTCTGCTTCTCAGTGACTGCTGCTCTGTCGAAAGACTTTCTGAGGGAAAAAAAGCAGTGGCTGACTGCATGCATAGAGAGTAGACAAAATGGGGAAATCCTGAAATGAAAAATAACTTAATTCCAATCCATGTCTCACCACAACAACCATTCTACCAGGTCCAGATGAGAGCAATAACTATTTGATGATCTCACTTCTCCACATTGCAGCTGCACCACTGATAGCACATTGCCTTTATCATCAGAAGAATGCATGGTTAGCATACACTCAGGTCATGCTGCTGCAGGTGCTTGGCCTGACCAACAATAGCCACTAGAGGGTGATAAGATTGGCTGGGCCAACTGTTGACTCACCAAATGTGGACCTTGCAGCTGGGATCTGAACACTCAATTGCTGTTGGGCCTCTGGGAGGCCCACAGGTGAACATCTTACCCTGTGAGACTCCTGAAGGCACAACTACATCACAACATTTGTGTATACATATTAATGCTACTGCTTACTATCATCATGTGTCTGCTGTAAAAATCAAAACCTTAATGTTAGTTCCTAAAGCAACACAAAAACTGGTCTCAACTCAAAACTTACCAAGAGGAATTGATGGACACAGGAGAGCAGGAAAAAGTCAGAAAACAATGACCTCAAATATTTACAAAGAAACTGAATCTACCTCTGTGACTCAGTTTCTACTACTGCACTTTGGGGACTTCAAAAAGATGGTATTTATGGTTGGATGGTAAAACATAGGACAGATAAAATTACTGCAATAATATTATTGCTGTTATAATTGTTAGTGTTTTAGATTCAAAGACAATGTAGAATGAGAATGTAACTAGTTACAGTACAAGAAAACTGAATGAAAGATTTATACTTAGCATTGTAGTAATTGTAGTCTAGCAATTGACTTCTTAATCTAATTTACATGCAAATGAGACCAAGCTTGACATGGCATGTTATCTCTGCTGAGTTGTGGATGTTGAGCTCTCCTTTGCATATAAATTATATTTAATTTATTCAAATGTTCTTTAATGGTCTGCATTTTTTCTTTTTACAACCACACATCCAATATATAAGTTTTCTCAACCACAACTCTTTAATTTAAAAGCTTGATTCATGAACTTGCCAGTTTGTTTTGCAAATTTTTAACAACTCTTGACATGAATCATAGTGAGAGAAATATTCTTCCATACATAAGCCACAGTATTTTAGACTTTGCCCAGAGACACCTAGAATGAAATGTGCATATATGCATTTTTAGTGTTTTTTCACTGTATCATTACCCCTGCTCAGTGGGAAATATTTTTCTACAGTAAAAAAAAAAATATATATATTTTATTAGTGTTAATAACTGACTTCAAACACAAAACACAAGTGTTTGATCTTTGTCAGATCTCTATAACTGTCAGAACTTGAAGAAAACCATCACAGTGTTTTCCTCAAGTGGTTACTCTCCCAAGCAGGACTTTGTCCCCTAACTCAGCATTTTCTCCAATTTGCAATTCATTAGATAAACTGCCTTAAAGCATTTACACTGTACATGCTCTCTGAGCCATATAACCCTTCCCCTCAATGTGTGTGCCCTTTCATTGAACACCACACACACAAGAATAAGGTCCAAAGTACTTAAGTTTATACTAAGGCAGGCTGAATCTGTGTGAATGCCAGACAAGTGTCAGAAATATTCTTAAATTAGAGGACTATTTTGTGGTGGACACACACACATACACACACATGCACACACACATGCGCGCACACATGCATGAATGCATGCACGCACGCACACACACACACACACACACACACACACATATGTATCTCATGACAGCACACACAAATGCCTGCATGCATACACAAAAACACAAACATGAACCCAAACAAACATGCAAACGTGCACCAATGCACATTTACATCCATGCAACGCTAACAATAGCTGTGAAATATGACCCTCCAGAACCAGGCCTGCACATCATAGATCACAGCTGTAATTTTGAGTTTGAAATCTTTAGCTTTCAAAGAATTGAATAAATTAAAGTAACTGAAGTAAGAGGGAAAAAAGCACAAACATTCACCTTGCAATTTTGAGCCTGAACTTTTCAGAGGCTGCTGCTGTGATGAACAGCAATGGTTAGATCAGGACTGTTAATTATTCCTGTGAGAAAGTTAATTTAATCAGCTCTTGCTCATGGTTTGTCACATTTTCCATACATTGAAAAATATCACATTTCTGTGTCTAAAGTAACACAAGCAATGTTTGGGCAAATGTGCTTTCTGTGTAAATTTTCTGCTGTGTATATTAATGCTTTTTTTAAAAAATATTTTAATATAATCTTTGTAAAGGTTGAGGTAACTGAATACTTGCCAAAAAATCCATCCAAAAAATCCACAATGTTGTATTTTTGAAAGCAATTTTTTACTATGAAATTGCTCCATCTAGTGCCACTGAGAAATATTGCATAAAAACCCATTGAATAAAGTGGAAACAATAGGTCTCATTCACATAATTTTTGGTCATCAGAAAAGTTATTGAGAAAACCTTTGTTTTTCTGAGTACAGTATAAGAGTGAAAGATTTATACATAGCATTGTAGCAATTATAGTCTTGTGTGAAATACCTCTGGTGTATCAGATAATGAATTGCCAATTGGATATGTGTATCTGTTCATTTTGATTCTCATGTGGAAATCCCCTTAGCGACCCCCTAAGAGGCATACTGAAATCAGTGCAAAGCGTGAGTAGCCAAGTAATCCAAAAAAACGAATACACCATTGCCAAGCATTGGGCTAAACTGTGTGCTTGTGGGTCTTTATACATCACGTCTATCAATAACTACAATTAATAATATGTGATCCCAATGAATTTAATCAATATTTTTACTGGTAAAAACATTCATTTTTTTCTCTTGCACTCATTTTTTTATGCTGTAAATCACTGGTTTTTAGGTGACTTAAGCTCTGCCTAGCCACACTCCAGTATGGTGTCTGCTTTTGTTGATAGATATGCATACTTACAAATAAAGAAACATTATTGTATATGTGTACAAATGATATCATTCCCAATTCACCTAACTTGACCTGTTCTTGGAATGGGTGGCCAGACCATAAAGGGTGGAGACCCTCGGTATGATCAAGGCTAGATGCAGTGTTAGAGTGGATAATCTGTACAGAATAGGCATGATGGCAAACCTAGTTATGCTAAATGGCCTGTTCTCATGTTTACCTTGTTTCCAAACATCTCAACTGTGCATTCCATTACATTGTAGTCAATTAGAAAATGCCCTTATCCTAAGCTACTTACAATCCGAAAGTGCATTACATGTACAAGCGTATCCATTAGAGTTAAGAGCAACAGTTTACACAGACCTGGGTAATAGACTTTCTGACCAGAGCATGCAGGTGCAGAAAAACTAAAACAGTAATGTTATTATTCAGGCCTATTACCTGAGTCATAAATACATTCAAGACCATACAGACATGCATTCATACCATACTGCAATGAAATAATATAATTATCCAAATTAGCATGAATGAGGGAGTGGGGATTGGAGGGGAGCCAAGAAGTCTGGATAAGGTTGTTATCTAAGGTCTCTGGACATAGCCTGTGATTCTGCTGCACTTTTACAGCACCTTCACTTTCTCCCATAATCTCACTTTCTATCTATTTTTCTTATTGCATAAGCATGTAATATGCTGGAGTCAGCTATCAAAACGCTTCCTTGACTGTGGAATTGTCTTTAAACACCTGAACTGAATTAAACAATGTTTCAGTGAATTTCAAGATAATCAATTTAAATGAGTTTGTAGTGGGTGCACTTTGAAAGAGAGCATTACTGTATGCTTCATCATAATTAGAAAAAAATATGTTTTGCCAAGTGATTCATCACAACATTTGCTGTAACATTTGCCTTCATGTAAAATGGAAATGGCATCATCACTCTGGACAGCTAACCCAAAATGTATCATTACTTGCACAAGTTAAGCATTTTTTGTTACATTTTAATTTTTGATGTGTAATGAATTTAAAGGTTTTTTGCTGAAATTTTTTTTTTTTTTTTTTAAATATGATGATTCATGTATCACAAGGCTCAGTGCAGCTTATCTAAATTTCTACATTCATTTGAACTGATGTATGCCACAGATGAAATATAATGTGTGGTGATATATTATTACCACAATGTATGCATTATTACTTTTATTTCTATGCATGTTGTTCTTTTTAATTGGATTGTTTCTACCAGCAAAAGGGCTCCCATCATCAGCAGCAGGTAAGTCAAATTGACTCTGTCACAAGGGCTTACACAACCATTTCAGTCAATTACCCAGCAACACTAACTATAAAATCATTTGCTCCTTAATTAACAGGCCTGCTATAAATGCAGATTTTTTCACTGTTAATGGGGCTGTAACATCTCAATTTATATTTCCTATTCAATTTCTAAACTTCATGGTCATTATAATTACAGTTTAGAAGTCATGTCTTCATTTGAGCCAGGTTAGAGTACAGCTAATGTGTATATTTCTTTTGCCTTGAGTTTATAATTCTCATAGAATTTGTTCTCATTTACCTGAGATTCTGAGACAGAGGGATGATCAGACACAGCAGGTAGCAGTTTCTGACACCTCTTATTCAATCCAATAACTGTAATATTTATTATACTAGCAGACACATTATAAAGACTATGGTATTACAACTACTGTTGTTACCATTTTATAACTACTACAGTAAAAATAATATTACTGATCGTAATAAAGGTGCTATTTAAACCCTACAGCATTCGCTTTAAAAGATATTTTTAAGAAGTTCACAAATAATTGTTGAAAACGACCTTCCATTGGAATGTTTCAGTCATTTCCACATCACAAGAAAGAGCCTTTCCAGGTTGTCCCTGATTATGCACTTATCTACACAGCAACAAACAAACAACATTTAACCAATGAAAAACTAAATGAATGAACTAGTAACATTCCTATTGTATCTTTACATTTTTACACATACATAATTACTGCAGAGTATGTTCTGATTTTTGATTCCATATGTGAAAGGCTCCCACTTAGGAACAATAGTTGTAGTTGTGTAGTTGTAACAAGAAAATACATTCTCCTTTACAACAGTGAACTGGCTACAACAATACAGTTTGTGGAGCAAAGGAATGGAAAGAAAGCATTGCACAGCAGTGTAAGAAGAACAGCAGAATTCACAGAGGAACATCATGGGAATTCCACTTAGGAAACATTGGTAAAGGTAACTCAAAAGTCATGCTGAATCTTGGATGAGTGTGTAATTTCACTTGTTTGTGACAAATTAACATAATAAGATAAATTAAACCGTTACAGTGCTAACATCAAAGCACTGCTTTTCTCAACTGATATTTAGCTTTTCATTCTTACCACTGGCTAGTCTGTATCCCTATTGTTGAGGATTATACATTTAAATTGATGCTTCCTCTGAAAAAGAGGAAGTTAAGTTAAGAAGCAAGGTGGAATTCACGAGATGAATATTTGGTGTTTCTGAAGAATCGAAACTAAATGTACATTGGCAAAGGCAGTTAAAATAGAAGTTGGTACATTGGGAAAAGAAAAACTCCAGAAAATGCAGTTGGTACCTCATAAGTACATGTACTCTTAATAACTTTGCATTTAACTAACCTGTGTCCTGGGTTACCCATGTGTACATGTTCTTGGTTTTTCTTTCAAACAATCGCTTGATTAATTTATGTTGTTGAAAACATTAGTCCATATTCCTGAATTTTGTGATTAAATACATTTTAACTCAATCCAGGTTTGGCTCATTGCCAGTTGTTTTGTCTTTGAACTCTTCTGTATCCATTACCAATTTAGAATCAAAGACCAGCTGTCCACATTTTCAACATTTAGAGCTTTACTAATTTCAGTTATGAATGTTATCAATGCATGCATTAAAATGTAGCCCCTCTCTGAAGTAATAGTTTACCATAGAGCATGACTGAAATAAGGTGTCTGAAAACTGATCTGACTAATTAAAAATGCTGAAATGAATATGGAATATTCACTCTTTGTAATATTGCTGACTTCTCACATCAGAGAGTAAACCATCCCTCATTAGATGCTAATCAAAAACTAGGATCATACTTCAGGAATTACCATTGTGCCTACCATAGTCAAAAATGTATATGGGGTACTCCAAGGACTGAGTTATTTAATTCTGGTAACATTAAATCTCCATAGTTTCCTTGCCTCTGGTGTTTCTTCAAGAATGAGGAAGAATTTTTAAAATGAGACCAGACATACCAAATGATAATATCATCAAGTTCTGTGTCAATGTGATTTGTATGTGTGCTTGAGGACGTTTTTCAGGTTGTTTCATGAAATGAATGGAAGTGAATTGGAAGTTAGAATGAGGCTTAAATGAACCACCACAAGATGTGGTTCATTCAGAGGACAGGGCCAACATGAAATGATTCCACCTGGTTTCTGAAGGAAAGGAGGAAAGGAAACAATAGAGCTTAAGGTGTTACCAATGTAAAAGGCCCTGTAAAGGAAATTGGAAGTCATTAAAGCATAATAGCAAACAGTGATTTTCAAATCAGCCCTTGCCTTTGTCTAGCGATTTGGGTTGGAAATAACATTAATGAGTCATGCAGGCAGATGGCAGGCACCTGACTGACCAGTACGAGTCACTGAGGAGAAATGGATATAGAAATTCCAAATGAATCCCTCCCTCCCAGGGCAACACTATAGCCAGTTGCCTGGCGGGGCTGACTGTTACAGTTGACGCTGGATGACTGATTAGCAAATTAAGTATCAAAAATGGGTAGAGCTAAATGGACAAATGGTTCATATCAGTTAGAGTTAATCTCGGCTTGGAATTCTTCAGTCACTAAATATTAAACTTCTGGCTAAAGTTAAATCATGATTGTGAGAGAATAGCATTTTGCATTTTGTTTTACCTTACATCTTTGATTTCATTTGCAGAGAAATATTTAATAAAGCTGTTATGGCATTTCAATTAAGATATTATAATTGTTTTATGGGGATACTGAGACAATTTACTTTGCGTGTGAAGTGTGACTTTTTATGGTAGTAGATATATGTGGAGACACTAATGGATATAAATGTCTGAATACACCCGGTATGAATGACAAAAGACTGGTACTCTAGGCGTCATATCTGCTACAAGCTAAAAGCCACCTGACGACTTTGGGATAGCAAATTAATAATACATTATACAAAGCATTAAGACACGCTTCTATTTATAAATAGGGGGGCTTTTGACAGAAAAGGCATTAAAGGTGTCACTCTCGGTATGTATAATTTACACTGTCAGAGGTTTCTAAATGGCATGTGGGTTTCAGCGTGGCTTTCTTGCCCGAAACAGAAGACCGGTAATATTAATAAAGCTTTTAGTGGAGACTGCCATTCTTGCTGACAGTAGTCTGACACTCGCGTGTCGAGTTTCCGTTTCCTGGGGGAGCTGACACAGCCACTGCGTGGTTTTGCGGTCCGTGCTCGACTTCCTACATCTCCATCACGAAAGAGTCCTGTCCGCAGCTCTGACATATTCAAAACGACTCACTCCTGGGACGCAGCAGCCAGGAAATATGATCAGCTAGCAGAAGGATCTTATGTAGAATGCAGACACACAAGATACCTGAATGACAGCAATTGTGGCTGGCCAGTGATGTTCGTGAGCTTACTTTTTGTTATAATATAACATTTATTTTACTGGTGGGTTTGTTGGAATTAATAATCTTGCTCTCGAGGTAAATGTGGGACAACAACAGGTAACAGGTAAGAGGTAAACCAATAGCATAACTTTTGGAATATCAAATAACAATTCACACAAACAATTACAATGTACATTGCGCAATTATCACTGGGTAAGTAAAAATGAGTGTTTTCAAGTCCACTAGGTGTCTCTCTACTCACACGAAAGCGTGTTTTCGTTTTATGGAGGTCTGTTTGCGGGTGCTTTTCTATGGCTGCATTAGTATGTGAGAGTTACAACCGAGAAATATTTTTGCAGGCATTGTAAAAAAGTATGCCGCAACGTGAAATGCGGTTTAATAGCGCCACGGTGCTAATTCCCATTCCCATGCTGTTCTCTGGCTTGACAAGGCGTGATATTTGCTGCTCTGTGCTGCCTGTTTAATAGAGCTGCTGTATGCTTTTTCTGCGTCTTGCAACACTGACTGTCCTAGGAGCTTCAGGGAATTTTAAACCTCTGAACGCTCTCTGACTTTCCTCTCTTCATAACGCCCTGTCCACATCTGTACATTACAGCGCGCCTTTTAAAGCGATCCAACTGTTCATATCACTGTTATGCAAGCATGCTGCAATGCTGCATCAAACCTAACTAGCAGTAAGTGTGTTACGCATAACTGTGGTGTATAAATTATAAGATTTTCTAGCTCTTGTAAACAATGTGTACTGTGTATGTTGACAGTTCAAACTCGTAGCGCAACGATTTAAAAAAAAAAAAAAAAACTGCGCAACAAATTGCGTAATTGGTCCATACTTTGCTTGAGGACCCAGAGAAGTGTTGTTTTCTTGTCCATTAAAGTTAATACCTATTTGGAATGTAACTGTTGCAGCCACTGTATGCATTCTGATTGTGTTAAGTGTTGTGAAATAAACATGGCAGCAATTACTCTGGGTGATACGTTCCATTTTGATCCTCCTTACATGAGATGGGACTATTAAACTAGACAGAGCCTATGAAGTTATGAATGGAATGTAACTTAACTTGCAGAAATGCAGCATTACCACTAGATGGAGACAAACCGCAGGAGAGAGAGTTGTGTCATATGAAAATTATGAACATCAGTTATGTTTCACAGTCTTAGAATACGCATGGATTCATTATTTAAAAATGTGCACTTATAAAAAAACTAAATAGTGATCCAATTTCACACTAAATGGACATAGAAACAAGGGAAATCCTTTTGTAGTCTGATTTCATATTGAGATGTGGTGAAATGATTAATTCACTTGTATGTTATTATGGAGTTTCCTAGCTCATAGTTCACACACAGGAAACCACTACAAAAGGATTTTATTTCCTGATTCACACTGGGTGATCACACTGGGTGATAAATTGAGCAACTGATGGTCTGACTGAGGTTTCCATCCTGAGCTGACCTTGTGATCTGATCTCCTGGGGATGCCTGATCAGCCGCCTCAGGGTAATGTGCCCTGGCCTGGTCCCTTACTGAGCAGCTCACAGGTTATTTTGGGAGAGACACCTGAGCAGCCACATTCTCTTTCTCCTTCCTGCCCCGCCACCTCAATGCCATTTTAACTGCTACTACTGCTCCATCTGACCTTCTGCCCTGCTGTGTGTGTGTGTGTGTGTGTGTGTGTGTGTGTGTGTGTGTGTGTGTGTGTGTGTGTGTGTGCATGTGTGTGTGTTTGTGTGCGTGCGTGCGTGCGTGCATGTGTCTGGTGTGTGTGACTGTTCCTCTGCATGTGTATGTGTTTGCTAGGACCATTGTCTGTACTGTTGCTTCATTGTACACTATGCTTCCCTGGTCACTTCTTCCCTCCTCCCAGTATAATTTAATGAACATGACATTTCATCTGTCTCCTCTTTCCTTAAACTGTAGTAAATATCAAAATGCCAAAACTGCACTCAGAGGAATTAGTATGACACTCCATACTCCACACCATTTTTTCTCTCCTCTTGACATTTTGGTATCACATTTGAAACACAGATCTCCCTGTTTATTTTAAATACCTACAAAGGCATGGATATCACATTTGCACTCAAAAGACACGGGTGCCCCTGAACATCTCAAAAAAAAAAAAAACATGAAGAATGTGGCACCATGCAAACTCTGCTCCCTGAGCAAAGCTCCTTCCTTAATCTCTCTGACTCCATACGGCTGCTCAGCTGAGCAGGAATGACAAATGGCACACTGACTTTGTGGCTGTGAATTTAGTACAATCATGTCATAGTGTGTAAAATACAAACAGATTCAAATATGAGGTGATCATAATATGTTAGCAGAGGCTGCCAAAGCAAAGTCAACCTCAGGACAGATCTTTCACTGTTCATAGGCATTCTAGCAGTGCAAGAGCATATTATAGCTTATTTTTCTGAACGATAAACTCTTAATGACTTAGGACCAGCAGAGCCTACAATAGCATCGCCCTTCTTTGGATAGTTTTCACTGTCTCAACTCCCACAGCTAGCCCTATCAAAACATGCTATTGAAGTAAACTCTTTAAATCAAACACTGCTTTATGTGGTAATAAAACATCAATAACCAAAGTTATACAAGTTGCTTTATTGTTATTGGTGGTGTGCAAGGAACTGTTACATGTATACTGTGATTTGTATTTAAGGAAGGTAGCAGGGAAGGACAAGTAATTCATTTTTTTCTACAAACAAAGCAATTCAAAGGAAGAGAAAGTAATTCATAGCTAAGCCAAGGTAGGACAGAAAATAAATTTTCTTTTTTCATATTTCTTTCTACCAACGAAATAAATCACAAGCTGAGCACCAGCTCCTTGCTTGAAACATGGCCATTTTTATGGGATGAGGCCTGCTTAGTGTGGTCTCTTTCATGAGTGCTCCATGGGTCCTCAAGTCCTGTCCTCTATAAAGAGAAAACAAAAGGATCGTTCAACCACCAACCATCCATAGGACAAAAAGGACAATTCCAAGGCTTGACACACTGTTTATTTATTTACTTATTTATTTTATAACACATGAAAAATTATGTAAGTGATATTCCTCTGTCATTGGACCAGAACAAGGCAAGGACCTTTTTCACAGCTCCCTCCTCCAACAAATACACAGGGCACGGTTTTAGGGTTTCCCAAATCCCCCTCATCACAATACCTGGCTTTTCAGCTGACAGAAGACATTTGCAAGAAAGCATTGTGAGTGTAATTTCATTATTTCCAATTGTCTTTGATTTTGGGCACCCCCTTTATTTCACACCCAGGTAAAATCTGCTGTAATGTTGTAGGAATGTTCTGTGATAGCTGGGTATCCAGGCTATCTAACTAATATACATCTTGTTTGATATGCTCTCTGTGTTCATTTTAAATATTTGTATTCCTTTGTAAAGGACATGAATTTTATCAAAAGTGCTATTATTATTATTATTATTATTATTATGATTATGAAAACAGGACACTTGTCATATGTTTTAGGAGAGTAACTAACTCATCTCCATTCTCAGTGGTAAACTGCGGATGCAGCTGGTTTATAAAGCTGCAAATCTAAAACCTCAGGAGTGTCTGTGGACACTGTTCTGCATGAGGGAAAAGACTTTTAATATGTGCATTTGTATTAGCTATGGTACTCAGCCCTGCTGCTGTGAGACACACCTAAGAGCCCCCAGATGTTGGAAAGTCCCTGAAGTGAACGTTTTAACAATGAGTGGGGTTTGATCGGGAATGTTTCCATTAGTATGGAACACCCTCTGTGTGTTTGCTAGTGTGTTTGTGAGTGAGGGTGCAGGGGGAGTATTGGCAGCTAAAGCTCAAGCTTGGCTAGCCAAAAAAGGACAATCATTGACATTGTGGTGCAGTGGCAAGCACTAGCATGCCTAAAATGCCTTTGCTTTCAATCACACAACTTTCATTAGCTGGGGACCCTCATTGACAGCATCTTTCTGCCTCTTATCGACTGCTTTCAGAATGGCCAGACTTCTGATAGCCCGAAACGTTATTCCCAATCCCAGTCAATGGGGAATTCCAAATACCTTCCCGCTTGGCCTGGGCAGCTCTGATTGGACAACAGCGATGGCTGCAGTATGCATTAATCCGAGCCACACGCTAATCGGAGAGAGCCACAATTTTCCCTCGGCCCCTTTCTCCTCTCCCCTCTTGCACGCTGGAGCCCTCCCGCATTATCTGCCCAAAACAGGTGGAGCTGAACGGCCGGTTTTATCCCACTATTAGCAGGGGGCTTAAAGAGGAGTCAAAAATCTCCTGGACAGCCCGACTGGATGTATCTGCTGTAACACTTGTTTCAGCCCAAACACCCCCCCCACACACACACACCAAGCATCCTCCGCATTCCATATGTTTCATTTTAATCTCTCTATCCTGACAGTCCAAATAAATTAGTTATTGTAATGAGCCGGTCTCTGGTTGCAGGTACCCAGGTGTAGTGCTGCTGAATACCTCATCAGGTTATTAAACCCCCCTCCTCCACCCCCCCATTCGTCACCCAAAACATCCCTCCCGTCTCCAGCTGAATAGGGCACCACATGTGAAGGGCACTGTGCTTGTCACTTTCAAACCGTCTTTGGTCCTTGAGAAGTTTGAAAGAATTAATAATACAAGGCTGTAGTAACTGAGGTCCAGTGTTCTTGGAGAAACATTTTTGTTCTGAAATATTTTTTTTGTTATTTTGAAATGTTACAGCGTTGCAGACTCAGATTCAGTTCTACGCTCGGGCAAACACAACATGACACAAAGCAATCACCTTACTGTGTGTTCACTCTTAGGACACTGAGGGGGACTACCTGCTGCACCTTCTCTGTAGGATGAGGTTGAGGTTGAAAAGGCAGCTGACCCTAATATCAAATGGTATATATTCAGCCTCTCCTTGTGCAAATATTTGGGCTGAGGTTCTGTTCTCAGTGGTTCATGAACCGACTGATCCTTGTCTGTTTGCAGTGTCACAGCTAAAGGTGCAATCTCATTAATAAATTATTCTGTACAGACCATTTGTATGTATTCCAAGGAGATAGTGCCAGGTCTACATCATTATATCTAAAATATACTTTTATAACACATTTGGAAATATATCTTTGAGTATGTAACTGTGTTATGAAGAAAGTCAAAGATCATTTCTTTAGATGTACAGAGTATTTGCAATTTTCCTTGAACAATTCAAGTAATAGAAATTAAACATTATACACCTTATAAAATATGTGTAAAAAACAAAAAGAAATGTGTGAAGTTTTCTTCATGATAAAAGTCACAAAAAAGCTGACAAGGGAGATAAAATGGAGACTGATGCAGACCTCTCACATCAAAACATGTTGTTAACAGAGAAGGAAGTGATGACACAGGGGAAAACTTTTACAAACAGACTTTGATTCCATTCCTTACAGATCCTGAAATGGAAAAAAAAGAAAAAGGAATCCCAGGTGGGAACCAGGGGTTAGTAAAAGTTCCCTACAACACGACACACAAAACAGACTGAGACACGCCTGACTAGAAGAAGCTGCGTTTTATAGCCTTACCACAACCACAAAACACAAATACGAGTAGATTTTGATTTAATGGTGCCTTTCGACTACTGTCGGAATCCAGGACAACCCACCAGGACGTCAAACCCCCTGGCAGTTTCAAGCGGGCGCTAGGACGAGCCAAGATTGTTATCCTTTCATTAATGAGTTCTGGGATCGCCTGAAGAAGAGGTAAGAGGTAGCATGCAGAGGGCTTTGCTATTCTGAAGGTTGGACAGGTGCCTGTATTGCATACAGAGCCCTTTTGCCAAAAAGCTGGTCCAGTTGGAGTCAAAAGGGGGGAAGGAATTGCAAATCATTCAATGAGAGATGACAAAACAGTAATAATGTGAATCCACAAGGTTTGTTCTTGTTAAAAAATGTCTGTTTCTTCCTCCTCCTGTACTCCAGCCAAATGAATGTTTATCTCTTCGCTTTTTGACAAATGAGGACCATTAAAAGGAAACTCCAAAAATGAGATGGGGGAAAATGCTCCTTTAGTCACACAATGGGAAATGTGAAATCGCCCTGGATGCCTGAAATAGTGAAGCCCTCCTAACGCTATTGGCAATGTTCCGATTCTTCCCTCCCTTTTGTTGGTATGAAATATGTTTTTATTTAAACTGTAATTTCGGTAATTCCACAGATCTTGTTTCAGGCTTTGATTTGAGAAATTGAGGTGACTTGAGGTTGGCTTAGGCCCTTTCATTTTGTGATTTTCACAAAAAAAAAAAAGAAGTAGACCATCGCTGGGATTTTCATTTGGCTCAGAATAAGTGGCAGCCCTTAGTTTGCCGTCTCCAATTGGTGATAAGTTGTCTCTTACGTCTGGAATAGAGTTGCAAATTCATTGCATTTGGGTGGGGGAGTCAATTGAAGACTAACGATTCAATATGTTTGTGTGTGTGTGCTTGGTGCATAGATGCATTATGTTTGGCTGTGTGTGGGTGTGGGTGTGGGTGTGGTATGTGCATGGGGGCTGTTCATTTCTCTGTGGGACTGTTGCATTAATAAGCTCCAGGAATGGGTTGAGCTGACAGAAGATGAGTCTTTTAGTCATGTTGTTTGGCCAGAGCCTCTGTATATAGTGTGATCTTTTCCACACTGATACCTCAGCTGAAGGAGGTCCAAGCTTCCTTGGAACACAAAGACCTGCAGACCTGGGACCCCTCTCTCTCTGACAGAAAACAGTCTTGGCTCCAGCGTCCCTCCACAGCAGACAACCCAAAGGAAGTGACATCAGGCATCCTTCACCTCTGCTCTCAGCCAGCTTCCTGTCTAAGTGTGACATAAATCAAACACATACGTTCCACAGCAGGCCTGAAGGGCTTCTCAGGTATCATCTGCCCTTATTCTCCTGACACTTCTGATGGAGATCATTCACCATGAGCTGAGTACTGCCATACAAACACAGAAATCTAACAGTATGAAAGACATTAACATAGGGGATATTATAAGGCCATTCGTATACCTATAATGAATGATATTCATGCGTATCTATATCCGGCAAATGCTAACTTGTATTTATGCTTTCAAACTCCATGTGCTCTAGCAAGGTAAGTTAGCAAAAAGCTATTTTTTTACATTAGTTGTTTTTCCCTAAAAAAAGTTTTCTGGTGCGGTCTGTTGGGTGTCTGACCTTTAAGTCCTACATACTGGATTCCTTGGGTGATTACAGGTCAGTCCCAGACACAGCAAACCCAGTACTGCTGATCCTCTTTTACCATAACCCTCTGAACTTTCTCACCTCTGAAATAAAAATGATGGCAAACTGACTATATATATAGACCATATACTATACACTGTCTATATGCTCTGTCCCATACATCAAATAACACATTATTTTTCACACATTTATGTATTTGGAGGATGTACATTTAAATGTGTTGTACAACACATTTATATAATATCATCTATATTAAATGAAGTACATATATTTTAAAATATATGTACTCCATTTATTACTGTAGTTATATGCATTTTATTTACATATTTTTCTGCATGGAAATGATTGGGGACAGGCTAACTATATTGAAAGCTTCTTTCGTATTCAGATATGAATGATAGTCTTGAAATTTGGAAAGCAACTACCTTTAAAAATCTATCTCATATCGTACAGTTTTAAAACATCCTTTATTGCTTATTGCATATTACATCAAAATGAAAAATGTTTATGCTCTTTTTAAGTTGTGATTTAGTTAAATTATAAGATTTTTTTCTATTATTTTGTCTACCATGTGTATGTGATTTTGAGGGTCTGTGTTGCAACCGGAATGACTGTCATGCTGTACACACTTTCAGAGTAGCCTGTGAGCATGCAATCTTTCCTATGCTAAAATTCACAGCGAGAACCTCCTGCAGCCTTTTTTTTACATTAACTAAGCATCCATGTATTAAGGTCTGAATCTTATGTATTGTTTTTTGTACTACTCTTCACTGTAGTGCACTTCATATACAAAGAAAGGTTGTCTATATAATAGGTTTTGTTTTCAGGAATCTGGTTTTAATTATTTTTGTCAACTGTTCAACAGATCTGCGTGTATAAAAATCTAATTCACCATATATATATGTATATATATAATTTCAATATTATTTAGATAAAAAATTACTGTGAATTTCTCTCAGTGAGATTTGTTCTATTGTAAATAAATGAGGCACTACTGGATATTACAAGTCATGGTTATAAGACAGAAAGGTGAGGACGTGAACCCATGACCGTCTCACACACATTCATTACAGAGAGGTCCCCTGTGATTCCCAGAGACCCAGATCCCTGGTATTCCGCGCCTCAGGGTCTGATGTTGCCGGCATTTCTCAAACACAAATGAGACGTGTTTCACATGTGTCCCTTTTTTAAAGCCAGCATAAAGCGAGGAATATGGCAAGTTCTGCAGGAGGAAAGCAGAGTGACCCTCGTCCCTGGGGGAGTGGCTCTGTCCCATTCTCATGTGTTTCAGGTTTCAGAAGCTGTACTGATGGGCATTAGTAATGCACCCCTTTACTGAGAAAAGGCTGCTACTACACCCCCCAATCCAAGCTCTTTTTTCCCACTGATTTTTAAAAGATCAACACTCCTCAATATGACATCATCCCCCCACTCCATCTCTTTTTGACATGACCCTTGTGCAAGCTGCAGCCTGACACAAAATGACCCCGGGAAGCTCTCCTTACTCTCAGATTATTTTAACATTGCTTTGTCAATCAATGCTTTTCCTTCCAGACCCTCCCCACCATTCCCTCCCCTATCCTCCTCTGACAGCGGGCCAAATATACCCATCATAGCCACCTCAGCTACCAACCCCCCAAAAAAAAAAAAAAAAAAAAATCCATCCACTCTGATGCAGTAAAAGAAAGTTAGGACATTGCAACATTTCCACTATTAAAGTATGATTGTGCCTTTGTTTTTTCTTTTAAATTTACTCACTCAAGGAGACCCCTGATTGTCTTTCATTTGCTCACTATCCCTCTCCTTCTCTGCTGTCCCCAGCCATAGCTCCCATAGCTCCCTGTGGTATTTTCTCTGTTAATATGACAAGCAGAGGGCTAACTCACCTCTGATCCATCTCTGAGATCCGTGTTTGAATAACACGTTTATGGCTTTCCTCCCATTTAAGATATATGGTTGTTTTTTCCTCTTCTTTTTAAGCCAGCGATGTTCAAACACAATAGAAAATGATCTGGCACAGACCACACAGACCTCTGTGATTAAACTAAAACAAAGATTTGCTCTGTAGGTAATGTCTTTCCTGTGGCAGACATCTGTCAGTTATTTCCTCAAAGAGACAACCTTAGCTGAGAGCAACGCTGATCAAAGTGCAGTCCGCACTAAGTTATGAACTTCAGAGATAGCTAAAATTGATTCATGAGAGAAATAACCAAGTAGAAAATTATTATAATCTCCAGATTAAATATGCATTTTAAAATGTTAGTTTTTAGGTGGCTTGCATGCTTGATCAACTGCTTGGTACAACAAATTAAATATGTGTTGAGGTAATATATTTTTTTAAAAGCATTTTTGACCAGTTACACAGGGTGTGCTCAGTGTAGGAATATTGTTACTGGATATTCATACTGAATGATATGTGTACAGCAAACTTATGATCAGTCTTCAATGACCAACAGTGGAACAAAATTTAACTACATTGTGTAGTTGTGCTGTGTCATTATTTTTATTTATCATCACTACATTATCTTTATTCCTTATTTTTTTATTGTTGTATTGTGTTTTGAGTTTTATGATTCAGATAGTAGCAATGATGATACTATTATTCTAATGACAACAACAACAACAACAACAACAACAACAACAACAACAACAACAACAACAACAACAACAACAACAACAACAACAACAACTACTACTACTACTAATAATAATAATAATCATAATCATACTAATTAGTAGTAGTAGTAGTACTAGTACTTCATTTTATCCCTTTATACAATTTGTATATCACAACGGTATCTCCCTCTTTCATTTTTGAAAAAGCGCATTAACTGAACTTTTTGTTAGAATAATGCCCATGCAAAATAACAGTACTGGGAATTGCTGCATGAAGAATGTGAAAATGAATGCACGTGGTAAGTGTTTACAGAGCCTGTTACTGAAGTGCAGTAAACAAAAGAGCATGAGTCAAAGAGTATCAGAATAATAGGTTACAGTTCTTCATATTTTTCATATTCGTAGCGGTCTGCCCTGACAGGGCTCATGGTATATTTTACTGCACAATTGGAGCGCTTGATAAACGTGGTACATGAAAAACAATGATAGTCAATAACTTGAGGGTTCTGACAGGGCTTTTCTTCCTGTTTGCCAAGTACATCTCTCTTCCTTTCTGTAACTTCTTCCATATTTAATCTTCATGCCCAACTCCCTCTCCTTCTCTCTCTCCCTCACCCCTGCACACTCTCTCTCTCACACTCTCTGTCTCTGTGTAGTATTCTGCCAAACCTTGTTCCTGTCTTCTCTCCAGCTCTGGCAGAAAATCGCATATCCTTATTTTGAGAATGTCATTTCTGTCAAAGTGCATCAATTCCCAAATATGTGTGTCTGCCTGCATGCATCTGTGGTTCTAGGAATGGCTATTGGTAATAATTTCAGTTTGGTCTAGGCAAGGATTACGGCTAATGAGAATCAGGGGAGAACAAAGCCCTTTGATCTATTCATCCAGAACAATACCAATTTGGCAGCTGATGTTTTTCACCCACAGCTTTTTTATTTCTGCTACAAAGTCTTTACATGAGTGGTCTATTTGCATGGAAGTACAATGGTAAATTCATAGCTGGTACAGTGCTAAGATCAGACAGCACTGATTATCACCAGTTATGTGTGTAGGTGTGCATGTGTGTGTGTGTGTGTTTGAGTGTCTGTGTAGGTGTGTGTGGTGTTTGGTATAAGGTTTATGGTCTAAAATCAAAGACATCTCTGACATCAATATATGTGTGCATGTGTGTCTGTGTGTGTGTGCGCGCGCGTGTGTGTATGTGTGTCTGTGTGTGTATGTGTGTGTGTGTGTGTGTTTCTTCTTTGCAAAGCTGTAACAGACTGACAGAATTAGGCAGGGAAGATCAAACACGACGCTGACATATGGCGCTGGCCGTTGAGTGGTCGAGGCCTGTGTGAGAATGCTGGGCTGGCTGAGACGCTCTGAGCTCTCATAGAGCTGCCCCTGCTGCCGACCACATGGAGTGGACACTGCTCTGACAGCCAGAGCCTCGCTGGGCCTGAGAGCAGTCTGCCCTCACACTCCCAGTCTCCAGCATGTCCCCCTGCTGAGATGATAGTGCTGCACATCGGGTTTAGCAAAGCCATGTTTATAATGTCTCACTCTCTGCTTCAACCTGACCGATGATCACATTACATTAACCATGTCCTTTGTGTTTGTCAATGCCAGTGCTATCACCAGACACAGTAATGTAAGATTAAAATTGGCTTGTTAAAATGTTAATTCCTGAACATTTACTTAAATCGGGCATCTAAAACTTAATACATTATAAAAACATAACCATAAGTATATGAACGTTTGTTCAGTTCCCTGACCTGCAGGTGCCTGGCTGGTCAGTAGATATTGCCAGAGGCCATTAAGACTGATTACTTTAACTACCTTATCCCCTATTTGAAGGCTGAGCTGACATCGACCAGGGATCAGTGATAATAACAGAAATAATTATTTTCACCAATATCCAGAGCAAAAAATATTTCATATGACTGCATATTTTAGTTGATTTAATATGTTTTGTAATAAAAATCCAAACGATCGTAAATATAATTGAATGAGGAAATTATATGGAAAAACACAATTATAATATAATGGTACTTCCATTTTCAAATATATTGGGAAAAACAAACCAGTATGCAGGGCTAGAGTAAAAACAAAAAACGAGGCCACAAGCAAAAGTGGTTACTAGATCCTATTTTTCACCATCGCTAATGCAGAAGATTTGGCTCACCACTCCAAATGTCTGAGTGTGGATTTCTTTGTTCCCATAATGTGGCTCTTGGAAAGAGATTTTGCCTTGGTGAACCGCACAGCGTCTTGAACTCCAAAACAGCCCCATCCATAGAGAGCTGGAGCTTGTCGTCATTATGGGGCTTCACATGTAGGATGAAATGTAAACTGAATGACATTAAAGGTAGCAACTCACACTTGCGGTTTGAGAATTAATGTTGACTAGATCTTGACTTTGAATCAAATGTTGATAATACCCTTACACCTAAGCTCTAATTTAATATACAATGTTACTCTTCACTGGATTGTCTTTCCCATGTGCAGTAAGGCCTAAGTCTGTTCATAACAGACTCATGTAATACTTGGAGCATGGTCTCTTTCCCTGGTTTCTGCTTTTAAACTTGCCGTGCCTTTTCCTTTTCCTTTTTTTTCCAGATTTTGGATTATCTAAACTGTGGGGCATGTTAATGTTTTTTTTTTAAACTTGTTTTGACTTGCTTTTTCATATTATAGTCTCTTCACTAACTGTTCCTTGCTAAATTTAATTAGGATTGATTGTATTATTACCTGTTTTGCATAATTATTTCAGGGAATTGGTTATTAATCTTTCACAGGCAGTGCCTGTGTTTAATCCACAAAAATAGGCAATTTGGAATTAGTGAAGTTGCCTGGTGAATTTGTCAGGCGCCAGTGGTACATCACAGCAATCCACACAAAAATCTATCTTACTGTATGCATTTCTAAACTCACAACACTGCTCGCCTCGGGTGATGGAATTTTGTGGTAGAGAAACTTCAAGTAGGGAATCTTACATACAGAGAGGAGGGAGTCCATTTAAAACAGTGATTTGTAGAAACAAACAAAAACATGTTAAAAACTGAGAATTATCTCTCATAAAGTCATGATATTTTTTATCCATTCGAATTTAATTGCAAGTGAGGAGAGCTCTCATGGGAAATGATATATGTGTACACCCATGATGATGATGATGATGATGATGATGATGATTATTATTATTATTATTATTCCCACATCATTTCAGCTCCACACTCGGACTGGACTCAAACACAAAACTCACAGTGTACTAGCAAAACTCAGACAAAATGAAGCACACAATTAAAAACATGTTACATTTCCTATTTGCTTTGGAACAAAATAGCCAATAAGTTAACACTACCATTAATAACCATTATGCAAAGGTGAGATCAATGAAACACATTATTAAATAAATGATAAATGCATCATATCCACATGTTTTTTTTTCACTGATACCCCTATAAATGTTGCTGTTTACAACAGCATGCTCCTGTAATCTGTACAAATTCTGACTGAGTATGCTCAAATGTAGAAACATTACAAATCAGAATTTACAGTTCAATTTTCCAGCAGTCAGGAGTTTAAAACAAAGCAAGAAATACTTCACCTAAAGGGAATACGTCACCATATGTAGAGACAGAAAAAGGAAAGGTCATTGCATACGAAGTGATAAAAAGTAAAAGTTTATTCGGCCTCAGCATCCTCTCTATGGCTTGAGTCAAAGCCAGAAGTTTTCGGCTACATCACAAGTGATGCTTCTCCTGGCCAGTCAAAGGGGAAAGCCCCCTTGGTATAGCTTATCCACCCTGGGCAGGACTCCAAAGGTATGTCCCCACTGGGATCCTTCACAGCCTGGAGAAGGCTTGCCCTGTCAAAAAGATTCCTGTCATAGACCTTCTACCACCGTGCAGAGAACTCCTCAGTAGTGTTACAGAATGCCAGGTAGGGTGGGAGAAAGATCTGGGAATCTGAGGCTGCTGGTGAACCGATCACAGACTGGAGTGGTATGGAGGAAACTGTCACTATCCCAAACGATAATATAGCAAAGCTGCTCAGGCCTCCCTGGGTGCCTTTGCTTTTCTACATGAAAATATGAGGTTTCATTGATGATGGCTGCACTCTATGAAAACAATTGTGTGCATGGTTTTGCAAAAAAGGTTTAATGCATACACAGTTTGTGTGAGAACATGTGAATTATGCTCATGGTTTTGTTGAAATAATATTTAATTTTGCATATCAGCTTGTGTTTTGTAAAAGTTTGCGTATAGATCTGATTTCAGGGTAAGCGATTGTGAAAGACTGAGAGAGAAGAATTTTAGTATCGGGAAAGTTCAATAAGCATCTCAATAAGCACTTTATTTGTCTTATGAATTGCTTTCCAGATTGTGCAACAACATCATGAAATGGATACAGAAAAAGTATCCTACTGCTAGTGATTAGATTAAACCTGTTTCCACCACAGGGGTAGGACCACTGAAATACAAACTGTCTCCAATGTGCAGTGATACAGGGGTTACTGTCACCAATTCCCACTCTGGATCTCCAATGGTCGCCCTCTTCACCAGTCAATCAGAGCCCTTTCTAAGACCTTTAAAGCCACTGCTCCCGTTTACGTTTCAAGGAGCCTCCATTTTTTCCCTTCCGTTACCCTGACTAATTACTGTTATGGTTAGTTTGCATTTTGGCAGGCCAGACCTCTCAGCGACATTCAAGCTATTATGTCTAAAGCACTTGTCAAAACAACGCTCAGACAAGCGCCGGTGTCTGCGAGAGCGGCCAGGGAAAGTGCGGGTGGGCAAGCTTGCTGGCGCTCGCATCAGAACTCGACGGCTCTGGTCCAGAGGCTTGCAAACCGCATCAGGAAACAGAGTTCAGAGAAATTAGTGAGCCTTTTCTTGAAGGCTTGTGTGTAATAAGGGCCTTTTTTGATCCTGGCTTTTGTTTAACAAAAACTTGATCACTGTATGCTGAAGTCAGTAATTTGTGGGATGAGTTTCTGTTAATCCAAGTGTCTTCGATTTACAGTAAGTCATAAAGTCCTCCACGCTACCCACCCACTCAAACATACATGCACACACACTCACACATACACACATACACACCCACACACACACACACACACACACACACACACACACACACACACACACACACAACGCCTTCCCCTTGTCTATCTCTGATCTTAATTAGTTTGCTGCGCATAAAATGTTATTACATTTGGAAGAAAACCCCTGGTTCATGACCAAAAGAAAGTGTTGTATAACACTCAGAGAGGTGCAAGCTGAGTGGGTGAAGACAGTTGGTTGGGTTTTCTGCCAGGCATACAGTAAGTTCAGAGTAAATAAAGAGGAGGGATTCACACCAAGACCTCTGATTGGCTAACAGAGGTCTTTGGTCATGACCATCCAGGCTATGTAGATGTCTGGAATAAATGTCCTGTCTCAATTAAGGCAGTCTGATAAGGAACAAATATTAAAATGTATTTTAATTTTTGAATTTTTCCTTTTTCCCTCATAACTTTCATTTCCTGATTTGTGTGTTCTCTACTGTGTGCTGAAGCCTACTCTGTGACATCAGAGCATGTGTTCTCATCAAAAGCATGTGATGTCAGTTGCTGCTAGTTTCTGCTCCACAGTCCAGTTGAGGTTGCATCGACATGACACAGAGAAAGCTACTACATGTGCATCTTAGAGCTGGCAGTCTCTGGGCATCTGTTTGACTAGAAGAAGCAACAGGTGGGTGATGAAATGTGGACATCCGACCAACTGTATCCCTCCAACCCTGGGTGATGCTATGGTCAACGCACTGGCTGTGCCCATGTTCAAAAGCAGGCCAATAGGCCCATGAATGCCCTACACTTCTGCTGTGATAAAAGCCACCCAGCAGTCCCTTACATTAAACTTTAAAGAGCTTCATTACATTTTGCAGTATGAAAGAACAACAAGAATGCCTAAAGTGATGTATGATGGAGGGTTTGATGGGAAGGAATGATGTCACAACCACAACATTTCTCTGCAAACTGCTGGCCTGGGCCACCTTGGTTTCCTCTGCATATTTATTTGTCCTGACTTTTTAAGGGTGATTGATGCAGTGAAAGGGGCTCACAGCAGTCCTGCCAGGACCGATCCCGCACATGCTCTCTTGGATCTGGAATTCTCACTTCTCCAGAGAAATATCACTCAACAGCTTTTCCACGCACAACACACCCCGGTAGGTCACCATCGTCTTTATGCTGTGTGTTTTCCTCGCCTATGTTCTCATACTGAGCAATCTAATATACAGAGATTGAATCTTTATATTTCTGCTGTGGGAGGGATTTATGAGAAATCCCATGGGTTTGTGCTCTGGGCATGTCTGCCATTTATTTAGTAAATGAAGGGTCTTACATTTGGATTGAATATATTCCCTTCTCAATTAATCATCAAGCCTGACCTCTGTAAATGTCTGAGCTGCCTTGTGTTAAATGAGACGTTGTGATGGCTGAAATGATCATTAACGATATGCAGAGCCTATCCAGTGATGTGACGCTATATCTACAGTCAATCTGAGAATTGTTGGAACTTTTGATGAAGATAAACAAACAAGGATGTACAAAATAGCAAAGAAAAGTTATATTGTTAAAGCTTATGTCCAAGCATATGGGGAAATTATATTCTGTTTGAATACAAACATTTTTAAAATTCTTACTTTTCTTTAATCCCAGTGTTCTCATCGGGATGATTGACATCACACTGGCTGTTTTTTGGAAAACTAAGAAAAGGAGTTGATTGATAAATCATTGCATGTTATCATCTTTTTAAATCACAAATCGTCAACCCTCCTTCCATAACATAGAAAATAATCCGTTTTTGTCTTTTCTTAAAGACAAATTCTCCTCATTCCCCTCTCCCCTTTTCTACTTGAATTGAGGTTTGCCCCACATATTTTGACCGCCAAACCTAAATCTTACAGTTCATATGGTGAGTAGCCATAGACAAAACATTCACTTTTAAGATGCAACATCTTGGTCTGGAGAGAGTGTTGGATAGAAATAATGCTTTTCAAAGGCTTAGCAGCTTCTTAGCCTGGCACAAGCTCAACAGTTATTACCTTACTGACCTATACCCACAACCAAACCTAGCAACAGCACTGCAGGGATTTCAAATCTGAGTTGTGGGACACACAGATGGGCCACAAACATATGCCTTTACTCTGTGTGCAGCCCTAAAGCTCAAAGTATCTCATATTTTAATACAGGAGAGATATGTGTGAATAGCCATTTGTTGCTATTTGAAAGATCAGACCAGTGGAGCATAAAATCTGTGGCATGGGGTATTAATAATTCAGACAGAGGAGAGAAGGCCTGCTGGGAGTTTAGAGTGGATGTGTGCTGCCCACAGGCCTGGTCAAACTGCCTGAGGGCTGATCACCTTTACCGCTACAGGCTCCACTGTCTGCTACATTACAGTACACTTTCAGTAGTTAGCAGATGTTCTTAGCCAGAGCAGCTTTCACAGTTTTCCTTTTTCCAACTATACATTTACCCAGCTGGATATTTACTGATGGTAGTGTAAGGCTACAGCTTGGGTGAACTACTTTGTTCAAGGGTACAATGGCAGTGACTCAACTGTGAATTAAATGTGCAACCTCTATATTACAAGCCTAAGTCCCTAACCATTGTCCTACACTGCAAGCCCTCACTTCTACTCTCCAGTACAACCCACAGCCTCCTCCTACTACCACGTCTGTCATGTCATGCAGAAGATGATGCATGTGTGCATGTTTTAGTCTTCTGTGAAAACCAGTGGGACCAGTGACAATACAAGGACTACACCAGAAATAAGTGTCTGTATTGCATTCATGTTCTATCTTGTGGCCTTAAACAAACATGTCAGATTTTGGAACAATTTCAGGATGTTTTAAATAAAATATTTTAATCCAAAATGCAATCCAAATCAATCCGATTTACACTGTAAACCGTAACTGCTTGGAACAGGTCAACAGGTTGTTCAGGCACAGTAGTGGATACTTTCTAGACTTCAGGCAAATGACAAGCCAAAGTGGATTAAAATTAGTCTATTACCATCACTATGTATTCTAAAGATCCAACTAAAGACATAGATATGTTAATAAATATATAAGAATGTTAATGGCTGTATGCCTAAATAAGTATGAATCAGCACACTGCACTCCTTAAGCAATGCACTGTGACCTCACACTGAGGGGTCCTTTAATTTCTCATCAATACAGTTTTCTGTTTCTGGGACAGCCTGCACCACTTCCAACTTTGCCAAGAAAATTTGCCACAAAACACAAAGACTGCACTTAGAAAAGGGAGCCTCAAAATAGCACAAGCATATGGCTCTTTGATCCTTATTTTCCATGGCCACCAAATTACAGGCTATATGGTCAATGAGGCATCTCAAGAAACAGACACCTGATCTCCCCCAGAAAAACCATTTCTCCCTCTGTAGAGATTCTTGAAGTAGCCTTATGTTACAGGACCAAAACAAAAGGCTCCATAAAGACCCCTGTTCAATGTGTTAAGTGCTGCCCATAATTAGAGCCAACACTAACGAGATCCCCACTGCCCAGGATCGGCACAGCGCTCCTGAGCCACGCTGAGAGGCTGGGCAGGGAGCATTATTTCCAGGTGTTTTCTTGGAGGTGGCTGTGAAAGGCATTAACGCCATCGGGAGCTAGCAAAAGAAGAATGACATTTATGGGGAGGGGGGACGCAGTGGTCTGTGACCAAAAGCCATCACCACTCCCGTCTTCGGCATTTTATGTCATGTCAGTCATCTAGTGAAAATGATTTGGGCCAGCTTCCTCTCTGGATCGTTTGGTAATGGAGACAGGATGTTTTACAACCAATCTCTCTCAACGGGAGCCCTCACCCTCTGCCAAAGCATTTACGATACCTTATGACCCACTCTCAAAAACTTGTGCAGATATCAAATACAGTTAAGATGTCTGCCGAAGCAACGACAAACCATCCCTCTCACAACACTGCAGCTGGAGTAGCAAAAACTTAAAGATGTAAAGAAGCAACACTGCAAACTTAAGAAGCATCACTGTGGAACCATGGACTTCTTATATCAACTGTATTAGTTCTCTGAAAAATCTCTCATCCACCTTGAGTATCAAAGTGGAGCAGGAGGAGAAAAAATCCTGTCCAGATCTCTTCCAGATCTCTATTTATTTTTTAACTCACAAAGTAGTCAGACTGTAGGAAATACTACAAGCTCTGTAATGGTGAATATAATGGGGATAAACAAGAGTGCTGTGCTCATGGCTGTAATAAAATAATAGAAGTTTTGAACAAAACAGCAGTGTGTGGATATCCTTTTATGATTTTACATAAACACTGGAATACACTGGAATGACAAATATTTGGACAGGTTCCTAATAAAAATACAAATCACAATAATCCAAATATGTGCTGCATTTTTTCGGGAGATAGAAACTAGCATCAGTGACAGGTCATCTCGTTTCATAATGCTTAAATAGACATTGCAAAGTTTTGTACTTAGTGAGGCATGTTGATGAAGGATTGCTGATGGCTATACATTTCATCGGATTTTACATGACAAATTTGTCCTCCTTGCTGTTCCTCTCTCTTCTCTTCCTCCTCCTCCTCCCACCTTTCCTCTTCCTTTGCCTCTTGACACTGTGTTCTTAGCCATTGTTTTCAAATACATGAGAGCTCGCCTGTAGCCTTTGTGCTAAATCTGTGACTGCTGATTGAATAATTAAAGGAAAGTGTTTGTGTCTTCGAGGAGTGAACATGCCCCGTTGATAACTGAAGGTTAGTAGTCTCTTCCATGTGAAAACAACAGATTTCCTTTGTGAAGATTATGCCTCATGAGGTGAAATGTGGGGATTGCATTAGTAAAGGATTAATTAAACTGAAATTGGTGTGAAAACAAGTGTGTTTACTGTTTTTTTTTAAATTTGTCAGTCTTTTTTCACATGAACTGAATGTTTTCCTCTCTAGGGTTATAGCACCAGTGAACCAAACATATTTACACACACTATATGATGTTTAAATATTTGAACTATCATATACAGCTGGGCACTGTAATATGGGCACCATAATGTTTGTGAGATATTAATGTTATGTAAAGTTATGTAAAGTTGTGAAGAAGTCATGTTTAGTTCTTTGTTGCATAATTACATGCAATGATTGCTTGAAGTCTATGACCCATAGACATCATCAGATGCTGAGTGTCTTCTCTGGTAATGCTCTGTGTCTTTGTCCCAAATATTAAGGAGGGTGTTGTATATCCATATGTAATTACACTCTGTCAATATTATATGTTTTAATCTTGTTTTAATGATCTTATTTTGAGAGATAATCATTCACTTCACCAAAGTGGGCCCACAAGACTGATATTTTAATCCAAAAAAGCTACAGCATGTCATTACCAACAAAAAGCAGACAGTTTTGGTAATGACACCATGTGTTTTGTGTGGTTTGTGTGAAAATATGTCGCTATGAAAGTAAAGGGTTTGAAAATCAAAGGAATTGCTTTATGTCACAGCTACAACATAGTCATCATTACTTCTACGCAGCTGTTACCATGACATTCTGAATCATTAACATAGTCCTCCAGTAAACATTAGTTTCCCCTATAATAAATCAAATTACAGCCTTATAAATTGTTTACACACACTGCAACTGCCTGCTGTATTTTGATATTCAGTAAGGTCTATTCATTAGAAGTATGATTTGGTTGAAAAACATCTTTGTTAGGGGAGAGAACATGGCTTTGATTGCAGCACTAGATTTTGACTGAGAAACTATTACAGCATATCTAGTCTAAAAGTTGTTCTTGATTGTTTACACATAACTTCTGAGGCTCTGACTCATTTCTCAAAGCTGTAACTGTAAAATATGGCCCATTTTGCAACCTTTAAAAACTGTCAAAGCACAACACTGCACTCAAAATCCTCTTGCTTCCCTTCTTTGTCACTGCGTTTCCCCCATATGCCTCCTCCATTGACTGGAGTAATGCAGATAGTCACAGGGGTTGTGTTTGTGTACTACACCTCTACAGCCATGCCTTAGAACCCCTCTCCTGGGTTTCAGAAATGTGGATATGGAGGTAGAGCCACTGCTGGAAAATACGGGTTTTCACAGAACTTGGTGTGGACCGGAGAATTTCTGTGGAAACTAACATTGTACTAAATGACAACATACAGGAGCTGCTCTGGCTCTCTCTGATCAGATAAGATGAGACCACTGCAGAAAGAGTCAAAGACAGTTAGGAAATATACAGTTGTATATGGACTGGGAGTATTATGGTGATGGAGGATTCCATGGGTGCTGTGGGCAGGAAAGAGAATGACATTTCCCTCTTGCTGATCAGGAGTGGTTGGATTCAATTGATAACTGTAGTGCATTTTGAAGTGTTCTACATGTGAACAAAACAGATATCCTTAACAAATTCTCCCTCAAATTCAAAGTGCTACCATGGTAGCCTGGAGGCATATGCCTCTACACTGTAGATGTAACAGAAAGCAGCATAGCTCAGTGTGATAAATATGTTGCATGTCCACAAACCGCCCACTGAGAATCTAATCAGCATCTAAGCTGGCAGGTCCCTGGCGTGGCGATTGTGCAGCAGTCAGGGGTAAGATGAGAATAGTCTGGAGATCTCAAAGGATCTGACTGTCTGGATTCTGAGACAAAATACAATGGTGGCAAAGCTGGAACGGCAGAATTAGGATAGGCATCTGGGTGTGGTTTGGGCATGGGCAAGGCTTCTTGCGGTATCCTGGAATCATAGAGATGTGCATGTAAATGATAGACCTCATGTTTTCCTTTGTACATAGTATAAAAAGTATAAAAATCTAAAAAAATAAGGAAAATAAAAAATGAATGTGACTTCCCACAGGTTTCTGTAGTTTAACGCTCAAAGAACAGCACGAGGAGGATGGATTTCAGTTGGACTGATGTGCTGGCAAGCAATACAGTTTACCACAGCTGTTTACAATGTGCCTGGATATTTCAGATCTGATCCCATTACAAATAAGAATTATTGCTATTACTGTTATATTCCCAGAATGATTATTCCAGTTCTGGTTTTGCTTATTTATCTATTTACTTTTGCTCAGAAACAATAAAAGCTAGAACTGGAAACAAAGTAATACCAGTGAGATTTCAATATTTCATCAATTATTTTTAGTCACGTGTGTGTATGTGTTTGTGTTTGAGTGTATGTGAGTATGCATGTGTGTGAGTATGTGAGTGTGGATGTGTATACAGGGGAATTTGTATGTGTGTGTATGTTTGTTTGTACATGCATAGGTGTGTGTGCTTGTGAATGCATGCAGATACATGTATGTGATCTGAGTGTGTGTGGGTGTGTTTATGCATAACTGTGTTTGTGAATGCATACAGATGTGTGCATATGTTTGCGTTTCAGTGTATGTGGGTGTGTGTTTGTGTATGCATTTGTGTTTGCGTGGGTGTGGGTATGCATCTGAGTGTGTGTGTGTGTGTGTGTGTGTATGCATGTGTGCTTACATATAAGCACATGTTTGCATTTGTATGTGCATGCATGGGTGTGTGCCCACTTGTGTGTTAAAAGCTTCCAAACGGCATGCTCTTTGTGAGCTAAAAACAGGGACATTACTCATCAGGGCAGTATTTTTTTAATACTTGACTGAGTGAGGCTTGGCTTGCCCTGCCGCTCCTCACACAATAGCTGATTGATGCAGTCACCGCGTCACTGCTCCCTTCACACTCCCTCAGCGCCCTTAGGTGCTGACAGACTGATAGGCAGCTATTGTTACAGTACTCAATTGGAGGAAGACAGGCACTGTTTCCCACTGTGCATCTGTCTCTCTTGCTTTCTTTCCCTCTCTTTCCCTCTCCCTGTGTGTCTCTCTCTTACTCTCTTTCTCTTTCTGTCCTTCTATCTATCTTGTGGTGAGTGGTAGGGGTTATGAATGTAAATATTATCTTGTTTTAGTTCAGTAGGATGTTCCATTAAAGAGCAAATGTCAAGTCTCTCTGTCACAGTTTACTTCTCCTTTACTCTTTTTCTCTCCCCCTTTCCGGATCTCTCTCCTTTAGCCTTTTCTAGTCCTACTTTCCAAGACACCCTGCATTCTTTGCCTTTTGGGGAAAGAAAAGGATCCAACCAGATGCCATAAAATGTTCCCAGAACATTGAGGAACATTCCAGTTAGATCCTAATTTGTTTCTTAGATAATGTCTTGAGGAGAACACTCCTCAGAATATCTCATATTTCATTGTTCAAAACATCTTCTATCAAAGTTAACCTTTGGACACATTTTCATCAGAATTTCCCAACCATTTTTTTTGCCGGGCATCTCAGTTTTTGATCATTTTTGTTTTTGATGTTCTATTTACATTCCACTGAGTGGCAGTCTCACAGCACAGTTCCTTTGCAATAACATTAATATTTTCAAAGAGGGAAAGGGCCAGGGGGCAGCTGGAGATATAAAAAAAAAATAGAAATAAAAATAATAATAAGACAAGTAAAAAAGTGGATTTGGAAGGTGCTCATTGATTAGGTTATGAATTTAGCTCTGTTTTAATCAAAATGTCCTTATTGTGTTGGCATTCTAAACAATGACACTTAAGAAAAAAAAAGCATTACACAACACCCTATTTGTCCTTGTTAATATGCCTCGACAGTGAAGGGCTGTAAACATTTTGAGTAATAAGAATGCCTTGGACTTTTCATGAGATGTTTATGTGAATAAAAAATGGAATGACTGACTAGAGTTTACTCAGTTTACTCACTACCCTGAGTGGGGGGATGGGAGGGGGATTCTGTCCTTCTTGAATGGCCTTTGCTTGTGCAGCAATACGTGGTTTGGCAGATGACAACATTGTGTAGAGAAATATATACTGTGTAAGGTGCAAGAAACCATGCAATAAAACAAATAAAAGAATTCTTACCTTGTATTACAGCTTCTTCTCACAAATTCCAGAGATACTGAATTAAAAATGCATGTTTAAAAATAGTGCAAAAAAGCAGATTTTGTTCTCCACCAATTACAAAACATTAATCCTGCAATAATTCATTATTCAATTATTCAACCACTTCCACCTTTTCCTTTTGACATTGGAAGTTTCCCTGCCAACTGCCATGACACTTTCTCCCTTCGCTGTTCCAACTAGCTTATAAATAACAGGATTTATAGGAGCATAAAGAAGAATTGTGATCATAAAAGCCATGCAACCTTTCCAGAAAACCAATGTAAATTATGATAAACAACACTAACACTATTATCCTCTCTTTTGTAGAATCACTTCAATCTCTGAAGACAAGATTGGGCAGAGTCTGTCTTTCCCAGATTATATTGTTTGCCAGTATCATGAAATCCATGTTTGCTGTACTCAATCTAAGGAAACTTATGTGAACTCAAATGCAGGTTCAATCATTTGGCCATTTTGTTGTGTGCACTGCACTGAAATGTACAAAATGCTCTGATACACATACATTTCAGTAAAATCCTCTTGGTTAGTTAAAATGCCTTGAATACACTTCTAGTTTTAATTTTTCATGAACCTTTAGGTGATATAAGCTTGATATCGGCCTGGTACCATAGGATGAGGAGCTGCAACACCTATTTTGGTCATGTTTTGTGAAATACAAATAAACTTAGGCAGTATAAATAGACTTGATTTCAGTAAAATAAATGAGCTCTTATTTAGCCACAAACACACACCTACAACTCAATACACACACCTCCAGAATTGTATTTGTTTAAATGTTTTAGCTTAGATACCTTTTTCTTCTATTATAATATTTAAAGTTACAGTATTTTATACATTTCTGGTTTTCCCACCATTACCCCCATGTTCTCATTGAGTACCTCTGGGGTTGCAAGTGATCAACAGGGAGGAATCCAGGAGGATCTTAGTGAAACATGGCAACCAAGCGACCAGAACAAGCAGGGGTAAGTAGGTGATCTGGTGTGTGTGTGTGTGTGTGTGTGTGTGAGAGAGAGAGAGAGAGAGAAAGAGAGAGAGAGAGTGACAGAGAGGACGGGATGAAGGGAGGGAGAGGTTCCAGATGTGGAGTGGGCAGCATGCCTGTTGGGACTAAAACACAGGAACTTCCCCTGACAGCAGAGATTAATCAAAGCCCAGGGAATCTCTCCACAAAAAGCAGAAAAGAAATAAAGAGAGAGAGAGCGAGAGGGGGAAAAACTTCTAAAAGCTCTCTGGGAGGATTTTGCAGCTCCTGGAATCCCCCCTTCCACGTCGCCCCGGTTTTTGTAACTTGTGATTTGTAATTTCCTGCTTTAAGGATGGCTTTCAGTGGAAGGTGATGTGTTCTGGGAATCTGGCTAATGGTTTTGCTAATTTTGTGGTGAGCGTGTGTGCTAATTTCAGGGGCTGTCAAAAGATTTATGACTCAAGTGTCAGAAAGAGCAGCATGGCCATAAAAAAGAAACAAACCTATGTAATGGTTCCAATCGTCATGGTAGCTGTCTTTATCACACATACACATGCAATCACATGCTTTTACAGTAAACGTCACTTGTCCCATAAACAGTGCATCATGGGGTTAAACCATCAAGTCACTGTAAATAATTTATTTCCACGTCAAATGGTATACACAGATTAATAAATGATTTATGACTAATTTCTTTATAATATCCTAATATTACAGTACAATACAATATTCATTTTTCCCCACATCAGATTTCATGCATATGTTATTGCACTGATATATTACATTGTTGGTTTATCTGTGCTTTAAATACGCATACTGACTTGGGTTTGCTTACACATTCCTTTCCCGTGTTGTTGAGTAAATGAATTTTAGAGGAGCTGATAAAGACCTGCCATTCTGCTCGGCTCTCACTGTAGGGAGGGATGCTGAGAGCAGAGAGAGGCCCATTACTCACGGCTGTATCTCTCCTCTGGTGCTGATGGGAAAGTGGCTGTCTGTCTCTGCTCCTAGTGACAGCAGTGCAAGCTGGGATGGCCTCCGGTTAGGAGTGAAGGCTATCTGCACCATAATTCCGGCTAGGATTACCAGAAAAAAAAATCCCTGGTAGGCACATGAAAAATGATACTTGTTTGCAATGCATCACTTGTACTTAGATTTCACAAACATATGACCATAGCATTAACTTTCAAAATAAACACTAGTATTTCACAGCACAAACATGTTTAATAGATATAGAAGGTTTCATAACCAGTGGTAACCTTCTTTATCTTTAGCAACCAAAATCACAATCTGCATAGTGAAGACATGGGAGGAATGAAAACAAAACAAACATTTTCTGATTCTGACAGCAATCATTTTGTATTATTGTTTGAGTGCTTTTTTAAATAAATAATTTCTTAGACTCATGGTCTGATGATACCATGAGCCTGTCCAGGCTGATTTCCTATGTTAAACCAGTCTACAAAAATGTCTGGCATGTGCTTTTCTAATAAAACAACAATCCGTTAATTATGATCACTCATAGGTGGGTCCTCGTCATTATTGAAGCAATAACCCATAGCACAACACTGGCTAAAACTCAGTGGATTAAGACTGCAGTGAAACAAAATTCACAAACTGTGAGCTTCCCCTCACTCTCCAGAGAATCTGGAGTCGAGACATGTGCAGTATTTTTTACGTAACTCTTATGATTAGTTCTGTCAGTATTATTAAATTGCACAATACATTTTGGTCAGTATTGGTAATACAAAATAAAAAAAAACAGTTAAAGTGAAGTAAAGTCACTTAAATAATAATTGAGAATGTATTTTGCAATCGTCAGAACTGGAGCACTGGAACTTAGCCACAAAAATAAAGGCCTCAGTTAGCTCTGGTTTGTCAGTTTTCTTACCCTTTGTATCTGCAAAATGACACTTTTTCAGGAAAGAAATTATTTGTTGTCATATTACATTCAGACTTTTAAAAAAAAAGTTGTCATAGAGGCATGAAAAATTGGCATAACACAAATGATGATGCAAGCTGTCAACTCATGTATCAACTTTTGGCAAAATTGTTTGTGTGGTTCCAACAATATTGACTTTGCCAATCCTTTGCTTTGTAATTCTTTTAAAAACCTAATACCCCTTTGACAAGCTTTCATCAATCCACTTCCAAATTAACATATCAGATATTTGATTTAATCACATTTCTTTAAATAGTGACCATACTTAACCAAGTAAGTTGTCCCAAATTGCCAAGTGGAGGTGTAGGATCCTGGTTTGGAGTAGGATTCTGTATGGCTAATGTTACATTTAGTTGATAGTATATTACCCAGAATTAACTACACTGTTAAATATCCCATATTTGTAATGATGCACAATAGCAGCAGGGTGATGGTTAAAGGCTACTGTGCTCTCTGAGATACTCAGCACCACCCACTCAGTCAATCATATGGATCACACTCTCCCCAGGTAAACGAATATCAGTCTCATTACCAGCCAATAATGACAGAGATCCATTCAAATACAAGAGGTTGCCTTTAGGGCTGAAGCATTGTAAATGAGATGATCTAGAATGATGATTTTTATGGCAGCAGTATTGCACTCAAGTGGAATATCACAAAAAATGAATAATGAATCAATTCATTTTTGTGTGATTATTTTAAAATAATAGTGGGATGTCATCCTTTGTGTCTTTGAATTAAAAGTAATTCTCACCCTGACGCTTCCTTTTTCTCCCCATTTGACCTGCATTTGTGAAATGTTCTCATTGTTTCTTTGTCTATTCAGGACAGTGCAAAGCTGCTCTTCACTTTGCAGCTCTTCACCATTTCTCCCTTGAATATAGACCTAAAACGATATTTTTCAGGTAGCTGACCAGTATCAGAAGGAACTGCCAGTGGATGATGAAATACAATCATTCTTTTAGCTGGCGCTGTCTCTACCCTCTCTCTTAGAGCCAGTTGTGCTCCAGTTCATGGTTTGATATCAGCCCATAGGGCCTATCCACACAGTGGAACAGTGCCCTAACAGGATGCAGACCTTGGGGCCCTTCCACAATAGAACAGTGCCTTAACAGGAGAAGCCACCCAATGAGTAATATTTCCATTACAACCATATGTTCAAATAATTACAATATGAAGGCCATTTATGCCATATCTAATACCACCCATTTATTATCTTTTGGATTTACATACTGAGAGAACATTTATCATAGTAACAACTGGCAATTAAAACCTAATGCATTAATACATCAATGAACAATGTACCTTTAAGGCTGTAACTGAACGATGAGAAAAATAAGTTGAAAATATGTTCACATTGATCAGTCTCTTCAAACTCATGCATACTTCATGGCTAATCTTGAATCCGTTTCTTGTAAATGCCAATATTTTTGAATGCATTGATGCCGACTATCACCCACAGACTGACAATTTGCATGAATTATACAGTATATGATACAATTAAATTGTGGACATTTTCCCTCAGCTTGCAGATTACAATAAACCAATGCAAAATGTCTTGTTTACGTTAATACTCATTGTTCACCTGGATTGCAATGTCTTTATTTAAAATGGGAAATACAGAGGGGATGAGTCAGTTTCTCCTGGCTGGCTACTTGTTGCAATGGGATCTCCAAGCTGTACTTGTTTTGGGACAAATATCCTCTACATGGATACACTTTAGGGTATTTATTTAACCTTTAAGTGTTCAATCACTGTTTTACAGGTTATTGTGGGTCTGTGTTGCTGTTGCACCAATGATTTACCTTCAAGATATTTCCTGCAATAGTCCCTCTGAATACAGCATAATAATAATATAATATAATATAATATAATATAATATAATATAATATAATATAATATAATATCATATAACTTTATTTTTCTATGAAAAATATGGTAGCATTCTAATAATAATTATAATTATATGTTACAATACAATCTTAATTTTAATGTGATCTTAATAGGGTACGACCTTATGACAAATTAACATGAAGAACAGGACCATAACAAATACAGCCTCTGTAATCTTTGCTTGATCGTTAAGTATTCTCCTATGACAACTAGCTTTTTTCTGGAAGTTATACCATGAGACAGAGTGTGCCTTCTAAGCTCTGCTGAACTTCGTCCTCCAAAATAAATATATCCTCAGGCAATATCCCAGGCCAGCAAGGCCACAGAGGCAAGGGCCAATGAGTTGAGAGAGATTTGATTAAAATCAAAGGAAATTTTGTATACACTGTTTTGTGTTTCCTCAGCTGCACAGACTATCTATCTCTGTCATACATGCAGTGTCCATGTAGTGTATATGGGAGAGGTAAAACTGGGAGAGACCACGGCCAAGATTCAATAAACTGAACCTAGACTGTTAAAGATCACACCCAATTCAATCAAAACAGACAAACAATTTTCTATTTTACAGGAGACAAGCATGCATATCCTTTTGAATATGCTCTTATGATTGTACAAAAGAGTAGCCTGTGCCCTTCAAACAGCTAGAGCTGTTGAACTGAATTTCATATTCCCTTATAGAGACTTGTTTGTTTGACTGGGTCCAGAGAAAGGTCCCTTCTCCTGGGACTGTATGGAAGGTGTTTGGGGTAGGGTGTGACGGAGAGGGTTTGGTGTGGCTAGAGGCAGCGGGTCTGGGGTCAGCCTTTGGAGTTGAGTTTACATGTATGACAGCTGCCACTGACACAAACTGTTCTCAGGCTGTCACTGCACAATATCCATGGGGAATTCATATCAACTGTATAATAAGCTGTCATCATTGAAACAAATGCACATGTGCTTTCCCACATAGCGACCACAGTGCACCAGACCTGGGTAAAATTCTTTAGATAATGGGAAAAAACACAATCATACAAAATATAAAATGTTCTGAATGATAATGAAATAAAGGTTCTTCTTGGTAGATTTTCAGTTATTCGGCTAAAGGGTTAAAGTGTGTCCTGTACTTGTCTGACTGACATCTGAAATGTACAAAAAACACCTCACATCATTTTCCATTTTGCATTACAGGTTTGCAAGGCAAATCAGAGTCATGTGAAACACAAGAAAGGTCTCAGATATCAGCTGCCAGTTCCTAATGACCTCAGACTGCATTCAGCCTGAGCGAGGCCTTGCACTTCCTATGGGTTCTGCTGTTGAAAAAGGAATCAAATACAAAATAAATTCATCTGAAAAGAACATAGCTCTGATAACCAGTACAAACTTGTTTTAACAGAATGAAAAATGTATGGTGGACAAATTAAAGCTATTATATTTATAAAATCCATGTGTTACAACTTTCTTCATTCCCCTAGTCCCTTTCTTTAATTTACTACCTTTCCCCTTTAGTATTTTGTTTTTGTAATATTATCCCTTAAGCAGATTAAATTAATGCTGTATTGTGATTACAAATATCTATTTAACCTCAAAATCTGTCTTCAAGTGTGAAGGTAATAAATGCATATTCAATCTTCAAGTGCCTTTCTTATTATACCAAACATTCCTCATAGGTATGCATCCAAATTTCCATTCGCTGTGTGACAAGCATAATGCACAGTATGAACACTTGATGATACTGAATTTGCTATATCACTGCTTGTGTTCATGTATAAATTGGTTTCACCAAACAACCAGCTGTTTACTCCCCCAGCTTGCCTCAGCCTTTCTGGTGAAGTACTGGCAACCACAAATGCGGCAACGTTTCCCAAATCACTAGCTTCTGTCTCCTTTTTAACATCATGTGATGCACACTTTTCTTGAACCCATTCTTTGAAATATTTCAGTACTATTTACACTGTAGGACCATGTTTTGGGTTGTACCAGTTACTTAATTTTCACAGTGAGAGGAAAAATAATTGGGTAAGCCTGCATTTGTGGTAAACACCTCTTACAGCTAAGGGCACCTAAAGCAAGGATATGTACAATAAAGTTACTCTGCTGCACAGCCAAGCACCTGACCAACTTCTCATTCCAATGCAGCACAATTCTGCTCATTCTGGGAGGATGTGTTATTCTAATAAACTAGGAGTGACTATTTCTGGTGAATCCTGCAATATTATGTGCTTGTGTGGGTCTGCATGTGCGTGTGTGTGTGCAATTATAAACTGTCTCGTCAATCATTTCAGTAAGATCATACCAGAAAAGATAACATTTCCCTACCGTTTTCATGCTGTAGAGCTGTTTGCCTCTCAGGTGGCAGAGCTGTTTGTCTCTCTTTCAGGTTGTTGAGCTTCTGGTCTCTCTATAAGGTTGTATGGCTGCTGGTCTCTCTCTTTTCAGGCTGTGGAGCTACTGGTCTCTCTCTCTCTATCAAGCTATTAGTCTCTCTCTCAGTAAGGTTGTAGAGCTGCTGGTCTCTCTCTTTTTCAGGTTGTGGAGCTGCCGGTCTCTCTCTCAGTAAGGTTGTAGAGCTGCTGGTCTCTCTCTCGTTCAGGTTGAGGAGCTGCTGGTCTCTCTCTTTCTCAGGTTGTGGAGCAGCTGGTCCCTCTCTCTTTCAGGTTGTGGAGCTGCTGGTCCCTCTCTCTTGTCTGCTGGTCTCTCTCTTTCAGGTTGTGGAGCTGCTGGTCTCTCTCTTTCAGGTTGAGGAGCTGCTGGTCCCTCTCTCTTTCAGGTGGTGGAGCTGCTGGTCTCTCTCTCGTTCAGGTTGAGGAGCTGCTGGTCTCTCTTTCTCAGGTTGTGGAGCAGCTGGTCCCTCTCTCTTTCAGGTTGAGGAGCTGCTGGTCCCTCTCTCTTTCAGGTTGTGGAGCTGCTGGTCTTTCTCTTTCAGGTTGTGGAGCTGCTGGTCCCTCTCTCTTTCAGGTTGAGGAGCTGCTGGTCCCTCTCTCTTTCAGGTTGTGGAGCTGCTGGTCTCTCTCTTTCAGGTTGAGGAGCTGCTGGTCCCTCGCTCTTTCAGGTTGTGGAGCTGCTGGTCTCTCTCTTTCAGGTTGAGGAGCTGCTGGTCCCTCTCTCTTTCAGGTTGTGGAGCTGCTGGTCTCTCTCTTTCAGGTTGAGGAGCTGCTGGTCCCTCTCTCTTTCAGGTTGTGGAGCTGCTGGTCCCTCTCTCTTTCAGGTTGTTGAGCTGCTGGTCTCTCTCTCTTTCAGGTTGTGGAGCAGCTGGTCCCTCTCTCTTTCAGGTTGTGGAGCTGCTGGTCTCTCTCTTTCAGGTTGTGGAGCAGCTGGTCCCTCTCTCTTTCAGGTTGTGGAGCTGCTGGTCCCTCTCTCTTTCAGGTTGTAGAGCTGCTGGTCTCTCTCTTTCAGGTTGTGGAGCTGCTGGTCCCTCTCTCTTGGAGCTGTGTTCCACTGCAGCCTGTTCCCATCACCGTGCCGCTGTGCCTCTGGAGTGTGGGGTAGGGTTACGGGGAAACCGGAGCTGCGTTAGACCAGTGCGTTCCTCAACCCACCAGAGGACTCCATGCTCTTGTTATGGTTTCCATCAGGCCTGCTGCAGCACTGGCAGGAAGAGGGAGAGGGCAGCCCTCTCTCTCTCTGACTCCAGGACTCATTCTGTCTTTCGCCTTTCTCCTCATTCCCTCCAGCATCTTTTTATAACTCTTTGATATTGTGTCATTCATCCTTTTCCCACCCCTATTTCATTTTTGTATGCTCCTTTACTACCCCCTTTCCCCCAACCCAGCTCTTGTCTTCCCCAACCCCACTTTTCTTTAAAATTATTTTTCTTCCTCATCAGCTATGCACTGACGTCCTTTTTTTATGCATGGCTCGTGTGTGACTTTAGTTTCAGTTAAATTAGTTACTTGGGTTTAACGATTCTTCTCAACAACTCACATCTCACCCTCTGTGACTATGAACATTTTGTTTACCTCATTTTCATTCAGTAAAAGAAAAAACTTCATTATATTTTCATGTAGCTTTATTTTAAAAAAGGGAGGGAAGCAGTGAATTGTATGCTCAGCCATACACCTGAATGCTTTACTATTATTCTGCTCTGTGCAATCAATGCCCTTGTTATTGCAACATATATCTTATTACATGTGGTTCTCATGCTTCTCCTGTTTATGTAACACATTGGATGTTGATGCTTGCAAGTCATCTCAGCTAAATCTGGACGACATAAGAATACAACAATAAATACAAATGTCTTTTAGGTCAGCACTGAACAGATGGAGTGGGAGCAGAAACAGAAAAGCTTGGACGGATATGGGGGGTTGCTGGTTGTGGGCGAAAAGCAGTTTCATGTGGGAAAAAAACCTGCACCTTTTCGCAGCCATTGTTTACCCTGGGATTTACAGAGGAAAGGAGCGGTGAGCTTTACAGCTCATTTGGAGGCCGGATCCCAGGGGAGCCCTCCTAGAGCAGGCTTTAACACACGCCTCTGTTCACCGTCTGAGATTGCGCTTAATCGAAATAGACTGGTTAGCCCACAGTCGACACACATGGACAAAACCACCCTGAACAACGCATTCACTGTCACAAGATGATGTGATCTGGCAGGGGAAAAAAAAACGATTAGACGGGATAAGCCATCTTTGTGGTGGTCATCATTGATGAATCAAGTTCTAAGGGGATGAAATGGGTTGGCAGGGTTAAAGGTCAAGAACTTGCCGATTTTTGTTGGATTAGGTAAGCTAAAGGGTATTTCTGGATGGGTGGCTAATTTACTTGCAATTCTAGGAAGATAGATTGTAGCGCTTTGCTTAAGCTCACAAGAACAATGACATCCCGCCGTGAACAAAACCTTTTCGTCCCAGCCAGTGTGACCTTTTTGTTGCACTCTGAGAAAAAATAAATACTAATCTCGCTCTGAGAGAAAACACCTCCACACCTTGTTAGCCTGCTCTGAGACTGCACTACCCACTGATTCACAGTGGCTACCCTGGAAGCAGGTGTCAGGAGATCAAACGGAAGACTGGGGGGGAATCTATTAGATAACAACAGAGATCTTAAAAGTAACAACTAACAGATTGGTCGTTTCAAAGGTTATTCAACTAGTCACTACCGCAGTGTTAATCCCACTCTCTGTATCCATAACATATCCTGGTATTTTTATTCATGCAAAAAAGCCTGTAGAGGCTGGAGGCTCCAGGTGACTCATGCAGTAAGATGCATGTCCAGGTCCTGCAGCTGGGTGTATGAGTCCCAGTTGTGCCATTACAGGCTATAGGGAAAGGTCCACATTTGCCAGGCAACAACTGGCCCAACCCCACCAGGGAATGATAGGGGTTAACCCAGCTAAAATCATCGCTCTGTAGTGGGCATCAAAGACTTTACAACTCTGCCACATGCTGACTCCGTTACATGCATTGTAAGAGTCACATGCGCAAGGATTCCTCCTGATTCAGCAGGAGATGGCTATGGGAGGATAAATAACTTGGCTGAGATTGATTGAGGAAAAATAGAAAAAAAAAACTAGTGAGGTGCTTGATGGCTCATCCTGTTAAGGCACTGTTTCAGTGTGCGGATGATACCCATGGTCTGTAACCTGTTAAGGCATTGTTTCAGTGAATGGATAAGTCCCATTCTCTGGCATTGAATTTCGAATGCGGTAGAGCTGAAAGGACCCATGCTGGTTCATAGAGCACCCAGTCTTCCCTCACAAAGCTGTATATGAAGTACCTTCTTCCAGCTCCAGTCTGTGTGAGCTGGACTGTGTGAGCTGGTATGTGTTGTGGAAAAAGAAGGACAGCATGTGATTTAGAAAGCAACTTGTGTTCATTTGTATTCTCTGAGACTCACAGCAGAACTTGCAGCTATGAGCACAGCTTATGAAAACAGGCATCCAGAATTGTGAGGAAAAGGGCAAAAATGTGCATATAAAAAAGAATCGATAATACACTAATGACTTATAGTCAGTTAAACTGACCTGTATAACCAAGAATGTATTATACAAGATAGATCATAAAACTTAATTAAAGCACAGCTGAGAACTATGGTTGCAGCAGAACTGTTGTTCTGTGCATCAGAGTGTGTATTTGCATGTTGATATGTGTGTGCTCAAATGACATTGTTTACATGCATGTGAGTGTGGGACTGTGTTCATGTGTACATACTGTATATTTACATATCATTATGTGCATGGTGAATGCATGTGTATATTTGATCATACATAAATATTAGACTGCTCATATAATTATGAGTTTTATTATATCTATGTGTGTGACAGCTTCAGGTTTGTGAATCTGTGAGTTTTTTAAGTATTGGTATATTTTTATATATGCACATACTGTATGCATGTGCATGCCGGTGTGTGTGTGCATATGTTTCACATGCACACAGGTCTGCATGTGTGTGTGCACATATGAGCATGTGTTTTTGTGTGTGTGAGTGTGTGTGCAGATGTTGCACATGTACATATCTGCATGTACATGTGCCTGTATTCGTGCCTTCACTAACGGGAAGGTAAAACGTGGGCGACTGGAAAAGGTTATTTTCCCTCAGTTCTCTCTCTGGCCTTGATTTGCGCTCTGCAAGTGTGATTACAATTTGCGTACTGTCTTCAGGTTCAAATTTACGAGCCCCGTAGCTCCAGAGAACAAAAGCGGGGACTGAGTGAAAAGGAAGCCATTTGGCCCATCTAGGGTTGTTCTTCTACGCACCACTTAATTGATGCCAGATCTTCTTCCAGGGCAGCTTTCAACTTATTGCAATGAATCATAGCAAAGTAACACATTCCATACGCCTACATTATAGTATTAACCAATCACTTGCACATCTATCCTTTGCCCACAGCTCATGGTATTTCCCAGCCAGGGCATAGAGAGGGACTGAGAACATTAGAAATTTAGCAAATGACAGCGTTCAATTGTCTCTGTATGGCTGCATTTGTATGGTTGGATCTTTTTCAACCAATCAGAATGAAGGAAGTGGGATGCAGGTTAGTCTCATCTTTCTTTTGCTTTTTTTATCATAGTAAATATGCAATATGCAAAATATGCAAATATATGAACTTCAGATGGCCTTTCTTCAACTTGGGTCAGAGTTGGTAATCCTTCACATATGGTCCTACAATGAATTAAGGTAGAAAAAAATAAAAAAACTCCATCACATTTCTTTGTTTGTCCACATTTACAGTATTGTGTGCAGTTCTGGGAATCACACTGTGGTGGATACAGAGGCTTTTGCAAAAGTACAAAGAAGAACATCAAAACTGGCTCCTGGATTGAAAAGTTGCAAGGGCAGACTGTGATATTACAACATACATCTTTATACACAGAGCTGTGAGTGTTTGACAACTGGCCTAGGCATGGCCAAAGATCTTGCCAATTTAAATCCAGACTTGACAGAGTGCTGGATACTCTTTATATTGATGACAATATAAATGGCGATGCATTGATAATTTAACCATTTCCATTTCATCATCAAGTTCTTGTTATATTCTTTTTATATTGTTATATTTGATTTCAGACAAATTACCTTTACAGTCACATATGAACAATAAAACACCTTTAAAAACACTGAGATAAATGTAATAAGATATTTAAAAAAAAAAACATTCAAATAGCACTCCAATAGCAGTGCCAAAATAAAATGTCAGTTCATCATTTTCTTGTTTGATCAGTCTTTCATTAAAAAATAAGAGAAAATAATTTCATTAAATATTATTTTATCTGTATTGTCTTTTGGATTATTCATCTGTTTTAATTGATGTTTTCTCTCCAGCAATACCCTTCCTGTTCTTATTTATTTTGTTATTATTCTTAATCTGTGCTTAACAGCGAAACACTTTGAACTGCACTCTTTGTATGAAAGGTGCTATAACTAATAGGTTTACTCTTATAATGGCTGTAGACAGAATTACAATATATGAATGTAGACACACAAGTGTTTGGAATATTCATTACCAGACACACACATGTTGGGAATATTCTTAATGATTAAGTAACAATAAGAGCTGGTATAATTAGCTAGTGCATTCTAGATCATGCTACAAAAATACACAAAAAAATACAAAAAGATACATGCATAATGAACAGTTAGAGTGAACTCATTTTAATACCATGAAGCAAATCGTATTACAGCTTACAATCTACAAGAGTAATTAATATTTGAATCAAACAAACAATACAAACAAGCAATACAATGTCCGTTGACAAACAGCATGAGTATGGGTAAGCATGGGCACTGCTTATAAGTATAGCAACATCTCAGTCCTGGCATACATCCAGTTAATGGTTAGTCATAAACAAAGGCCAAGATCCCTCCAAAACATGCAAAATCCTTCATACAAATATAAATAAATATGGCTGTTTGTTGATGATTAATTTTCATAATGATTCTTAGTTGATCACCCAAAAAGGAGACATGACATCACCCAGCCACTGACAGATAAATGTTCAAATCCACCAGCCACTCAATAGTAAATCTTCACTTTGTATCTGAAATCTACCAGCCACTTTCATATTTTACCAGCATTTGGCTGGTGGCTGGTGGCTGGTGGCTGGCTGGTGCTTATTTCCCACCCTGGTATGCATGCAAAATGACAACAGATATTTGTGATTTTAGCAAATCAACCCCTGAGTGACTATCCAGCGTCCAATCATACCATCTGTCCTTTTGCACATCTATATTCATACAACATTTAGAATGTGCCTCTTTGCCTCTTCTGTTTAGGGAGGCTTCTGTTGACAGTTTTTGAGGCCTTTGGTATTCATTACATGCTTTACCCACTCAGAAAAATATAACCGTTCTTGAAAACATTAGGGCAGTAACAGCAATGCAAATGGCAAATGGCAAAAATCCCATGGACCACAAATGTGTCCACAGGCTCATGAGGCTCATATATGAATAAATTAAAATAAAAAACAAATAAAAACAGTGTACCTGGAAAACACAGACCCTGACATTGATAGCTGAAGTGTCTGCCGCACGGATGGTGATTTGCAGTGACAGCAAGGAAACACCCATGTTCTGCTCATGAGCCTTCTGACAGTCAATACAACATCAAGCTCTTATTTTTTAAGATAAACTCAAAATTTCCAAGATGAGGCTATTTATTTTTCTCTTTAGCTTTTTCTTTTCCACATCTGAGTAAGGAAGCACCTTGTTCTGATTTCTGTTTGATGAGTTGTTTAACAAAATAATTTTTTTTAAATTGTGAAATTAACTCAGCTGGGGTACTTTGACCCACAACGTGACAAAGCTTTTTGTTTGCGCCCAAATCTTCAAATTATTCATGCAGTCATGAATGTCCTGTCGAAAACTATGCATCTTTTGAGTAATGAGTGATGAACCCAACACAGACTTCAACCACGAACAAGTGGTAGAAATTAAAACTCAGTTGAGACATGTATTGTCTGAGCTGTGTGGAACTCATTAATGTAATTGCCTCTTGTGAATGATTTTCATACATTTGCAATTCATCATTTGCAGCTCTGCTTGTAACACATTGAAGAGAGCTTTTTAATCCATAGCTTAATGAAAATTGAATTTCATTGCAAAAAGCGTGCAACAAATTGTCATTCTGGGCCATCTACCTAAGATACATTAATTTCCTTTGATAGAAATCTCACCAACTCCACATTAGAAACAATAATCGGCACCCCTGTTGTTTGGTCACTAACATATACATTGACTTTGGCTTGTTAATGTGTGTATTGGTAATGAAAACATAATGTGCATGTCCAGGATATGTGTTGATGGGTTGATGGTAGGACATAATTATTGATTAGATATTTAAATGAGAAATATTATCTTAGCATAAATCTCACTGACTACAAAATACATGAATTCTACACTTGTAGCTCTCTGTGCCATAAGAGTAAAAGCGATCAGCAATAAAATATACAAATAAAAATATGTCCTCTGCATTTTGGCATGAAGCCAGGAAATGGAGCCAACAAAATTTCAGTAAAACAAAATTGGATATCTGGTAGAATGATCTGTAAAATAGTTCAAACTTAACGCAGTACTGCCTTATAAAAAAGTATTTTTAAGCTATAACCTTTGTATGAAACTATAGAGAGATGCATGAGATTAATTCTCAGATGCTTGGAAAACCCAGGTTTTGTGTAATTTATCTTTGGAAAACAGCTTTCCTCTTATCGTGTTGTGGGGGCGTCTTTACTTTTACAGAGAAAACCAGTGAAATGCTACTCTATTAGAGTCATAATACTGGTAAAACACTGGCTTGTTCTGGACATAGTCACATTTGAGAAACTGAAGAGAAAAATCAATGATTCTAATTACCACATTCCAAGGAGCGGGGTGTGCTGAGAGTGCATTTCTGATTGTACAGGACGAGCTGCCAGAGGATTAAGTGGAAATGTTTTATAGCCAAGATAGTGGGAGGGAATTCAACAGCCTGCTTCGGGACACGTTGAATGGGAAGTCAGCACGTTTGCCTGAGAACAAGTGAGCTCTGGACATTTTGTGTGGCCTTCATGTAAAACCAAATCATGCAGCAATCAAGCGCCACACTCTCACAGCAAAAAAAAGTTCCTGTAAAGTTTGTTTCTTGCAAGAACAAGAGGGAAAACACATATAGATAGCCATATTGGCAGTGTAAAAATGATTCCAGAACCACAATAAAATTTGGAAGCAAGGAGAGACAAAACTGTTGTTTTATTTACCTAGAATATGCTGTCAACTTCAGTGATGAAACATGTTAAATGCATAATATTTTATATATATTATAAAATATTTTTTTATATATTAATATAATAATAAATTACATAACAAGTTGAATTTATTTGGAAATGAAAGTTAATTTAATACGCTTGGCACGTTTGAAAGTAACTCAAGTACTTGGATCCCGAATAAAACAAAGACTGATAAAAATACAATTTACCATTCACATAAATGCTTTCATTTTTATTAGTGAAACAAAACTGCAAATACAAAATGACATTGCAATATCATATGCATCTCATATCAACAGAAGAAAATAACAAAGTAATAAAAGTTTGGAAGATGCTTATAAATGGCATGAGACATTTTGCAAAATGTATGTAAAACGCATCACTGAAGAAGAAATATTATGCATCTGTGTGCATTCATACATCCATACATTATTGATTCTGTTAATATCTTTGATCACCATCTACCTGCCTCTGATATAGTTGACTCTTCAGCTTCACAGTCCCATATAACCACAATAACATGTATGTGGTGACAATAGTCATAATGACTCACACGTTTTCCACACGACTTGTACTAATTTGGAACAACCCACTCACAATGGCAAGCTTCACTTGTCACTGCATCATCTGTTATCAATCCAGCTGAGCACATATGAGGTTATCAGCCATCACTCTCTTTCACACTGAGCTTGTATAGACACATACTTGAGGAAGATATTTTGCATGTAGATTCTGTGGGTTCCCCATTCACCACTGAGTGAACATTTTTTTCTGCAGGCCTGTTTTTGGTAGTTTGCACTGAATAATATTCTTACAGAAAACTTTGTATTTGTCATGTCTTGCCTATAGCCAGGTTCTGGGATACTGCTGAGCGCTGGACCCCCAGCACACCACCACAAATGTCAAGCAGCTACATGTTGAACAAATCGCAGGAAAATCAGAAATATCTTTAAATACTTGATCTACCCAAATAAAAAAATAATAATGACAAATGTGAGACCTTTGATCAGTGTAGTGCAATGATGAGAGCAAAAACACTGTCCTCTTCTCAACAAGGAGCAGACAAACTGACACAATCTAAAACTGTTTGTCTAAAGATGACTTCCTGGGAACATTGAGGTTGATAAGATTCTTCACCATGACAATGTGCTGGGCAGTCATAGTTCTCTGCTGAGCTCCCAAATAGCAAGGCACAGTGGAGTGGGTCAGTCTGTTTGCGGTGCCTCCAAAGTGTTACTCGGGTGGGGAGGTAATGTTTGCCTTACTGATTATCGCTCTGACCTTTGACCCCCCATCCAGAGCCATTTGGAACACAAACAAGAGTCCAGCAGTTACACACAAGCACACTCCTGGAGGACCCCCCCACCCCAGCCCCCCCCCCCCCACCCTCCAATCCTTTCCCTTTGAGCTCCGTTCCACTTTGGAGGTCACATGTTTTCCATTCAGAACAGTTTACTTCTATCAAGAAATATTTCCCTAAGCCCTTGATTTAAACCAGAAACAAAGGAACATTTTTTTTAAAACAAGCTTTTCAAGATCATCTATCCATCCTGAAATGATCTTTTCTGAGAGGAATTCTCCTCTTTCATCCCATACATGTGCATGTCCAAAAGGTGTATTAAAGGTTATTTTACACTTAATTATTCCTAATGGAGCCCGAAAGCTTGAAACGCAGGAGAGAAATAAAATCCAAAATGAAAGCGGCATTTTAATCAGTGACAGAGGTTTTATTTTCATATTTTGCCCTCTTCCCCCATCCCCCACCCCCAAAATGTCCTAGATTAATTTAACAGATAAATAAGATTCAGATTTTGTTAGACACTATGGTAAGCCCCATGTCTCCTCTTCTCAATGTGCCCATTTCAATAAAAGGAGCCGTAATCAAGAGATTTTTTGACAAATTTGATAATGGCTTCATGCACTACTTCGCAGCATTATGACTGCACTTCAAAGATATCATTTTCTACCTCAGAGTCAAATCATTTTTTTATTGTCTCATGTAATTGTCACTGTAATCAAAACAAGAGGTTGGGATTGCCAGGAAAAGTTTACTTTTCATTGCACAGGCCTCTATTGTTTCACTGTGTTAAAATAGAAGTTCAGTGTGTCATAAAAAGTCACCTGTGTCATTGGTTGCTCTGATTAGAGTTGTAGTCGTGTGGGTTTGGGATCATGTGCATGTTCTCCACTCTTGCACATTCAGCTGCACTTACCCTCGCAAAAATCACCATGCCAAGGAGGTACCACCTCAGACATTTATCAGATTCACAAGGGCGGTTTGTGCAAGTGCAATGTGTTTGGCTCACAATGTCCATCCTTATTCATCCACTGTCCTTCATAATTTAAGTTTGATTCTCCACCAACTCTTTAGATCCTCTTTCAATGAGTTCATATTATTGTTTGAAATATGGTTGATTTTCCACATAACAAAAAATGAGTAGGCTTATCACTATATATCTCTCTGCTTTTACCAGGCTAATAACAGAGAGGTGCAAACCTGGAACATGATACTAATGCCTGAAAAACATTATAGTGGAGAGGTCTGAATCTGGCAGGAAAGGCAAGTGAATTTCTATTATTCACATGGCACCTATCTCCAACATCCAGCTACAGTATAATTGCAAACACAAGCGCCATCTGATTCCAGTCTTTTAAGGTATCTATGGTATACCCAAGCATTTGGACATGCACATATTTGAATTTTACTCAAAACTTAAGTTCAGACTGAGACATGTCCAAAACATTGAAATTCTAAATGCACCAGCGACTATTGAAATTGTAAGGTGGATAAGAAGGTATTTGGGTTTTGGAGCCAGCTCGATATGGCAGTGTGTGAACTGTGCAATGTGTGAGGCCTAATGAATGCAAATAACAAATCTGTTTCAGATGCCTGCTTCTCTGGATTAAATATATTGATTGTACTACCTTATTGCTGTATGTCTGTGTATTTATGGTTTGTTCATGCTTTCCTCTTCTTTTGATTTGGCATAGTTCAGGCTACAGACTCAGCTCTACTTTTGGAATACACAGGCATCGACATGCCCTCCTCTGAAACATGTGACATCAACTGCTGGTTCCTTTTCACATTACAGTCAACAAGCTGAGATTGTGCTGTTGAAGACACAATATTTATCTTTGTGCAGGTTGATAGTGAACACCACACTGACCAGCAGGGGGCATGGCTGAGTGACGTGAGAAATGCATAAATCCAATACATAAGAGTCATCCCTAACCCCTACTTAGTTACCTAGTCAGAGGGAAATTTTTCTCATGTGGAAACTAGAACCCTGTAGTCCCTAGATGATGCTCTATGGCCACCATGCATGACTAGCAGTGAGATAAATGAGCATGCGTTGTCTGTTAAAAAATATTACACACTCACTAATTGACTTCTGCAACATAATATTTTTTTAAAATAAAAATATGAAGGTTTATTAACTTACAATATGAAAACAGGTGTGGATCTTCATGTTGTTCAAAAACATGATTTGATACCAGACCACTGGGCACATCCACACATAGGGAAGGTGTGTAAACATGATGAGCCATAAATAAGCCCTTACTTTGGGATAAAAAAAAAAGATTTTCATTTCATTTTCATTTTTAATAGATGTTCAAAAGATTTGAAAAAAAAACATGTTTTCACAGTCGATGAGGGATATTATGTGGGGGAATAATAAATACATTACTAAAAACTCAAATAGTGTGGAGGGACAGAGGGGGTCTGAATATTTTGTGAACCCACAGCATATTCAAAACCACATGTCCCTGATGTTGAATCTTCTTTAAAGCTAATGGAATTCTTTTCATCCCACATCACCTGAATATGGCTGTTTTGTTTAAATCCAATCAGAAGAATAAATAATCATCAATAATTATTTACGCTCAGTGGTGATTAATTTAACAAATGCACTCCAAATCTAACTTTGTTTCTCTTTTTAATTAATTAGTCTTTAACTGCGTGAAGAATTTGGTTTTTAATCTCGTCCTTGCCAATTTTAATCTAATTAAATGAGATGGTTGTGACATAGAGTCTGTACAGGAATTAATTCTAAATCATCTATGGAATACAGATGCACATCTTTAAAAATTAATGAAAAAAGAAACAAATTACTAATATAATATTTAATTAAAGAATATGAGAATTGCTATAATGACTCATTCATAAGAATTGCAATTACATTATTGTGAATTTATTTGTCATAAGCCAACCTTGTTCTACAATTAATGTTTAAGTTGTTCAAACTGTGTAATTAGCCCTAAACCAACACTTAAACCTGATTGGCCAAACCCTGATTCTTAATGTAATTAGGCAAATTATTTAATAAACAAATTGTCATATAATGTAGCAATTGCAGTAACCTAGATTTAATCAAAACATTGACTAAAATGCATAAAGTGTTTTTATCTTCACAAGCAAAGTTTATAAAATTAGTAATTACACAGGACCATTTACACATTTCAAAAGACAAAAAACTGAATATTTATAACAATTACTCAGAATTAAAATTAATTAATTAATTCGATTTTATCAAATCTGCCCTTTCTACACCACCCACCCCCGTATCAATTTGCTGATTGAGCCTGAGACTGCTTTCTCTCTTGACCCCAGCCAGCCATGAGATGGGCCCCCACCTGCGTGAGACACTCCCACTGCACAGAGTAAAGGCTTTTTCCTTCATATCCTTTACCAGGACATGTAACTTTACTTCTAATCACCAGCAATCTGTCTCATTATTCCCAATGTATTCATTTCCATGATAGCCTTCCATATGACTCTTTTCCATGGGTGAGGTGCTGCACCATCTTAATTAGGCTCATGTGACAAAGGCTCCTGTGCCAGCCATGTCAATTTCCCCTTTTATTCAGTTTCTTAATTATTTCATTCCCAGAATATATTTAACATTGACCTTATTTATTATATGGTCCAACAAAAATTAATTCTTTACTATTGTAATATGATAATATTATATTTTATGAGGAGAACAGAGAGTAGCATGGTGTTTTGCTACTTCCATAAAGAAATCTGAATTACATTCAAATCCATTGTTTTGTTAGAAATAATATGTTTTAAGTTTACGGCTGAATGTGCTGAACAAGTGAAAATGTCACTATGCTGCTATTGTGCACCATCACTTGGATTTTAAACAATAATAGGTTGCTTTTGAGCTGAAATGGTTGCATTGTAAATAATAATTTAAAGAAAACTGAAAATGTAAACATCTTTAGGGGCAAAAAGAAAAACAAGACTACTCAGACCATCCTAGTCAAGGAAATTTAGCAGGCTGTTGTTGGATGTTGGCAGTAGTGATTTACAGTATGCAATGATTCCCAAAATACAAATTACTAAATGTTTTTTCTATACGGTATATGATAATATCTAATCAATTCTAGCATATCAGTGAGTCCCTATAATATATGAAATATATGAATATGTCCCACACTGCGATGCATAACATCCAAAGCAATGTCATTCAGGCCCTCTTGTGGACTGTTTAATGCTGATGAATTCAGAAAGCAGCATGCATTATACGCGCAGGGCAGGCTAATGCACATAGCTACCAGTTATATTTTTAAAACTGAATAACGAACCAGTGTTCAAAACTGTTATTAGGACAAATGTGATAATACATGCAGTGACACTTGTTATAACTCACTGATGTAACGTCACTTATGTTGCAAGCTAAGTGCAAGTTGTTAAATCAGTGGCATGGCAGGTTATGAAAGGAGTTATGTCATGCTTAAAAAAGTGCTATGTCGGCTTCATGATGCATAGTTCAAGTAAAGTGCTACTAGTGTGCAGTATGGCCATGAAAACCACTATGTTTCCCAAAAGCCAAGCAGAACAGGTCACAGAACATGTGTTCAGTTCATTTTATGGGCAGCTCTGCCTGAGTCGCATGATGAGGTATTTTCATTTATGTAAACAGATTAGTAAACAAATGACCGCTACTCAGTACTTAGTGTGGGTGGAATCACTGTGGGGTGGTATGGACTGTTTCAAGGCTGTCTTTCAAAACCATGGTACAAACAAGCTGTAGTAATCTGGGAATAATAAAACCATAATCATCTCTCAACATGCATAAAATAATATCTGTAAATGTCTTAATAATATGTTGTGGTTCAGGAAGGAAGTCTAAGTTTTCAATATGATGAATGGCAGAGCAGAGAGGGTTCCTGCACTTTCTCGGTTATTGAGAAATGTGCATGAATTTGCTACTCAGAGTTTCCTGCAGCGTGCTGCTGGAGAGGCTGGTACACTGGGCCCCAGATCAAAGAGCTGGATGACACAGCCAGGGTTTGCCAGCGCGTGTCTTTGAAGACCTTCTGTTCAAGACGGAACAAAGTAACCCGAACAGGTTTCCAACCACAGCTAAATTCTTAATCAAAAACTCATATTCTTAATTAAAATATGGTGCAGAAGCAAATAAATGAAAGTAATTATTTTCCATTGAAATACATGCAATCTAAATTTCCTCAACTTAATTACAATAAATTACTGTTGTTCCTGACTAAGCACAATAAAGGTTAGGGTTTTCAATTCAATGCAAGGATTTGCAGTTTACACATCATAAGATTAACATCTTTAAAAATGACATTGTTAAAGTAAAAATTCTTCATAAATGTAAATTGTTCTCTATTTCATAATCCAGTTGATCATAATTCAATTATCAAATTGTATTACCATAATTCAGCAGCCATCTAACAAGTACTTTTTGTATTTAACTCCTATCTGGATGCTAGGAGTGGAAAAAAGAGGGGGCCCCAGAACCGGCCCTGCTCTTGGATATCTCCACCACAAGCCATTTAGCAGCACAAGCTTATACCCAATTAAATAAATATAATCATCATCCAGAAATGGTCTGCATATATTCCATATATGGCTGTAAGGGATGATACATAATCCAGACAGATTTTTGGTAGTTGTCATACATATGATGATGCAAAATATCCCAAAAGGCTTGCTTTGAGTCGTGGTACAGTAACACTGCTGTTGAAAGACTGAATGATGCTTTTCCTGTGTGTTTTCCTTTTTGTGCACAAAGCTCTCTATATTATTGAAATCATGCAAGGGAAACTCCAGTCCCTTGTGGATCACATTCAATATTTATTCATATTATTCATTTCCCATTTCTGAAATTATCCTGAAGTCTGGTGGCTTCCTCTCCCAGTTAAACAAGTTCACATGTGAAGAAGGAAAAAAAAGATGTACTTAGTTCCTTAGAGAGTGTTCACTTTCTGCAATGTAGTAATAATTTTGATCATTAAATGTCATCTGCTGCTCCGGACATTTGGTGAATCTGTGTTATGTTATGGTCCCCAGGTGGGCCCAAGGATCTGGTACATACATATTTTTATCAGCAAAAAGGAATTAGCCTGTAAATTCGGGAGTGGTACGTATTAGGTTTAATTGAGTTATCCTTCACATCTCCCCAGGCTAACCGCTTCACAGTGCTATATAATCCCTGTTGTGTTACTGTCTTTATCCCCCACTTTCCACAGAAATACAAAGAATCTACTTAAATTTAAGAAAAAAATGCATTCAATAAAGACTTTATTAAAGCCAGCGAACTTACACACCCTTAATTATGTTCACCCGGCTTTAATAAAAAGGGTTATTAAAGGGAAAAATAAATAACTCTGGGCAAATAATTCATAGGAGAAGTCCAGTGATGTTTATGTTTGGGGAAGATGGGGGAGATTATTTGGGAAGGGTCTGTGAGATGCCTAGAGACACGATTTTTTTTTTTTTTTCACTCAGGCAAAACACGTCTTGAAACCCTCCCTCCGTATTTACAAAACCAATTGAGATTCAAGTGAGGGAGAGCGAAAGTGTTCCCTCTCTCTGAAATGTCATCTCTCACATACCCAGATGTAACTAATATGGGCGATACGGATAATGCAGTCATTACAAGGTTCTGTGAGGGCAGGTTGACGGGGGCAGACGTACTTCCTATGTTTCATTTTCTTAACAAGTCAACCAGCATTCAACTTTATATATAAAGTATTGACTACTTCCAAAGCATATTTGTAGTTGCACCTTTGCCTGATAAATATTTAAGCGAGATTTATCTGATATATACATATTTTATCATCATACATGGCCATTTCCTTTGTCCAGATGTTTCTGTGACATATGAGGTACCACATCAGTTTACAGATGTCCGATTTAGTATATGTAATACACATGAAATGATACGTAATACATATTAAACCATGATTGAAATTGATAACAGACCTGTGTGGAGTATTTGAATGGAGGGAGAGAGAGGTGGGTAAAGATGGAGGGAGAGTGAGGTCATTCAAGATGGAGGGAGAGAGAGGTGGGTAAAGATGGAGGGAGAGTGAGGTGTACTTCACCTCTCTTCATGTAAATGCATGTAGTTGAATGCTTCACGACTGAATGTCTTAATCTGGGTTTATATAGTGAATAATACAATAGAGTAACTTTATTTTTCCCAGAGGGTACTTCAGGTGAAATAGCCAGTAAACAAAAAATGAAATGATTCTCATAAATTGCATTAAGAAATTATAGAAATTACAATACAATATAAAATGCAATATATAACATAGACCCAGAAGAACTAAAGTATTGCTAAACTTGCTTGAAAATAAAATACATGGTTAGACTTAAAAGAGTATGTGACTTTCTTTTCTTTAGATAAGTATGCACTGTTAGTCAACACCTCATCAAACTTGGGGGTTGTGCGCTCTTTACGTGCGTATATCAATACTATTCCATTCAGGATTTTATTTCATCAATACCCTGTGCACAAACACTGTTACAACCATACTGCAGCTTAGCTACACATTGATGAATGTGAACAAGCTCATGCATTTCAATAACCTATAATAATCCAACACTAAATGCAAGGTATTAGACTTCAATCTGTGCTTAACCATTTCTGTTTTCCTTCAGCAAACACAAACTGCAGTCATGAAACAAACATTGGCCTATGCTCCAGCAAATTCTCTTCAAATGGTTTGCAAATGTTTTATTCATCGGATGTTAAGGGCTTAATTTAAAACTTTAAGTGGCAATACATTCTATTTGCTTAATTAATGGTGTTAGTAGATGATCAAAGAATACAAAAAAATGGCACTGGTTGCAGAAAATAAAAAAAAGATTGGACTTGTCGTGCTTAATTGCTTGCTGGCAGCAGGACTCCGCACGCGTTTTACGGGGCAGAGCATTATGGTTTTGCATTGCTTCTTACATTATTCCTGCTTTAGCAGTTTTGCCTGGTACCTTTGCTAGGTACTGCATTAGTGCATACTGCAACTTGTTATCCTTTTAACATGACTGAAAGAGGTTTTATATGTCCTTTTTTATATGCCCTTTATTTTATATATCCTAATCACCTCTTGGTCTTATACCTGTTTGCAGTCAGAATGCAGATAAAGGGTCCTCTGAGTAAGTCATGAGCAAAGGCATTTAAATTCTAGTGATCTCCCACAGAGGTCAGTTGACTTATGGAATTTCAAGTAAACACATTTTTGGACAAAAAGAACCATATGTCTTGCTTAGGGTAGGCAATACAATATACTTAAAATCATTTAATTAATCCAGCGAACAATATAGCTAAAGGATTCAAGCAATTTCCACTTTTAAGTCCAATGTACAGCTGAAAAACAACATCAAGAAAAATAATTTGAAAAAAAAAAATAATAATCCTGTACAAGTAGTATACATTTGAAGGTAATTAATATTATAAATATTTAAGGATATCTATAATTAGATATAATTGGAGTACGGTTGACCCCCGATGAGATGTTTTAACCAGTTTAGGTGAAAATGTCTATTGTGGGCCATTCTCTTTGACACACAGGACATCTTATGTGACAAGTGTCATCTTCTTAATTGTGTGTCTGTTAATTCTGGCTTTTTGTTTGGACTAAATTGCACATGCAATTACCTTTCCAAAAATTGTTTTCAAGTTTATTAAATTTCATTCTGCATGCATAATAATCAATATATGCCTTCTGTCATTTAGCAGATCCTTATATTCAGCATGACTTGCATGATTTGCTTTCTACAGCTGGATGTTTTTTTCACTGAAGCAATTTGGATAAAGTACCTGCTGTACTCAAGGGTACAGCAGCAGTGCCCTGGGAGTAGAACCCATCACCTCTTTAGTTGCTTATATCTATTTGCATAGACTTTGTCCCATGATTTTGCAAATGAATGTGGGGTACCCAAATTTAGCATATTCAGTAAAACTAACCCACAAAATGAACAATCTGTGCAACTTTTGTGATTTTGTAAATGCAAACCTTTAGTAAATCAGCTTGTCTTATACTAGCACTAAGCATATTGGTCATGCCAATAAAGCTACCTTATTAATTTGAGTTTTATATCAGCATCTTTCTATTAGTATTTATGAAAGAGATATTTTACTTTTTTGTTTGATTTGGAGTTACTGGTGCAATAAATAAATCAGTGCATAATTTAATCAACAAATAGTATGCACTTCACACAAAATTAAAAAGGCCCAAGTTTGATAATAATGTCCAGGCAGCCAAGTAACACTAATTCCAGAGTAAACATGGGTAACAATAATCCCTATGAAAGCATGAGGACATAACCTCTCTGAATACAAAAGGATTCATTTCAGATATTTCTTCAAACAATATAACTCATATTATTTTTTCAATCCTCTGAAGATGAAAATAAAATTTGAATGGCTTATTTCTTATTTTCATGTTTTTTGTAAGTATTTTTGCATATAAAACATTAATCGAAAGATACACAAAATTATAATAGAACAAATGAGAAAGCAACCGCTAACTGAACTGGCCACCAGCTGAAAAAGAACAGTGCAAAAAACCCAACACTGTCAAAATGTCATTCAGCAACGAGCATTTGCCATGATGTAATGGAGGCTTCGGTCTTTTTTAAAGGCCCCACAGAGAAGCGGCCGATCCCCCACGCGGCTGCTCATTAGTGCCCTTCCGCTGCACGTTTGAAGTGAGGAGCAGAGGAGGGCTGCGTTTCATGTCTGCGCTGCCTGCCCGTCATGACTGTGGTAATCCAGGGTAAAACCCACCCACCTGCTCTGAGAAACAGCCGCCCATCGTCACAGCTGCTGATGGCTAAAAACAAACACAATCATAGAAAGGTCTGGAAGCTCACAGAGTAGTGATGGCAGAGGAAAGCTTCATGAACCTCATAATGGGAGGAGCTACAATGACCTGTCAGCCACACACTTGACTGAACATTGGCTCAGATAAGTGACAGACAGACATCATATGTGACCATGCCCATATATATTTATTTTTGCTTTTGCTGTACTATTTTTTCATAGGCATGTCCCAGTTAAACGACAAGTGCAGTGTACAGTTAGGGAACTGGGTGTGTGACTTTGATGCTGCTGCATCAAATCTCAAATGGGCCACTGAGCTTTCCCTCCTGAGCCAGGTACATGAACCATATTGCAAATCGATGGTATGGACATAAAATAATAATACAGTTAAAGTAAGCTGTATAACTTACACTGGATAACAGCATATCCTTAATGCCTAAATGAAATATAGTCACCCTGAACCCAAACATATGTATATATGACCGTGTGATTGTCAGGATTGACCACTCATTGTTCTGTGGTCAAAATAAACAGTGCATTATCTGCATAGAATGTCATTCAAGTGGTGTGGGGATGTCTGTTCCATATTTTTTCATTGAACAGTTTTGTATTGCCTTGGTATGAAAGAATACCACAATTAAAGATACAATATACAGACATATATACCCCCCCATCCCCCATTCCCCACCTTCTTTGTTACAGTACGTTATAATCTTATTCTGAGCAGAAAATGTCAGTTACAACGAAAGCACAAGCTGCTGTGTCCAGGGGAAATGAGGACAAGAGGGAATACCATATAATGCCTGTGGTTTCTGAGGAGTAAAATTTGGAAAGACAAAAGCACAGACATAAACAGTTTCCATCATCAGGTATTCCAGCACATTCTGAAGAGTCAGTGTTCTGCACCATTATATGAATGAAAAGCTGTCTCTCAACATATGCAGTATGAAAAAACATCTGACAATTGAATGATAACAAAATAACAAAAATAGTACACAACAAAAAGAATTTAAAGCATTAGTGAAGTATATACTGAAGATAATGACAGTACAATATGATTTTAATTATAAAATTGGGTGTTACTGTGGTAATCAGTGTTTATTTAATATGTGCAAAAAAAGACAAAAGTAAAAATAAATACACACAGTTGTGGAAGAATAGTTATAATCAAACTGTCTATTTATCACCTACCATGCCTTTTTTCACCATGTCATTCCAACTTTTTTGCAAATGGAATCTCTCCATCCATGTGACCTTTGGGAACATGCCTTAGAATTCCAATAATGTTAGGGATTTTTGTGTCATTGTAAATCTGCTTAAGTCCATGATGGGAATAAACAGTGAACAACTCTGAATTTATTCTCTCTCCCTTGTGGACTTGGAGTGTTCCAATCTGAATAGTATCTCAAATTTCGCCAGCACACTTGATACGAGTGCAGCAGGGCGAAAGCTACCAATTAATGGCAGCCGCAAAAGGCAACATGTTGATGTTTCTCCTCTCTTAATACACACAGACAGATGATGCTTCAGTTCAAAGCTCCCTTTGAGGTCTTTGAAGGAGATCTTTAAAAAAGACTGAAAAAGAAGCTCACTGTTTATAGGGAATACCTAACAGGGTATACAGTTCAAATAAAGTATCACATCAGCAGAAAGCCCAGGCTTTCTTTTCACCCTCTCCTAAGAAGTCTCACAGGTTTACCCTCCACACTGGTCTGCACTCCCCAGTCCCCACCCCACCCTAAATCTTGCTCTGTCTCCACATTATGTTTCTTTCTGTCACTCCCCTAAACCTTTCCAGAAAACCACAACAAGAGACGGCAAGCCCTTCTACTCAAGTGGCCAGAGCTTACGCACTTCTGCTCCAGAGGGTTCTCCACTCCGAGCTCTGAAAGCTGTGCAAAGAGCAGACCCAGAGACAGGTGCCAGAGTTCAATCACTGGAGTCAAAGCGGAGGAAGCCTTATCGTCCCACAGCACCCCTGCTCTTTGATGATAAACTAGAACACCTCAATTCCCCTCAAATCCAAACGCTCCAAGCGTTTCATAGCAGAGCGGCTTGATTTCATTCATATTACGACTGAATGATTTCCTGACCAGTTCACCCAGGAGGCAGGGAATCTTACCTGAAAGGTTATACAAGAGACCATGACATAAAGTGATATGCTGGTCAAAAAAATAAAATAAATATATAAATAATGCACTTCACAAGTATCTCAGCGCAGCAGTACATTGTAAGTGTCCAGTGAGATGTATTCATCATGGGCGTGTTCCTCAGGGGAGGGGGGGGAGGATAGGGGGATGTGGGATATCTAAGAGTGACTCTACTGGATAATTCTATTTTCCTTCTTCAGTCCAGTAGTGGTGCTGTGATCTGCACTCCAACAGCCACCAATAGGATTACATTGTAAAGTTCAACCAATGGCAGGAGAAGAAGGTGGGTGGAAATGGGAAGCTAACCTGTTTCATATTATATTTATATTTTATATTGTGGTCCATGTTGCTTATGATGCTTCTTTCCATTCCTCCTCTCAATGGCACATAAAGGCAGCTATGATCCTCCTAACCCACAAAATTAGCCCTGCCACAACATCCCAGAAGCCCCAGCTACAAATTCTCCAACTGGAACTGGCAGAGACAGCTGGCACTGGTGATTAACCAAAAAGGACACCCGCCTTGTTCTCATTTGGAGAAGGAGAGGGCGAGGGAGCATTGTGTCTCCATTTGATTCTCCCACAGGTTTTTAACGTGCCGTGTCAGGGGAAAACTCCTTTGCGTGTGGTGTTTTCTCGTTTTTTTAATGTCTGCAGTTGTAGTGATTAGAGAGACTGAATGGTTGGCGCAGAGACTTAAAGCTGCCACTACTGAAATCAATCCCAGCTCTCTCAGCGGTTTGGGAGGAGCTGTCTGACTGGCTGCCAGCAGGGTCACATGTTTAGAAGGGTTTAAATAGAACCCCTGGGAGGTGGGAGTTGACTGATACCTCTCTTGTATTGTGCTTCATGATCTCCTCCTCACCTTGAATGGACCTCTCTAATGCATTCTGCTTCCTTGGAATCAGCAGATACTATTAATTATTATTTGTAGATGCCCTCGATTGGGGACAGGATGTTCTATGGGTGCATTTGAGGGGGAAGTTTGGTGGGGCAGTTGTGGGAATTTTTTTTATTGCTTTGCAATCAGAACATCATCTGTTCAAAGTCAAGGAGAGGCCCTGCTATTGTATTTTGAGTAAGACGTGTTGTTCGACTTGTATTGCTTCAGTTTATCAAATATATATTTTGAAACATATTTTTTTGAATAGAGTGTCTGGTAAGAAGTAAATAATGTAGTGTCTGAAAAATACCCTGATTAAACCATGTCAGGTTTAAATAATAGTCCTCACTGGGGTTCGAGCTATAATATGACTCATTTGTGTACAGAGTAAGTTTTTTGCAATTCCCACATCCTGAATGAATTAGTGAACAAAGGCAAGCGTGTTTTCATCTGGCAGAAAGAAAGACTGGAAAATAAAAAGAATTGTGCTGGTTTAAATAGATATTAACATCCTGTACCATCAACATATAATTGGCATGCTGTACAAAGGAACTTTAAAGGTTGGTGTTTAAACAAGATATTTACCCTATCACTGGGCCATGCCACCCATGCCCCTGCAGCACTGAACCCTGGCAACATGTGTGGCATAATGAAACCAAACACACTCTGTCTCTTGTTGCATTTGCAACATGTGTGAATACAGCAATACACACTAATGCCTTTCACAAATATAGGGTATCGTAAGTGAGTTCAGAGGAATGAATGTGGTTACATCCCTTGGTTGGGGACATTGGCCTTTAGCCTGTTTTAAGGAGTATCTGATGAGGGCCATGGTTTCTTTGCAGCAGGGGAATGTGACATCAAGATATGTGAGCTGGAACATCACCTGTAATGAAGCAGGGGAGGAATCAGTTCCCCTGGTCTGGGGTCCTTGGGCCTGTACCTTGTGGGCCGATCTTCTACCTTGCTGTGAGGTGGTGTTCACTGCTTACAGGAGCTCATGTCATATACAGCCTTAATGAAAACAGAGCTGCATCTGAAAATGGAGAGGGAGCAGAGGGAGAGTAAACTGTGTCTCAGCTCCCTCAGTGGGGTGGGGGTCCTGGGTCAGCTGGCTGCAAGAGAATGGCTGTGCATTTGGGACAAAACTGCAGGTGCAGGTGCTAACTTTCCATGAGCCTTATCAGCAGTAGCAGCAGAAGAAACACCAAATACTCGAAACAGCAAAGATGATGCTCATCGTTTCAACATGCCAACAATGTTTCTTTGAATGATATGAAAGCAACTGGACTTTAAATAGTTACCTTTTAAGAATCTGTAAATGATATAAAAAAAACAGAATACAGATAATCAAACACTTTGAATGAGATATGCATATCCAGAACAACATTCAGAATGACACTTAATGTCTTTGTACATTCCAGTTTGCCCAAACTACAAGGGATAGTTTTATTTATACTGTTATGCATAGCTTACATATATTTATACTTTTTTTATTTATACTTGTATATGTGTTGCCACTGTGTGTCATGTACATAGAATCATTTAATGATCTGTATTCACTCACTTAGACATATTTATTTCTTTCTCTCTATCATATCCTGAATTAGGGAACCAAAGATAGACTGTGTACTTTTTATCTTTTAATAAAGGCACATTTTTAGGGGCGTGGGAGGCAGAAAAAAAGTCAGTGCTATTGTATATGTTCATTACTGCACAATGCACGCTTGTTATGGGCTTGCTATGCACATATATTTATGTCCATTTTTGGCTGTTTTCATCTGCACTTAAAAACTTAATGACTGACAAAACCTCCATACACATAACCTAACATTTTACTCACAAAAGTTTAGTAAGAAACCTTGCTCAAGGGAAAAGCAGCACCCTAAGATCAGATTTGACCCTGCCCTTCTCCCTGTCCTCCCTGCTACCCATGTAGCTGAAATAATGGATTTTCAAAAATCTCCCAGATTTAACAGTTCTGTTACCCAGGTCCTTGGAAAAGTAATAAAGGAAGTGTGACATGGCACAGTTCCCAAGAATAGTTTCCAGGGATCTGTTTAGCAGCAGTGAGTGAAATCTCTTCCAGTCCAGGTCATTTGTTTTCAGTGCTGTGATTGGAGGCAAACAAAGTTCCTCAGTTTTACTCCTGACACCATCATAGAGGCACGTCTCAATATGTGTGTAGGCGATCATGTGGGCTGCTGGTAACAGTTAGGAAATATCGATGTCCCTCAGAACCAAACCACTACAAAGGAGAAGAGTGATTTGTCTCCTGCCATTTTGCCTGTCAAAGATGTTTTACTTCTACAGGCATAATCACTTGTGCTCATTGAGTAAACAGTTATTACCTCCCAGTTTATTTGAATCGAGCAGCACTATAATGGCAACATCCCAGGTTTGGTGGACCTTATGCCAAAGAGAGGGGAGAGAGAGGAAGAGAGAGAAAGCACGAGGAGGAAGACCCAATTGATTTTTGGTAATTGGCTCCACTTGAGCAAACAGCTTCTCTTGCCCAGCGGTATCTCCATTCCTTCTTGCTGCCAGTAATATAAAAGAAAACATATTCATATTTTTGAGCAGAAGGGTCTGCCGAAAGAAAATGAATATGCCAGCAGTTTAAACATCTTGTACAGTTCCTGCCACAGGATGTATATTTAAATATATAAATATATATATGTATACACACACACACACACACACACACACACAAAAATCTGAATCCTCATTTTACTGAACCGACCTGGTGATTGGAGTCTTTCATACCTATGACACACATGTCTTCAAAAATGCATATGCAAAAACATATTAAAATGTGTCTCTGTATATGCCATTATTGGCATCAAAAATACTGCCAAACACATTAATCTTTCATCAAAATTTCTCACTGAACCCAAAGGGGCACTGCCTCAGAGCAATGCTATCCATGTTTTCCTGGAATTCTTTCCCTTTACAGCCTTTGTTTTGTAAAACATAAAATACTGAAACTTTCAGAAATGGACAGCAACAGAAATATACACCTTCAGTACAAACTTAGTGTGATTTAAAGGTCTGGATCACTGAAAGTGACATCAAAACAAAATGTCAAGGATTTGTATCCATTGATTGAAACTGATTCTTACATAATCATATTATTTTTTAACTGAATAATTCTGTTTTTAGTTACCAACAATCAAGCCAGAAGTACATGCTACCTGTCAATTAATATAGGCCAACATTTCCATCAGAAATAATGTTTTCTGGTGGCTGATATCAGAAAAAAAACACTTTCTCTTTCACTCACTGATACAAAATGAATACATAAATAAATAAATGGCAAAAACAATAGCACATAGGTTATGAATACATGTTTTGTTGTAGTCAGCTGGACATCATTGGTACTGCTGTTTTTACTGATCATGCTTATGGCATGGCATATGGATCTATCCTCTGATTTAAATAAATGAGTCAATGTGGGGCTTTCTAAGAGTATAGATTTAGCCATGCTAGCTATATCAGTCATAAAACAATATAATTGATTATTTTATTGGAAATGATAGTGAAGTGTTTATGTGAATAAGCATCTCAACTCTGCATGAGTACACAAGGCCAGGCCACACAGGAGTTATTGTTTGTACTTATGTATTTGTGGCCATTATGCCATTTCTGTGGGAAAACCTTGAAAAGTGACAAATTCATGTATGGGTATGAACAGCCAAACCATAACTTAGTTGAAGGCACATCTGCTGTCCCGATAATCAGAGTAGAAACATTCCTAAATGCATTACTGTATTCAGAAATCATACAACTAAGTTAGAGTAAAACTCACTATTGTGGGTATTAAATTCAGCAACATTATAATAACCACCACAAACCCCCCATCATCAGCTGTGTAAATGTTTAATGCTTCTGAAATGAAATTCACTTCAACGACTTTTTTGTCTAACATTTCTCAAATACACAGTTTTTGTAATTTCCTGATTAGTTATCTCTTGGAGATGTGAGGATTTTTTATAAGGATAACAATGTGCAAGTCATCATAACACCTCTTTTGTGCATATGACTAATGAAAACATCCCCTTCTCCTGTTTTTAAGTACCACATTGTGATTTTCCTGGATATAGGGCAGCAAATAAAGAAATACATCAAAATGTATCTGAGCTTTGTATCATGTAGTGGAAAAAAAAAACCTTTGCAAAATTAGGACACTGAGTGAGTAAAAAATTATAGAGGAAGGGGCAATCTTTTCCTTTCCCCTTCCAAACTCAGGACAGAAAGAGAGATGTACATTTCATCGTCTAATCAGTACTTGTTAAGCACCTTGTTAAGCGCTGCTCTGTGCACGCCTGTCTCCTAGGGCTGCCCGCTTCAGGAAAGAGGAAGCACACAGAAACAATAGGCTGGCCGTCATCTGGGGGAATCTCCAGTGATAACTGAGATGGCTCTTGCCTCTGTTTGATGGATCATGCACGTTCAGAGGGTAAGGGAGGGGAGCACAGGGGCCCGTTCCCTGAAGGGGTGTTACCGGACGGTCATCGGGCAGGAGGAGAGAGAGGGCAGGCTAGAAGGAAATGGATATTGGGTCAGATTAGGGAAGGATGATTGGGGGTTGGGGGGGTGGGGGGTTATCAGGATTGGTACCATGCGTGGCTGGTTCTTTTTTATGTATCAATGTATTGGTCTGTTTAGGAGAGGTATTTTACTGCCCCTGTGCTATATTGTAGATATAGTGAAGAAAGCTGTCTGTGGGCAGAACAGAGGAGAGCTGCAACACTGATATATGCATGGGGTCAGAGGAGGGGCCACTGAGCAGTGTTAGTGTTTTTGGATAATAAGGCTCCGTTGCTAGGCAAGTTGCTAGGTTGCTGGGTTGTCCATTGTTTGCAAACCATTTATTCTTTTTTAGATTATTTTAATGTCTTGTGTATGAGATGTGTTTATGCATCATTATAATCTACATGGCACAAGAGTTCCCTTGCGGAAGAAGCAAAGCAGCGACTTATAACTTCAAAGTTGACACTTGGTATTTGAATATCCCACTGCTTTTGAAGGGCTGTAGCAATACATACTGTCACCCGGGAAAGAGTGAAGCTTATTTAGATCTCTTTTAGTTCTTAGTCCAACATTTAAGTATAGAATTAAAATTGGGAGTGCCACATGGCCGGAAGGATTTAAGGCCAGGTATTTCACTGTCCTACAGTTGATATTTGTTCTGTATCTGTGGGCTGAGCTAGGATTCTCCACAAGCTATTTTGGAGCTACATGCTCTTGCCCCAACTTGACCACTCAACTGGCCTGCACCACTGCCCCGTCTGCTAGCCTGGGTGAACCCAACCCAGTGGATTTACAGTCAGTCACCATCTGCCCGTCTGTCTCCACATGAATGGCATTCCCATAAAACATAAATACAGTAAAAAAATAAAAATCGCCGTTGGAGGTCCTGTCCCTCATTCCTGTGACTGATCTGCTGACCTGTTGCCTCCTCCCATCAGGGCCGGCAATAAAGGAGAGGGGAAGAGGAAAACGATGATTTCTCCTGGCTGCGCGACAGGAATGCTGGGGGTCGAGCGACGATATCCCCCCCAGCCCCCCAGGGGCATATTTAACATTTAAAAGCCAAATGAAGACAAACAGTTGGCTGGAACCGTTGTCCGGAAATGTTTGGCTCTGAAAGAGTGAGCTTGGGCCGGCGTCACTCACAAATCATTGGGCCCGTCTTGGCCCTGGCCCTGACCCAGCCCCTAATGTCCGCCACTGGTGCCTGAGCACACAGATTTTCTGGGGACGGGGGGCTGGAGGTTGGGGTTTAACTGGACCCTGGCAGGCACTAATTTCCACTGACCACAGGGGCTGGTCGGAAGTATTTCGGATGATTTCAAATGGCACAAATATGCTCATGCTGACAGTTCATTACTTTTAAATTTAGGGTAGATCTAGATTTGTCTTGACTGACTTACATAGTTTATGTTTTTACACATTATGTACACACCTGAATATTTACTGAATCGATTCACATGATTTACCTTGCTCAAGAGAAAAACTGCAATGGAATCAAAACCTACAATCTGTGAGGTATAAGGCCAGCTGTTACAGTATCCAGTACACCTTTTACGCTCTGCTGCCACTGAAAATATGAAATGCTAAGAGCTGCCATGATTATTATCTGACATATGTCAGAAAGCGATATGTAACAACATGAAGTCTGGTGAACTACATTTCTGCTGGGCTAGTGTGTAAGCACATTTTCCCTGCAAATTACCCTGGCTCAATTAGCTAATTAGCTAAATTCACCAATGCCAGTAAACTTGCAGCTTAAGCCAGGCATTCTCAAACTCAGCTCAGGGGGACCTCTGTGTATCCTGGTTTTAAATCCCACCACAGCTGCATTCCCTGAATTGTAACAAGCTGTTAATTACTCATAAGTTCGACACTTTTAGTGTTATGAGGGAAGATTGACCCTCTTAAGCCACAGAAATACGCCCATATTTCACATCCCAGGACTGATAAACTAGTCAGATAAACTATTGCTTTCATTTTCCTGTTGTGTAAAAAGGAAAAGGCATCTTAAAGAATAAGTTACATCTTTAATTTAATTAGGTAATGGGTCGGATAAAAACTGTAGTGAAAACAATAGACCTCAGCACAGTTGGGCACTACAATGATTTGACAGCAAAGCGACAATTCTTTTATTTCCAACAATCTGGCTGGACAAGAACCATAATTGCCAAATTAAATTTTTTTGCGAAACTGAGTCCCTACCTTAAAATTTGACCTATTGTATTTTGAGATGTCATGTATACTTGTGTACTTGTTTTTGCTGGTTTAGTGTGTGCTGTAACATTGAGGTTTGGTTTGTCCTCTCCATTTGTTGACACATTTGAACATGATATGCCACATCATTGGTCAATAATGGAGATGCATTGAGAGAAAGAAAGCAAATGGTAATAGCGATAACAATACATTTACTTCTGTAAAAGAAACTAAATGAAACTTTTTGAGCTCACAGTCAAGGTACAAAAACTAATGGGAACATTAAAATGCTCAGGACAAAACAGTAACAATTCAATTTTAGCTATCAAAACATTATATTTCAGTCTAAAAATGTACAATTTTGATTTCAGTTTACTAAAAATGCTCCATTCAAAAATTTCCCTCTCAAACACTGTAACAATATGGCAGGCAACTTCTCCTCCATATTCCATTTTCAGGAATGCTCAGAATAGCATTGTGATAGCCACCAAAACACTAAAACTTGCATATAGCAAGTATAGGTACTTGTGCTGAACAGATTTCGATTTTTTCCCCACTTACGATTCTCATGAAATTTGGCAGAACAATTACTTGGACAATAAGATGACAGATGAGAACAAAAGATTGCGTTGATTCAACTTTTTTCTGTGGAAAAATGACTAGTTTCCACCAATGAGAAGCTAAGATTTTCTGGATCCTACTGTGCATGCAGTGCCACAGGCTACTACAGTTCATATCCAAACCATTACTTAAATTATAGACCAACAAGTGAAACTTTGGAGTCCAAGTTAGTGATACTGTGACCCAGCCTGAAACTGCTTGTTAGACAATGAATAATTCATGAGAAAAGCAAATTGCAACAAGCATTATGTTAAAATACATTTCAAGGAAAACTTAATTTTGATTAGCAAACCTCATTTTTCAAGAGACTAGCTTCAAAAAAGCCAGCAGGAGCACGTCCCTCAGGAATTAGCTTGAAAACGACTTGCTTAGAAACAGTAAACAGTAAACAAGTAGGGGGACATTTTGTTTTTCCTGGTTTTGGGTGTTTTCTGAATAGTATAAGCTGTAGTTTCTACTCACCTGCAGCTTGTGCCGATGCAGCTTGCAGAGGAGTGGAATGTACTTGTTTCACCATTGTGGTGGGGTAGAGGTGAGGGAAAACATGTTTCTGTTTGTGGATTTGACTTTTCTGTCAATTTTTCCTGACAATTTGAACTCTCTGACAACACTGTGTGTCAGTGCTAGTGAATAAATAAAATAAAAGCTATGCCATTGCCAGAGAGTCAAATATTTTGAGTTTTGTTATTGAGGTTTTACAAATCTAAACCTAAGGTCTACTCATTCTGCCCAGGTGTCCCCAGACCACCTGAAAATCTGCTGATTGAAGGGAATGGAAAGAGACCCATCCATTCTGTTGAAAAGGGGAAAAAAAAAATCCTAGCTCTGCAAAATAATTTCAAGATGAAATGTGGGCCGCCTCTGGCAGGAATCATGATTTTGTGAAGGTCAAACTGTTCTGGTTCACTTGTCACATGATCTGGTTTCTTTTTGTCAGGCACTACTCTTTGTTATTGCTATTTTTTTCTAATTCAAGATTTGCAGTATTTCCATTGACTCTGCGGAAGATTCTGTGTATAAGAAAGCAGAACATGTTATATCAAAATAAGAGCGTAAGACAACGGCATACACATGCACAATATGCCCGTTGAACACTCATTTTAAATGAATGTCACTGTTCTCATAGGACACACATATTGATATGAGCATACACTATGGCTGAGAGTGCTCAGGTTTAATGCAGTGTGGTGCTCCCATTTTATAGAATCCTAGTTCTGACTGCTTCTCATCTGAAGAGAATTTTCTTTCGTAAAAATGTATTTTTGCTGCCAATCAACTACTTTTTTTGCCTGTCTGAGCAGGGACTAGTAATGGCAATCATCTCTCCTTGCTTTTACACAGCTCTGTTCTTCCATTTCATGCAGATTCTTTCCTTAGATTGTTATGTGAGTTAATAGGCCCTCCGAGAAGCAGCCCAACATTTCCATGTATTAATGCCTCTCTAGCAATGCGCTGCTAGTTCACAGGCACATCTGTGACCTGCGAAAGACTTCTGTGTTTGTCTTGGACATGAGAAAAACTGTCTCATTCTTTCTCATAATTCCATGCAGTCCTGAAAACAGACAGGGAATAGTTTGAGAATTCCTATAGGGGGTGGAACTGAAAGGGGTCAGACAGGTTCCTTATAAACCAGGTAGAAGTATGAAAATGCTTTAGTGTAGGCCTGAGGCAAAAAAGGAGAGAGGAGAACTTCTCTGCTGCTCGCACGTCTAAATACCACATTTATAACATTTCCTCAAGCCTGCTTTCTTAAATTTCAGCTGTTAAACCTTTCTGTGATTTCAGGTTCCTGTTAATTGTTATTTTTCTATTTTAATTCAAGCCAACAGTCAACCATGACCCGTGGAATTAAGGAGGCTAAAGGTACCTTTAAAACATAACCCAATATACCTTTGTATTTTTAAATATTTAAACACATATTTGGAAACCCACACAGAAGAGCTGCTGTATTCTATTTGTATAAATGTATTTGTCCTTTTAATCATATACTAAAAATAAATCAAGAAACCAAGTTCTTAACTAAAACTGTACTGTTTGTTATCATACAAATAAGAAAAAGTTATGTAGCTTCAAAATATGAAGCTGTACAGTGACCTATCTGTATTGTGTTCATATTTTAATGCTTATCTTGGCTTGCTTTCCTTCCCTGAGTATTTTGAAAGGGCACATTTATCTGTAAATGGAATTCTAGATCAACATTTAGTATCCAAGATACTTCTCCCTGTCTGCTAAAAGCCATGTGTATTTTATTATTTATCAGTCCAATCAATTGAAATGCTGTATGAATGTGTACAAGAATTCAGTTTCATTTCAAGAGTCCAGTACATCATCTTTGCATTGTTGGTAAAGTAACTATACACATATACAAGCCAACGATGCCAAAACAATGTCCTGAATCCCAAAACACACCCATGCCCAAAGACAGTTAATTCATAGATTTAAGAGCATTCAGCAATTACCTTCCAACTTGTGGCAAATAGTGATATGGTAATCATTTCCTTCATGAAATGATAATAGCTACTGATAAATACGAAATGTTGGTGTTGGCAAATGTTCATAAATTTATGAACATATATGCTTTTGCGACGTTTTCTGTACTTTTGGACATGACTGAGGCTAACCTCACAACAGCCCTCTTTTATGAAATGATAATCGGATTACAAATGTTTCATTTTGCCCAAAGCATGAAATGTATCACTTTGAGCATTGCCATAGGGTCAGATCAAATGTCATGTCAAGGTTCAACACATTTCACATATTGAGTAGACCCAAAAGCAGTGTAAATATCTGCAGAGATTCATGAAATATATTAGGCTATATTTTTCATAATGTGTAACCTATATAATTATATATCATATATTTAGGTCAACATATTTAATACATGTTAGTCAAACAAAACAAATGAATCACATAAGCTCATGTTGGCAGTGTAAAATATTTTGTAATTAATAATAGGGTTTTCATCAGATTTTAAGGAAATTCCTCCAATATTTTTACATACTTTCTATAGGAAAAAATGATCCCCTAACGGAATTCTTAAACACTGTGCAGGAGTACAGATTTAATATTACACACATACACATCCGATACACTGTGTAGCATTGCTTAAGCTTGCTCAAGGGCATGTAGCTCTCTGCTGTACAAACCTTTGAAGAAGTGTGATGTCCTTGTGGGATCTGTATTGTACTGCACAGGAAAATGGGGTGCCATTTGCCTTTATTCAGGTGTAATTATTTTTATTTACCTAAATATAAAAGGCAAAATTGCAATAGGAAATGTAAGCTAAATGAAGGATCTACTGACTGAAAAGTGGCTCATTTAAACATATGCTGTAAATATGTTTGTCATTAAAAAAAATAGGAAATATGGGAATACACGATTAAGGAAAATGTGTTTACCTGACCTACTGTTCTCCTCATACACAATTTTCTCACAATAAAACACTAGTGTAATACTATTAAATTGTGTGTTAGCAGAGTGAGTGGCCAGGTGACACAACACCATTCACCATGACAGAGTCAATAAACAAATGATTACGGAAGTGGGAAACACTGATTCAGACCTTGTTCCAGAATATTCCGCACATGCAGGAACTTCCCTGAGAGCTGGTGATGAGAAGGCCATAACTTAAGGGTAATATTGTGGTCATGGCAAACCACTTTGCAGCTACTCCTGCTCAGTCGATGTGTACATTATTGTTGTGAAAGACGCATATGTCTGTTGGACAGGGGTGCCCGACAGAGTGAGGACTGTGAGTCAGGACCATTAAATCATCAATCATTAACACTGACCTTGCCCTTGAGAATGTCAATGGACCCAAAACAGGAAAATGCACCTGCACTATAATGGAAAACCCCTCAAAGCCACCACAAAACCTTGGTTCAGCTCTTGGATATTTTCATGTTTCCATTTCTTTTGTTCACTAGTTTTATTACATGAATCAAAATGAGGCCTAGCTGGATTCAACTCAACCACAATTTTCCTTTTTTTTTAAATAAAACATGCTCTTGCATACTACCGTGAGAATACATTTATCACCACAATTATTACCATATATTCACCTTTGCAACATCTGCTTTTAATTTGTATCTCCCTAATCCTTTGTTAGCAGCTTCAGAGAAGATGATGTACAACAAACGGGGAATGCTGGAGCAGATGCTTGGGTCTAAATGTAATTTCCTAGTTCACCTCCCTCCAGTATGAGACAAATTCAAGTGGCACACAGACAAAGCTAGTGGAAGTTTACTCAGCGAAACAGAATCAAGGGGAAAATACAGATAACCTTCAATGGACCATCTCACTGGGCCTTTCATGGCTATCAGAGACTGTAACGGCACCAGTAAAGAATGATGTGCAGATGCTAGAGATATGTTCTGTTGAGGAAAAGGCTTTGCAATTTGCATGACTAACCCATTCCTTGCATGGATCATCAATTACCTTTATGTATGCTGTGCGCTACATATTTTAAAACTATTGCAGCAACTGGAACAATGAACCACTGAAGCTGTGGAAAAATATCCACTGGCAAATATGCTATAATAAAAACAAAGACTTATTATAAAATGATATAGTACCTGTATGTAAAACATATGTGCACTCAGTGCATAAGCACCCTCAGCTATTTAAAGGCCTATAATGCTTGAACAAAACCTATAATTCAGATGATGGTAAATATTTTTGGATGAAATCTAGCTAAGCAAAGTCATTTTAGAAAAGAGAGGAAAAAAAAACAATATTAGAAAGGTGGCCCACTTAGTTTTACTGTTTTTAACCAGAATGAGTTAAAAACTGAGCAAGTCAAAGGGAAAGTTATGCAAAGTCTAACAAGAAACACTTATTGCTTCTGACTTGACAATACCTTGATCCGGCTTTGGGCTGCAGGTTGTGGAAATTAAGAATGAAATTCTGTCACAATGAAGCTTTACAGCTACGTATTAAAACTTCCTTTGCTTTGCTTGAAAGAGTGTTTGATTTATTCTTCCGGATTATGTGTCTCTACTCTGGAGTTACGAGGTTAAAAAAATGCAACAAATGAAATCGTAAGGGCGAGTGACGGGATTTGATTGAATGATGCAAAGTATTGCATAGCGTAACAATGATAAATAACTGCAGGATGTCATGTGTTTCAAATATTCAGCCACACAGATGTTGTCAATCTGAGTTCCAGCAGGTTTTTAAAGGTATGACAGGAAAACGATCCCCTTTGAACTGTAATTTTGTTTTGGTCACTTACACTACACAGGCTAAGTGAAGTCATAATTTTCAACATCATTATGAAATTAAACATTCCACACCCTGTAGACACAGAAAGGCCAACTATTTATTTATTTATTTATTTTTAGTACAGGGCGGCCTGCTTTTTTTTTTCTCTAACACCAGAAGGACACATTGCGTAGTCTAATACGGTGCAGTCAAATATTACTCCTTCACTTCAACAACACAGTACATTCCTGACACTTGTTAGAGTCCTGTCAATCTAAAGTCAGAAAATAAACCTGGGGAATACTTTCACAGGCCTTCTTCACAATGTGGTTATGGTAGATGGAGTAGTCCCAATGGGTTTTAAGGGGGTTCTAGGCGAATGACATCACTGCATTCCATGGCTGGGATCCTGGGGTGGCTGTTGATTCAGGAGGGCTGCCAGAGCTCAGGCGGGCTCTGGAGACTCCTGTCTCTCGCCTCATCAGCAAGGATGCACCATTTTCTTTGGCAGGGAACCCAACCACAGTGATGTCATCAATGTGCACCGGAGCATGGGTCTGAGGGTAACCTGCTGTGGAGATTTCCCATTGCCCCCAATGATGAACAATGCTAATCTTCCGCCAAAACCATACCCATATATAAACCCATAGATAGGACACAGGACACAGTTTCAAAAAACCCATGGGAAGTTTGTAATAAAACAATGGACTCAATAATAGAATTTTACATTGGCTTTACTCGACTGCTCACGTCGGGGCTTGGTTTCTGAGACTTTAAGCTTAGACAATGAGGCATCCATTAAAAGTTTCCTTAACAGCTGGGCTTTAAATGCGCAACTCCCATCCAGCAGAGCCTTAGATATTAGTCCCATTATTCTGGGAGATGTTTCCTTGGAGAAAAAAAAAAAAACAGCTGCATGCGTCTACAATTCAGAATTATACCAGTACAGCCAAGGCTCTGTTCACTCTCAGACTTATGTCAAATTGCACTGCTGTTTGGAGCAAGATCAGTCGAAAAATATACTAGTGCCACATAATAATCAGTCATTTTTAACCCCAGGCTTCTTTTGACTTTTCATATACTGTTGAAGAGAACACTCAGCTTTCTGACAGGACCTGCATTGTTTATAAACTCATAATATTAAGTGAACACTGCCCTGTTAAACATGCAGTTTTCCAAGCCACAAACCTGAGAAAAAAAGGTCAAGACAGGTTGCTGTTTGTTTGAAACATAAAGTTCTATTGCTGGTGTCACAATGAGTAGAGGCCAACAAATTTCTTAAAAAAGTATAATATTAAAAATGATATTTAGATAGTACTATTATCTGTATATTTATTTTTTATATATGTATTTATTTTCAATTATTATGTGTTTCATTCAGTATATTTACTGAACAGATAGTGTTAAAGATGTTTTCACAGCAGGAAACTACCACATATATCAAATAAACATAATCAAGATTCTTTCTGCAGTGCATCCTCACTCAGCAAGGCAAAATTAGTTTTTCCTGTTATTTTTCTGGAGTTATGAATATGCATATCATTTCAATTCTGCTAAGAATACAATGTTGCGATGGTAGTAGAAGCATATTTGAGTTGCCAATTATGTGTCAGATAATCCATAACTCACTGCAAATCATCTGGGCAATTAGCAACCCATGCCTGTGCTCTCTGACAGTCAAGCACAATTCTGCTATTTTACCTTTTTTAAGTCATAGCCTTACTGCAGCAAGGAAGGGCAAAACAGTGACTTTATGTGAAATGAAATTCTCAGATATTCTATGTTCACAAGAATGTCCCTGATCTGTTTTATATTAAGCCACTATTCCTCTAAGGCTCTGATTTACTAAAGCATTTAGTGTGTGTGCAAAACTGTTGGTGCACGCTACGAGAGTGTGTGATTGGTTGCGGCAGCTCATTTTCTCAACATCTCTGAGACTGCATGTGCAAACAGGATCATATGTGCTAAAGGCTTTGGCCCTGATTATGATGCCACAGGACATGTACAGCATGTCCAGCTGACATTACATCGCACTCAACTCTGCAGTTAGCAGGATGGAACTGATTAGCCAAATATTGGTTGGAAAAGTGGGCCAATGGGACCAGGCTGTTGATGTTGTTGTTTGAGTAATGTAGCTAAGCTTCACTGTGCACCAACAAGCTCTGACTTACACCTATAGTCACATATGTTCCTTTCCCTCAATTACCTACAGTTTTCAAGACTGATTTAAAAATGTGGCCCCACTGTACTTCAGTTGACCTGGAATTCTAAAGCTGTCCATTTGCCCCCTTTTCTCTCATTCCACCCAAAACATTAATATCAAATTTTACCTAATTAGTTTAGATTTTTTACAGTTCACTGAGAGCTTGGTAAATTTTAACAGTAGATCACTTGACCGCCCCCCTCCCCCCCCAAACTGAAAACATATCTTCCACTTTTTTATCTGCCTAGTGAACTCTCCACCTCTGCTGATATGAAATTTCCATATCCGATTGTATTTGCGTGGAGGATTTTTTTGTATGTAAGGGGAGAGAAATATTCCTCTCAGGGCAGAGGAACTAATCGGGTTCACTTTCCTGCCATTTCTCTCAATCCACGACTGGTTTCCTTTGAGAATTGCGTTTACACACTTCCTGACAAGGGATCAAAGCCCAGCATTACTGTTCCCTTTTCCCAAGACCTGGGCTCTTGTTTTTGGAGCCCTGCACACTCCCCTACAGTGAACCAATCTGTATGATATAACTCTCACAGGTTTCAACAGCCGTACCCAAAAATCTGAAATAATTTCAAGGGATATGAATAAGGATAGCATGAATATATTTCCCTAAATATACACAGTATTTTGGTTGTGACAAAAAAAAAAAAAAAAAAAAAAAACCTTCTGCCTCAGTCTAATTTGTCCAAACCTAATACCGCATACTTGTGTAAGCACCACAGAGGTAGACACAGTTTAACTATGGTGTGTATATGTTGTTACAGCGTACCCTGAAGAGTAAAAATAATTTTTATGAGTCCAGTAATGATCCACATTGCCTCTGTGTGACTCTGACATTGCACATATAGGGTGATGTAATAACTGGTAAAAATACATATAAATGTAATTAATTGAGTGCTTATCCAATTATTTTTAATTTTTTATTTTATTTTAATATCCAATAATTTCTCACCAAGACATTAAACATCATCAAATTTCATATCAGTGTGAGAGGGTTCATTTTTTGGCTGCTTTAAAACCAATCATAGCAAAGCTACAACATCAAAGCACACAGGATCTATGGGGTAGCCACATAAAGGATTGCCAGATGAAATAGTCATGCATTCCCTCCTAAATTAACATGTATAGACAATGGCAAACTAATATTTTATTGGTCAGTGGTGTCTTGTACAAACTAATGAATGATCTCTACAGACATGTACCCTGTTAATTTTGGTGCATTGCTCAAGTTTGCAACTTGAGGGCACACTCTTAATTGGTTGCCTGGGATGGTCTAGTCATTTTGTACCTGTGATCATACTTTTAGTTCATAAGCAGGCTTAAAGCTCAGCTTAAAAAAGGTTTGGCCTATTGCATGTTTTCATTGCACAATAAAATCTTTTCTATTCACATTATTGTAGTCTTTATTGAGCAGAAATTACCTGCTGGTTGTGCATACATACTCATGCTGATCCATTTTTAAATGTGTGATTGTGATGGAACAGGAATTATAATTCATCAGCTGGCACTTATGGCTGCAACTGTGATGTCTGTTGGAAACAAAATTTCAAATACCATACCAAATCATCAAAAACTTTTGTCATGTAAATGTAATGTCAATGTAAAAGCTGTACATTTGTAGTTGTATTTGTAATTAAAAGTGTGCTTACACAAATATTAAAGAGCAAAATGTAAAGTTGGGCCAAAAATGACCATCCTCAGGAATCAGAAACCGAAGCATCAAAGGGAAAACAGGATGTGGGGGAGGAGAGGAGGAGGTGACTGGAAGAGATGGAGAAACTCAAAAGTGCCCCAATGACTAGCCACATACAGTGAAAGGGCAGCAGAAAGTCAGTAAGCTGTTCTTTATGCGTGTGCTGCCTTAAAAAGACGGCGGCAGCCATGAGTCAGCTAGAACGCGGCCAGATCCCGGGGCTGCCTCCAGTAATGTATTTTAATTAAAAGCTGCGCAAGCATGTCTGCGGCACTGCCAGGCCCCGCAGTGTGAAGGAGCAGCAGAAAGCCCCGCTTGGGTAAAGGTAGGGCCATGTCCTTACAATAGCGGGTGTGCTCTCTCTCTCTCACACAGGCTCTACTGCTCTCTCTCTCTCTAACACACACTGCTTCTACTGCTCTTTCTATCTCGCTCTCACACCCTGTCTCTGCTGCACTCTCCCGCCCTGTATGACTCTTCTCTTCAAACAGCCCCTGGATATATTCCAGCTTCCCCTGCTTCTCCTCTGCTGAAATTCTCAGTTCATTAACGGATGGAGCCATCTGTACTTATCTCCGTCTCTTTCTGAAGAACAAAGGATGGAAATTGGATGCAAGTGATGTCAAGATATTTTATGAGCTTTTATTTTTTTTAAACTAAACCAACCTCAAAAAAAGGACCAGCTATAAAAGGGGGTCAGACGCTGGCTTTGGAATGTGCTGTTTTGTTTTGATATCGCCCAATAAAGCAGTAATGATACGGTCAATGACATCTGTTTCCAGTTGCCATCCTTCACTTGAAGCAAAGTTTCAGTTATTATTATTATTATTTTTCTTTGTGATGTTTTGGTCTGGCAAGGTCAGTGGAAGGGGGAGGAGGGTGTCTTGTTTCTGTCTTTGTGTGATCCCTCAGAATTCTGTGTCTTCTTGCTGAAGGTCAAACTTTTCATCCTAATGGCCACACAAGCCCTTGTTTCTCTGTGTATATCACACATTTACTGCCATATGTTTCCATGTAGGAGGTGTCATATGCAACACAGGATTTTAAACTGAGCCACATCTCTTACACTTACTCTTTCTGGTTTTTTACATGGCCTCTGTGTCCAACTGTTTTAGAATTCAGTTTGTGCATAAGCATCTAATGATAAACACTGTGGCTTGGTTATGCTTAGGTATTAGTGAAGTTCTTGACTACACTTGAATATGTATGAGAGTGATTATGGATTAAAAATGCATGCCAGCAGAGTGATGATGAAGGGTGGCCATGCCCGGGAAATGCTGCGGGGAACTCGAGCGCTGAAAAAACAATCCTCCGCCAACGACTTTGAGGACAGTGAAGGTCATCTGGGCGTGCGCGCCTGAGGAAGAGGGGCACTGTGGTGCCTCTGTGTTGTCAAGCTGTTTTGGACGAAACCTGATTTCGACCCGCCAACGATCGCGCCTTGACGCCGGTTTCATCACAAAAAATGGGCTCCTTTGGAAAGCGGCCTTTGCCCACTGCGTGGATGAACATCGCGTTCCAAGAGCCAGCATGGCGAGGGGCCTCTGTCTCTCCTTTGAAAAGCGACTGTGGAAAATACAGGCGAGCTGCACTAAGGGGTGGCCATCCCACTGTCGCCAAGGGTTACGCTGGACTTGTTCCTACACCAATGGGAACACTGGCAGAGTTTTAGCCATCCAAATAAGCTTCTGATTGTTTCCAGATAAGGATTTGCCTTCTGGACAGCATGACTTTCCCTCTGCTCCAGAGTAATTGCCAATTACTAACTGTGGTTTGTTGGAAGGATGATTAGGCAGCCAGGAATAGCATCCCCTGTAAACACACTGCCCACACGGATGAAACAGACGTAGCAGCAGTGAGAGGAGCGGGTGAGAAACCACTGTGTTGTTCATATCAGAGTTTGAACTGTTTTCAACAATTAAATGTTGCGACACTGTCCTGGTAAATTTCTATAAACAGATTTTTCATATTGAATATTTTATAATAATGCAAGATTTTATAAGAGAAATACAAGTGACATACAATTCAAATAAAGGAAGGGTTCAGAGCAATGACACTTAATAGCATGGTAGGCTCCCGTGAGTCACCTGTACACACACAAGAAAGTCAGTCAAGTCACACTTTGTTTAAAGAAGTGGAAAACACTGTCTTATGCATCATTTATATAAATCCCATAAATTCTGGATTTGGTTCAGATCTGGTGGCTATGAAAGGTGTTACATATAGCTTATGTCAGTGTCATGCTCCTTAAACGACATGTGCCCAGTACTCTTTGAGGACACCACTCTTCGCAGAAGAGAAATGCTTTGATACAGGGTGAGGATGAGCACTCAGTACCGTAAAGCGACTGTTGACATCAGCCTTGCCTTTTAAGCATATGGAGCATATGAGTGCAGCCAAGCCATGCAAAAGCATCCCATTTAATTATGAAAAAAGAAGAACCTATCACTGTTGTTCATTTTATTTTCTTCATCATTTTCTGTTTGATACTCATGCATTACAACAGTAATACTTTGGCTTTTTTTTTCTTTTTTCCAAAAATCACAGCCTGTTCAATCATTGCCTAAAGCAGCAAAAGGATTGAGCCCTTACCCTTTTATTTTAGTCTGCTATTTTAACCAAAACCTGCCATTTTGCTGTTACTGCTCGACTCCTTTGCACTTAATTAAATTGTTGAAAGAAAATGTTTACCTACACCACTTTGTGTCTTGAAAGCTTTATCTGGAGACTGGAAAATGGGAAGTGGTGTTTGGAGGGATTTGAAACCCCATGTTGGTGGTTGGATGAACTCAAACAAGGCTTTCAATCCCTAAAAAATGTTCACCACAATAGCTGCAGAAATTCAAATGACACATGACTAAAACATGCATGTGTCCCAACATTCACTTTACCCTGGCACAACTGGCCGATTATAATTTAATAATATAATTATATTCTTTTATATATATTCTATTATATAATTTTTAGTATATAATTTATAATTTGTATCATTTAAACTGACTGAATGTTGACCCACTGAACATACATGTTATTTGTCCAAGACAAAATTAATTCTTAAAATGATATGCTCCTTCCAAACACAGCTTTAAGGTGGTTCAATAGTTCAATCAGCATATCTCATGCATGTTTGGTTGTGAATATTATTCAGCATACATCATCAAGCGTAAGCTACAGTAGCATTTTTTTACTAAAATGTTCCTGCATAAGCAACTATGACACTGCAACTTTCTGTATGTAAAATATTTTAAACCAGTTCAGTAAGTAACAATATACTAGTTTACATACAATCCCATACTAAGGTTGTTTCTGAAAAAACACCGTTAAATCAGCACTATTGCAACATTTTTATTTAATGACAAGCAGTACATTTTTGACTATTCTCTGAGCAAAGACATCAATACCTTTTGGTATTAACAACATTAAACATTTTTTACACATGCTGAGTAGTATGGTAAGTTGGAGTATCCAGTTCATTACATTAATGAGTAACATGCTTGAAAACATATTAGTCATTAATATAGAAATAATGAAACATTTTAGAGTATACTACCTGGCAACCTGTTATGGGTGACATTTTTAACACTCTTCATCACTAAAAATTTTCCTCAGTCCTATTTAAATAAATAAAGTTTATTCTGCAGATATCCTGTTTTCAGCAAAGCGGTAGCTGAAATCCCAAAGGAGAGCTGCAGAGTGACACAGGGACTTGTCTTTGCTCCACTAGCTCAAAGGACCAGAAAGCCCAGGCACTGATTTCACACTCAAAAAAACAACAATATATGAGTTTGAACAGATGTCAATATCTCCTTCAGTTTGTACAAATTTCAAAACGTCTAAATAAATAATAACTAAATAAATAAGGGGCAAGACAGAGTGACTAGTTTTTTGTCTTTGACATAGTCCAGCATTTCATCCACAGTGAGGAAGTGACTACAGTGAAGCATTGTGCCCCACAGGCATGGCTTTGTGGGGCTGTTCTCCTCTTATTTTCTGTTTAGCTACAGAAAGAATGTCCAGGGTAAACAGCTGAGATCACCTGCGGCCCCCATCACAGCGGGTGAGCGGTCCCATTCTGGCTCCGGCCGGTCGACTGCGACCGCGTCTCATTTCAGGTTCAAACGCCTCGCTCCCTCGACAGCCCTGCATTCACACACTTTCCAAGGGCGGGATGCGGGGATATGGAGTGCTGATTTACAGCACGTCTCCCGAGAAGGCTGCTGTTACACATGCAATCCAATGGCGAGGCTCAAATTCCTCAGGTCTCCTCTCTTGTGGACATTACTCCCATTCATAACTAGGGTTGCCAAACTGTCCCAGATTGGCCAATAGATTCCTGGAATCAGCCCTCCTCTCCTGTGCAGCAGAAAATCCAATCTTTAAGACTTGCTAATTCATTAAAATTCTTTCTCTTCTTTAAAATTGAAATATCAGTTGCCTCATGACTCATAAGTTGTGAAAAACCATACATGGTAACTTGAAACAATCACTTGCTAGCACAGTCAGTGCAAGTGCATATGTGGGGTATTACCTTGGATAAAAAGAGACAACTCATGCACACACAGCTACCAACAGACCTCCCCTCTCTCTAGCAAAACATAGCTTAGAGTGTCCACATTTAGATGCTCCTATCCAGTGACTTACACAAGTTTGCATTTCTACACATTATCCATTTATAGAGCTGGGTACAAAAGACATTTGGTTGAAGTACCTGGGTCAAGGGTACATCAGCATTGCCCTACTTGGAAACTGAATCCACCACCTTTGAGTTACAAGACCAGCTCCTCAAGTGTTATGGTATACTGCTTACCCTAGCTAATACTACTATGCTGGCCAATTTTCCCTGTATGAGTAGTTGATAATAATCTCCTGCAATTCTTTCTCATGGAATTTGGTAACTTGAGTGGTAACCCTGTTCATAATATCTTGAAAACTTTGATGTGTTAGTGGAGTGAGGATACTTAGCAACAGCCATATTTACAAGTCCAAATATCTAAAACGCAAAAAAATTGTAACTTCATCCGAAAAGCTAAACACAAAATCTCAGCAATTAATTTTGTGTCTGATGGTGGTACAGGCCACATATACCGCTGGCACAATGTGGATCTGAGGCCCACCCAAACCCTAGACCATTGCCTTAACTGGACAGGTCATCCTTTAGCTGCTCTAATGATGTTGTGTCCTTCATAATTTAAACAGAGGGTCATTTGAAGATTTCAATCAGGAAAAAGATGCCTGTCTGTGTCTAGTTGCCCTTTGCTTCAACCAATAACTTTCTGTTTTAATATGGCTTTGTTTCATTTTGGATTTTAATATGGCTCTGGGCTCTCTTTAGAATTTAAAAATAGCAATGTAAAAATATGAGTCTAAAAGGCACTGTACAGAGCCACAGGTGGCACATTAAAATGCAAGGCTCTAGCAGGAATTGTGAATTAAGGCTACCATGGAGTGGACCCTGAATACATCCATCGGGACATTGCTGAATTCAAAATGGTGCCAGCAGAGTGAAGATGAACAACAACAGACAGAGCTGCAATTAAAATATTTACTGGTACTGTATGCATGAGTATAATGAGTGTCAAAGTCTGTTAATGCAATCTGATTCAACTGATACACTCTCTGACAGTGCAAAAGACTCATTACATACTCCAATGACTGAAATTCAAGGGAATGAGAACCAGAGGACCTTTCAGGCCTGGGAAAGTAATACAATCAGAGAGAATGGAGACTACAGCTGCACTCTGTCTTGGCGTTTTGTGCGCCTTCAAGTGCAAATTAAAATGCATCTCCAGACAATAGTTCTTCATCTAAGCATGCACGCTTTATCCATCTAAGCTAACATGGGGGTAGCCTTACACAAGTTCTAATTGCAGTCTAAAGAATGGAACTGGATATCTCAGTGTACTTCAGGACAAAAAGGAGAATAGAAATGAACTATGGACATTGATACACTGTTTAAAATACATACATCAGTGCAAACATGTGCTTCTTCAATGCATGGAAAAGGAGGAGACACCTTAACTAAATGCACATGCAGTAAAAGTGATTAGAAAAGTCTAAAAAATTCTCTTCATTGATCATGTCAAGAGGAATGCACATATATTACAAGTTCACCTTGAGAGAGAGAGAGAGAGAGAGAGAGAGAAGAAGAAGAAGAAGAAGAAGAAGAAGAAGAAGAAGAAGAAGAAGAAGAAGAAGAAGAAAAAAATCTATTTCAGGCCTGTATTTTCCAATTAATCAATACATTTTCTTATTTAATGTCTAATATAGTTAAACAAATGTATGACCCAATAATGGACAGCTCGATTTTCCCTCCCTTGTCACCACTCTGAAATATACTTTTCTTCTGAACCAATCATAATAAATGGCCCAAGATTTTGATCCCATAACAGAGCATAATTTTTCTAAATCAATTTTAAACTCAAACCATTACTCAAGCTTGGGTTTTTGTGGCCGATGAAAAAAAATCTATATTTTCTGAGTTTCTAGTGGTTTCCATCTGTTATTGCCCACTTCCCCTCCAAAGGAAACCATCTCCTCTAAAAGAGATGAGCAAATTGAATGTCTCTTTTAATCTTCTTGTTTCTCTCTATTGCATTAGTGAGTCTCTCAGGAGGAGCAATCATTCTCGGGTCACACGGACCAATGTCTTCTCCGCGGGCAGCGGGGCAAATCAAAACAGTTCAAATTCCTGCACTGATGTCACGTCATCTGCTTCCAGGTGTGGCATTTACATCTTATGCTCCAAGCAGATGCCCTTATCCAGAGGGACTTATACAGCTTACATTTCAGCACACTTTCCATTTAGACACCTGGATATTTACTGAAAAACATCAGTTTGAATCACCTTGAAGGCTGAACCTGCTGTAAGGATCCAGCCACATCAGAGGGCCTCAATGTAATTGGTTGGCTATGTAACAGAGTTCCGCTCTAATTGGCTGACCTTATTTTACAACCCAATTTTAATTGACCAATAATCACAGAAGTACCTGTGGGAGTCAACCAAGTTAGGAAACGCGACTGTTATTGGTTGCATGTTCAAAGATTCATTGAACCTCAATGCAGCCAATGAAATGATTAAATTAGATTTTATTTATTTATTTTGACATCCCATTTCAGCTCTATAAATCAAAACCAGCTGGGTTAATGATTCATTATTTAAGTCAATACATTTATATAATTTATTTATATAATTTATATATTCTTAATGAATTTATTTTCCCTGAAAATGATTACTTTACATTTACTGAATAATGGCTACTCAGTGTGAAATACATGCCTTTCTAAATCATCATTAGACATGCTGTGATAGCCTGAGAGTTTACCTGGAGTGAGCTGAAATGGCTTTTTGTTGGCCCCTAATGCACAGTTCTGAATGTGCACATCTGGTAGAGAGAACTAAAAAAAAAAATAGAGTCGGGGGAAAAGCCAAAGACTCTATCTGTGGAGGATGAAACCAGGGGAGTCATAAACAGCCTCTATCTACAAAACACCACCAGCTACTACTTTATTCTGCCTAGGAATATCAAGCAGTCTGTTCTCTCTGTTCCTTTGATGTGTAGGCTTCGGGGGTGGGGGGGTGGAAGGGGGGATTGGTTTACCTGTGCTGCATTTGCGACAGGGCCAAAATATTGCATTCGGTGCTAAATTAAATATGCAGGAGCCCCAGTCGGGAAAAGCTGCCATGTGTAACTGTATACTTCCCTTGCGCTCAGCTCCATCAATCAAGCCCTCCGCCTTTAGCCAGTTTGACGGGATAAATGACTCCAAATCCGACCAAAGCTGTTCTTTGGCACCCGGGCATAAATCTTCCCCTCTTAATTCAATAAGGAACCAGGGGAGGGGTGAGGCACCTGCACACATATTGGGGAGGGGGGTTGCTGGGATTCACAGAAGGGGGACCTTGGATAGAAATTTCCCCTAAAGGCTGCTGATAGGCAAAGACCTGCACGTTGAAATCTCAGAACTCTGCTCTGGAAACAGCTCTATCTACCTGTGTTCTGGAATTCTGCTGTAGGAATACAACATCTACATTCTACAGATAGTTTTGTTCAGTGTTTCTCAGCTTTCCTATGGCTAACCAGTGGCTTTCCCCAAATTTCCTATCCACTACAGCAACTGAAAAAGTCAGAAAGTTTCATCTATTTTCTTCTCATCTTTCCAAGGAAGACAAAACGTTTGCCTGGTACTTTTGTATTTCACTTTTTATGGTTTTAATGTACTTCTTGGAGAAAGATCAATTTTGTGTGAGCTGTTTTCAATTGTGCTGGCTGTCTTAGGAATACTTTTTATGTTTTATTCTCTTCCCAAGATGAGACAGAAGGTAATAAAATAAAAACATTGAAATTTATTAACTGGTTTAGTTCACTTTGATTACTGCCATAATGCACAACAGAGCGATAGGGTAGCTTTGTTTTATAAAATGAGTTTCTTTTGCTTTGATGATTGGATGCATTTAACGATAAGTCTGTAAAGACATCTTTGAGTCTTGAGAAGGCTTGATTTAAATGCCTGGATATGAGCCTTAAGCAGGTGCACCCTGAGTTTTCACACATTGCTGCTTCTTTGACAGTAGTAATCAAAGAACACAGAATGATTTAATTGCTCCCATATGAAAGGGCTTTGCATTGAACTGGCACACATGTTGTTCTATTGACAGGGCTTGTGCGGGAGTTGCTGTACTGAGAACACATGTTTCGGTCAGGTGTGCGGTTTTCATCTGTCTCCTGAAGATGTACTACACAGAACGTCATGTTGCTTACAATAGAGACCTCATCTCCTCTGTATCCCAGGGATTTGGCTGACCTCTGCGATGTTTTATTTCATTCTGAAAACTGAGGCAGGATGACAAAGGACAGAGACAGGAATTGGAGAAAGGGGGCCTCTTTTCTCCACTTGCACCTAAATTTTCTCATATAATTGTGGACCAGAGTATATAATTGGTCTTTATTTTCATCAGAGTCCATCTTACCATATTGAATGTTAATTCTCTCTGGATTTTTTATTTCTTACCTCCCAGAAAAAGGGTAAACTTTTGGCAGGCTGAAGACTAAGGAATGCTAAGACAGCACTTGGAAAGGCATTCAGACAGAAAACAGAGGCCTTGGACAGAGAGTAGGGTGATGAAAACACTGTCTCTTCCCCAGTGGTCACTTCCTCCCCATTTACCCAGCCCACCACCCTCCAATGAAGATAAGCCGGGTCCATCACAATGGAAAAGAGAGTGACACCAGGGGTGCAAAGCATTATAGATTACTGGTCACTCACTGCAAAGGCCACATGGTTTATTTGTTAAAAGTCCAGGGATGGATTCTTTGGCTGTGTTCTTGCTTTGATTCCTTTCTTGGTCATTAGGAAAGCCCTTCCGTTCACTCTAGGGTCCCCTGCTACCTGCGGATGCCCGCCACCAAAGAATGAACCATTTGAGGTTCATGTGACTAATTTAATACTGACATGCCTTCTCCTCCATTGAAGAGGGACAGTGATTAGTGGAGGCAACCCACAATGCTAGCTAAGCTGGAGGAAGTGTTTAGAAAAGATGGGGAGGAGGAGAGGAGGGGAAAAAGAAACAACTTGAATTTGTCTTTCACACGCTGGGCTCACTGAGCGAGGCAATTGGCCGTCTCTTTTATCCCCGGCTCCTTGTGCTTTGCGGTCAAGTGTAAGGTTGGATGGGTGGTGCTGGATAGCATCTTTAGGACGGCATATGCTTCACCGCTTTTTGGTTTCACGACGTACCGGGGGCACAAATGGTATTCCTGCAAAAACAACTGGGAGAGAGACAGAAGTCTAAGACAGGCTTCCGCCAACTTGTTTTCATTGCTCTTCTCCTAGTGTCATCCAACATTCCTCATTCTGTTTATTTCACTGGAACCTCCACAAGACAAGCTGTCTGTGTGTGCCCATCGCAGCCCTATCTGGGCTGAAACAAAGTCCGCTGCCGTTTTTGTCAACAAGTGGTAGACTGAATTGAGATTGTCAGTAAGGGTGAGAGAATGAACTGGCTAGAATGTACAAACAGTCATGGATTTAAAAAGAGTTATCCAGTAAAGACGCATTGTGTTGAGAAACTTGAATTAATTGGTAGCCCTAAATGATGTGTTGAGATGAATTCTAATGTGTGCCCTGTGTGTTGTAAATCAATAGTCAATCCATAAGTAAATTAATGGTCTTTTTTTAAGTGTATATGGTCATTAATAACAAACAAATCTTTAAGGAAGTCATTCAGACAAAAAAAATGTTAATGGTTTTATCAAGAAGCCTTGAAAATAGTTCAAGCTTTGAAACTTAAACCACAAAATTGTTGAAAAGAGCATTAGGGCTGGTTTTCTGGAAGTTGAATCAGATATATTTGCTGTTGACAATATTCCTCAGCGATCTTTTCTGAAAATTCACCCACCAAAAACGGGTTAGCATCACAACTCTGTGAGTTACGGCAATGTTACCAAACAATGTTACCACCAGCAGTAAATCAAAAAGACAGGTCACAATTAAAATAATGAACATCGCAGTGTCAAATGTGAACCAGAGAGCCCATAACTTACATTTTTCTCACTAGGGTTTACAGTGGGTTCTCCATAAAGCTGGGGTGCTCTAAAAACATAATGCTTTGGGCAATGTCCGAGAAATTTAGTGTGCACATTGTTTGGAAACGTGTTGATTGTTTTGCAGCTGTCCCCAAGAGGCACGCTGTCAAAGCAACGCTTTCCACCCGTTCTTCATTTTTTATTCTCCGCATTGGCCGCCAGTGAGAAAGAATAGGCAAAACTTCTGAAAAGTCATTCATATTCTCATATGAAAGCTAAACAGAATAAAAAAGAGGCTGTGCTTTGAAGCCAGGGAAGAATAAAACTATGAAGCAACAGCAACAGAAAAGACATTTACCAGCACTGTTTTTGTCAGCCAATATTCCTCAAGTTTTCCACTTTCAACAAATGGCACTCAGGCCAGATTAAGGACCAGAACAAAAACGTATTATTCAATTAGGCTTCTCCCAGACACAAAGCTATCATTTGAATTTGTCTTTGAAGGATGGGTGGTGCAAGATGAGATTTACAATATTAATGCCAGACAAACACAAATTCATCTGCACAGTTGCAGAGGGTGTGTTATGTGAATAACAAAGAATACAAAACATCATGGTCCTCTGTTTAAATTCAGTTACAATTCAAATGTGTATGAGATTCAGTCAAGTTTAAATTGGACTTCAATTTGCATGGAATTAAAATGTATAGCATGTGGATTTAAACAGCCTGTGGGTCTCTTGACACAAGTCCCGTGCTTCTCAAAGCAGACTGGACTAAGTTATTCCCTGGCAAGATGTCTTTCTGACACACACGTGCTGTCCAATATGCAATTCTCTTCCTTAGAGATTCCTTCTGTCTGTGGTTTGTGTTTGGAGTCCCTGCTGGAGTCGGGATTAGTGGGAAAGAAGCTTAGCCATCCTCTGCTACAGCAGAGGATTTTGCCAAGATACACTCAAGTTATTTTGCTTGTTTCCAGAGTAAAAAAATATGTTTTTATATATGGACTGCCTCAGGCACTTTCAATCCCTGGCTGTCCACAGAAGAGTCACAGACCGACAGAAACAGAGATTGATACAAATTATGTCTCTGGACAGGACGTGGTTTCTAGTAAGAGCAAGGAAACTGTGAAAAGCAACAGTGAGTATACAGCACTGGAAAGCTGAGGGCTTGTGTTCAGGTTCGGAGAGGGATATGCACGGGAGCACTACACTCGACCTGGCTGCGCACGATTAAAAAAAAAAAAAAAGACTGCTTTGGGAATTAGCAACTCCCCCCAAAAACAAGTTTTATTTCTTTTCATGCACGGCAGTGATTTTTCAAACTGTGGGAAAATGTTTTTAAGAGTAAAGAGTCCATAACAAATGAGGAAACAGCCTCTCTCCGGTACGCACATATGAGCAGTGCGTGACTGGAGGAAATGTAATGTCACAATTAGACGATAGGGACATTGCCTGTAAAGTAATATAACTTTACATTTATATATAAGAAAAACGACTGTGGAAACACATCTAAAGAAACCCCACACCTTTTTTGCTGGATCGTCTTTTTGCTTTTTTAATTTATTTGTTTTTTAATGTGAAGTCAAGGGGTTGAAAATCCTGCAACATAAAACCCTGCAAAAAGGAAGTAAAGTTTCCTGTGAGAAAAAAAGTATCTCACCTCCCCAGAAAAGCTCCTTTTGGAACAAAAACGGTCTGTTTCCTGATACAAATCAAAGAACAACTCAGCAAATGGAATAATATTTTGATATAAAACTTGTTATTCAGGAAATAGTTTACAGACAGCCATCGGCGAGTCCTGTTGCTTTATGAGATTTGAAGAAGTCATTTATCTCACAGAAAATCTGGGTGTATAAGACACACAACACAAAGGTCTGAGTGGAGACCGGAGGGAGGAAAACAAACTCTGTGACTCAGTGTTAATAACCCTCTGAGACGTATCCATCAATGGTGTTCCTTCCCACATCACTCAGAAAGGTTGTAGTCTGGCTATGTAGAATATTTAACATTTATCTCAGCCAAAACATGACTGTGGTAGACCAACAGTTAACCATTTGGCATGATACAAAAAAAGGTTTTCCTAATATGGGTCATACTTATATTAAAATAATATTTCAGGAAAAAAATATGCCCCCTTCAATACTGTAGGCAGACAGTGACCATTTACATACATGTACAAGCAAAGGTACAACTTTCATATGTGCATGTCAGCACATTGGGGGTGGAAGAAATCATTCACCTATGGGCCATTTTTTGAGAAATCACCCAATGTCCTCACCTCTTCCTCTTTTATTTTCTTTCCCTTTTCCCCCTTTTTTTTTTTTTTTTTTTTTTTTGCACATGTACAGCTGTATAGATATGATGAAACCAACAAAAAATTAAGTTTGTGTAATGGTCTTCTGAACCTGGAGGTACCTTCACTTTTGTCCTGTTTTTAGCCTATTAAATGTTTAACCATGTGTTAACTCTGATTACTTCATCTCAAAGGTTCACAAAGTTCCACTGTGTACATTAATAAACTAAATTTTCGATTTACCACAGTGGAAAGAGATCCAATTCAAATCAGAAATCAGGTAAAATGTAATTTTGTTTTGCATTTGGGGACGTGTATTGGTAGATGCTCTTTACCTTCACCTTAATACCAAAGTTCTCTTGTAGCCATACTTTCTCCTTCAGTAACAAGACTGCCAACTTCATTAATAATGATGAAAAATAACAAAACTGATTTGTCATGATGTTTAGGGTATTAATAATATTGTAATAACATTAAAATTGTATTGTCACTGTAACAAGGAATTGAATTCTCTGTAAACCTACATGGTGAAATAAAGCAAAATATGAATCAGTTTTCCTGAAATTTAACTTACTCTGGACAAGGGCACCTGCTAAATGATTGCAATGTAATATAATGTAGCAGCCAATGACATGAGACTTTTGGAATAATTTATGCTGACACACTACTTCAAATGGGAATATTACAGAATACAATTATGATCTCAGTAAAGAACACTGATTTTCAAAAGCTTGCATGGGGTTCAGAGCCATTGAGATGGCATATTAATTTAAGGAAAACATCATATTACTCCATTGTTTTTATCCCCATTTTCCATTTACATTGGCACCCCAATATTTAATTCAGACATATAAAATAGAAATGGGACATCAAACAATGCAGTATTTTGCATGGTCTTACCTGTGAAATGATACTGCAGAGTAACACATATCATACGCCCCACCTTAACACAGCTCCTGCCTGTTCCTGACAGAGATGTAAAGTATTGTGACATTTCATTGAAAGCTAGGAGGTATGCAATCATACAACATTTAAAATACTTGTGCTATGCATTCTTTCAGATCTGTGAAATTCCCAAGATTTTTTTCCTTCTGTACGATGTTGTTCAAATATTTGAGGAACCACAGAGCACGGCCCTCTTGGGAGATTCAGAACTGAGGCCCTCTCTCTCTCTCTCTCTCTCTCTCTCTCTCAGTAACCACAGGCTGTGTGTTGAATGACAATGTGATTGCCATTTCTGCTGCATGGCAGTGTGTTTGTGTGCTTCATTACTGATGAGCACAGATAAGCACGACCCCACTGATTCACCATGTCATTATTTTACTGCCTCCTCCATCATCTGTTTTTCAGTCATTTATTTAACCAGGTATGGTCAACTGAGAATGCTTATGCAGTGACAGCCCAGGGGAATCTGTGTGGGTAGGGACTGCAGAGGATTATATAGGCAGTCAGGTATAGGGATTTTTTTAGGCGGCCGGGTGTGGAGAGCCAATTCTTTATTGGAATTTGACCAAGACACTTGAGTTAACACCACTGCTCTTTTTAAACGAGCTATGGGATCTTTAATGACCACTGTGAGTCATGGCCTTGGGGTAACTCCTCATCTGAAGGATGGGCAATGTTTTAGGCATAACCCAAAAGTTTAATGCTGAATATTTTTTTACATTTTCACTTGGAGTTCACATCAGAAAAGACCACTAGAATAACAGCTGAAGCTTCATTTGTTTTCACTGCCAGTGTACCCAAGTGTTAGCTGTTGCCCCTTTGTTTGAACTCAGTTTGAAAATCTGTTTTCAGCAGGTTCAAAATAAATGTACTCTATTACGGAGAAGTGGATGCCACAAAATTCTGAAAACACTTTGATAATGGAAAATGACTTAAAAGGTCAAAGGAGCCCTGTTAAATATGTTTTATTTTAATCATGCAGGGATGCAATTTACATGGAGCCTTACTCCTGCCTTTAGAAGCCTTCCTGCTAATTAACAAAAATCCAATACTGTACAAATCAAGTGTGACAAGTCATTTTTTCTTCTATAAATTAAAGGTGCACATTAATTAGGGGATATTTACTTAGCTGCAAGCATTTATATTCCACGGGAATAAAGGGGCAAGCTGGAATAAGGTTCAGATATTCAGACCTCATCTTTCCAGGGCGGCAGCCCCCCACCAGCCCTTGCTATAAGATAAACTGCAGGCAAAAACAGGTCAGCGGTGCGGTTTATTTTAGAGTGCTCAGTAGAAAGAAAGGAGCAAAATAATTTACGAAGGAAAGTCAAAGGAAGGATGAAAGACAAAATAGGGGGTGGTTGGAGGGGGTTAGGAAAGAAGGAGAGAGATCAATAATAATGTCTCATTTCCCCAACATCTTCCTTGTGGTGTAAGCCATCCTGCAGACAAAAACCAGCGGATTAACGAACAGGGTGTTGACATGTGAGAAGAAAGCTGCGTTGAAGCTGAGGGTCCCCAGTGCCCCATCACTCCTGCACAGGCTTCACAGAGGAGGAGCTGGCAGCTTAAAACAGCTCATTACCGCCGTGCTCCTCCAGCAAATACCTGCTGGCAGATCATGACAAATCTTGGGCTCTCTGTTTCAGTGATGAGTTGGCGAGGGGGGCAAAGTGTTAAATAAAATGCATACAGATGGATTCACTGTTCTGATAGTGCATCTGTTCCTAATGACCATCATTTTATAATGGAATTATTCTGAAATTACAGCTACCTCTCTCTGTCTTCAAATTTACATCTCTCTCTCTGTCGTATATCTCTACATACCTTTGCATCTGTCTCTTCTATCTCTCTCTTTCTTTTGCTCTGTATCCTCGTACATCCCTCCCTTCCTGTAAGTTGCTGTAAGTTGGCTCAGGCCTTGCAGGGGCTGTGAAGGCCCAGGTATTTCCATTGGAGCTCCAGATTTCAGCGTAACACTCGTCCAGTCAATCATACCACGTATGATGTGAGCCCAGCCCAAGCTCCCGCTGATACATCGGCGAGCTCTTTGAAGGGTCTGACGTGAGTGACAGCCCAGGAGAGGGAGTCTCAGCTGGGGGACTCAGCCATCTGAGGAAAGCATGAGGGAAGTTTCCGGACTACCAAGATGTGAATATGAGAGTGTGCTGCCTGTCATTTCACCTGTGGGATCTCACACTGTGCCAGGCATGGGAAGCAGTTCTGGGCTTTGCACTCACTTCTGATTGTGGTCTGCGTTGATCGTCCCTATTAGGTCCTTTTCAACTAACTAAACAGTATGTAAAAGCTCACCATTTTAAAGACTGACTTTTCAAACTATTTGTTGTTTTACCACATTCCAAATTTCAAAGTTGAAAACTCTACTATTCTGCTACTTTGTAGCATTTCTCAATAATGCCACGACACTGCCACATATGCCTTTAATTCTGTGCGTGGAATGCCAGGTATCTAAAGACGATTGCCACATTATGTTCCAGTCATTCAGGATCTGCCATTATTCAGAGTAACTTATAATTCAAGAAAGCATGAGTGAATCCACAAACTTTATGAGCAGCAGTAAACCTAGCAAACAGCACTCACAGACCAAAGAGTGCAGGCACAACATCATCAAACTAATGCAATTCACTATGCCATCCTACAAGCCAGATACAAATCAAGACAAAAACAATAAAATTCTATACTAGATTGTTAACTGTTAGGTGTTTGTTTTTTTCTTTGTATGGTTAGCTGGTCTAAGACAGAACCTGTGTGCATGCCTACTTGCGTGCGTGTGTCAGAGTGAGAGGCAAGGAAAGAAAGCCATGTAAAAAACACCTGGAACCCATTGGTGTAAGTGTGTGCCTGTGTGTGTGTTTGAGTGCGTGTGCATGCAGGACTGTGCAGAGCAAAACGGAAAGCAACATCCATTGCAAATGGTCAAGGGAGAGCTTGACTTGGAACGATTAGCTCTCTCACTGGCCAAGACAAAACAGTGAGGCAGACCAGATGTACACCGGTCATTCAAGGTGCACACCAGAAACTTCTATAAAGAGCTGAAGATTGAAAACGGTGCCATGGAACAATCTTACAAAGAATTCTGCTGACAGATGTGAGGGCCAATGAAAACCAAAGGAAAATATATTTCCTCTAAAGCAAAGGAGATGAAGTTACAACACCGGTGGCAGATGAGTACTTTGTACAACTTCAAAGAGTCAGTGATCTGCATATGTAGGAATTCATATAGAGGACTTATAATGATCCTATAAGTGAACGTACAGCAGCATGTTGGCACAGTGAAGAAATCTGAGAAGTATGTAGAAATGTAAATCAAGTATAAAAACAGTGAATGTATGAAATAATTTTATAACAGATGAAGAGTTATGACTTTGTTAAGTAAATTACAGGGTAAACAAATACTCACGTTTCTCATGTATAAAGGCCTGCATCACATGATGCTTACCCCACACACACATACACATGCACGCACACATACATAAACACACAAACAAACAGATGTGCACATACATAAACACACAAACATACACACACAAGAACAAACACACACAAACACACACTCACACAGTCAAGAGTAGATATACGCATTTACACATATACACACAAACACACACATACAGACACATAAACAACTGACAGAAATACACACACGCATAAACACAGACAAAAATATGGACCCACACGTGCATGTATACACCCCATTGTCCTCTAAGCTTGCATCCTTAGACGGATCATTTGAGCCATATCCTGAACAGGGTAGTGGCTGTGGAAATGAACCTGTTGGTCTTGTGTGTCCAAAGCATTCACTTATCTGATGGAAGCTTCCGGAACTCTCCCTCTTTTTCTACCAGTAAACAATTACAGCTCCACTGTTCTCTATCAGCCTCCCTCCACTGTACTTTCTCCAATGTGCAGAAAGGCAAGGCATACTGTGTGCCTCGGGTTGGACCCTGACTGAGCCTTCAATTACTACTACTGTTCCATTGACGGTTTCTTAAATTCTTACTCTGTAATCATATAGCACTCATGCTGTGGTCACTGGTGCTATAGCAAAGCCAAATGTCTGTTCCAATGAAAATAAAAGGAACAGCATGTTTGGACACCCTGGAAAAGTTACCAGTGCAGTCACACTTTGTCAGCCACACACTTTGCTATGCTGCTTCTAATGAAGAATGCTTGAAACAGTAAAGGGATGTTTTGGGTTGCAGGTTTCAATTTCTATTTCAGAAACTCCACTATTTCACTTTTGTGCAATGAAAAATGTACGTTTCAGCACAAGTCAGATTCTAGATTGTAGTTGAGTGTTTAAATTAACCCATCACTTGGCTCAGGAGACCATACATTCTGTTTCCAGAAAGTCTAAACTAGTGGTTGATTGAAAGGAAACCAAAAAAAAATCCTGCACATGCTGTGGCCATAAACAGCACGAGTTTGAGAACCTTCTGTTCAGGCGTATAATACAATCTCTTATCAAGGGCAACTTACAAGATTCCCTTATTTTCTATACATCAGTCGATTATGCAGCTCAATCATTACTGAGGAAATTCAAGTTAAGCACCTTGCTTTTGAGAATAACTGCAGAGACCTCCTGGAAAACTGAACCTACAACCTTTGAGTTACAACTGCAGTTCTCTAACCAACATGCTGCACTGCCCACAGGCTTGGGTGGCATGAGAGCTGAAATGGTGTTGTGCGAGCAGGCTGCTGTTTGCTGCTTTCAGTGTGTGCTGTCTGACTGTCATATTCCTCTTTGAAGTAGTGAAACAAAGAGTTCCACTACCTAAGGTGAGACTCAGAGCTTGTAAGGCTAAGGGACCAACCCCAGTCAAAACACTAAGCCAGCTGTCCCGCCTAATACAAAACATTCACAGAACATTTGAAAATACTTTGGTTAGCATCTCATTCAGTTACGATGAAAGAATTTCCTGAATGTTCCCTGAACATTTTTGCTGCAAACAAGTGCTGTTGCTGAATGTTGCTGAAAACACTCAAGACATGTATCATGCAAATGTAATTGCAACATCATCTAATAATTATGTTTTTTAAAGGGAAAAAAACATCATGAATCAACTGCATTTCAAATAGATGTTCTTAGGCTATTCCAGCACTTCCGGTAAGTGATTCATAGGTAATATCCAAGGTACCATCCAGGAAAATGGACAGATACATGTGTGGTTTGGGTATAATTATCCATAAGTTTCCTGACATTCCATGAATGTCCTAAGAACCAAGAATTTTTAGCTGTAGTAGAGGCTGTTTTGGAGAGATGGGTGCTGCCTATCTGTGCTCTGGCAGCTGTCTCCAGTGCCTGTACCAGTGGATTACTGGCCTCACTTCATCAGCTCTGTGCAAACTAATCCCTGGTTTACCGTACATCCAGTAGGAATCGATTAGCGTTGACAATTGCCACGCAGATGAGAACACAACCTCCCTCCATTGCTCTCCTGACGACTCGCAGTGGGTAGGCTGCATAAGGGACCTACAGAGCTCACACACAGTCTGAGCCTGAGTCTGAGTCTGTCTCAATCCCATCCACACTCAACACCCTTTAGCAGTAATCGCAGAGAGCAAGCACAGGTTGGGCTCACCACCTGAGATAATTTTCAGAATTCATTTCCAGTCATTTCAAGAAACTCTCAGAATGACTTTTAATGGTGTTATATGCAGATATTCTTTCATAATTTTTATGTCTTTATCAATGAATATCTTAATCAATGAAAAAAGGGAATAAAGCCATGGAATTCCATCAATCAATGCAGTTATATATCTATTTTCTCTCAAATGTAAATGTAGACCTGTACATCAGTTTGGGACATCGAAAATGTTCTGACAGTGTTTCATTGCATACCACTTTGACTGAAGCATTACAAAACCAGTCTGACACAAGTAAATGTAGCAACATACCTTTTCAGTCTTCACCTAACTTTTGACTTCAGAATTATACTTGGTATCAATATCAGGTTTCTGTCAAAACAAAAAGCCAAAAACCTCTGAGAAAAGTACTGGCTGCCATAAAACTGTAAACTACTCCGGCAAATATCAAAAGGGCTCCTGTTAACAGAATGCAACAAGCACAAGCATTCATGTTATATCAACAAATAAACCATTAAGCGTCGCACAGTCGGAACTAATTTGCACATTAATAAGTGGCTCCAGAGGTCTCACCATTGTCTGGAGGCAGAAGAGAGAAAATAAATGTAACTTTGCTCTTTTTTTTCTGTGGTCATTGATGTTTATGAATGAATGGACAAAGTGTGGAAGAGCAGTAAAGGATTCTGGCAGGAGGCACTACAGGGATCTCTGAAGTGGGTTGGATTCAAGTCCAAAATTTCATTCATCTGTGGGAAAGCCAGTAAAGAGCTGCTCATACATCCTACCACTGACATGACAAAACCTCTCATGGCAAATAAAAGTAATATCATATAGGAGTAATGTATTTTTGACAGACCTCCCTGCCTCAGAGTATCTGTGGATGAATTGTCTTCGACAGAGGGCTATGAAAAAAATTCCACTCACATGTAGTCTCTTTCCTCAAAAATACGTATACATTACTGTACCAGTAAAAGACACGCAGCTTCCTATTGAGATGATTCTTATTGTCTTTTCTGTCTCTGCTTCCTTTTAACCACACCTCTCTGATCCAATAAATCTCTTCTTGGCTTTTGATGAGTTTTCTTACCGCTGATATGAACTTGATACCAGGAACAGGGCTTTGTTTTACGTCTGAGGGCTCTGAATCTGGACAATTCCCCTGGTTCTTCCATATAAATTTCCTTCAGAGTTCAGAGAAGAAAAAGTTTCAGAGTGCAGACAAGTCATAAACCCATGGCCTGTTTATAGGGGATGATTAGTCAAAAACAATTTTTTTTAATGTCTCGCTTGTCAAAGAAACAAAGCCCACATTTCCATAATCCTTTTTATTCCCCCTTGGCCAATTCACAGAGTCTGAATGATTCTGGCTCGCAGAGCAGAATTTGGGAGGGTTTTCTTGGCATCGCAACTTAAACATATTTGATCCGCCCCAATTCTGAGGGGAAAAAACAAGAAAGGTCTTGGTAATTTGACTTGCACAGCTCAGCTAAGTCACCGCGGCAATCTTGTAAACAGTGAATTACAGCAGGGGAGAAACCATGGAAGTAGTTGAAGCTGCTTTTGAGGAAAATAGGTGATAGAAGATATTTATTTATAAAACTGTTGAACCTTTCGCCATGCTAGTGCAAATCTTCCCGAACCTAAATTGTTATTCCCACAAAAATATCTGTCTTGGCAGATTCTGTGCTTCATTGGGCTCATAATGCACTATTGCAGAACTATGTGGGAAATGTATACACTGAACAGCCTGACCCACCCCTCTTTCCTCCCGATATTAAGCTGCTTCTGTTGCCTCTGCTCTTGAGACAGTAATGGTGAGTTAAGTTTACAGATTCAAAGCTGGAAAAATAAATTATGAGAAAGATAACATTTTTTCCAGTCGACTGTTTAATAATCAGAGTCTCTCAGGGGGTTTTCTCTTCAGCGTTGTCTTGTTGCACCCCGATACCAACCTCAAAACCATACCACTTTGAAATACAATCTGTGTTATTTTATTTAAGCTTTACAGAAACTTGGGATTAGCTTCCTATCTTTTCCATCATTCCACCTGGAATTAACTACCTTCTCCCCCAGTCTTATCTTTCATTAGCATAACTTGCGGAATTGAGTTCACTCATGTGTGGAGTGTGGCTTAGAAAGTTTGAGTGGGAAAAGTATGTGTAAGACAAGTATTTATCTTTAGCTCTCCAGAGGCTGGCTGAGATCCAAACCAATGTGAACAAAAAAGAACAAGTAAAAGAGAAATAGGCAGGAGGGAAGAATCAGCCGAGCTTGGTCCATCTACACAACCCCTTTCCTTGCTCTGTATTTCTGTCTGTCTATCCAAAGATACAAAACCAATGCCTCCACGCTCCTTTGTTCCTCCATCTCTTTCTGAACAAACCTTCTTCACTCTGCGATTCCACCCGCTTTCAGCTTTGATAACTCAGGGAAAGATAGATGATGAAGCCCATGGTCACGGTAGGAGAGACTGTGGATCTTAGCAGCTGAGGATCATGGGAACTGAATGCCTTGTCTGGCCCGACCGCTCCTTATCACTAAGCAGCTCAGTGTGCACTTTCAGCCGCCAATAGGTAGGCCTATGACTTCCAGATGTCGCCGCCCGTTTGATTTCTGAGAAGGGGAGTAAATCTAATAATGGAAGTGAGCACAAGACGCCCGAGAGGAGCCTGGGAGGTGCAGAATAATATTAGCACATCTTCCTAATTCATGGTATTGGCTGGACCCGGGCAGCCATTTTGTAATGCAGCCCAGACTGGTCTGTCATACAGAATTACCGGGCACAGAAAAACACACACCCCAGACCTCTATCCCAGACGCAAACCTGCTTTGTGTTTACCAAACTTTCCTCTGATTGTTTTTTTTTCCAGGCTGTTGATACTGAGGTGATGCCATGCTTGTGTATGTCAGCTTTCCTAGATTTCAGCACTGGAGGAAAATACGCAATGATAAATGATAAAAAAATAAATAATAGTCATCAAGCACATCTAATTACAGACAGACCTTGAGAGACATGATTGCTTCCTGATGGCTTTAATATGTCAATTGTATAAAAGAAAAAAAAAACCTTGATGGAAACTGGCTCCTGATATAAATTCCACATCTCTCCTTCCTTTGGAGGTAAGATCTTTACAGGTTATATAAGTGTGCATATTTTCTTCCAAGAGAGGCTGCCTTTCTGAAATGAGAGGGTGATCTTCCAAAAAGCTAATATTCTCATTCTCAACATTAATTCAAAATGGGGTGCCATGTTGTTCCTAACATGGTACAGATGCTTGTCACTGGTCCATTGTACCTTAGTTTCTGCACAGCAAGGGTACAGGACTGGGTACCATTAAGAATCATGACTGATTTTTCATATCTTTGAAGGAAAAATACAACGAAGGTATTTGTCCCCCAGAGAGAAGAGATGTACCTTATCAAACCCTTTTTTTGAAGGGTGGGGGTGGTGCGGGGTGGGGGGTTGAGTGAGATGTGGGGAGGGGCGAATGGAGACAATGGCAGCTGCAGAGCTCAACGCCAGCCCCTGTTAGACCTCATGAAATAAAACAAACAGTAGAAAGAGGAGGAACATCTGCTGCACATGTTGTTTGTGTTACCCACTGATCCTGAGGTGTTTGCGCTGAGAGCTTGTTACCTGTACAGTACATATGTAACTGGGTAAACTCCCAATTAAAGGTTACACATGGTCTTCATCAAGAACAGTGTCATTTACCTGGTATCCAGTCTCATGTAATCTACACTGTTGGTCTGCTATTAGACAAAAAATCTATGGTATTTTCATATATGCAGTCATAGAGTCATATACATAAATACTCTGAATAAATGTATGCAAACACATACATTCATAAGCAACAATGCAGATTTTACATGGTTTAAAATAAAGAAGACAATACCGAAATTGAATTATTGTTATCTTTTTCGTCAAAAAAAAAAACAAAACATTAAAGTTGCTTTGAAGCCATGAAGCCAAACCATGCAGGATTGATAAAAACACAAGTCAAATTCCACCTGACTAAATAGTTTGGGTTTTGAAGAATAAGTTAAATGGTATTTAATTGGGCTGTTCTGCAAAGCTATTTTTAATCTGCATGGAGTCTTTCTCCCAGCATGATCCTTAGTAGCACTCCTGCCATGGGAGAAAGATTTGGTTTGAAGTGGAATGGAAGTACTGTGCTGTGTGTGTGTTTGTGTTGTGTATGTGAAGGAGGGAGAGAAAGAGCAGGGAAATCTTGAGCACCCGTTTCTGGGGTTTGGCAGAGCGACCAGCAGTGTCTTTTGATTTTTTGTCCTCCTAAGCAGACTCTGCCCTCATGGTTATCCAAAAGAATGCAGCATTTTTTGTCAACGAAGAAGAGGAAGAGGAAGAAGAAAGAGAAAAATTTATTTATTTGTTTAATTGTTTATTTAATTATGTATTTATTTTAGATTATTCAAACAAAATAATAAATAAAGGGTACTGATGATTGAAATTTCTGGCCATAACCCATTCATAGGACCGCACAGTGAAAATGTGTTCCTCTCCATGTGCTCCTAACCTCCCACTCTCACTCTTTCCTACTTTATCTGTCTCTCCTGCTATCCCTCCCTCTGTCTCTCCTTCCCTCCCACTCTCTCTTTTTTCTCTCTGCACTCCTACAGCTGCCAGTCTTTCCTTATCCCTCTCTTCCACACTGTCCTTCCCCTGTACAATGATACTAAACTGGAAGTTGAGACCTTTTGTCTGTGTCACACATGATGGGCCTCCTGGCCACATAAACAAAGGAGAACTTGCTGATGGAAAAGGATACATAGGCTGTCAATAGTGTTTACAGAACTCCTTGCTGTCCTGATTAATACAGAGATTCATCAAAAGAAGAAAAGGACTTGTTGAGTGGTCAGGCATGTGAAACAAAAATAGTATTCTGTTCGCAAAATGAAGCGAGACGATGAGGCTGAAGCTCATTAACCTCTTGCTTCCTGGAAGTCACCCATCCATCGTATAAATTCGCCTGGAGTGGCAGGCACTGGATGACATTAAACATGCAGCTGATTGTACTTGATGGCAGTTATCTGGAATGTTCTATCTTGTTTTCTTCATGTGATTTATTATCATTCTAGAGTCTTTTGGAATGACTGAGCATCTCTACATTAGCTGGACAATCCTTGTCTAACTCTCAGAAAAAAAAGACAAATAGGCTGACATATAGACACAGTTTGTTTAGTTGTATGGCTGAATGTGGCTGTAAATACTTTGTAAAATCACTACACTGTAAAAAAATACACTGTAAAAAAAGAACATAAATGCCAGAAAAGGTAACAATGCTAAACTGATGCTGGATGAGTTTGGCTCTCTCCCTCATTCAGTAGGAGCTTGCGCGCTACAGTATTACTAGAGTCGTACAACTCTCACATGACATGTCTTCAGTATTGGCCCTGGTCTCCTATTCCACCGTGTAGTGAAAAAGCCCCACAAATAAATGGTTTGGTGTCTCAAAAGAACATGCAAGATCACAAAAGTGTGTTTTTCTTGATTTAATAACATTGCATATTAAATCCATCAGACATGCTCACTTCACCTAGAAGTGACCTCTATCTGGGTAATGTGACAAAGCTAATAAATCCAAACACGGAAAACTCATCAGCAAGAAATGAATATAAAACAATGGCTCATAAGTGTTTATAAATCAGAGTACCAGCTGTCCAGCACAAGTAATATACTTTAGAAACAGCACCTGTCCAGTCATGGCCTTAACCTTGGCCACACCTGTTTTTAGGTCATTACGCCAAAACAAGCATAACTCTTGAGTTGTTTAATTTGCATTCAAAAAGAAAGTTCTTCCAGTAATTTCTATTTCATTGGACACAAGCATTCTATTGGACTGTGGTCTTTCAATCCAAAAATTGAACCATGCATGCTACTAAGTGTGGTTTTATTACAATTGTGTATGCACTAAAAGAGACTAGGTATGTTTGATTGAATCCCAGAGAAATTAATTTAGCATAATTCCAATAGATTATTTTAGATTACCTGTTTAGATATAAAATGTATCACTAAATTCTTCCATCTTTTCCTTAATTTCACACTTGCAGATGCTATGGCACATAATGTTGCATGTTGATGAAATGACTACTACTATTGGTTATGACAATACTATATTTGGTATCTCTGTTCACTAAATAAACCTATTGAATTCACTTTTGTAGCTCTGGATAAGCACCTGAAAAAATGCCTATAATGTTATGTAACACACATTTAATTCAAGATGCCAGAGAAGTCTGAAAACATGCCAGCAGGTCCTAGAGAATTTTTGCTGAATCATGCTCGTAACCAAAATGCAACAATCATATGAAAGAAGAAAATGGTTTGTTGTCTCAAATCCCTATCTAAATATTGGTGAAAATAAATTTTAATTTTAAAACTGTCCATGATTTGCTGAAATCATACAAGTGTAAAAAGGAAGATGCTGACATTTAACATTTATCTGGACAAGCTCTGGGCTGAGTGAATGTAGCAGTCTTCTAAACTCCAAAGTCAAGGTGATTTTGCTGTGACCCTTCTCCAGATTGGTGATGCCTTTACCTTCTATAAATTTCCATTGTGACAGACTAACAGGTCCCATCGATCTGAGCCGTAGTAAAAAAAAAGTCAGAAAACCGGTCTGACCACCTAATTCAAAACAACACATCAGACATCCTTCCTCCCTTTTTGGCATTGTGGCGACCTTCCAAAATGTTTAGGTAACTCATCCCTATCTTCAGTCTGACATCAACTGCACCCATCTCATTACTCCCAAATATTCCTAAATGGGTCTCCTGGGGGTCACCCCATTCTGTTGGTGTACACCTATAAAATAAATTGAATGTTCCACTGAGGAAAATGTAGACAGCTGATGGACAGTTGGCTGCTAAAAACCAGAGCACATTTTGTCTCCCATGGGGGGGGGGTGTTGCAGAGAGGAAAAGGTTGCGGTCAGAATTAAACATGAGCTCCAGACTCTGCCACTTTCTCACAGTGAGAATACCAGCACAAGCAAAGATGCCTGCCACATTCCCTCTTCTGTCTGAGAATACCTGCATGTCCACATGAGCTTGTCAGGTCAGGAGAAGCTGAAATGCCTGGCTGGTCACAGGAAGAATAGGAATTGCAGATAGAAAGAAGCTGCCAACCAGCAAGTCAGGGGTGAATCTACAGGGTAAGGGGTCAGCCAGCTCTCAAACGGACATCAATTAGAACAATTTGTTCATCACAGAGAGTTTGGCTGAGAGTTAGACTTTTGTTTTATTCTAGATGAGCCTCCACTCTCCCTTCAGAAACTGTGGTCATTCTGATTTTGACTGTGATTTTGAAGTGTAAAATGCATTTTTATATAATTATATACATGACAATATACATGTGTGGTTACGTGAAACACAATGGAATTACAAAAAAAAACTCACACACACACACACACACACACACACACACACACACACACACACACACACACACACACACACACACACACACACACACACACACACACACACACACATACACTCAGTAACGGCACTCTGTAGCTCTGTATTTTCTCACTGGCTGAATTCTTGACCTGGTCTGGTTTCTGACATGGATGGTGTGCATTATGCACATATTTTTCTCTTTCTCTTCCAGAGTAAAAATCAAAATCTCATCCCCTGGCAGCAAGACTTTCTCCAAGCAGACTCTCAAAAGACCTCCATGTTCTCCATGATCATACTGTCAGGATGTTGAAAAATGCTGTGCTTTAATTCTTGGGGAAAAAATAGAAAACAACATCAGCAATTAGCAACAGTCTATTCACGCCTCTTCCATGTCTTCTTTTGGAAAATAAATGACGGCGTGTCTGATATAAATAACACATACATGAATAACAAACAGCTATCTTCAACCAATTCAGTACTACATTGTGTTCTTTAATTACAGCTCATTTCAGTTCATTTTGTACATGCCTGCATGTCATTTTCTGCTATTCATGTTTTGAAGCTGTCAGGTGCAGATACTGTGGATTATGATCATGCTGTGAGTTTTAACTTAACAATAATGATGATTTACATACATTTCATGAAAATATACACATTTAATTGCTCAAAATTCATGATATTATCTATTACAAACCTTATAAAAAAAAAAAAAAACTCAAGAAGCATTGATGTAATTTAGTGTTCATATGGATTAGTAACAAATGCTGCATTTGATCAATTGGTTTTTCAAGAGGCATTTACCTTCCCTAAACAGGATGAGAGCTGTTCCATTTTGTACATGGATCCCACTGTCTGCATCCTCTTAAGGTACTACTCCAGTGTTAAAACAGGGCTAATGTTCTGCATCCTGTTAAGGTACTGTATCAGTGTGTAGTTGTGTCCCACGATCTGCATCCTGCTCTAGCACTGTTCCAGTATTTAGATAGGCCTTAAAGATTTGCTATACCTCCAGCATATGGATGGGCCCCACGGTCAGCATCCATTGCTCCATTGTGCCTGACAGGTCTCCCTTTATCTCAGATCAGGTGTGGCGTGAAAAGAAGTGGCATGTTCAAATAGTGGCAGTGGCAGTGTTCTATAAGTGCATATATTTTGTAGTTGAGTTATTTTTTCCCCTAACCACCTCTTAGACCCCTCTTGACCACACTGTTTTCAACGGGGTCATAGTAGAAAGGTAAAACCCTGATAATGCAAGGCAGCGGTGCAGTAAAATGTCAGAAACTGTTCTGACCAGCAGAACACAGCCAGCCATCCTGTTACATGAACTTCTGTTCTATCTGATTCAGGTGTACTGAGCTTACTTCCTCCAAACAGGGACTCTGCCACCTTGAAGCCAGAGAAGCAATTTGTTGAAAGAGCCAAATTTATTTACCCTCAGCAAAAAAGGGGGCACACAGACTAATTGAGGTCCTCTGCAATATTTAAAAAGGAGTAAATAATTTGATCTCCAAAAACATATTTTTAAACCCAGGGCAGATGAGCAACTGCATGGGCAATAATGGAAAGCTTTTCAAATTACATTCAACAATAATTTCTTGTAATTTGGAGATTGGTTGCAATGTGGAAAAATAACTCGTATTACTGTTACTTTAGCATCAGAAGAAAGAGCAGAAATTACTTTTTTTCTCTCTTCTGAGGCTTGTTCTCGTGCAATCTTATCAGAGTGTGTGGATTGCCAGCAATTTGGAAAAAAAGCACTCATATTTTTGCCACGGTTTTCTAGAAGTCTAAATCTCCTCATATATTCATTGTCTTACTACATTGTACTACACTATAATAGAACCACTGTGTGTCATTCAAAGCCATAATTTCACACTTGTTTGCACTACAATGTTGATATTTGTGAAGCAAATTGAAACATAGTAGAGGGCAGAGGGTAGAGGTCTATCTTCCACATTACATTTGGAGCTCCGTAAGGCAGAGACAGACAGATGGACAGAAACAACCTTGTTTTGGAGGTTCAGTTAAATTACTGGCCTGTATCCCAGACAGCTCAATGCACACCTGCCCTTGGGGTCTGTGCTGGAACCATTTGGTGCATGCATGCAAGTGTCACAAGGTAAAAAGCACAGCAGCAAAATCCCGAGACTACAAGGGCAGAATGAGGTAAGACTGCAGGCGCGTTCATGACAAGTGCTATCTAATTGCAACGTCTGGTTTTCATTAGTCTCTGTTTTTGGGGAGAATGTGCCAATTATTCTCTCTGACCCCCACCTCCCCACCACCCTCCTCACTCTCTTTGTATTCTTTTTGATTTATATATCGCGTTGCTGGCGTGCTATGTGGAGCTGTGTTTTTAATTATGTTTTCATCAGTGTTTTTCTAATGCATCAACTTGTAAACCAATTTAGCCCCTGGCGCCCAAAACCAGCTCTGGCATTCAGCAGCTATTGCAGTCTCTCAGTCTCATTTTTTTCCAGTCAATGTTTAAATTTTTTGCAGGTTTTCTTAAACATGTCACTGCGCTTGATCAACCTACAGATGACTAGAGATACAAAAATTGAACATTTACTTCTCTCCTGCAGACAAAAAAAAAAACCAAACAAAAAAACCACACTCATACACACACAACAAATATTCAGTATTATACCCCGTGAAAAACTTCTGAAGAGTTGGTCAATGTAGAATAGCATGTAATGATGCAATTTAACTGAGTTAATGCATGCGAAAAATGCGTGCTAAACACTGTTCATGCCCACAGGAACACACATTATATGGACTTATTAGATCTCTTTCCCTGCTGAGATAATAACACAGGTTTTGGCATTGATAATGTAACCCAGCTTTGGAATGCCTTTTGTGAGCTTTGATCTCCCTTGTCACCCCTGTCTGCTTATGGGCACATAATTAATGATTTATCTTAAAGCAATTCTAATAAGAAAACAAAAATCAGTTGTGCTCATTGACTCAGTTGGAAAACCTTTATCCAAGATTAGAATTTGTAACCTCAAATCTGGGTGCTTGACCTCTGAGGTTCTCAGCTGTTCATCTAGCAGAGAGCAGTTGTGAGCACTACTGGCGGTACAATTTTGTTTCATCAATCTCTTTAGCTCATTGTAAACGTTTAATGTATGTGTTGCCCAATTAATGCGATAAATGTTAACATGCTTCAATGTATTCTTTCATTTTAGGTCGCACACCTTGAAGATGGTAATAAAGCATTGCATATCACTGCTCCAGGCAAACATATCTTAGATGAAAACTACATTGACAATAATAAATACATAATCATGTAATAAAAATCCTAATATCCAACATGTTCACCTACTGTCAGATTAGACAAAGGAAATTTTAAAAGTCTGTAAATTTGCCTATTTGCTAAATTCTTCCTATTTGCCAATAAGAGGCAAAGTGAAGAAATGGTACCGGCACATTAAAATAGAACAACAGTGTCAGACAAAGACATCCCTGTGGGAGCTATTATTACAGTAAACTGGTAAACCATATTTTTCCCAAACAAGAGACTTGTGTGATGATGGACGATCCTCCAGCTCATCATCATCACTTGCCATTGTGCAGAAATTGCCTGGCTACTGGCACCATGCAAAAAATTTGAAATGATGGCATTCAAAATTTGACCAGTTGTGTATTGCTCCAATTGGTTATACAAATAACCAGAAGAAGCTACAATATTTTTTGATTTATATTGTTTCTTAAGGAGATCAAATCCTCTGTGAACTGAAAATTTGTTTAGTTCACAGCACAGACAACATCCTCATCGGGCTGCCAATACTGAAGGTTCAGTTTGAGGTATGTGCCCCTGGTAAGCAGTAACAAAGAATTGTGGATTTGTGAAATTAAGCATATACGTTGAGGTAAATTCACTTAAAAATAAATATAGAGACAAAGGACTTTAAGATAAACTTTCACTTTCTACTTTCATAATAAAATTGTTTAATTCATGATTATGCAATTCAAAGTCATCAACATTCAATAATTAGCATCAATCATCTCAAAGAATATAATAATGAGCTGGAATCAATGGGTGAGGAGTAGTTGGAATTCTATGAATTTGAGAGGATGGAAAGATTCACAGATTCAGATTTAGGTCCTGGTGATGTAAGAGGACATCGCATTTTTTTAATAAAGATGGATGGAAGTTATTTCCACTCTGTTTGTTATCACTGTTTGCTATCATTGCACTCATTTATTATTTAGGTGTTGCAGCACCAGTATCATTTTATAAACAGGTTGAGCATCCCTAATCTGAAAATCCGAAATCTGAAATGCTCAAAAATCCGAAACATTTTGATCAACGACATGACGCCACAAGTGGAAAATTCCACACCTGTGACATCATGCGACTTACGTTATGCGACTAATGACCTTCCATACATATGACCGAAAAAAAAAAAAAAAACAACTGTACATGTATGTGCCACATAATGCCATTCGGACAACGTCTGACCACGTATACGTCTGTGGGCCCATAATAATAATAATAATGATAATAATAATAATAATAATTGTCCACACTAATATGGAAATTTCCCTTCAGCTTCACAGGTTGGTTTAACAAATCACAGTAAATCACAATAAATAAAATATTACATAACACAGCATGCACAGTGCAGACAACAATAACGGACATGATTCAAGAGTAAACAGTGATTATGAATTTGGCATCGTTATCGCATTTGGTTTGAATGACATTTTGTAAATGTTCTTGGTAGCTGTAGCAGCTTTATAGCATCTTCCTGGGGGCAGTTTTACAAATTCTTTAAAAAGGGGATGAAAAGGATCAGAAACAGTTTGTAGGGCTTTTTGTTTCACCTGCATTTTATATACACATCCCAGTTGATTCTGCTCTTTCCCAAAAATTTTACTGCCCATGTTTGTGATTCTGGACAGCCTATTTTTGTTCTTAGCCCCCAGGTGCACATACCATGTACACATATTAAAAGTTAAAACACTTTCAAGTTCAAACAATAAGGTTGTAATAGACTTCAGAAATCCAGCTTGGTGAACGGGACGTTGTGGCATAACCTATTTAACCTATATATTACCTTGCCAGATACATTAGCTGAAATACAGTACTGTATGTGTACAGTATTGGCTATTTAGTCAATACAGGTACACTACAGTGTCCCATATAGCTTTGCTAAGAACATGTATAGGCTAATATGATGTTCGCACAATGTCCAAATCACATAACATCTAATTTCACAGAACATATTGTGGACGTTAAGTGACACATACCTGTATAAATTTAGAAAGATAAAGAAAATATATGTGTAAATATAAATAATTATGCTTGGTTGTATGTCTGCCAGTGTGTACAATAGTGACCATCAGTCGATATCCCGGCATTGCGTACACCTTCTACATGCTACATGTGTACTTCTACATGCCATGCTAACGTACGTCCGACTTACGTCCATTTTGCAATACACCCAGTCGGTCAGAATGGAACTCTGATGTATGTCGGGAACGGCTATATTATTGTAAATGTAAACATTCCAAAATACAAAAAAATCCAAAATCTGGTCCCAGGCATTTTGGATAAGGGATACTCAACCTGTATTTAACAATTTTACAATCCATTTTGTAATCTAACTACATGTGTCAGCAGTGGGCTTCCCCAGTTGTTATGTGTGATTAGATTCTGCATCCACAACCAACAGGTAATAGAGCAAGAATTCTCTCAGCTCATCACTCACCTATACCTGCTAAAACACTATCCACATCATCAAGAAAAGGAGTCTTCGGGTTAGCTCTAAATTAAGCACTGAGTGTTACATTTCCTGTGTTCTTTTCTGTTTATTATTTGAAATGCAGCCAAACTTTACAAGCACTCTGCAATAACAAAGCAGACACCTTCTGTTTAATCTCAGACCACAAAAATAAATACTTGTCCAGTGCGAGCTATGCAGCCTGGCTATCCATGCCTGACTAGCACATGGCTCCAGGCAATGTTCCACCTTGTCTCTGGTCTCAGTGTATAATTGCCAGACTTGATGGTATAGAAAGAGATGTCAGTTAACACTCATGCTGTTTTTGGAATGTTCACCAACACATCTCCATCTTTTGGATGGTGTTCGTTTTTCCTTGATCATATGGGAGATAAGGATAGAAAAGCCCGTTCTGAATTGCCAGGTGCATCACTCTGTTGTTACATATATGTATTTGAAAGAAACCTACAACTGACTTATTGTGAAGAAAAATATCCTGAAGACATTGTAATTATAAATGATTTTCATTCTGTAAAATTACATTTGAAAAAGTTTTTTTCTTTCTTGCATGCAGACATGCATCTCATAATTTTATAATCATTGCTGCTCAGTTTGTTTATGTATCAAATTTTTATACATTTATGAATACCAAGGTTGTGATTTGATGTTTTTCAATGTCTCAAGCTTGCATACACGCCCGTGTTTTTTGTATTTGTATAGACCAACCAAATTAGGATGTTGACCTTGGCATATCCATTTCATACTATCAGGTCAAGTGCCTACAACCTTTCATGAACCAGGAAGTGAAGTACATGGCCTTCCTGTCAGTGGTGTTTCTCTGGCCTGAAACAGTGGGGCCAGTCAAACAGCATGCATGGCTGGGACAATGCCGCTATTGACGGGCGCGCCAGATAATTTCCAATGCAAACGAGCCATTTTGGATAACGTTTGACCCATAATTACAAGGGACAGGGTTCACAGGAATGAATAAGCCAGTCTAGAGAAGGTGACTGCTAACTGGAGTCCGCCCACATTGTTGATTTGCTGTGGATGAGTTTCAGGCTGGAGTGCTACTTCTGGGGCCTCCATTGATCCTACTCCTCTAGGCCTTGTGTACTACAGACAGCATGTTTGTGTGGTGTGTGTGTGTGTGTGTGCGTGTGCGCATGTGTGTGACCACCAGGGGTCACTGGTGAGTGATGAGCCATAGAAACCCCTACCAACATGACTCCCTTCTTCCCTGGGTGATGCTATGGCTGCTGGTGTGCCTCCCTGGTGCTGGGGCTGCCACCCTCACACAAGAGCAATTTCTTAACAGGACGGGCCACTCAGCACCCATTTCTGACCTCGATACATGAACATCACTGTCGCTATCTCATGAAATAATGTTATATTCCAAACCTTGACTGAATATATGCAGAATGTCTACTGTAATGTAATATGATGTGTGCAATGATTCTGGTATATGTACAGCATATTGTGGTTTATGCCTTATACTATATATAAAAATTATAGAAATATTAACATGGAATATCGTTGAATTTAGGCTGTGCTGCCAAAGACTCACTTTGGGTAAGTACATATTTTTTAAACCATGGCTCGTCATAAGTGGGTTTATTAACAAAATAATTGTATGACTTTGGCTGACTTTCTAGTATCAAGTATACAGTTTTTCCCTCCAGCATTTTTATATTCTAGACAATGGGAAAAATAAAGAAACACTAATGTGAGAATGTGGTTTCTGCACGTAAGACTGGTTCTCTCCAAAGAAAGCATGCAAACACATACTCAACCACTGGGCGCATCTACAAATTGTGGTAATTCATGGCCAGGCTGATTTTCTATATTTATTTGATGTATGGGAAAATGATGGAAAACACAAACGGTCCCTTTATCACAGGCAAAGCCCCTAGTTTTCTGCTCGACTGTGGTAATTTAAGCAGTTAAGAAACACACTTTTCACCGAGGAAACCCAAGTCAGTCCCAGTGATGTCCTTGAGTGGGGCTTATTCCCACAAGTACAAAACGCCTTTCATGCAGTTAACCACTTCCCAGCTACATCCACACTCACACACAAAATCACTCACTCGCACACTGGCAAGCTCTTGCAGTGCCACACACACACGCACACACACACACACACACACACACACTGCAAAAGTTCTGTACCCAATGTTTCTTTCAGGAGAAGATTGTATGACCTTGTATAATGAAAGGTCAGCACCAAAATTCCATTCTTTTCTTTATAATTTTACTCAGTCAAATTGTCCTATCGATTTTCCCTGTCCTGTGCATTTAAATGTCTGAGATAGTTAAATAAAACTACACAGAAACAGTCTGACCTTCACCTCTCACCTTAGAAATATACATACAACGTCAACCCAATCACCTGCTTCCCCTTCAGCTGCTTCAGCCAAACCAGAAGCAGTCGATGACAAGCAATTCATTCGCCACTTCACCATGCTAAACCGTTTGCTCTGTGTCATTTAGAGTACTTTTTTACAAAACATGTTTAATGGGTTCACTGATTATAAGACTGGTGGGGGAAAGGAATGCTCTGGAGGGACTGCATGGTGTTTCAGTGAGGGCTGGTCTGATAAGCCAGTAATGCAGAACAAGCCAGCTCTCAAAATTGGTGTCATTTTAGGAAATTGCTTTAAAGATAGGGCAGTGCTTTTCTCCATAGATAAAAGCAAGGAAGTGGACACTGCATGCTTGGCTAAGTACTGATATCTAAAAATACTTAAAATGTGTCCCAACTTAAAATGACTGAACCTGGTGAATGAATGACAAAATACATCTCTAGACCATGAAATGCTGACATTGTATTACATTCAGCTGGTTTATCTTCACATTTGTTCCTCAAAATGTAAAAACATACCTGATCAATGAATTATATTCCAGCTAAACCACCTGCACAGACAGAAAAAGGGCATTTACTTTGTATTCCCTCTTTCTTCCAGTCTTGATAATAAGACTTTAAAAGAAAATAAATAAATGAGGTAATGAAATTGTGAGCTGCATCAGTGTGCTGTCCATCTGTTCTCAGCTATGCATGATGAAATTGCATGGTCAGTTAAGATACACTCAGACTCATGATCCCTGCCATTGAGTTCAAGCCATTTCATACAGTTCAAGCACAATTTCAATGAGTGACACATTTAAAAACTCAATTAAGTGTGTTAGCAATGACCATCCAGCAAATCATACATTTATTGCATTGTCCTTCCAGGATCATCAGTTGATTTACATATTTCAGTTATGGACACTGTAAAGCAATGTACCAACTATTATTTTTTCTTAAATGACAATGATAAATAATGTGTTACTCATATAATATTGTAGGATAGGCTAGCAACAAAACACATTACTGAGTCTATGAAAACATCCCACTATTAAATGAATGTGTGACAGAATTACTGGCCTCATTTCTACTTTGAAGTTTGGTTAAAGGTAAGCAAAGTAAATTCTGGAGCTGTATCTGCACACAAAAAATATTGTTACCATTGCAATAACATTGATCAAAACTGTCACCAGATAAAGAAGAATTAAATAAGAAATAGTATGAACCATGTGCTACATGCCACCCATTTCAAACACATAACATATGCTTCTGGGTTTATAATATATGATTGTGTGCAACATGAAACATGAAAATCTTGATTATAATGCAGTGCATTTTTAGCTCTGAATATGGGCCATACTTTTTGTGCCAAAGTGTATTGGTGAATACCAAATTGTAAAAATGCATTAAATATGCTCAGTGCTGAAAGCTCACTGTTGGTACCTTCTTCTACTTTTTAACTCTGTTAACTGTTTAATATTTGTGTAATGCAGTAGAGAGATGGAGTAGTGACACCACAGAGAGTGTTCCCCAGGTGGGCAAGCATTTACTCACACCCAAAAGCACAGTGTGAAACTTTATAATTGGCTCAATTCAGAGGTGTTTACACTGTGTTCAAATTCAAATTCATATTTTATGCTTTGTGCTCAAAGGGAAAATGATGGGCATGTTTCTCAAGGCGTATGGAATATTCAAGATAAATCTCATAGGAAAAAGAGAAAAAGAACAAAACAAGTTAAAGATGAGTGCAAGGAGTCAGGCAGAAAGAAGGTAATGTAGTTATATGTATTAGTGCCTTAGGAGATGGAATCATGGAGTGCTATTCAACGGGAGTCAACAGCAGGTCTGAGTGAACAGCTTGAAAAATTATGCGTCAGAAACAATATGGTGTACAAATGTCATGTATGGAAAAAAGAGGGTTTTGTTCTCATGAATGATGCATCTTTTGTTTTTTGGTAGAACTAAGACAATGTGTTCATTTTAATATTTCATGGAGGTAGCCTTCTGAAGATGAAACTGTTGTTCCAAAAAAAAACTGAATTCAGGTCAATCCATTGGAAATTCTTGTGTCAACAAACATTCACGGCAGTGAGAAATTTCATGCATTATTCTTGCTACAGCTTTGCGTCAATCTGTCTGGATGTGATTGTTTGTCAGAGCTGCCACAAGATCTCCTGACCTCCGCTTTATCAGATTGCAGAAAAGAGATGAATTAATTCCACGGCTCCAGCTCAGCATCTGGTGCAGGGTTGAGCCCAGACTTCTGGGTGTGCTCTGTCTGTAAGGCCTGGCTATGCACACATCTCCGTGAGCCAGACAATTACTGGAGCAAGCACACTGTGGGTGGAGACAGACTGTTGGAGCCTGCATCCCCTCACAGAGATGCAGTGACGTTTGCTGGTGGAAGGCAGGTGCTGGAAACGCTGTGGATGCTGACAGCTCCAGCATTAAAGCCTCTTGGGCTTGTCCAATGGCCTGTGATCATCTGGAACAGACGGATGATGATGCCCATGATGACAGTCGCTTCAGTGGACACATGTCTGGCCCCACCCTCTCAAAGAGGCCGGGGCTCAGATTTCTCCCCAAACACAGCCGCTTTGGGGTTCTGAGACTGCTGTGGGGACCCATGGTATCCACGGTATCCATCACAGGTCAGCTGCTCCCATTTGATCATCCTAAAGGCTCAAACACCTTCCTCCCAAAAGGCTATTGTACATAAAGCAATAGTAGCCTGACATCCATCATTGATTGCAGTTGTATGTTCTGAACATGGCCTCTTGTGTCATACATGGATACACCTGGAATGGGATCATGCATTAACTCCCAACTTTATCACTCTGCTATCATTCTTGTCACTGAAATGTCCATTTTTGATTATTTGAAATGACCCTTCTTGATTTCCAGATAAACCAAGGACAATATATGCTGTAAAATTAAATTACATTTTTGAGGAGTCATGCATATCATAGTGTTACTATTCTTCTGAAATGGTCTGTTTTTAGTATATCAAAGCCATGTCAAATCTAGATACCCATGGACATCGACTGTTTTCACCCCACAAATGCTATTGCAACTGTCTCAAGCATCGTTATAAAACCCCTGTGAGACTCAGTCTGGGTTCTCCATTTTCCGATCCCCCCAAACCCCCCACCCCCCCAGGGCAAACTTGATCTCTTCTCCTGGGGTAACTGACTGCTCAGACATGGGGGTTCATTAATGCTTGATTGAAACATCAGAAGTTTGGACTCTGCTGTGTCTGGTGAAACATGAGCTCTTTGCAGGCAGTGTAGAGACAAGGCTGCAGAAACGCCGAAGCAAAACAGGTCCGTCATTCACCCTGGTACTCTTTCAGCAGCTTAGGCTTTCCCAAGGAGATGAACACCCGCCCCAGCATTGGGCTTTTAAGAGAAGGTCAGGATGCTACTTACCCTGTTAACAGAGACAAGCGCTCTGCTAAAACAATAGCATTACAGTCCATAAGAGAGGGTGGGTAGCTGGTCTCAATCGGGGTATTTGTGTCTCTCTTAAAATTACTTCTATCATACTGCAGAGCCTGCAAGTATAATTAAACTCTTACCAAGATAATTATACTTTCAAAGTGGTAATCAAGACCGTGGCATTGTTTACCATGGTACAGAATTTTGATCCTGGGATAATGGTAGCAACGCAACTTGGCAACAGAGGAGATTTTTTTCCTTATTTGCTGAGACCCAGTCCTTCTCTCCACTGACAATGAAAATATGAGAGCAGAACCATGCCACTGCATCGCTAGGACACAGTAGTAAAAATCCAATGATTTCATGACAATACACATATTAGATGCAAAAAAACTATATATTGAAAAACCATACCTTGACAAAGATTAGACAAAGATTAGATCCAGATTTAACTTTATATATATATATATATATATATATATATATATATATATATATGAATTCTTCCAGATTAGCATAAACAATCATTTCCTGTGTCCATGACACATTGATATCATGCCAATTTTCCAACATTGGACTTGATTCATAAGGAAATGCTACTATTCCAGTCACAATAAACTCTGTGTATTTAATAATAGACAGACATGGAGTATGTACAGTACAAGTATCACTGAAAACATTCCCAATCAAGAAATGTCAAGAACAAGACCAAGAAATCGCAGTGTATTGAACCTTTCTAATCATATTGGAAGAAGTTTTGACACTGCATTTGTATGCTCATCTTGGGATTCATTGAGGGCTCGTTCTTTGCTTAGATTTCTGCATGGGTTTCTCCTTTCTCTCTCTGTTTGATCAGCAGCTCTCCCCACCTGGCATGCTGTAAAGTGGGCTGCTGTGGTTGTTGTGCCAACCCACCTTCCTGGTCATCAGCACAGATGCTCCCTTCCCACAAATAGCAACCCCCCACTTCCACCCTCACCCACTGTGCAAGACTGCGGTCCAGCAACGGTACAGGCCAAATGTCATTTGCTGGTCAGTTTTGGCTGCAGCTCCTAAGGCCCATCAATCACAAGGTGTGATTGGAGAATGTGTACCAGGCTAATGTCCAACTGTTTCTCATAATCAGGGGTCTGCTACAATGGGGATCTCCTTGTTTAATTCGCTTGTGTATGAGGATTGATTAAATGAATTTGACAGTGCCCAAAACAATATGATAATTTAGCTGCAGACTATGCAGATATTATTGTAATCTTTAATACTTTTTAATCTTTAATACTGCAAAAAGCTTGGCATATATATTACAAATGACAAATGGCCTTACCTTGAGTGACTGTATGATCCACTTTTACATCTATCGTACATACAACCAATGATTAAATTCACCTAAAATTGATAAATTCTGTTGCGGTGGAGTGACACTTAGCTGTCAAACAATTAGTAATTTGAACCAATCAAAAATATTTTTCTCTCTTGTAATCAAGATCCATCTGTGAATCTTACCAGTGTCTAAACCACATGCCCTTGTCAAGGCAATTGCTGCTACAGTTTGAACAGTTTATGTCTTGGCATCTCTCAAATCTTACCATCTGGGTTCCGAGACTACTTGTGCTACAAGACACAACCTGTTTTGGTTGTGAACGTAATGTTTTGCTGAATGCATACAGAGACCAGAGATCCACACTGTCTGATGCTTGTCATTCATTTTCTGCAGACCCAAAATGGCTAAAAGCAACGTAAAGTGGTGAGATTGGACCAGAAAAAGGTAAGAACTCTATATGGTTATTCCGACAACAGTGCAGTTACCAGCAGTTACCAATCCAAGGGGAGAAAGCTAGGTAACCTAGGTAACCTTACATGAGCCTTGTACAAAAGCCCCTATGTTTTATTTTCATGTGCTATGCTGAACGATGAGCATGTTGAGGCACCAGCGCTGCCCATTTTGCATGGGCCAATGCAGACCCATCAGGCAATTCCTGCTTCTATATGTGTTTATGCTTCTTTGGTGACATCCTTCTGCACTGCTTATTTTAATACTGTCACGTCACAGCATGGCCCAAACCCCAGTGTCCACATTACAGCAATGTCTTTCATTTGGCCCTGATACTCTGGTGGCGGTCTGCAAACTCGTTCCTTGTCATCCACTGGCATGGAGACCAGAGAGAAGTAGCAGCACAGCCTGCCTTTCATGTGGTCCTGCTTCTCTATTGTACCAGCCTTAAATACATTCAGTCTTACAAATGGCTCTTGTGGTTTCATACTGGGTAAATGGAGGCGAGAGGCTGGCTGGCACAGTCCACAGAGCCTAACTCAACTGCTCTCAGTCGCTGCATTCATTATTGCTACTCCCTGCATGAAAGGACTTTTTTGTGGGGGGGTGGTGGGTTGGTAGAGGGGTTAGGGAATTCATTCTGATTGTTGCATGCTCAATTAGTAGTCAGGGTGCAGGCTAATGACGTAGCGGTTCCCCCGAACTGCCCCCCTTCTAGGCCGGGAAAAATCATTGCCACACTGCTCTTACCACAGTGGAATCTCTTGTAATCTCTATTTATTTATGCTGGAAAAAAATCTGAACAAAACACAGACAAACAGATAGAAAGAGTGGGAGAAAGTGTCAAAAACAAATAACTCATTAAAAAGCTGTTACTTTTTTTCTCCTTTTATATAAATCTCTTCACTTCCTCTTTGTTTTCAGATATAACCAAATGAAGGGCTGGAGGAGAAGAAAGATGGTCAGTCAGTCTGAAAGTGGGAAAATAGAACTTGGGTGTGTCTAACTAACTATGAGACTGTGTATGTGTGTGTGTGTGCGTGTGTGTGTGTGGGAGGGGGGGGCAAGAGAGTATGTATGCATGTGTGTGAGAGAAACTGTGTGTGTGCATGCATGTGTTCTCCCTGCTGCTGTTTCTCACTGTGATTGTTGATTCCTTTATGATGACATAATTTTTTGTTCATAAATCTATTAACAAAGAATTGCTCACTCCAGCTCCCTCTCTTAATTAGCCCTCATTGCAGTTTGAAGCTCATTAATGCCTCATCCATGTCTGAGAGAAATGCATGCTATTGATTGAATGCTCATTGCAGAGAAACAGGAGGGACAGGACTTTTCTCTTGCCCTGCTCTCAATGAGAATTCAACAGTGCCAGTTCTGCTGACTCTGCCTTCTGAAAAGTATAGTCTCTAATTGCTGATTTCCTGTACCATTGCCCGGTACTCTTCAAATATTCTGTCACAACAAACCCTGTTCACTTTTTGCATCTTTTTAAAAGCATACAATCAATGATAAATAAAATGTTTTTTTTTTTTTTGCAACAAATACACACTGTCTTTTGTACTTGGACAATGAAGAGTTTAAGCATAAATGGGAGCACAACAACAGCATGCAATATCTTAATTTAGTAAATCCATCTTTCTAAAAGCAGAATAGACTTGGTTTTATTCCTTTCTGGGGAACAGAAGTTGATCCCGAATGGTAACAGACTTTAAAGAATAATCAGAATTCTTTGGAAAGGAAATCTAAGAAAAGTAGTGTGCCCAGAAGTCTCAACTCCAGATGTTTGATCTCTGATAGAGTTTGTTGAGTTTTTGGCTGTTTTAGGTTTCCTACAATCTCATTGGTGCCCTCATATTTCTGAGGGTTAATTTAGTTGGTTCTAGGTGTTAACCATTCCACATACCCACCCTTAGAAACTCATAATTCATCAGAAGGGGTGACTATAGTTAACAGAATGAGGCAAGCAGGGTGTCGAAATGAAAGGTTGTCAAAAACTAACATATCATAATTATGCATTAATTAGGCATTACACTACAAATAAAACTAAGGGGGTGATTTACTAATGGTTTGTGTGCACAAAATCATATGTTCAGCCATTACCATGTGCACAAGGTATTCAAGTAACAAAATGCAAATAAATGTGTTACAATATATGCATATTTGAAACATATGCCTATTTTTTCACAATGGGTTAGCTTGAATAAATATGCAAAATTTTGCCTGTGTGAAAGTAACCTTCCTATTTCAGGAAATATTTATCTATTATCTTTCTCTGACTTGCCAAAGAGATTTACATGAGATAAAAAAAATACCTGTTCTCTACTTTTGGTCTTTGATTGTTACTACATTTCATTCTTCACTTGAGTTATGTAACAATGAAAAAAAAAACCCAAAATAAAATCCCTCATCTGATGGAAATGTGATTTTATGAAATACTAACAGTGTGAGTACTTCTAGTGACTATACTTGCAATCACTTCAGGCCTGACAAATCTCTTACTCTGGCAGTCACAGTTTGACAGTATAAGGAAAGTGCCAGCTAGTTAAATGCAACAATAGCCCTTTTCTTCCTTCCCAGTTTTGAGATCCCTTTTTAAAACATAAATTCCCTTATTTAAATATGGCTTTTTGAGGGTGGTGCCATTTATCTAATGAGTTGAATATTTGTATAGACTGAAATGATAAGATGTGCAAATACTTTGGGTAGGTATGCTAAATAAAGCCACTTATTTGAGATCCTAGTAAATTTGCCCACAACTATTTTCTATAGTATCCTGTTACTGTAAATCTTTGAAATGTTTGCAAAGAAAGTCCCTGGAAATTTGTCCAAGTTAAACAACGCTGGAGTGAGAAACTACTCAGGCTCATAGCTATTGCTTTGCATCCACTTAACGAAAGTCCTTTGGAAAAATAAGAAGCTGCCATTCAATCTCAGGGAGGTTCTCTCTACAGCTCTCTTAGTTGGCAGGTCTTCTCTAATCAGCAGCCACGTCACAGCTTCGACCTGCCAGGGAACTGATCAGCATTTTTTTTTCTGAGCTTGCTCCGTCTGCGTTTCCATAGCTCTGCCTTATTTATCGATTCCTCCAAGACGAGGTCCCTAGGGGATGGCAGACATCTGCTGCCTGCACTTTGAAGATGCATTTCAGAGCTCAATTATTAACAGGGCCCAGGCCTGATTTGCATCTGGTGGACGTGGAGATTGCAACACTAACAGGTGGTGAAAAAACAGCATGCGTGCTGGCTGTTTGATAAATAAAATATATTATGATAATGCCCCCTGGCTTGAAGGGGTGATCTGACTCTGGTTAAATTAGTGGGGCTGCTTGCTCATTTTGGAGGGGAGAGGCCTGAGTGGTATGCCCATCACTGCTACAATCCCTAGTCTGGCACTGCTACAATCCCTGGCACTGTGTTGGCACAGTTGGCATCAGTGGGATGCAGTGTAAGGCTTCTGAACTTAGTGCCGAATGAGAACTTTGGTCATCAAGGGGAGGTATGATTGTCCCTCTGATCTGTAGCTGTAAGTGTGTGTGTGTGTGTGTGTGTGTGTGTGTGTGTGTGGGAGTCCATAAAGAGCTTCATTCCTTCCTAAAAATTGACTGCAGCAAACCATGGTTTATAATGAACTTTTTTTTTTTTAAGACAGAGTCACAAATTTTACAGCAATTGTTTTATCATTTTCACTGCCAAACTAGGCCTCTTAACTACCTTTGAACCTGGATAGCTTCCCTGATAAGAAGGAAAGTGTTTGTGTTTCAGTCTCTGTGGAGATTCATATCACAGAGGTATTTAAGCAGTCACTCTGACTAATGGATTCAGCCCGGGGAGCCGATTTAAAGTATAACAAACAAACAAGGCCAAAAATGTGCTGGAATTCCCTGATCAGCAGAAACCTGGCTGCAGTGGAATCAAGGCCAAGATGTTTTTAGGGAAAAATGTAGGTTAGAGTGGGTAGGGGTTGGATACATCTGGTGCTGGGGGGTTATTCACAGGGCTAAAGGTGCACTTCATTGCAGACAGCTGTGCCCACCATCCTTTAACCCTGACCCCTAACCTTTCACTTCCAATTCCAGTATGTCCCACAGTAGGAATTCAGTGTGATTGGCTACTGAAGTCCTGTTTAATTTCCTGTGACTGGGTTGGCCAAACTTCAGCAGAAATCACTTTCACAAATATGTGTAATCAAACCACAACATTTCAGGCAGAAATGCAAGCATAAAATGTGATGTAAATATTTATTTCTCTAACACTTTTGTTTTGCCTTTTCACACACATTGTCCACTGGTGCTTAAAATATTATTCAAACTGAGATTTGTCCCGAATGGACTGAGAGCCTTTGAAGAATAGGAACAGTTACACAGCATGCTTAACAGATAAACAGATCCAAGCTGGACCACTTCACAATTATCTTTGTGTGTGGGATTAGCTCAGGCCAATGAAGATAGACACTTTTTGGCATGTCACCAATATCTTCAAGGTAATCATATGAACTGAGAGGATACAAAAGGCTTAAAAGTTAGGTTTGGGGAGTTGAATACATATTTAGGCTACGTTCATTTAGGGAAGTTGAATAGAACTTTAAACTAAGTCAAGTAAGGAAGGTGACTACAATGGTTAGGGACAGGTATTAGGTGCAGAGAACATGCACAAACAATGAGGTCTGCGATATCCATCAGTGCAAACTGTTGTCCATTTGGCAGAAAGCAATACATAACTCCATTTTTATTACCCCTTTGAGGACAAATAAAAATATATGTGTATTAAGCAGCAAAAAGGAAGAAGTAAACGTGTTTTACAGCAACGCGACAGAGGGAGAGAGAGAGAGAGACCAACATAGTTATAAACCTCTCTTTTTCACTCCACTCTATTTTCTTCCCTTTTATGACCTGAAAAATATGAAGAGAGACTTGAAACCTAAACCTAGCGTCTGGGTTCCAGTAATCTGGCTTGCTGATGTGGTGTTCCCATGTCTTTTATCATAAAGTGTCACTCTAATTGATACAGAATACATTTGTAGCTGACTATTTTTTAAACAATAATAATTATTATACCAGGATTCTGTGTTTTCTGGTATATTAGTGAGTGTTATACAACTGTAGAGACTGAATTAAATATGATTCATATTTTGTTCCTTTTGTTCTCATTGTAACCTCCCACCTTCACCATTCCACCCACCCTCACCTATTTCACTGCCCCTGGTTTCCCAGCCCAACCTGGGAATGAAACCTGACTGTAGTCCTAGGCATGAGTCTTCGGCCTTGCTCTGCACAAAAGCCTCACTCTATGCCACGTTTTCATCAGGGCCCATGGCCAAATACGGCATCCATCCTTCCACAAAGGGGAATGGATGGAAGATGAAAAGCAGCAGCAGTTGTTTTTTTTTTTTTGATCAACCAAGAAAAATGGAGTACAAAATTTAGGCCGAGAGGCTGCATCCAAATCAATTATCCCCTCTTTTAAATCTGATTTTTGTTAATACCCCCCTGCCTATTAAAATCAGCAGAGTGAAAGAGGGGGATTTGGCCTGTCAGTAATGATAGATGGGGGACCAGGGTGTGGATGAGGTGAGATGTGAAATGTTCCTCAACGCTGTTTTTCTTTCTCTTTGAGCTGAAATTAAGATGAAGAGAGAGGCCTAGATCCTCCTTCCCCTTTCATCCCTTCCTCATCTCCTTCTTCTTTTTCTTCTTCTTCAGTGATGTATTTTCTCTCAAACACCCAGGACAAATCTATTAGTTCTGCAGTGTCTCAGTGACAGGGAACAAGTCTTGGTCGTCCGCCTGAAGAGGCCACTAATGCCTTCTTCTCTTACTCTTTCATAATGAGTGTCTTTGGTTTGTTTCCCATCTAATGCTTTTTGAACTACCACAGAATGTTAGAATAAAACATTCTCAACATTTTCCCAATTTTCAGGATGGCCCTTGAAGGTTGACGTAAAGTCAGAAGGAACACTCCAAGAATGTCCTCTTCAAAATTTAGTTTTGTTATTCCAGTAAAAAGCACTTGAAATGTGGATTCTCGCTTGTATAAACATTATCAAGAATGCTGATAATGTTAACCAAATCTGCCATTTTAGTGCTTCATACATCATTGCAATGCATTTTACATATTTCCTTCTTTACGTTATTAGAAGGTTGCATGATATCCATCAGTATATGTTAAGATTACGTTTGTGTATGAAATATGTAGAATTTTTTTTTCATTAAATCATTTAAAAACATTGTGTGCTGCATGGTAATTAGCCAAAACCAAAGGAAAACATTCTGCATAATACCACAATAATAATGATAATAATAATCTTTTATCAAAACTGTGAATATGGTCATTCACAGATCCTAGCTTGTGGAATTAACATTGCCTTTACAAAATGTTCTATCCAGCTTAAGTCATGTTTTCCCATTTGCACTTCAGTGTCTTACTGTGAGAAGCTAAAAATTTACCCAGGCTGTATACTTTGTACTTCAGCATTCATTTAAATTTTCCAAAAGACCCATGAAATATGAATAACTTACATGTAACATGAAGGAAAAATCATCCAAGCTCTTATTTACAGCTATTTTCAAGCTATAATTAAATTGTTTAAAGAAATCTTGCCCCTTATTTCTAATATGCCTTGGGCTACACAAGACTGCAGTATTTTTAGGAACTATGAATTCAATTATAAAACTGGAAGTGTTTGTGTGACTTTCAGTGAAATTCAATAATTACACATGACCTTCTCAGAGAACCCTTATTTGAATCCACTATGCAGCCTGTTGCTTCAGTTATTCACAATAAATGTGAAACATACTGTAATGTTAAACAGTCACAATCATTACAGCGATCCTGGTTGACTGGAGCTCTGCAGTAAATGCACACTCCCATGTTAATTGTACGTATTTATGGCTTGCCCTGACTACTGCAAAGCCTGTCCTGGAACAGTTTGGGGAAAAAAAAAACAAACAAACAAACTGTAATTCAGTAATTCCACAGTAATGCTCATTATTAATTCTTCTTCTTCTTCTTCTTCTTCTTCTTCTTTTTTTTTCTTCTTCTTCTTATTATTATTATTATAATTATTATTATCATTATTAGTGGTAGTTGTAGTAGTAGCAGCAGTAATAGCAGTAGTAGTAGTAGTAGTAGTAGCAGTAGTGGTCATGGTAGTAGTAGCAGCAACAGTAGTATAAAAAGGAAAAAAAAGTAATAAAAAAGAAGACAAGAATACATCCAGAAAGCAGATACCAAAAATGAGAAATTCTCCCCAACATTACAGTTTACAAAAACCAAGTCAGTTTTAACCCTTTCCTGAGCTCCTTAGGCTGTGTTCACACTGTCAGTCCAAATCCGGTTTTTCTGGGCATATCTGATTGGAATCTGATCATATGTAACAAGTCTGAACAGCCAAAAAACACAAGATCCGATTTTTACAAATCTGTTTCAAACCACATTCGTAGGTGATTTGAAAGCCTATTCAAAATTGCATTTTTGCAAATCCGTTTAGGTCTGACCGCTCTGATCGGATTTCAGGTGGGTTTTTTTTATGTTTGTGACTTTTGATGCCACATAAAGTTCACGTGCACATCACACGTACAGGAAGCATGCGAGTTTGGATTGATGAGCTAGCATGCTAGTTTGGATAGACCACATTCCTCACTGGACAGTGATACCGGCGATGACAACTGCACGAAATAACGTATATTATTTTAATAAAACTTGCACCGCAGCTCCACATTGCCATCTTGAAAATAAGCAAGCCCATTTAATTACCTTCCATTTTGGTTTGATTACATCAATTACTTCGACTTACCGGCGCAATGCCATTACTACCTCTGCTACTTCCGGACGCAATGTCATTACTATAGCAACCAATGCGGATAAGTCCGAAAATGAGGATAGCCATCCGGGCACACAGATCGGATCTGATCACTTGCAATATATAATGCAAACACTCAATCAGGGAGATCAGATTCTGATTGGATATGCAAAAAAATTGTATTTGGACTGACAGTGTGAACATAGCCTAAGTCCAGGCACCAGCTAATGGTTGCATGGAGCCAACTTACCATGCTGAAGCAGAATTATGGAGGAAGTATGGCTGGCTACTCTTAATCACTCAGGTTGTAAAATCACATTGTTTTCTGTGGGATTAGCAAACCATGAACATAAACACATACCACAGTCTACACCAAATGAACATTTCCAAAAGGTTGCCTGACCAAGTGTCCCTTCTGAAATGATGGAAGGCCAGGGGAAAAATGTATTTCAATGGAATTAAAACAAGGCAATGGACATTAGGGCAGTCACTGTGGAGAGCTGGCATTTCTCTGAGGGAAAAAAAAATCAAGAGTCTGGCAAACTTGTAAATCACAGGGTGTTACACTGAACTTCATTAAGGTCCAATAAACACACTGAAAATTGACTCCGGCAACCACTTTAACTGTAGGAACAATAGTTGTGTTGATAATGAACAATTTAGCCTGTAAGTGTGAGATCAAAGCAAGATTATTTATGAGTTTTTTATAATGAAGTCCAAGTCGTAAACTTTTTTTAACACTTGCGTAATTTCCAAAAAACTCAGCTGGGTTTATATTAAAATGATCGCTTAAAAAAGGAACAGGACTGAGACTACAAGGCAGTCGCTACAAGTTCCTCCCTTCTCTGACTACTTTGGCCTCCTTGTGCAAATCACAAGAATTTCCACTGTGTGCTTCCTCTCTCCAACCTAATTTCATTTCACTTGGGGTTATCTGCATTGGGGCCTGGGTTAACCTTGCCCATCCAGACATAATGACATAAGCTGTACAGTGTCTACATCAAAATATGTACTCCCCAGATACCGCAGAAAGGCTTGAACTTTGCATAGAAAAGACAATACAGGGTATCTCATACGTCACTAAAACATACACTGGTGGTGTTTTTCTTTATTTGTCATACATCAAGAATAATGGCAAATATGTGTAGATAATCTCCATGTATACTAGCTCAAAAGATTGATATTCTGAATGTTTGTCATTGTTCAGAGTTAAAGAATGCTCTGTTTTGTTTGAAAGAACATGATATGTATATTTTAAAAAAATGCAATATAAATACACTTTGCGATGTGTGGGAGGCTGGGGTCTGGAGTGGAGTGGATAGTAAAACAGTTGCTCCTAATTGTTGCGTGATGAACGCAGAAGAGAAAAAAACAACATTAGGCAGTATGGAGTTTATTTAATGGGTCCTCTCCTTCATAAACTTCCACTCTCCAAAATGTTCCTGTAATCGTAAGAATGGATCGGGTCATGACCACCCCAGTGCTTACTTGTTCAGAAGCTGTGGCAATGCATGACTCAGTCACACAAAACTTGTTTTGTATACTCTCTTGTAAAGTGTTTTTGGGCCCAGATAAAACATGTAATGTGAAGTGTTAGCCTAGAAGGCTGGCAGGAAATCCTGGATAGAAGAACACAGAATCATTTTTTTTTATTTTATAACCTTCAGGGAGTTTGACTACAACACCATGCTTTTTTCAAAAAGCCACCCTGGCTAGTTTTGTATGAATCCCCACAGACAGTGAGCTAATTACATTAAGTGATGTGGCTCCTCAGCTAATTAGCAGTTTTTTCTCTTGCTTATTGGGTTGAATCTTTTTTTTTTTCTTGCTCAACAACATCAACCTTATGTATGTGTGTGTGTGTGTGTGTGTGTGTGTGTGTGTGTGTGTGTGTGTGTGTGTGTGTGTGTGTGTGTGTGCCTGTATGTGATGTGGCCCCTTTTTTTGTAACTTAGCCGAGAAATCCAGCTTTAAGAACAACGGCAGTCAATATCAACCATATGGCCCTTGTACGGGAGGAAGAGACGCAAGGCTTAATTATACTCAAGCTATAACTAACAGCTTTCTTTAATTTTCTCCAAAGCCTTGGCAAATTCATAATGCTCAAATTGTGGTCTGTCTGCATGCCTTTCCCTCCCACTGCACGATACAGAACTTTAAAACATTCAACTAACACTTAAGATTTGGGGATTGCAAATAACTCAGTTTTTACCAAATCCTTGCAACCTGGAAAAAGGTCAACAGAATGTATAAATAGAATATATTTGTCTGATGATGTCCATCGTTGACGTAAGAGAGGATTGTATATCCCCTGTCCCAAGCCGTTTGTTTCATCTCTTGAATGTACTTCTGCTATGTCATCAAGTCATAGAGGGTCTCACTTATTAATGAACCCAGTATATCACTAATGTTCTGGCCCCAAACCGTCTGTCTAGATCCCCAAAACCATATGAAACATTTCTTAATACCTGATACAGAGATTACAGAATCACCACAAGTTGTAAAAAGCATTCAATATGAGCTTCAGCAGAAATTATTTCAAATATATATTCATATTTTGAATCTAGGGGAACATGAGTGACATTTTGTACATTTTATATATTAAATGAAAGGTGTTTATGGGATTAATCACCTGGAAACCTAAATATTTATGTATGATGGAGCAAAAGTTCAGAAAAAAACTGCAAGAAAAGTTTAAAATTTGTTTAGTGGCAGAGGGGTTTAAGTGCATGATTTAAACGGAAAAAAGCATGGGGGCAAATCGTTAAGACACAAAACTGGAAATTTCTGGAGCCAAAAAGACACAAGCCATAATCTCAATATTTTATGATGTTCTTATATTTTTTTTGCTCTTGAATTTTCCATGAAACATGCAATTGAAACACATGCAATTGTATCTAGCTGTAATGTTGTGGTTCAAAGTTAATAAAAACCATTGATTAAAACAAATGTTTCAGTTCTCCTGTAAGGTTTGACAAATGTGTCTTATGCCTCTCTAGTACTAAACCCTTGATGTTGGACCAGCCGATGGTGACACAGTGACAAATTGAAAAGCAGTGTTCAGCTGACCCCCTATGTTCTCCTGCTTCATGCAGCTAGGGTCAGGTGTGGGCCAAGCCAATGACAGGAGCTCAGAGGGAAAGAGATCTAAGGTCAACACTGGGGTGAACCCAAAGGTGGCTGGCACATGTCAGCAAGGTCCTGCGAGCCTGCTGTCTTGCTGATAGATTGCCAACTTAATGGGTACTTCACCAGAGTAATTGTTTTAGGCGAATTGCCCATTTGCTGACAGAGGTCCTGCCATGCATTTCACATTTTTTTCAACACGTATGGCAACTTAACACAAGAGAGAGGCTGCACAAGAAAAACATACAAAAAAATGGAAAACTCATTTGGGTATGTACGCTATCACTATTCATAGCCTTTTTTTAATTTGAAGAAATTGGAGGTAACCAAAATGGAGGTTAACAAAATAAATCAATAATCCAGACCTTTTTACAAAGCAATTTGCAGTACTCAGATTTCCAAAGTCTGTTGGTGCAATTGTAAAATTGCCCTTTTCAGTTCTGCTGGTCCGACACAGAGACTGCCGAGCGGCCCACCACCAGATCCAAATCAGCACTGGCTGCCATGTTGACTGCATCTGAATTTTTTATTCCAGCAAACAAAACCAAAAAAAACAAAACAAAACAAAACCCATGCAAATACATTCAGCTTAGGAAAGGAATGGAGATTCTGTCTAGATTGTTCTGCTCAGTTCAAAATAAACAGCGTATTTTGTTCCCCGCCTAATGAACATTTAAGGCTAATGAGCAGCGCCAAGCTAAATTTAGGAGCCATTTTCAGCAGCAGTCAGGCTTTCACCTCAAGATATATGTTTTTTTTTTTTACATTTTTGATTAATGTACTGATGTCTCTCTTTTTTGCTCTACTTGAACAAATCACATATGTTTGCGTAATAATACCTTATGTCAAACACAAATGACTTTAGGTAGCATGAAAAAGACAAGGCTAGCCAACAATAAAGATCAAAGGAGAGGGAATGAGATTTACCATAGGAGCCAAAGCTGTGTCGAGTTTAACAGACACTGGTTTTATGGAAATATAGCTGTTAGGAAAAGTGGGAGAGAAGGAGGTAGAAGGAAACAAAGGAAAGGAAAGAGCAAGGCGGAGAAAGGTGAATACCAGGGCATTTCCTAAGGCATGGAGGTGGTTGCAGCCATGGTGGTTCAGAAGTGGTTTCTGGTCAGCTGCACTGCAGTTGGTGTAGGAAGAATACAAATCAATATAAAAATGAATGAAACAAGTACATTTTGGTTAGTTTTGGCACTTTTGGCACCTTTTCTGTTGGAAAAGTCTTAGTATCTGTGTGTGTGTGTGTGTGTGTGTATATGTATGTAGTAGTGATATACTGGGACCAGCCCATATTGCAGACGGTAAGGGCCCAGCTGCTGCTTTATGGGGTTGGGAGGGTATTCTGTTGACTGGTCTTGTTAAACTTCTGAACTTGTCCCGTGTCGGCTCCTGCACACAGGGAGGGTCCCAGGCCCAGAGCTACTGGCAGCTTCACAGATGCCTCATGTCAGGGTCAGCGAGCAGGTGTCCTCCATTGTTTTACAGGAGTGAGGGGAGTCCCCAGAGCTCACAGTGCTAGTCAGTCCCAGACATCTTTATTCTAAACCAGGGGTATACTACTCCAGGCCTGGAGGGGCCAAGGTGCATGATGGTCTTTGGTGTGTTTCAGCCAGTTAAGTCCATACTGTTATTCCTTCATTGTCTAGAATATTCACAACATTTGCAAAGATTTTCAAATCTTAAACTGGCGGCTGATTTACATGAATCCACAAAAACCAGAATACACATATTGGCTCTCACAGGCATGCACCAGTAAGATGAAACAGATTCTCATTTTCAGTTGAGCATGCATAATAAGGCCTGTGCAGCAAGCTAAATTGCCTGTCATGCTCTCGGAACTGTTATGCTCCATTCCTGGACAATCCTAGCCTTGTGGTATGGACCATTATCAAGTTGGAAAAGACAGATTAACACACTGGTTTCATGAAGAGATGCACCTGATCAACAGCAATATTTGGAAATCATGTGCCACTTAGACATGCTGTAGTCAAATGAGGGGGCCTAATGTACATCACAAAAACACACCCCACACCATTACTCTGCCAACACCAGCTTGCATTGTTGCCACCCAGCAGGCTGGATCTGTACAGCAGTTTCTGCCAAATCCTGGTCCTCCCATCATTATGAAACAGCGGGAACTGGGATTCATCAGATCATACATCGTTTTTCCAATCCTCCATCATCTAGTGTCTGTGTTCTGTGACCAAAAAATCGTAACTTCTTGTCGTTCACTGAGAGGAGTGGGACTTAGTCAGGTTGTCGCCTCCTGAACCCTACCATGACAAGGTCTAGAGCATATGTACTCAAAGTGCGGCCCACGGGCCAATGGCGGGTCTCGGAAATGATTCTGGCAGCCCGTGATGAGTTAAGGTGACATGATGAAATGCATGCGTTATATTTGGCCTGGTTCCAATACAGTTTTAAACCAACCTACATCACAAAGTGCGGTACTTTTAAGAATGGTAAAACTGCATCAAGCTGTCAAGTTAGGAACGACAGCTTGTTGAAAGCTTGCTAGGCTACTGGTTTCATAGAAACTAGGCATCTGGCGAGTCACGATGCCGCAGGAAATTACAAACTGTCATCATTGTAGCTATGTACGTTAGCTAGCGATTTCAGTAATTGCTATTTTGTGAGATCAAAAGTTTGAACTTTGTGAACGTTTTTGTTGTGAAAGTGAGATGGAGGAGCCGGGGCCATCGCGCAAAAGAAAATGTTGTGTCAATGAGGAGAAAAGGAAGTTTCAGGACAAATGGAGCAACGCTTACTTTGTTATACCTCACAGATTGGATAAAGTGATGTGCCTAATCTGCAAGCAGGTGAATGCAAAGTTCAAGGAGTCTAGCATAAAACACCATTATGATACCAATCATAAAATGTATGATACATTTACGGCCATGGAGTGCACAACTAAGCTTGATCAATTTCAAAGAGGCTTAACTGCCCAGCAGTCAGTTTTCACAAATCTCACAAAATCTGGTGAAGCTGTAACACAGGACAGGAAATCAACAGCATATAACTCACTTCACCACAAGGGTGTGTGTGTTTTTTTGTTCTGTTTTTTCTTGGGTGGGCCTCAATTCAATGTTGGGTCTCTAAACTGGCCCTCAGTAATCAAAACTTTGAGAACCCCTGGCCTACGGTCTCTTGCTCAGCACCACTGCTGTAGTCAGCTGTTGGATGATAGACAGTGGCATGACTGTTACTATGCATAAGAGTAAGACCATAGGACCACAATTGGCTGCATGGTTTTTGATGATGGTCCATTCCTGATGCACCTGTGATGCTGCAATGCATGAAACCCCAGGCCATGTTCCTTTTTCTGATAGACTCATTCTGACACATCTGGTGCCCACTACACATACCACATTCTAAGACTCTTAAATCTTTATTTTGACCATTCTGCTTCTGGAGTAACTGCTTAAAACTGCAGGGAATGATCATGTGATGCTGTCACTCAATGAGAACTTTATTTCAAGTCAGGGGTGCTTTATTAAGTGGACCCTAAGGGTCAGACTTCTCAAATCTTTAGCACACATTACATTTTTTCAAATGATTCAGTTTCATGATGTGTGATTGCAGACAACAAACAACCTCAGTCACATGCTGTCTGACCTTTTGCAATGTACTTAAAATATTGGGATTATGGATAATTCTAAAGCCAGTAATGAGGACTATTATCAAAAGTTTTATTTGAAATTGTGACACTAGTGATATTGGTAGTAGCACACACTGATTCTGCTGTACAACAGTCCACAAGGCATACCTTCCAATAGATTTGTTATTTCAACAGATTGAACAGCTATTGACAAATAACTTGACTTCAATGCATCCATTTCATATTTATGGTTAAATCAAGTGACTGAAAAACAGGTTCAATTCAATGTTAATGTTTTATTAACTAGGAGCAAAGTGTATTTTCCTACAAATTGGTAGAGTGTTTGCTGTGTTAATGGATTATTAAATCTAATCTGGCCCTCTAAGTACTTTGCTATACAGATGAATAAAGCTGACTTTTATGTTACCTTGTGCAACACAAACAAAAACAAAACTAAAGAAAAATCTCCCATCAACTTTGATAGTTTGGGTTTCTTACAAGCAGCATTTAATCTGGCCAGGTCAATCCAGCATAAAAAATTCCTTTTGGTATAATATATGCCCTGGACAAATCCTACTGTGATTAAACCAAATACAAGCGCTATGGACCCACTCTACACAGGCCCCTAATAATTATAATCTCTCTCCTGCCCAGCCTGCTTCACATCGCAGAGAACATTTAAAAGGCCTCTGATAAAAGATCAGTGAAATAAAAGTCCAATCCATGGCCTTTGACCCCCTCCTTTTGTGCTGAAACTCTTGACTTCTCAAAAACTGCTTTTTCTCCTCAGCTGTTCTTGACTTTGGTTGATAAGCTGATCCACAGAGCTTGATCCCGTTTTCTGACCTCCCCTCCTTCTGAAATTAATTGCCTTCCGAGTTTGACTGGCTCATGTCTTTGGGCTGGAGGTCTCATAACTTCTGCTCAGCCTGGACTTCCTCCCTCCCCCCACTTCTACCCCCCACCCCCAACTCCCTCCACCCCCTCATGTATTGCCCACACCTTCTTAGGATCTGACTTTAGCAGTGGATAAAACAGCCATCTGTTTGAGAAATACTGCCATGATTTTTAGAAAAATGAAAAACTGCTTTTAATTTTTTTTTTTTTTTTGGGGCAACCTTATGGTTTGCAGCATGTACCTTTTAGTAGCACTTTCAATAGCGTACATAATGTGGCACGGTTATAGTCGACCTCTCAGGCTAACAGAGATGTCAGAAGAACAGCTCTGGTCTTTGCTTGTGGTGATCAAAAACATAGTTTCCCTGAAATTCATTCCTCTTTTTTAATCAAGGACAGGAATGCAAGGCTCCTTCCAGGACTGCTTTCTAAGCTTGTTTTAATCGGGTATAATCTATGCTCTTATCCAGTTCCAAGCACAGCCATTTTATTGAAATTGGTTGTAATTATGAAGAGGATAATGACAGCCATTTATTCAGGTTGTGTAACCTGATAAAAAGAGAGACTCATCAGGACTTCATTTTCTTACACAAAGGAAAGGTAGTGTTAATATTACAGCATATTTAGTCAATAAAATGTCATAATATTGTAATAGTAATTTTAAAGCCCACCAGCTATACATATAAGGAGAAGTCTCTTATTTTCACTGTCTACATAATTGTAGGAGAAATGATGGGTAGGCTGTGAAGTAACACAAACAAAATATTATCCTTTGATTTATTTTTATCTGCCTTGGGAAAAATGCAGTGCTTGGAAGTATCAGCTCAGCTGTTGAAGCCATTTGTTCCACTTTTCTCATGTAATGAGCTCTGAAGTACCGATTGCAGAATTGAAGGCTTTTGTTATGCTTTTGGCTCCCGCAAAAAGTTGAACAACAATGTATGCAATCGTATTGCACCCCCCACACACACACAAACACAACCTGTGCTTGGCACCCTTATGAAATGTAAGATAATTAAACATTTTGTAAATATATGGACTATTTGAAAAATAACAATACATATCTTTGACTGAATACTGCAGTTGTTTGCATATTCACATACACAGTTTGAAGTGTAATTTATCATGATAGCGATTTCCAATTCAATATAAGGAAAAGAGTCTTTTTTCCCCTTGTCTTACCATATCTCTTTTGACACCTTGACCCCCCAATCTTCATGCAGTTGTTTTTTTTTTTATCAGTTTGTGCAGATGACAGGATCGCTCTTGGCCAGCAAATGGTGGGCTTTCTGAGGGATGGATTGATGGATGCGTTTCCTCTGAGTAAACAGGCCGCCGGGGCACACGTGCGTGAAAGAAGCTGTTTCGAGGGCCCCTGTGCAATGCTTGGTGGGGCCCCCCAGAGCCCCAGATGATGGACGACTGGAGGATGATAGATGGAGATGTACAAGCTCAGATAGACCATCAGATTAGCGGTAAGTCTATCTGATGCAACTGTGTAATCAATCCCATCTCTGTCTTCCTGTCGGAGCTCTGCTATCTATCCCAGCCCCGGAGGCCGATAACCAGGCGCCCGCCTGGAGCAAAGCATCCTGGGATGGAATTAATTTCAGCCCAATAAAAAAAGAAAAGACACCAGTGTTCTTCTATCTCTTCTTTCCTTGATACTGCAACAAATTCACTATAGTAATAGAACACAGCCTTACTGTTTTTATGCAGTATCATTGAACATCTTTCGATGATTATTCTATATCTGGGACATGGCTGGATCGGAGGGGTACATATCAGGGTTTCTCTCTTAAGTCTTGCCAGGATTTTTTTTTTTTTGCCCTAAACTGAGATGAGCTAATTGCTGAAGGGACAGTTGTGGTGTGGAGGAAGTCGTAAAGGGAGGATCCAAATGTGTGGGACACATGTTGAGGATTCATGATCCAATACTGAGGAGAACCAGAACTTGACATTGACACAGCCAGTGCCAGATCCGCGTTGCAAGAACAGTCACCAACTGGACTCAACATCCACATTACTAAAAAAAATGACACAGTATATATGAGGACTGTGCTGGGAATTTTCTTTTTTAACTTCTAAATTTTTGGTCAAATTGATATAGTTTCAATGAAAGGGCTGAGAAGAAAAAAATCACAACACCCACATCCCCCATCAGGAAATAGCCTTTAGCCATTTTAATAATTGTTGTTTCAAATCTCTATGCCACAACATTTCCCCTCTGATACGCCTGGTCCTTTAGCTTACTATGATTGATGAGAGAGTTTATAATTATTATCCATTGTATCATTTGGCAAAGTATGTTACTTCTGAAACGCGTTTGTATGACTTTCTCAGGAGGAACAGTGCAGGTTAAGAGGGTTGCTTTTATGATATGACAGCAGCAGAAATCCCAAAACGGTCATCATCGTACTGTTTAATCACCAGTACAGTGCACCAACAAATGGGGAAAGCAAGCCTAATTTCCAGAATCCAGAGTACTATTCTGTCTCCATTAGGGCATTAAACAGCACAGGGAACCAAGAGGGAGAGACATTAAAATGTTGTCACTAGTGCTCATGTGCTGTAGTCTTTAAGCATTTCGTCAAAGAGTCCAATTACAGTATCAGGTGTTTCTCTGACTGGCACGTAGCTGTTAGGCCCTGCGCAGCACAGATTCAAGGTGAAGTTTCCTTCCCAGCTGAACGCTCGGCAGCTTACATCTGACAGCTGTGACAGGTAAAGAGGAATAAGGTGGTACTCCATGATCAGCGCTAATGGGAATAAATGACTTACCTGAGTCTTTCGACAGCTAACCACTTCCTTGTACGTTCACTGAAGGCTTTCAGTGGGTCTGGCCTAAATTATCCTCTGGGAAAATTTTCAGAGAGCACTTGATTATGTAGGGAAAAAACATGCATTTTAGTCCAGACAATGCAAGCTTAATCAGCAGGGCCCTTCTGGCTCCTGCCAGTCGAGGATTCTGGCAATGAGTGCATTATGGGTACTGAAGCTAAGGGCATTAGGGGGAAATTGTGCCACCCACAGTTCTGCCAATGTGAACCATGCTCATTTTCTGGCATGGCTTTTGGAAGCTTAGGCACAAATGGGCAATTAAGCACAAAAAAAATCTTGGATGCTGGTACTAATATAAAAATTAGCACTGATTACAGTAGTCAAGGGGTATTTTTCTCTTGCTAATTAGTTGCACATGCGGGTGTAAATAAATGTAAAAAGAGTGGCAGGGGCGGTCCTAGAGGAGGTGATGACATTTTGGACCATCTTGTAGCATTTTGTGGTGTGGAAAGCTTGCTGCACACAATTTTGCCTGCTCCATGGAGCGGGTATTTTTTTCCTTCATAAATTCCATATACTGAAAAAAGAGCAAAGAAGAGATGGAGCTCTGGACTAGTAAGTGTTTCCTGATTGAGGATGATTCAGCCAGCATTTGCTCCATTTACTTCATGTCGTTTGTCATGGCTCTGCAAACGGGCCACCTTTTGAATTATTTTGCTCTATGCATTGCCTTCGTTCATTATTTTTTGGAAGAGAGCATTTAATTTAAATGACATTCTCAGACTTGTAGCACATTGGTTTGGCTGGACCCTTCTGGCTCCAGCCGATTAAGCATTCTGACTTTTCTGTTAGCGATCACAAAATCCATTTCAAATACGATAATAAGAAATTACATTTTAATTGCTTTATTAGCTTGTGTGCACTTTAATTAAAGTGATGTGGACAAAGGGCCGACTTAAAGTGTACTCATAATTAAGTCCCACGGCGCCGCAAGGAAGAAGCTCAGTTCCTGTGGGACCCTCACCATACTTTCTGACTTCCTTTAATGTCCTCCCATTCCTTATCCCTCTTCACCTGTGGAGAAATGTTGGGTAAAGTAATGCAGCAGTCATGACTGCACTACTGGTAACATACATTAATTTTAAGATGCTGAACGACCGATAATTCCTTCTACAACTAAAATATACAGAATGGAGCTATGTGCTAATTGTAGGTTTTTGGGGGGAGAAACAGCCCTGTTATAAAAATGAGTTATAATCTCATACATATAATTATATTTGTATATAGTCATCTATAGTTATTACCACGTTATTTTCAAGTCCAAACTGTCAAATATGGAATCTATGGTATTCCTGTACTCAGCACCATGATCAAGCCATTGTATGCGTATCACACAGAGGGTTCAAATGGCGATTTTAAGATATTGTGACTGTCAGTTTTTTTCTGATCAGTAAATCATTATTTTTAACAAATAAATATAGTTCTGTGAAGGAACCTTGTCGCTAAAACACAAATGGCAAATTTCATAAATAGATGTTAATTTGTTGAATGGGGTAGCTAGAAGTCTCACAGATAAAGATGCCAGAGCAAAGGCAGTTGCCGGAGATTTCATGTCCAAGCGTTGTCATGATATATACAGGAGGGCATATAAACCATACATTTTAGAATGAAAGACTTTGAAATAGTCACCTGACATCTCAAAATGAATGGATCCCATTTTTTTCTGGTGATTTGTGGATGACAGGCATGTTATGTACATCATCCTACTGGATTACAGTAATGACACCAATAAAAATCTGAGCCAAACCAAGAGAATTTCCTCTTTGCACATGAAGATGTACAGACATTGTGAGTGTAATTTGCATTACTCAAAGTGTCACACACACTGATTTAACCACAGACAATCCTCTGAAGTGAAATGTGGCTTTTCTGACAGCCTGGCATGTTTGTACCACTGGGTTTGGCAAACGGAGGCCTATGAGATCCTTGGGTTTGGCTAACATTGTGTAGTGGGCATATACCTCCCCTCTATAGGCCTGGCAAAAGCAGTGCTTTACAGACTGATACACTCCGTGTACATTTCTGAGTGTAGCCAATGTTGTCAAACCAATAAACTCAGTAAAGGTAGGTAAGTGATTCTGGTCTCGACTCCAGTTGTTCAATAGCTGCAGTGCATCTGGAAAACATGCAGAACTGTTTTTGCATTGCTAGCTTATCAGTGACTTCAGATTTGAAGTTAAAGTAAATCATGCTGAAGTGAAGTATGAGACAAAGGAAGGATGACAGGAAAACCAAGAGTAGAGATGTCAGCTACATCACACATAGTACATATTTGGCACACTTGCACAAACCGCCCTTTAAAATACCATCTGACCAGTGCCTAAGCTGTCATGTCTCACGTGGCATACCAAATGCTAATAGAATAAGTGCTTTTCCGAAACTGCAAATGTCTGACTGCCGCGTACCTTTCCATTGGACACATTGGAGCATGATGTTACCCAGTACTGGTGTCCTTTCCGCCCCTCTCCTCCAGGTCTCATCTCCCCTGGCCCAAATTGCTGAAGAGGAGGAGAGAAGCAAAGTGGGAGAGGAATAGGCAGAAACACACAGCCTCCTCAGCCACAGTCCTGTTCAGCGCAGGCACATGGGAAGTCACAGTCTGCCAGCAAACAGGCGCCGACCTCGCCAGCAATCTCTGAGCACAGCGCTCTATTAATGTCATTAATCAGCTCCACATGTTGAGCCTGGGAAGACAGACAGAGAGGGAGAGAGAGTTGTACATAACTTGCCCTATACTACTATTACTTATTTTTTAAAATTGTAAGACTTATAATTACTGTTATGCTTGTGTGTTCATTAGTGCATGTGTGTTTGCATTTTAATATATTGCATAGTGAAGATATATTTCACATTGTACATGTTTTGCAGTAGAATTTTGGAGTTGTGCACGCAACAGGAATGTAGGTATTTCACAACTCTGAACTGTTTGCAACTTTGAAAGTAATGTTGAACTGCACCATTTGAATCATTTAAACCCTTTATTGATTGGAATCATTACTTACATAATTGTCAGCTTATTTTCAAATTAGCTACTCCAATTCTGAAGTATAAACCTTAGAGTAAATTTAGTGATAAACCAAGCCCACAGTGGAATTTCCTATCAGCTAATCTCTGACAATATCATAAGTACAAAGGAACACGCTGAAGAATGTAAACTTAAAGGAACAAAATTATTTTCAATGGAAAGTATGATTACTTTGAGTTACCTGTTTTACACCTTTTTTGCATTAGTGTCATTTGTCTGGAGCCATTTTGCAATGTAGTTACAGAAACATGAGTCAACTGCTACCAGAAGTAGTATTCACATAATGGATATTCAAAACTGATGCAAAGCTTATTTTTGTTTATTTATGTATGTATGTATGTATTTATTTATTTATTTTTTTAATTTTTTTTTTCTGAATTGGAAAAGGGGTTAGATACATATTGGGGCTGGGTATAAGGTTTTGGTCACTGTGTCTCAAGTCCCTGTGTCGATGTGTACAAAACTAAAAAAGGAGCAAGGTTTGTAATGGTTTTATTGACCCACAATCTTTGGCTTCTTTTGGAAACTGCTGAGTTTGTTCTGGTCCTTATTTTTATTAAATGCTGATTTCAATTCTGATTCTTCCAACACTGTATTCTTAGATAATAATGCTAAAATGTGCCCTTTTGTATTGGGGAACAGTGTTATTTCTCTAGTTTCCATGCATTTTTTTTGATGTTATGTTCTTTTAATCATGATTAAAATGTTCTTGATATCAATAAGATGTGTACAATACAGTACTTTGTACTGCATGTGTACAATACTTGGATTCAACTGACCATTCAGTCTTCAAATCTGAAGACCTTATCTCTGAAATTCTACAATATATCTGTATGCCAAGAAGTGCAGTAATGAACACAATATGTTTGACCTCTTTATAAAATGGGCCAAATTTCAAAGCATCTGTAATAACAGAGCACACGTTTGGTGAATCAGGATATCTGAAATGGAACATGTAGCTGCCTACAAGTGTGGGGTTTGGTCATAAGCCATGGGAACCGAGCATGGCCTCACTCCCTATGAAAAACAAGATGAGGTTGTTTTGAGATAACCAAAGGTCATCCCTAATCCTCTCCAAAAACACTAGACGTACAAGGCTGATCATTCCCAACAGTTAAAAAACCCCAGGGGGCCGAGTAAGAGTTCACCATGGAAGGATATTACACAGGGTCTCTCATCCCCAGCATACTCATCATGCATATCAACAAAGGATTAATGATGGTGTACTGTTACAAGACAAATTAAGTTTCATATTGCAGATTGTAGAAATGCAGACTGTGGCTGTTTATGGAGCTGAGGTCAACTCAAGCCCCTTATCACAACACTGGTCAGTGTCATTACAACCATATCTGGGTGATATGAGACCAAAATAAAGGACTTGTTTGAGTGTCCTTGATTAAAGAACAAACTATAATCCATTTTTATGAGTATCAAACTTTCTCTGTGTGACCCTGGAACTCTTTCAAGTTTCTGTCCCACATCCTTGCCTGGTATAGAGGGACCATTTTCAGTTACATTTCCTGTGGTCAGAGAACACTCAAATTGTTTCAACGTTTTCAGATTCTTTAGGGTTCTGGTAGTAACTTTGGAAAACCATGTTTTCCACTTTGCCTTTTGAGGGGAGTCAGGGGATGGGGGAGAGGACGGATGGCATCATTTCTCTCTCCTGACCGCGGCCTGCAGAGACTAGGTTATCTCAGTCCAAGTAATAGTTCACAGAACCTGCTTTTTCTCTGTGAGAAAACCTTTTTTCAGGACCCATTCAAGGTTTCCTTGACAGTGCAAAAAAAGTACTTAATCAATCTGTCAGAAAAAAAATCCCAACCCCAATCTTCGAGTCTGTCAAAGGCTTGAAATGGCTTGAGGCAAAGTAGACTCCTGTGAGCAACTTTAACCAAGAGATGGGTGGCAAAGAAATGTACCACAAAGTCCCTCCCATCTTTTCATGAGAGATTTAACTCGGGGGGTGGAAAAAATGGACAGGAACATAATTGAGTGGTAAGAATAGCTGTATAGTTAGCAATGGGCCCTGGGGTTTGCAAATTAAAGCTCACATTGACACTTACCCATTTGCTGGGGCCTCCGTTAGATGAGATGTGGCCTAGAATGGGGGAAGGGTTTGGTGGTGGGCGGGGGGTGTCAGAATCGGGATATCGCTTGCGTTGTTTAAACTGAGACGGCAGCCACACAGGACTCCCAGGGTAAGTGTACGGGTCTAGCAGGGGTTCGAGGAATCCAGACACACGCCAGACTCTCGGACAACGTCTCTATTTAGTATGTAAAAACAGCTGCTTGCAAATGTTCTCCTTCCCTCTGTAAAAAACCCCAAGAGGACTTCAGCCACTGCCGCCATTCGACCCCCCCATCCCAATTCAAACCCCCTCTAACACCACCTCTACCTCCTAGCCCCACCCCCCCTCCCATCGCCCTCCAGTCAAAGAGGATTCCTGGGCTTAGAGTTGCCACTGGGCCAGGACAAATGTGCTCTGGACCACCCCTAAAACACAGCTCTCATAGTGCCGTGGCACTTACACAAATAAACCGTTGCAGATTTAATGACATCGGGCTTTGAGAATTTTTGTGAAAGGATCAAACAGTCCCAGGCCTAGAGTGACGATAGCGGCTAAACTCCCAGTGCTCCATGCTTCCCTCAACAGCTGGTTATTGTCCACTCCATGTTAAACTCAGAGTAAGAAAAATCATGCATACATTAAAAAGAACAAGCTTTAATAAAGACAAATGGTCAATTTTATTTTCCCAACATGGGACATTTTAAAGGTTAACCCTTTTTCCCAGAGAGAGATTAAAAAGGATGACTGGTTTGTGGAATATTTATGAAACGTAAGCGTCTAGTGAGCTTTGCTGTGTCAATTGCCACATAGCGGCACTCAAACATTGTTTAGATTTTTAATCATCGCTGAGCAAGTGTAGTATGTAAAGTTTGTAGAGTGTAATTGCTGCTTTCAGTCAACACTCGTTTGCAGTGTTGTCCCACGGCTGAGGAGGACATGCACTGAAAAGCACTTGAGGTCTAGTCTCCAGGGTTTCTGAGTTTTACACACATTTTTGTCTTCACGTTTAAGTAGCTGGACTGTAGCCTCTTGTTCTCTGCACTCAATCATACATTCGCTTTCATCTACCGCTTTCTGTTGCCATGTAACTGACATAGCAAAGAAAAAAAACGCTTGTCATAACAACATTCTGTGGCTGAATTTACCCACCCCTACAAAACACTTCCTCCAAAAATCAATACAATAAAAATTCAAACATTTTTTTTTCACTGAAATTGTATGTTTTATGTAATTATATATAATTATCACATATTATTACATTTAATTATTTTATTACTTCTTAAGAATTTAGCAATTATTCTTTTAATGTTGTACAATCTTAAAGCTGTTGGGGAGCTTATTCTTATCCCAAGAGCTGATTAATTTTTAAGATGTGTTAAATTATTTAAACATATAACTACATAAATATAACCACACATTGATTCAGTCTCAATTAATAAATGGCTGACAACAAGGTGCTTGTCTAGTTTTAATTGTGCTTAGCAGTCCTACTTTTGAATTCTGCTTGCATATGTACAATTACTGCATATATACATACACACACACACACACACACACACACACAAGATTATATATACAACTATTTCCGGTCTGAAACATTTTAAAATCATTAAAGAAAATTTAATTTACCTGACCTCATCAATTCAATAAATATATGTTTATGTCAGAGGCAATTAGCCTGAAATCCTTTTGGGAAGTATTGGTGACAGCCAAAAGCAGTATAATTCATTGAAGGGTGACTTGATGTGGTTGAACATGTTTTTAAAGAACCAGAAGACCTTGCAAAGCAAGTCTGTCTTATACTAACAATGCCTGGTTTGTGGGGTCCATTCAGTGAATCAGTTCTAGACTCCCAGTTTGTGTTATGAGTGAAACTTGTGAAACAGCAAATGACCTCTCTCAGTTAGAACGTACCGTAATCCTCACAACAACCTGATCTCTCTCAGCTGCACGTACACAGAACAGCAGAATAAAGACCTGACAAAGTGGAAATCTCAGGCCTACAACAGAGCTACACAAAAATAAGAATAAAGAAGTATGAAAATGTTGTAACATAATCAAACAAATTAAATGCACATGAGTGGATTGAAACCAAAATCGGAAGGAAACATTGTAGTTCTTTTATTTTTCACTCACTCTTTCTTCTTTCATAAACATGTGTTTGCACTAACTACTTTTGTAGGGATAACATTTAAAATGAGATCAGAACAGGAGGGTGTCTTGGCAAAGTTTGACCTTGCTTTACAATGATGGAAAGGTAAGGAAAAAGTAAAACCACAGTTGAAAGAAGAAAAAAACATACATTTGGTATAAGTCTTACATACAGAAGCCCTGAAGCGCAAGGTGAAAAAATGACATGAAAAAAAAAATTGGGTATTATTTATTTTAAAAAAAGTATATCTATATATATATATATATATATATATATATATATATAATTATAATTGTTTGATAAGCCAGTGTAATGGCTAAGGCACATGACTGGGGTCCCTGAAGTTGGTGCTTCCAGCCCCAGTCTAGCCACAGCAGGGACACTGTGAATGTATTAGGCCTTGGTTATTTATTTTATGTTCCATGTATCACATGTCGTGGGTGGGAGTTTTATCGGCAGGTCTAAACCATGCTCTCCTATTGCATTCTACAAAAGCGTTCTACACCAAAAACTTCTCTCTACATAAGGCGCGATTTGGTCACAATCAGCCATTAATTGTATGACAAAGCCTTTTAAAATAATGTCTTCTCTGGAAATGTGTGTCAAGTGCAAACCCACTACCTGAATGGTTGTATGAATGAGGAGTTATCTCCTTTACATATCCCTATCGTAGCTTATTTAGAGAGAACATTTCGTAGTAGGTTTAGGCAAGGTTTAGACCAGCCGATAAACAATGACACTCTTGACAAAATAGTTTTTTGCACACTTCATGTTCACAATGGAACAAGGCAAAAGCAAAATCCAAATAATGTGTGACATCTTTTAATTCGGCTGGATGAAAATAAGTGGAACATAAATAAATAACCAATGCATAAAACATTCATGGTGTTCTTGCTGTGGCTAGACTGGGGCTTGAATCACCAATGTCAGGGACCCTGGTCATATACCTTAACCCAGACTAGCTTACTAATAACAAGTTACTAACAATGACATGTTAGTAACGTGTTAAAACGACTTGATAAGTGGTTTAAATGACCTGAGAATTGTTAAAAAAAAAAAAAAAAAAAAAAAAAAAAGCTTTGGAATTATACTCAAAAACATTTTTTCACCTTGTCCCTCATGGCTTCCATACTTACAGAGTCAAAATATAGATTTTTTAAAGTTTGAAAAGTATAACATGTTACTTGTGTAATTGTGGACCCATGCTTTCCCCTCCTTCCTCCGTAACCTTATTAAAGACGTATTTCCTGGTCCCAACATGCTTAATTAAAACAGACTTGGCAGTCCACAGAAATTTTGTGAAGAGTTCTGGCGAGCAGTGATGCTTTCCTCGCTCTCACCACCCTTAACTTCCTCCAGAGTTCTCTTGTCTCACACCAGCACATACACACCATGCCAAGGGGTGAAAATATGGAGCACATTACTAAGTTATACTTTTTTCCATCTTCAAGAACTTAACTTCAAATGTATTCATTGCAACAGTTTTAGCTGGCATACTCAGCAGTCACTTCAATTTTGTGAGAAAATGATATTTTCAAACAGCAAATGTTCTTTGCCAGTGTGGGGTGTAACATCTGCAAAGGTATTTTATTTGTCCTCAAAAGAATAAACCTCGCAAGGCAAAAAGATAGAAATTTCTTGTCTGTGAGAATCCATAAGCCTACATAGTATATTGATGATTGAGGCCACGTGCTCACAGAGTATGAAATTGGTTTTGAGTGTCAGGTATTGCCTCAGACATAATCCTAAATGCATAGCACACTGCAGTGTGGAAAGTCACTATAAGCAGAACATGTGCAGTGCAGGTGAAGGTATGTGCTCACAGAACTTGGCATAGGCTCAGTAAGGCCTTAAAGAGTCCTTTCAAAACACTGCCTGTAAATGGGGACAAGAATAATATCACAAACTGGCAGCTGCTCATAAACCACTAAGTTCACGATAAGCCAGGTGCAAGGCTCTCAGAAAATAAGTCCAAAACCATTTTGGGGAGAGATTAACCAACATAATACATGAACCCACTCTTGTGACTAATCAGTACATTAAACATTTTAGTCTAAGCATTCATTGACATGTGAACAAAATGGTGTATTTATTTATTTACTGTACATACATGTATTTATTACATGAGGTAAACATAACTGTACTGTGTTGAAAGAAAATTTAACTTTTCAGTTTAACTTCTAGGTTCTTTCATATAAATACAGCTAATAAGCAAATGAAGCACAAAAACAAAGAGCTCCTTTGTCAGTCTGCTAAAATGAGATGGTGGCAACTGTTTAATTGAGGAACTGACTTTGGTTTTTAGGATCAAACTGATTTTGCCAGAATGTAAGGTTAAAAAACTGAGTATCTAGCTATTTCTAGTACACCCACATTGAGCTTTCAATTTCATTAAAAGAGGAAGCTTCCTAAGGTATAAATCACCAGCCGAAGGAAAAAATATATGTAGTGGCTGGCAGAAAGCGTTAGTGCAAGTGTTGACAACAGACAACAAACCTCAGTTTCTTCTCAAAAAGTAATGTTTAGCGGAGTCATTCCATAAAAACTAGCAACTCAGAAATACATTTGGTATTATCAAAAATCTGCTTTTGCCTTAGTTCAACACTATCTAACAATCAAGCTGTGTGTCAGGGTGAGAAAGACAATTAATGATGAAAACTTGATTAAAGCTGAGTGCAAAAGTTTCATTAAAATGAAAGTTATGTTAGCTTTTGTCTTATGTTCTGTCTAAACGTACTGACAGCCAAAATTCCTTTCCTCTTTGATGGTGAATGACATTATGACCAGTGTATTTATTTTGAAATGTCTGCAGTGTATCTTGACAATTTCAGAATCTCAGAGGCTTGTTTATTCTGAGGTTGCTGAAATTCTCTATTTAAATCCAATGGAATGCCATGCCTTTGAGAGTCCTGGTGACAGAATCACTAAGAAACACCCACTATGCAAAGCTAGGAACCTCCTGCAGAGAACTCTTTTGCAGAGTGATCACATCATCTTTGATTTCTCTGAACTTTCTTGTGGGGTTGCTCTCAAAAGCGGTTTCTTTAGGGTGAGCATATGTACATGAAATCAGTTCATTGCCGATTCATTAAATAGCAAGGTTTCATTTATTTGTTTTTGTGTGTTATTAATGCTTAATAATATATATAATATATAATATATTAAATGCATATTCTTACATTAGAAAGCATGATGTTTTCTTCCATAAATTCATTCAAAATGTTAAATACATTAAGTGTTAAATGCAAAATATACACAAAATTAAAAATATGTAATACTTCAAAATATATGATTAGTTTATACTGATAACTTAGTTATTAAAACACCTCTATGAGGCTATTGTTCAAACTTTATATTATAAAACTTTTTTTTTTTATAAAATGAAAGTTTTTTTAGAAAATAAGATGTCCATCTGTCTTTCTGTCCTTGTGTCTGTGATGTTGGATGTCCATTCCCTGGGTCTAACTCTTTGAAGTGTGTGCATTTCTTTCATTGTATGAATGTCAGGGGCTTTCAGCACTGGCACAGGCATTCATAGTCTCAACTGTGTGTGTGGGCTCACAATGACTCATTCACACACGCATACACACGCATACACACACACACTCACACACGTACACACACACACACACACACACACACACACACACACACACACACACACACGTACACACACACACACACACACACACACACACACACACACACACACACACACACACACACACAACGTGAACCCCCTCCAGAACCCCCTCCAGACACCCAAATAATGACCCCACAGCTCCTTCAGTCACTCCTGCACAATGCTAACAATGTCCCCAGCTATCAATGTTTAAATTTGAGGGTACGTTTAGAATTACATTTACCATTTAAAAAAAAAAAAATCTCTTTCCAGGGGGAAGTAGCTATTACAGGATTTACAGATTTTCCCATTGTGCCTTTACGCTTAAGATCTGTGGCCAAATGGAATTCATGCTCTGATTTCACAGCTGGGACTCAAATGGGAGGTAGGAAGGAAGGTGAGAGATTGTTGTGCTCTGTTAGAGCTTAATGAATTTTAAACAATGAATGATTATATTACAAAAATATGAATAATAAAGATTGTAGTTACGAAATTTAGGAAAACATACTTTTCATTTATTTTCAAAAGGTTTCAGTGAAGATAAAAATAATGTTTATTTATTCAATTTGCACATACATTATGTCATAATTATTTATAAATGATTAATACATATTCATTAATATACATGCTTAACTTATTTAGTATACAACATTGCAATTTATGGCAGGAAGTTTTTTTTTTCTGTTTATGTTTATTATTTCATAAATAAGCAAATAATTTGTTCTCCAGATCATAGCTAACTTCTGGACTATCCCTAAAGTACCTTGTAGCAGACTGGATAGAATGGAAAAGTTCAAAACATAAGTGTTTGTTTTGGGAGGAAACAGGAGCAGGTGAGAATGTTTTTTTTTTTCTTTTTTTCTGGGTTACAGCACAGAGAATGCACACCTGCTCCCAGTCTTCTCTAAACTGCCGTGGTTTCAGGCAAGGCCCTGTCAGCTTCCTCTACCCAGGCCGCCAAGCCGTTTGAGGGATTGGGTGGAAGAACGACGTGTCCTGCCGACTGTGACCCACCGAGCGGTTATAGCTTCCCCCCCCCCCCATCACTCATCTAAACCCATGAAAAATATATAAATAATATGTATTTCCTTTTCCTACTTCTGCTTTGACAGCTGGGGCTACGATTGGCTGGCCTTTGTTAATTTATCCTGACACTTGTCATGGCTGACCCCAGCCACACTGCTGCACCTGTGATGGGCTACATGAAAATCTTTCCAGTTTAAATAGAGCTCACTGGATTCCTGGACCAGGGGTGCTGACTTCAGTGTAAAAATAATCTGTGTAACACATTTCTCATCTGCAGGGGCACCAGTGGGCCAGAATTGACTGAATATGGCAGGACAGGGAAACCAGTTTCTCTGATTTTTTCTTGTGTTTGAAGAATATATAGCTATTTTCTCATCTTTTCTCTTCTTTTGCTCTGGTACTGGTACACGTTTCCAGAACCAAAACAAATTTGTTCGATTTCATCTGATATAGATGTCTTCATAATGTGTGCATGTGTTAAGTGAGAGACAGAATTTCAGGCCATGTGAAACAGAATGCGCATACGATACTTGGAACATTTCATGCTTAATCACGTTAAACTGGCATTTAGGTGATGGGCACGGTGAATTACATGGTAGTGTCACTTATAAAATATGAGTCCCACAAATTCACTCAGCTCAATTCATCAGAGTGGTTACAACACGATGACAAGCAAAGCTTTTGCCCGTAAAAGTTATATAACACCACACAAGAAGAACAGCAGCTGCATTGAAGCGATAGTGCGTTTTACAGCAAAATGGTAAAAACTTGAGGGAAATCCTTTGGAAATCCCATAAAAATATGCTTCACCATTTGAAGAGTAAGCATGATGCAGCCATCAACAGAAAAATCATGCATGATATGTCTTGAATGACTAGTCTTATTTTGTAAGAAACCAAAGATTGTACACTCTACTTATGTACATATTTTCAAACAATATATTATACAATGATTTTAAAGATGGAAAAAAATCTGACAAGACTTGAGACTTAAATTGTGTTAATGACTATGATGTTTTAACTGTATGTTTAGCTGCTTCCCCGAATATGTGTTCACCTCAGCGTGCTGAAGATTCAGACATTCTCGAAAACAGCGAAATGGATACTCTTCAGAGGAATAAACCCTAAAATGGGGAAAAAACACTGTGATAAAATAGTTGATGTGTACATTAATTAAAATTTGTGGTAATCCCCTGCCAGTCTTTAAATGTATACAGGTCACGTCAGTTGCTCTGTAATTAACATCATATACTCATGATGCTGCAAAGAAAAAGGAGACAGCAGCCAAACAGATGATAGTTTTTAAGGTACACACACATGAGAAAATGAGAAACGCATTCTAGACAGTCTGTGAGCTTTCACAACAGATCAAAGGATGTTTACTGGAATGGTGTTTAGAATTACATGATGGTTCACGGATATATTTGTGCTATTAGCATTTAGCCTGTCAAACACAAGCGAGGTAAATAGTTATATGTTCCCTTGATCCCCGCTACTGCTCTGTGCCACCTGCATCCCCCATTCACATCAGAAAGAATTCTGTAAATACAGGAGAACAGAGATTAATATAAATTAAATTATATGTTTGTGTTTTTGGAAGAGACTATTTTACCAATACTAAGTAGTGTGTGTGTATGTGTTTGTGTTCATGTGTGCGTGCGTGTGTGTGTTTGTGTGTGTTTTAAATACATTACAGTGCCGACAGATTGTGATATGTAACAGTGTAGTATTATAATATCTTTCCTAAAAGATATGTAGTTAAATGAATAGAAATGAAACAAGTGATGATAAAACAATAATTATTATCAAAATGGATAAAGTACAATATGATCATGGGTTGTGTATAGACATGCTGTACAATGGTTATTGTTGTGATACAAAAGTATTGGCGATCCTTTGCAGACTATATTGGTACAACAGTTCCATACTGAATGCAAGCATGTATATGTATTTTGCACATATTTAGTGCTTTAAAAATGTGTCATGCTCTGTTAAAACTTCAAGTTTTCTCTCTTTCTTTTTTCTTGATTTTCATTTTGCTGTTTATTATGTTAATCGTATTACATTTGTCTTATATTTACTTATCAACCAGCATCTAATATTGGCATTCTGATATCCCCTCTTTTCTATTAGAAACTGGGTCACTGAATCAGAGGACTCAGTCTGGCCTTGCCTCATGCAAGCACGATGCAGGAACTCAGTGTTAAATATGAATAGAGACTTTGCATTATCAGTTGTTCCTCGCCAGAACAAAGTAAGGTAATAATCAAACTGTGTTTTTTCTAATTTTCTGAAAAGTTTTGGAGTGGATTTTGATGTTGTGTGTTGACATGTGAATGGTGTTCTCAGTGATTCTACACTGGATCAAGCATCTGTGTGTGTGTGTGTGTGTGTGTGTGTGTGTGTGTGTGTGTGTGTGTGTGTGTGTGTGTGTGTGTGTGTGTGTGTGTGTGTGTGTGTGTGTGTGTGTGGCAGCTTGGGGTCAGAGCTGAAGGAGGAAGTTTTTTAAAAACATGTGTCTGGCTTCTCATTCCTTTGTATTGTAGTACGCACCTAGAGAAAAGGTTCTTTACGGCTCTGGCAGGTCATCCACACCCGTTGTTGCTGTTTTGCCACATTAAATGAATGTAGTGTTTCTTGTCAGATTATCCTTGCAATTCACTTGGGATGAAAAATGTTCTCTAAGATAAAAATTCGAAGGTGAAAAGGAAAGAGCACCTATGTTTTTTTTTTGTGTGTGCACTTTTGACTAACTGACTACCATAGATATACAGTAAATACACCATTTATTTTTAGAAAGCTAAATTTAGCTTTCTTAATTATATGATTAAATAATCAACTGTGTCAAATGTGTCAGACAGTGATGTTGTACCAGCAATATTTTCCCCAATGGTTAATCTTATAATGGTACACTAGCAATATTATTCTCAATGGTTCAGTATACTTGTCCTAGCCACTTTGACATGCAAGAATGGACATCGGCCATTGATTCTGACACCAGCGTGCAAATGTTGACAGCTGACAGATGACAGATCCCTGTACATTTCATAAGTTATCAGTAAGCACATATTGCAGCTTGATGTCACAGACTGTTGGCCTAACAAAATGCACAGAAATAAGATCAATCCAAATGTGAGTATACCTCACAGTGTGTGAGTGTGTGCCTCCGTGTGTGTTTAAGATGTTCTGAATGCACATGCCAATCCCATTTGAAGAGCTCCTGTATCTGGGTTTATGGTCATAATTTTGACACTGTTTTTGCACTAACTGATAATTGATTTCCTCATATGTAGCAGTTCCTGGCAGACTGTAAGAAATTTAGCAGTAGGAATGCAATAGCATTGTTCAAGTAGCTATAGAGATCAATATTCACAATTTATGTTGGTCCAGTGCAGTAGAATCATATTCCTTTATATTCATGTGTACAGCTCTCTGCAGGGAAAATGATATAACCCTGATGTACTATTTTTAAACCATGAGGGAAGAGTGAAAAAATGAAAAACGCTATCATACTGTCAGTGACTGAAGGATTCAGACAAATTATCACATTTTATTTCGGCAGAAAATGTTTTTTGATTGATTCAAACAAGTCAATGATTGACAGTAGGGTGTAGCTCCACCTTAACAGGGTCCATGAAACCTCAATTCAACCAACACTCTCTTGGAGCACAATGAAAACTTAATATTGTATTTAAAATATGGAATTGTAGGGTCCTGTTATCTTATCTAATGATATACTGAAGCCACCCCTCATGTCCTGCAATGTGTTTATTTATTTTTATGTGAGTGTTACCATTTTATTTTTGTCATATGTTTACCAAAAGTTTCAAAAAGTTAATTACATTTTATTTATTTTATAGTTCAGGCTAATGTCATGAAATTATTTAATTTATAAGAAAAATGTTTATTTTTCCCCGCTTGTCTTCCCAAGGTCCTCTGTTTTCTGTCTACTCTGTATGCATGAAGTGAAAATCAGACTGGCCCACCAAAAAATAAGTATCCTCTGTGGACTTAAACATACTGTAAGAGGCACTTCAACTTGAGGATGGACCCATAATATCTTACACTTTTAATAGTTGCTGCTTGGATTTCATCAGGGAAACAGGGTGGTCAGTCAAAGGCTGTAGGTTCAGTTCCTGGATCCGTCAGTGAGGTTGTACCCTTGAACAAAGGGAATTGGTTTGAAGCGTTTTAATATATAAAATAAACATGTTTAAATAAATGCAGATGGTCCCCGACTTACGATGGGGTTATGTTCCAATAAGCCCATTGTGAGTAGAAAATATTATGTTGAAAATGCATTTAATACACATAACCTACTGAACACCATAGTTTAGCCCAGCCTAACATAAACATGCTTAGAATACTTACATTAGTCTACAGTTGGGCAAAATCATTAACACAAAGCCTATTTTATAAATGTTAACAATTGTTGAATATCTTTTCTAATTTATTGAATACTTTACTGAAAATGAAAAACATAATGGTTATATACACTAGCAACCGCATGGCAGACTGGGTGATGCAGATCGCTGCCACTTCCCAGCTGCCCAGCATCATGAAAGAGTATAGTACTGCATTTCGATTGCCCAGGAAAAAAAAAATCTAAATTCAAAGTATGTTTCAACTGAATGCTTATCACTATCGCACCATTGTAAAGTCGAAAAATTGTAAGTTGGAACCATCGTAACTCAGGGACTGTTTGTACCATAAACCAGGCTTATTTGGCTTCCTTTCTTAAATGACTCGTACAGCATTGAGTCCATTGGCCAATCGGGGGAAAAGTGTTGATTTAAGGAAGAAGAAACTCCAGTCACCCTTACCTTCTCTTCCACTCACCCTTCACCCTCAGACATTTTCACACCATTAATAGTGCAGTGTTTGTTGTTGCTTTCAGTTCCAGTCCCTTGTCCAGTCCCTATGTGACAGTCTAACTCATTCAGACACAGTTTAAAAGTGCTGTAGCAGTCCAGCAAGGTTTGCTAGCATGCTTTTGAGAGGTGAAGCTTGTTATTATTTGGAATAAGTGAATTCATATCCAGGATCTGGTAGGTGGAAGTGAGAACTGTGTGTGTGTGTGTGGTTCTTCTAATTTTACCCATTGATGTAATCATCTGTGTTGAACCACATGAACACCAGAGTTCTCTGCGGAATGCTCGCAGAGAAAAATCACATGAAGTATTACCATGTTAATGACATGTCTGTTTTTTAAGCCAATTCACACATGCAGCACATCTATATCACATATATCACATGCATAGGGCATAATGTGTTTACTACATGATCACATGACATCCAAACTATTTCAAAGGTGTTCACATTCGAACATATACTTTTTGGACATTTTTTTCCTCTTCTTCTTTCAGAGTGTAGACAGCACATATGCCCCATTCTGGACTGAATTCTATCAAATATACCACAATCATGATATATTTAAATCATATGGATGTAAACTATAGGTAAACCAAAATTATATTTATTTAGGTTTGACAGGTTGTTGTTTGCAGATAAGGGGCATCATTGACAGGACAGCTTGGCTGTTTGTCTTTGAGGTGCTCGATGCTTGCCAGGCCAGAGTGTAGTTCATGCTCCGCCACACTATTGAAAAGGAATCTGCTTCTCAGATGGGAAAGCAGCTGAAAACTTGACGCACTGGAAATTTAAAACAGCTTGGCCTGTATGTATAATTTCATCAAAGCCTCTGTCTGAACAGGATTTTTTCTGGAGTGTAGCAAGTAAAACAGTCTCAGGTTTCAGTCCCTGACCGTGCTGACATTATGGAGACGTGAGCGTAAAGCGTAGCGCGTGAAGCTAGAGGACCCCCATACGTGGTCTCATGCACGCAAGGGTTAAGCCCCTTTCAAACAGGCTGGATTAAACCTCATGAGCAATTATAAATCATCTCTGTCTCCCTTCAGCCTGACACCATGCTTGCATGTGGTTAAAAAGCACACTATGGTAATGGCACACACCCTTTCACATTGCACTGGCTTTTAGAAAAATGCCAGCAATTTTTTTCAAGCCAATTTGCTGACCTTGCTTTGATGTGACTGCTAGAAAAAATGGATGGAAAAATTAATGTTTCAGAATTTTCTTGAATTCTACTCTAGTTTTCCATTTTGTATCCTCGTATAAGACACAAAATGTTGCCATTAATATGAAGTGAAAGGTATCTGCAAAAAGATGCTTATCTTTTACCTTCTCATTTGATCCAAAATGCCAGTGTTAGCTGTACCAATGAAGGGACATCTTGCATTAAATAATGAGACAACGCAAGATCGGCAGAGTGGTTTGTTCTCATCATTAGTATTCTTGTGCTCTTATTATTTCCAACAATGAAATGTCAATGTATATTCAAGACAAGCATCTCATGCAACACACAGGCAGATGTTCATGTTCACACCTGTTGCTTTTTGAAATCAGAACTCAGAAGCCCAATCCTTTCTTGTTCATTGTGAGAAAACAACTAATTCCATAGCCTACTGTCTATAAAGTCTCTGAAATACAGTTATCAGGTCCACTGGGGTTTGACATGACATTAACATCCATTATCTGTGCCTTACCCATTTTACATCAAGCTATCCCTTTAAAATAGTAATCATTAATTTTATGTTGAATAAATACAGGAGTATTCTATCTCTTGCACATTGCCTTCTGCCTCTTGCTGAACACCAAATTGGACAGTCAAGGTCATGTATGTGTATTTTAATACCACTGACATTCAATGAAAATGAAAGCTTATTTTTTATCAATGAAAATAGACATGGCTGTGGCCATCTGTTTTATTTGTCTTTTATGCTGTAACATCTTATAAAATAAAACCATAGAGGGGTTATTTTAAGAAAGTAGCAGTGTGGCAACAGTGACACTGCTTGTGTCCACAAATAGGTCTAATAAGTGTTTTCTGGGCGCTGTTATGGAGTGGACATTTCTGTGTATGGATGCATGGCTGAGTGCACGCTCCATGCTCATGTCACGCATGAACATTTCACATGTCCTTCAGAGTCCAAGTGTGCCTAAATGTGTGGTCGTATACATGAGAGTGAATGTAAGGGGTTGTATTTGTGTATGTGGTTGGCTGTGTAAGTGTTAGTTTGCGTGTGTGTGAGATTATACATAGATACATTTATGTTATTTCTGTTATTAGTTGCATGTGTATTTTTGCATTTGTGTGTGTATTTGTGTTTTGTATGAAATTGTGTTGGAATGTGCAAATGTGTGTCTCTTTGTGACTGTGAAAATGTTTGCATGTGTTTATTTGAGATAGGGAGGAGGACTGTGTGTGAGTGTGAGCGCATGTGTGTGCATGCATGTGTGTGTGTGTGTATGTGTGTGTGTGTGTGTGAATGCTCTCCTGTGTTTATGAGAGAAAGAGGATGTGTGTGTGCGACTGTGTGTGTGGGAAACAGAGGCAGCACACTGCTGTAAGATGGTTTCAATTACAGCTGGGTGTGAGGGAGTGTGATCTTGAGTGAACACTGGCAGTCAGGGCTGATCTGGCTGGGCCGGTGGAAAGTGGGCTCTTGAGCTGTCAGGAGGCGATATATTCTGTTTGAACTGCAGGATGCCAGCCCGCTGCTCAGACATACAGCTATTCCCCTCTTAGTCTGGCACCCAGCCTCCCAAATGCATTACTAACCAATGAGATGTGGGTTTAGCCAATGACAAAAAGTGGCCTGTGGAATTTATGAAACAGTAGTCTGGGAACTGCACAGTATCATTAAACCTGGTGGTACTGATCCTCTTTAACAATGCATACTGTGTGGTTCATAAAAGGCATGCTGGCCTCAAACTCTATATTATAAGAGCTGAGCAGAGAGTACAATTTAGTGTTAACAGCCTCTTTATGGTGAATTTTAAATGCTTAATTTGCAGACTCTTAAACAAAATCATCTTTCCCTGCAGTGGGTAATGGATTGAAGGTATTTTTAGGGTAACTGCAAAAACTGAAAATCCAATATGCAGTTCCTTGACAGTGTAGTGGATATGCTTGCACACTTGCTTGAGAGGGATATTACCAGCTTTAGGGCAGAGAGCTCTCCATTTCCTTCACTATTTCCCTTGTACACTCTTGATGTTGGTGCATGACATTGCTGCTCTTGAGTGCATGGATGGCCACCTGATTTATAGCTTGTAGCAAACTCGGGGAGTTTCTGTATGATCTAAAAAGCATGTCCAGGTGGCCTGTCCTGAAATATTGAAACCATTTCTTTCATTGAAATGTTGATGATTCCCACAATCTCACCTGAAGCCAACTGCACTCAATTTCATTTAGTTCCAGTCTGTCTCCAGTGTGCCAACTATATTCTGGTGCTTATTGCCCATCTTCTGTCTGTTGGCAAAAAACTAGCATAATGCTACAATGGACATGAATCCAAAATGTATTCAGTAGGACATACAACACTCTAGCATAAGACTATACAAAGTTTTGAGCTAAGAAAGACATTTGGAGTCTGTTTCCATTGGTGATCATGGATCACAAAGGTATGTGCTGATGGAATTTACAGAAGCAATATGAGATAGAGCTGTTAATAATGGGGAATATAGTGTGTTAAATTGTTAGTTTCTATTGCAAAAAAACTGCACAAAATTAGCGTAAGTGTCAGTTAGTGCTGTGCCCTACTTAATTTTAGATGCTGACTTATCTAGATGTTAGATTCTTAATTCAGAGTTAATTCTCAAATTCTCAATATATTTTTTAAAACAAAGTAATCGGGTGCAACATTATAAAACAATTACCTTACCATAGCTGAAAATTACAGTGATTTTTTTGTTTTTATAATGGTGCTAACTGAAATGAGTTCTTTGTATGACACAGAGATGACAGTAGATTATACAATAATAAAGGGGTCTGTGGGCTTCATTATTAGAACAAGTGATACTGCTATTGCCACTGTAATAATATGTGTTACTTTCAAATCTATAGCAAAATTATCCTATAAAGACATTTTGTACATTGTTGGATGAAGAATATAAAATGATTTCACATTTCCCTTTCTTTTTTCATCCAGCTGTCATTGTACCTTGTCCTCTGTCTCTGCTCCGTGCTTGGGAATTTTCCCTCCGATTCAGCACTAGCTCCAAGCGTTCAATTGTTTTCAGTTAATATGAATACTTTATGAGAACTCGCACTCTACTAGATTTGTAACAAACTCCAGCATAAAATGCAGCGGAGGCACAATTAATAGTTTATGATTCCTTCAAAAAATGAATGCTGGGGCAAAAAATAGTGAAAAAGGCAAATCTTTCAGCCTTTAAGTTTCTCTTCGGCTCTTCAGCGACAGGGCTGTGTTGCATGTTTCTCTGCAATCGGCACTTGCAATAGGAGTGTCGGTGCTATCGAAAGTGACATCAAGCCAGATAAGCCATCAGTGACAGGAAGGACACAAATAGAAAGCTGTCAGGAGGAGCGAATAAAGGAAGAGGCACTTCTGGTGAAAGCCCATAGCAGAGAAGAACACGTCTCCATATGATTGGAGAAAATGAGGAGAAAGCATGTGTTTTGGGATAATTAGCCTGCTCAGAACACTGCTCTTTTTTCTCAGGCCTATGTTTGCATTGGGACACACATCCTGTTTCATCTTCAAATCAGCATACGGTGGCAGAAAGTAATCAAAGTCTATCAAAGAACAATGACTGACAGCTCTGCTGATTTCCGAATGCCGAGTAATGCTTTTTTTTCTTTCTTGGATGAGCTGCACTTGCTTACTGTATATTCATGTGATGTCTTGTCCCTACTGTTACTTTGCGTGGGAGTCAGACCTAGAGTATAACTGATGCATGGGGGGGATGCAATGAATGGCCTCAATGACCAACAAAAACTACAAGTTAGCTCGATTAGCTTTGTTTTTTTAGAAGTTATTATTATTTTTTTTTTTATTTTAATTTCTAGGTCCACTGCATCAACATTTTTCATTTGATAACACTAAAACTTCAAACAACTTGGGGTCAATTATTTTACAATATTTTACAGAAATGACATCCCACCCCTCTGGTCTTGTCAATCATTCAGTGGGACACATGCACCTGTGAATTGCCCATGGCACCGTCCCTATGGGAACCCCCAGGTCCCTTTGCGATTATCAAATTTAGTCCCTACTGATTGCAATCTCACTGAATTTGACAACAAATTATTTTTCATGCTCTGATAAAGACCCTGATTGGGTCCCAATTTGCTGGTCAGAATGAACCTGTGTCTGCTGTCTCTGTGGGGCGGGCTGGCTTCTCACTGATTTAATCTATTCTGGGAGCATGCCTTCAGTTACACAGAAAGATGTCACATGTGCTAACACATCAACATTTTACAGTGATTTTGGACAGGTTGTAGGTTTGTGTGTAGATTTTTATGTTTACACTAGCTAAACTTGCTGGTACATCACATAGTAAAATATTTCACTACTGACATGAGCACCACAGGAGTCGTTCATGAACTCATAAATAAACAGAGCTAAAATGCCAAATCATGTAAATGATTGGGCTGATTGAATAATGAAGAGCAGAACTTGGCATGGAATCCAGAAATTGATATGACTCTTTAGAAACAGGGCTACCCACACCCCTGTCCTATGAGATCTTACAGGTCAGAGAATATCCTGAGCTATATCCTGTACAGGAACAGGATCCTGGTATGCACTGGGACAGGAAGTTTATCTGCCATTCTAGACTTTATACAGAGCAGCAGCTTTAGAACTGTCTCACACTCAGATCCCTTCCCTTCCCTTCCCTTCCCTTCCGTTCTCTAAAGCAGGGGCAGCCAACCTTGGTCTTAGATATGTACAGGATGTACGTGTTCCTGTTTTTCTCCCAGATATATGTGGTAACTAATATTGCCTGTTTTCACTCTGCAGATGTGACACCAGTCACATATTGTCTACCCTCTCAGATTAAAGCTGGATACACATATGTTCATTCTACCAACCTACAGGTGCCCAGTCAGCCAGTAGAAGTCAGTGGAGAGCTGTGAGAGAGATGAGTTTATTCAGCCAATCCCATGTTTTTCCCCAATGCAGGTGAGCCACTGCAAACCTCCAGCCATGAATGCACCCCAGACATGTGCCTTTACCCTGACAGCCACCCAAAGACGTTCATACTGTGTAACCATTCAAATGCTTCACAAATTAAATTAAGCTCAGAAAGTAAAGATACACTTCTTAAAATAATGACAATAAAACCCAGCCTGGCCCATGCCATTTCACAGTTTTAGATGAGTCAGGCTTACATCCATTAATGGACTGCAAAACATCTTCAGATTTCTCCAGTGTATACAACTAAACTCAGGACAAAATGTGAAATGCTGAATAAATGAAACAGCTCTTAAAAATGACTGCAAATAATAGATTATGTATACGTCTGAATATATGGTTTACCAATTGTGTGAATGGAAATGAAAATAAAGGCAGAAAAAAAAACATCATCTGCAATCAATCCTTTTACTCTGCATCACTTTTGGAGCAGAGCTGATCATTCCCTAATGGCTCTCATATGCACACTGCTGGAGGTAGTTAAGACCAGGGCATGTATCTGGAGCAGGTAGAAGTCCAGGATTAACCCTGAGGGAATAATGTGGTTTCCGTAGATACAGTGGCAACTTTGTTACTGTGCTGATTATGTCACAGTATTGCTTATTTCACATGGCTGGTGTGCACAGCTGAGGCAGTCAAGACCTATAACAGATGGTTATAGGTATAGGTATAGGTATAGGTATAGGGGCAGCCTATAGTCTAGTGGTTCCTAGGGGAGATTGGCCCTTGGTTAGTCTAATCAACTGTAAGTCGCTTTGGATAAAAGCGTCAGCTAAAATGACAGTAATGTAATGTAATGTTATGTGAAATAATAGAATCCTTTAGACTCTAGTTAAATATCTGAGGATTACTGACAATTAAAGAAAACATTATTTTCACCAAATTTCAGAGTAAAATTTTTCTTTCATATGATTGCACACGTTTTGCTGGTATCATATTTCATTATAAATTCTTAGGTGTCTGGTGAAGTGAATTTGCAAACATTTACAGCATATGAAAAGTCAGACTCTCCACCAGAACACTGGACTGCAATGGGACTCTCACTGATAATGAGCAGAATGGAAAAGAGATACCTCACATTTGGAGAATCAGAGTTTGGCAGTGTGCTGCTGAAGTGCCAGAGATACAATTAAAATGTACTATGCTTATTTTTTATTGACTGCAACATTCAGGGGAAAGAAATATACACATTGATAGGGATAGGGTGCACTTTCTGGACAGGGGTTTAATGACATGTCTATGTATACATTTTCAGACACTCAATCAGTGTGACTTTTAGACAAACATTGCCAAAACATTTAGACACATTTAGATCATGCTCAGATCCAGTTTGTTCTTCGAATCTGTCACTTTTACTAGTGACAATTTCAATTTTAAGTGCTCAGGATATAAATGTGTATTATTATTTTTACATGGAGCATTAAGTCGAGGCTTACGTTTTAAGTTGATGCTTTGCTTAAGAGGAATGCTGGAAAAAAAAACTCTTGAGGGCAAAAAATACTTTTTCAGTCAAACGTTGTCAGGAATCAGTTTACATGGGTGAAGCAACATAAATATCAATGATTCACTGATGCAAACCAAAAATTGTATTTTACTATTTGGATAAAGCCTTTTGATTCATTCAGACAAGGCAGTGAATGACAGCTAATTGCAGGATCTCCCATTATAGGATTCTTGAAGCCTCAATCTCCCATCACAAGTAAACAGAAGTCATTGGCTCTTCTAAGAGACCTTTTTGTTAAATTCTCATCCTTTTGTTTATGTGCTCTGCTGCACTTAACGAGATTACAATAGTTCTGAGCAGTAGTTCACACAGTCCTTTCCCACTTATAATTGATTCTGATTGCCTTGCTGCCTTCTTAACTGCAAGCGTTAACTGCAGCATGCCCTTCCCCACAGCAGTTTACCAGCCTCACGGGTCTGCTTAACAGATTTCAGCCAGCCAATCGATCAAGCAAGCAACCATTCAATTACTGTAAGGGTAAAAAGCTGGAAGACATAGCTACCTGCATGTGCAACAGACATAAAACTGCACATGGGAAGAGTGTGCCCTAGCTGCTTTGTGACATAAATGTTAATTTTTTTTTTCTTAAAATTTCCCCTTTGGCCTCACAAACTACAAACAACCCTCATAGACTTAGGATGAAGTAGCCTGCCATGTAATTCCTCTTATGCCTATGGATAATGTAGAATCACCGCATGTTCTGTTTGTAAAGATGCAGGTACACACTCACCCAGGAGAGGTCACTAGCGTATGATGAGACTGATGAGTTTAAACTGATTACCTCCATTTCCCAATTGTTGGCTCACAAGTGTGGACCATTGGCCACAGCCAGTGATGTCATGGTATAGACATTACATTTCAAAGCATACATAGCTGAGCCAGGACCATGTGACTTCCTTCATGTGCCACCTGAAGGACATTTACAAAGGTTTGTTGAAGTGACTATAATGTTTAAGTAAATTATAATTTATTTGCAAGAGTGTAGGACACCCTTTAGTAGCTCTGCTTCAGTGTTAAAGATGTGCTCGCATGAGACAAAATATCGAGCAGCGTTTTGCTCAGCCACTATCCGATCTGAGACATCAACCTCTCGTACCCTGACTAATACATGGCAGGAAGGTTTACGACAGTCTCTGCAGTCCGGTCCCGCTGACTCACCGTTTCCACAGTGCAAGTCTGCAACAAGATGAATGATGGACACAAAATCCATGCTAATAAATTATACAATAAAAATTTAAATAACCTAGATGACTAAGATGACTTAGCTTTGCTGAGTTTGATTACTGAACCTTTGTAATGTTTAAATATGAGAAAGATATGTAGAATCTATATATATATATATATAGTAGAGTGTGACAACCTTCTGTCAGAAATCAATACCAATGATTTTACTAAATAAAAAATAAAAGTATTTCCAGACAAGTGAAGATGCATCAGGTCAATGAAAGACACTGCAGTAGGTCTGATACAGACTCCAGTCTCATATATTGAGCTGCCTTATTTCTGCTGTAAGTGTCCTGGAGATTTTCCGAGCTTTTTTTTCCAGAACATTTTGACTTTACTTGGCTCTGCCATCCTTATGAAGGTCCAGGCTTACTGAGTGCAACATAAGAACAGAAAGAACTTCATAACAGAGAACATTAATATGCTCTTTTGGAACCTGATAATTAAAGTGGGTTATGTAACTCAGAGTTTGTGTTGTAGTTAAAAGTAGTCCTTCAATTTATATTGTAACACACTGCTAATTTCTGCGCCTGGAAAAAAATATATTATTTGGAAATAATTTAAACCTGCTTTATTTATCATTTATATTTGTTTACCTACACATAATGCTGTTTTATATCCATTTATACAGCTGTATATTTACTTAAGTCATTTGGGGAAGTAGTCAAGGTTGCAACAGCAGTGTCCTACAAGGGAATTGAACCAGAACCTTAAAACACAGTTATGGAAGTAAGCATGCATTATTTTTAATGTCCTTGATTTATACAACAAATTGGCAAACTGATCCATTTTTGTGCCTTTAGTTTTCACTCGCATCTGAGTATGTCTTTAAAACATTATTAAAGGTTTCTTTTTTTTTAAAAAAAGGGATCTGCTCTTGAGTATTTACACAAATTATTGTAAAGTACACAGGTCATATTTTGCTTAAAAATGCTAATTATTCTGCAATATATGGAGACATTAACATTTTGATTAGCATTTTGATAACTTTTTTATTTACCCGCAAGCATTTTCCTCCCCTTTTTGCAAAATTATTTTCCCATTTTTGAGGCTGATAAAAGGACATGAGCAGCCATGTATATAAATGATTTTCTTCCACACTACAGAGTTAAGTTCAGGATAGAAACTTCATGATAGAAACACAAGCATTGCAATAAATATCATATTGAAATGTTTTGTGTTGCATATTTCTTTCAGTGATTTCATAAACAACAGAGCTAACTCAGCCATTGCCAGGTTTACATTTGATTGCTTGATTGTTTGATTATTTTTGACACTCATTTCCAGGGTAAGTTGCACAACTTACTAACATTTTTATATAAAATGTATTTATTTGCCTTAATGGTACAGTGACCCCCCAGAGAATAAAACTCCTGAATTACAAACCCAGAAACCCAGTTCCCTTACATTTACACACTACACTGTGTATCCTTTCTGTTGTAGCTGCTTGTATATACAACATAAAAATTCTTTGGTAACAGAGGCCAGGGGAGTTTGGGGTCTGTGTGAACACCCCCCCAAGCAATTAACCACTCAGATTTCTAATTCAAATTGGCCCCTGTCGTTAATCCCGATCACCCGGAACACGTCGACCACAGCTCACCCCAAAACACATGTGTCTACGCCCACCACACGTGCTGCTTCTAGTTAATTAATTACATCCCAGGTGATTTCACTCTCAGATCAGGAGGGGGACAAAAAAGCTAAACATATCCCGCAGGCATGGCCCAAATTGGCAGCGCGAGCTGGAGGAAAATAGGCACAGTGCAGTACTCCAGGGAGAGCAGGCTTTACTGCTTTCTAAGTACCACTGTGCTGTCCAAGACAGAAATACGCTCTTTCACTCTATCGCTCTCCCTCTCTCACTCCCTCCACCATAATCTACATTCTGCCTCCCACAACCTCTTGGGCAGCAGTGTAAATGCTGCTTGGGTAAATCACATTGATACAGATTAATTCTCATGTACTTTACTAAATCCACCAGGAAGAATTTGAGAATCACTGTGTCTTTAGATTTCTGGCTGGGAACTATTGGTCTCTAATTTCTTTGTGTGTGTGTCTTTTCTCCTAGGGTACAGGGTTTATGGTTACTAGCCACTCAGAATAAAATGCTCCACCAACTTCAATTGCTCGTGTCTTATTTATTTGAAACTGTCAACTTTGCACATTTTCTACTAGACTTTCAGTAAGTGATTACTTTACATGTCCTGCACCTATCTGGAGCTCCGGATTGATGAAAAGTGGATAACGTCCCCCGGTCCTTCTGCAGCCTTATCTCTGTAATCTGCTGCGCTCTACACGATGGCTTCTGCTCTTCCTCCTTTTCAATAATTATGATGACTTTCAATCCGTTAGTATCTCTTTATCAATGTGGAACCCTCTCTTTGTGCCAACGGCCCAATTTCTGCATCAAGAAATAACCTTGAAAGTGTGCAGCTTCTTACAAATCACATGATACAATCAACTTACTGTACAGAATTTTGAAAAGTTTGGTGAATAGATAATTCTAATACAGTACAACAGATTCCCTTGGTTTTGAATTGTACATTTATAATGGTCATGAAGAATAACATACTGTAACTGACTGACTGGAATACACAGAGTTAGGTGAAGTGTAGCTGAAATTACCTGTGTGAAATGTCTCTCAAGTGTGTCCTTTGAAAGCCATGTGAAGGAAACGTGTGGGGGTCTAATTCAACAAGGAAAGCTCTGTGTTAAGGACACCCATTTTCATCTGCACAGAGGGAATTATTCAACGCATCCCATTTTTTATTTGAACCCATTTTCCATGATTTTTTTCTTTTGAAACATGAGTTTTCTTTTTCTTCCCTTATTGATTTTAATTTTGTGTTACAGAATTACTTTTTCTCTGCAGGGATCAAGGTTGGGGGGTGCCTTGGGGAGAAATATTTGTATTAAGTTTACATAATTCTTTTTTGCTTGTTTGTTTTTTTTTTTTTCAAATGAGACAAACAGGCTGGTGTAGATAGCAAGATGCTAGTCTCCTCTGCAATGTTTAGGCCTGGGGTGGTGTGAGTGGGGGCGGGGGGGCACTGCTTTAGGTAAAACAGTATTAGGACCTTAAGCAAAGCCTTTAGATTAAATACACAGTTGACTCTGTTTTAACATTCCAGATTTGTGGTGAAATGATTAAAAAGAATAATATTATATTGAACAATCAGTGTTTTATTCCTTCATTCATTCAAAAAAAGATTTAGATTTAGAGAAGTTTGGAATATAGCTGTCACATTCTTTTTATATGACACTGTATAGTTTTGAAACAAACACGTCTGCAAATGCTCAAGTTAATACCCTGTATTCCCACACTCATGCCAATGAGTTTGGGCCATGAGTATCCAGTTCCATCCAGGATGGCATGTGTTTTCCTGTCTCGGCTTCCCATTGTGTTTTTATTTTAGGCGGGGGTGATCTCCTCCCTCCTCACCTCTTTGTGATGAAATGAGTCCTGAAATGATCTCCTGGCCCTCTCTAGCTCACTCTGCCACAGGCTAAACTGGGCCAGACGACAGCATCAGTGAATGGCTGGCAAAGCCATTTAAAAGCAACATGTTGTTGGGTAAGGATAAGATCGGAGGTAACGGCGGTAATTGCTTACCGCCGTGTCGCCATGTCTACTGACTGCTTGTAAACGAAGGCTAATTTCACAGAGGGATTAAGGATGAGCTGGCAGCAGTCGCTGCTCTTCCTGGACGGTAATTAAGTCATTGCGGGTCCTCTTATCCCTGGCCGCGGCTCTGGCACGTGGCCGGCACTGAGGCTGGGAACGGAGACGCGTTTAATAACCTCGCCGGCTCCGCTGCTCTTCTATCGCCGGCGCGTAAACAGGAAGGACCAGAGTGGCACTCTGCAGAGGAGGCTGGGGACGGTGCTGTGGTGCTCTGGGAAGGGAGCAGTGCTACTCCACTGACAGCCACATTTATCAGAGCTTTTACCACACATTTTTACACAAGCAATTTTACTGACATGAGTTGAAATCAGAAAGAACACACTACCTCAGCCAATCAAGTTCTCTTAGTCTTTTCACACCCTAAAGCTGTGTTGCACACACTAAAAACCTAAAACAGGACACTCCAATTCCCCACAACAAACAACTATATTACAAGCAGACACTCCCAATCCACCCAACCACCCGGTTCCAGTGTGATGTAGAGACTGAATTGATTTGGATATGTAGTCAGATCACTAGTTAGCCTCTTCACAGAATGCTTTAATCATAGGATCTCAGCAAATTGTGTAGGCCTGGACTTAACAATGTGTAAGGAGGAAAGCGACAGAAACAGAGGTAGAGAGAAAGACAGACAGAAGAGACAGAGCAGGCGAAGGGAGGAGAGAGAAGGCACTCAACTTGGTGTGTACCAACAATCAGAGGATAAGAAACCTGTCTTTGGTTGCGTAGCATTTTGTGGAGCAACCATAGCAAATAAGCTCAGGCCAGAAAAAAAGGTTCCATATTATGGTATGCCAAACAGGAAATACATGTTGTTTTTTCATATATGTGGAATGAACACTGATATATATGTATTCATGTTCATTCAATGTATATGTGTCTTGTTATGAACACATACACATATTTCACTTGAACACATACACACACAATTCCACACATACACTCATTCATCCAAAGAATAACATACAGACATATGCGCAAAAGCACACACACACACACACACACACACACACACACACACACACACACACACACACACACACACCAGTTTTATCTGAAGTGGCGCTCGGGGTGGGACGGCTGCAGGGGCTGTTATTGCAGCATATTTTATTGAAGGGCCCAGAGTGTCCACTGACACTGACTGAGCACGCTCAGTGTGTGCGGCCCATCAGCAGTGCATCAGGCCGGAATGTGCCGGACCTGCGGAATGTGGAACGGAATGCCTGGCTCTCAGGACCTGATCCAAGACGGGATATTTATTTGCTCATTCATCACTCCTGTGAACTCTGACCTACTACTGAATCTTTTATTTATTTTTTTTTCCCACCTCCCACCCGTGGGTTTTTGCTCTGAGAAGCATACCCATGCAGCACATTGCACCAGCAGAGCATGTTAAATTCAGCATCACGCAATTTAAAGCCCTAGACACCACACGGATAACACTGACATACAAAACAGCCAGGTTCCATTAAACATTTAATCCTTTGAAAATGAAAATCAAAAATCTTGTTTTGAGAAAAGCAGAAATGATAAAATGGAGACAGTTTTGGCATCATGAAAAATTATGTTAGTCTTTCTCCTGTTGCTTTGTAAACCTCCATCAGACACACACTGGTACCATCACTGTAGGTGCAGGGGGACTCTTATCACACTAACTGCCTCTAAACCACTACACTGACTCTGCTATGACTCACTATGGAAGCCTGTGGCTGCATGTCCCCCAGCTGCTCTGCCTCATAACTTAGACCCATATATCTGTGGGTACCATCATATTTAGGAGATATTCATTTTATGTAATGTTATGTAGTCATATTTAATACTTTGTCATACATCCTTTGCATGCAATGACTGCTTGAAGTTTGACATTCACAGATATCACCAGGTGCTGCATATCCTCTCTGGTGATGCTCTGCCAGGCATATGCAGCTCCCATCTTCAGCTCCTGCTTGTTTCAGGGGCTAGCTACCTTAAGTTTTCTCTTATTTACACATATAAAACTATGAGTGTACCAAAATTGCTGTAGTTTTAACATATCTGTCTTAGACAAACTCAGATCTGCAACTGAGACTTCAGAAAAATAATGTCATGACGAAGAAATGGAATATGAGATACGGAGGTTTGTACGATGTAATGACATGTTACTGTAGCACAATACAGAATCAACATTGAACATTTTTTTTTCAAACTTTTTCCATGTGAACCTGGAAAAATCAGAAAGTTGTAGGATTTTAAAGAAAAGAGATGACATGTAGAATATAGAAGACATAGTTAAGATTCTGTGCCATGTCTAGGTTAAATTGAAGCAAATTTGTGACATTGACCATGTCAATGCCTTTGTAGAAAAGGTCAGACTCCATTGAACATTTATAGAAGCACTTAAATGCCAAGAAGGTTTTGGGCACTTAAAGACCATGTGAAAACCATACATGTCAGCTCTAGTGCACCCTGTCATGAAAGCAAAAGGGTGATATACCCAAACTAAGACAATCTAAACTGCATGTACATTGTTTGCATGTACTTTTTGCAATTTGTGATGGATGTCCTGACTGCATTTCTGCAAGTTTCAATTATTATTTTATTCTGTCCTCACTCATTAGCCTTAAATAATGATCAAGTCTCTGCTGAGGACAACCAGGAACCACTTATGGTTATGAATATTAATTTATCCGACACAAAATGAAATGAAAAGTAGACTTGTTTTTTCTGTCTTTATCCCCTCTTTTTTGTCCAAGGGAACCTATCAAGAAAAGACAGCTCCTAACATCTGCTGAGGAGGGATGCAGGAAGAAACAGCTCCTGCCATGAATCCAGCCATCTGTCTTTGAATTTTTAAACAAACATCCATCCAGCGTGAGGACGGAGTGCTGTGAAGTCTGAGCCACCTTTGACAGCACCCCTGAAGAATACATGGGACACTGAATTTTTCCTTAGGTACATAACAAAATTTGTGACTGTCAAGTGCAATCAATGGAACAGAGCAGCTGATGAAAGCATGAATGTTAAGGGATAACAACAGGTGATTGGGCATTTGAATTTTCAAAAGATTACTTGTAAGGTTCACAAGCATGTACAGAAAAGCTTTATAAGTTGCATTGCATGAAATACTCTACAATACAAAATGTACAATTGAAAATGTATGCATGTGGAAAACTAAATAATGCAGGTAAGTCAGTTCCACCCCCCCCACCCCACTTTCCTGTAATGCAAGCGCAGCCCATGTGTTGAGCACATGAGGTCACCCAGCAAAACTGCTGCTCAGTCGCCGAACACTGCAGTCATGGCTGATTGCTTATCTGCGGTCTGACACAACATTGATCATGTAGGGATCACCAGTACTCCCCTGTGGTCTCCCCCAAAGTCATTTCCATTACATAAGAAGAGGTGATCGTACAGTTTGCTGACATGAGATTTGCCTCTGAATATGAAAGATCTCATTTAAAACTCAGATGCAGGGGCACTGTAAATAAACAGGAGACTTCCACAGTGTCTGCTGACAGATGTGATGGAGCTCTTTAAAATGTGTATTGATGGTTTCGTCTTTTTGCTGGCATGGGGGGTAAAGTCAAAGTGCACCAGCCTCTAATCGTGCAATCAGGTGTAGAGAAAAGTCTGTAAGGCTCTGTGTGACAGTAGGGCCCATGAGTAATATGTAAAAATCTGGGTGCCAGAGCTGGCAGTGAACAGGAGAGGCAGAGCAGCCCAGCACTAATGGACTTACCCAAGTGCCTCATGTTTAGCAAAAAATTGTGTCATTTTAGTCCAGACATATTAACAATGCTGCTTTGAGTCACAACTTCAGTTAAAATAGACATAGTTAACAAAGACTCAACATTGACCTTGCCCTTAAATTAAAATCCCAAGGGACTGCATGTGTGCTTTGATCATATTTATGGATATGTGTTCTAATATGGGGGTTTGGTGAAAGAGATATGCGCTGACAGCAGCTTGGAGTCCTCTGGATCATTACAAGATGCATATGTTGGCGATATGTCTTTGATTAATAAGAGCTGAAATGAAATAAAAGGCACCATTTCATAATCATGACATGGAAGGATCACACAAATTTCTCAGAAGTTTGATTCCCATTTCTTCACAAGCAGATGGACCAATAACTTGTAAACTGACACATGTAACTTTATCAATACCCATAAAGCCTATATAATGTCATAATGTACATGATACAGCAGCTATTATTACCAAGGACTGACTCTCACAGATTAAATAACCGTGATAATGTGCGCAGTGATAACATTCTATGACCCATTATAATGCATTTATGGTTTTACTGCATATACAGTCCCTCAATAATGTCAGGGACAGGGACACATTTGTCCCATGTTTTGGCTCTGTACCCCAAAATTGTATATCTGTCATGAAACAAATTGTGGTTAAAGTGCAGTAAAGGTCTGGCAGAGCATCATTAGAGAAGATACTCAGCACCTACCTCATGCCTGTGGGTCACACACTTCAAGCAGTCTCTATATAAAAAGGACATGTGACAAATAACTGAAGATGACTATTTTGATTTACATAACATTAATATTTCAGAGCCAAATCAAGAAAAAAAAATGTGTCCCTGCCCCAAACATTGTGGAGGGCAGTATAGTTAGTGCCACTAGGACCTGATGTATATCATGTCACTCTATGTGTTTCAACTTACAATTTTCAATAGTTGCTGAAGCAGTACAGGATAATGTAATGTAATTTAACATTGTTAATTTAGCATTACATGGTGTAAAACTATGCAAAATTCTCTAACTTGGTGGATTACTGTTGCCATGCAGGGAGAGGAATGTGAATAAATCTGGCAATTAATTAAGATACGATATGAAAAACAAATGTCCTAGCCTACAAAGAGACCCTGTCTCAAAAGGACCCACACTTGTGAATAGTTTGTAACAATTAACACTACCCCTCAGAAGGGCCAAATGTAATGATTTTTCAAAGAAAATGATGTTTAAAACCCATCTGACATGGTGTATAATATAGCATAATTAGAAATTAAAACAGTTCCCTTGAATGTAAATACAGGAACCAAGAGAGTTGGGGCATGTGGTTCCCATTGTAGGTGAGAGAGACCGTTGTTTTGGAAGAGGGCATGAGGGGGGTCATAAAAAAGCAAGGTTGTAGGGAAAAAGAACAAGCGAATAAGAATGACAATGCGTTCCAATGGCCCGTGATTGTTCATAAATCTTATTGGTTGTGGCAGGGGATCTGTGATGTGGAACAAATTCATATTGTGACTACAAACCTTTTAATGACCAATCCAGAAAAAAAGACAATAAATGATTTTTCTTCCACATTGATAGGAGAGATATGCATTGCAGATAGAAAAAGGCAAATTATGTCAGACATGAAGATTTTATATCATTTTTACACACACACACACACACACACACACACACACACACACACACACACACACACACACACACACACACACACACACACACACACACACACATATATATATATAGAGAGAGAAGAAAGGACAAATAATCAGGAGAAAGAATCCTCTGAATAATTTAACTAGTTTTGAGTACACTAAATAACCCTAACATTTATAAGTTACACCTGTTTTTGGCAATTTTTTGTCTTGTCATTTCTCCCTCCCATTGTAAGAAGATTACTTACAACATTCAAAACCCTATCCCCTACATATTAAATTCACATTTTTGCTGAATGTACACACAAACAAGACTAAACCAACATCAAACTTTGGAGTAAATGGATGATTGCGGATGCCTTCAGTCAGATTAACCAAAATCTTCAAAACCTTTTAAAGTCAAATAGTACAATTTGGAGATCCCCTCAAACATCTGTTTATTATTTTGAGCAGCTCAAAGATTTATTGTGCTGTAACAAAAAAAAAAAAACTTTGTTTTTTATGAATGTTCTTGGTTTTAGATAAATCATTTCCACTGCAAACATTTGCCTTGCAAAAGATATACAGGCAAACACAGATTCCATTTATGTGGGAGTTTCGAGGTGGACATCTGTAGTCCCCAAATCCAGACAGTAAGATTGAAAGAGATCCAGAGAAAAGTTCTGTCTTATGGTCTGAGAACAGCACTTACTCCAGTAGAATCATCATGCCAGACATGGCAGCTTTGACGTTAGTCAGAGTCTCAGAATGTGATTCCCAGAAGTGGTTTTCAGTTTGAATAGTCAATTTTACCCAAAGAGCTCTTGCCCTCACCCAAGACTTGCCTAAGGTGGTTAGAAATTATTGCTGACATCCCGAATGTGTACAAATGCATCACTCTGATGTGAATTGCTTTTACCAGGCATATAGCAGAGAGGTGTAGGCCTGGAAACTGGCCCAGGACATCTGTAACCGGAGGTACAGGGTGGGTTACAACACTCAGGAGTCAGTGGGTGGAGGGGAGAGGCTGGTGTGCATCAGAATCTGGGATTAAAACTAGGCTGAAAAACAGGTGCTTACTCATTATGTAGAAGTACTCCCCATGTCACATATTCTCAGGGAATACAGTTTAAAGGAAGGGCAGTGGGAAAGGATACAAGATGTGCTGAAACAGCCTGGATTGACCTGGTAAAATCCAGGCTTCACGCTCCTTACTTCGGTGGGAGCTCCCCAGAGACCTGGGTAATTACGAAATGACGGGCCTGAAGGCAGATTAAATCCACTTTGAACCACTCGCTAATCACAAATCACAAAGCCCAGCACTGCTGGGGGCTCCCCTCGGTGACTGAACCAAAAACCCCTAAATAAGAGAGAGAGAGAGAGAGAGAGAGAGAGACAGAGAGAGAGACAGAGACAGAGAAACGTACAAAAGGAAAAAGGTCAGGTTTAAAAATGACAAATTTTGTGCCACTAACTCAAAGTTCATACAGCTGTTATTCCAGCTGAGTACAGCAGTGACTAGGGCTCTATTTACATCACAGCATTTTCCAGCAGTCACAGAAAACTTAACTGAAAGGTCAACTAAATGTACATTGCAATATGTCAAATTATGACGTCAAACCAGTATTCTATGCCTTCAGCTGCCTATATATTCAGTATAATGTATAAACTGTATAAAATGACAAATGTAAAAATAGGTCCTAAAAAATGGAGCATTATCTTGAAATTGAATTGATTGTATGCATTTTACAGGTTTCTTTTTGATTGATATTATCTCTTAGCAAAATAGCAATCTGCCACTAACAAACTTTTTTCCTTAGCAGAAATAGTTCACTTTTGACTTTGTTCATGTTTAATGAGATGTGATTGTGCCAGATATGTTTTAGTTGTACAGACAATATTTATACATGTTTAAATAAATCAGACACAGTCAAATTACAGTATAATGCTTTCAAATAAAATGATTTGTCATTTTTAAAGTGATTTGCTTAAACAGTAATGCATCGTTTAACATGTGATGTAGCTTTCCATTTCACAGCAAGTTCACCATTCACTCAAAGAACCAGAAAATCACCAACAGCAAATAGTCATGGCAGTTGGCAAAAAGATGGTGGTATCCATGACTTCCATGGCAACAACAGTGCCTTACTCATGACCTGGAGTCAGAACTCCTGACTCACTGTCTACATTCTGCTGCAGATTGAAAAACTAATTTGTTTACACTTTATCATGGTTCCACAAAATCTTAAATGAATATTTACTGTAAAATGTCAAGATATCAATACCTGCAAAAAAATTCTACTTTAAGTGCTCTATTGTCAATATCCTTCTTGTGACAGTGACAATTTGGGAGTAGCTGTGCTTTTTGCCTGAAGAATTTTATAATACTAATACAACTACGACTGGAACTACTACCACCACTACCACTACTAACACTACTACTAGTACTACTACAACTAATAATAATAATGATAATAGTTGTTCATTATTATTATTATTATTATTATTATTATTATTGCTCTTGTTGCTATTATTATTATGATTATAAACAATGTTTGTACAGTGAATTTCTTCACAAAGTGCTTAATAGATATTTCATCAGACAGAATGAAGAATGATGTTATGCTGGATATATTTCAGTTAAAAATCACAATTTTAGTTATTGGTAAAATGAGGCACACCATTTAGATCTGAGGCAAAAATCACCCTTAAGCTTCTTTGTGTGTTGCTTCGGCTGAACAACACTATTTTGTTCTCAATCGTTTATCTGTGGCCTTTAATGAGGACATGTGTCTTATCCTCATAATCTCAGGAAATTATTGAATATCCAGGAGTAATTGTCAATTTAGCAAGTTGTAATTCTTGTCTTCATTATGTTTCACAGACATGTACATCTGCATATGAATAAGAGGATAAACCATGTCTATGAACAACATGCCCAGGGGTAACATATAAATTGAGAACAAAATAAGCCCTACAATTGTGCCTTGAGGGACCTCACAAGTAGCTGGTGCAACAAAAAAAAAAAAAGACATTAAGTCACCAACATAGACTAAAAACTGCAGAAGTAAAACAAAGAGATCCCCCTGCTTCTAAGTCAATCAATTATGAAAGTGCAATCAATCTTAACAAAAGCTGTTATAATATTAAAACTTATTTAGTGTTGATAAATGTTGCTTAGGGCTGGATTTTAAGAGAAGGGACTGGGAAAAATATGACAGAACAGAGGCCGTTGCTATAGCATTGTTATCAGTAATAACAGTCTGTGTATAACAGTGCCAGTCACCCTTTAAGAGTGTCATAGGCATGCTATCTATAGGAGGTGCAGATGAGATCCTCTGTTGATATGTCACAAAGGTGCAGAGCGGAGCTGATCTGAAGAGTAACCCTGAAAGCAGAGCTCGAATTTGAGGAGAAATCTGGGATCTAATGGTTACAATCTTCTTGCTAAAAAATGACACATTTTTCTCACACTGGTCTGTAGAAGAATACATATTATAGATGTTGAAATGTAATATTCATAAGTGGCCTCTCTTGCCATAACTGGGAGTGGGTGATAACAGAACTTTGGTGGAAATAGGCAGAGATGAGTGGGATCCCTTTCAACACTGAAATGCAGTTCCCAATCAGAAAGTTGTGCTGACAAAATCAAGCACAGACTGGGCGCCGTAATATGCTGGATGCTGTCCTGCAGTAGTAATTTTGATTATATTTGTTCAGCGTGTCTGAGTCAAAGTGTGCATTTCTTCCAAAAACTCAGCTTCATCCTGTAATAAAAAGCTGTGGTAATGTGGCTGTCAATCGTGAGCACAAACGGGTGAAAATGATTAAAGCACATAAATACCATATCACCCAGATTTATTAATACACCATGAAAATATATCATAAAAAAGTGATCAGAATACAATACAAGGGTAACACATGGAAACACTGTTGTATTTACAGCTATACTTATTGTGTGTTTAAGAATCACATTCAAAGACATTTACCCTCATGATCTGTTCGGTTTTTTTATTATTATTTCTTTGTATTTAAAATCTTGTCTTATCCAGGACATTTATATAGCTAAATCACTGAAGGAAAATGTATGTGCACTATATTTACAAGATTAATGAGTTCTCCAGTCAATTTCTTGTCATTTCATTTTCTTTGTACAATTTAACCTGAGTTAACCTCCTATTATTATAATTGGATTATGAATGCTAAAGATTAACTCAATGACAATGAATTGCTCCTTTTTAGATGGTTACAGTGACAATTTAATTTGCTGCCTTGTCATTAAGACACAGAACCTTAGACTTAATTAATTTTGAAATGAGTCGAGGTAAGTTTTAATTGTATTGTCTGCTATTAACCTTTTTTGGTTCAACTGATGAGGTAAAAGACAGACCAGTAGTAAGCCAGTGTAAATGGCAGTTACCTCAATAATAATAGTAATAATAATAATACAAAATTGTACAAAGAAATATTATCAGAAATAGTAGTAGCAGAAGTAGCAGTATTATTATTGTATATTGCAATTACCATTTGCATGTATCTCAAAGAACAATGCAGCAAGGGGAGAAAAATGGATTACCTAATAAAAATCTTTAGGCTGAAAAACCACTTATTTTACAATGACTGCCTACAGAGGCTTTGATTCAGTAGTTGGACAGTCTACCTACCTGTTCAGTAATCCTACCCTAATTGCCTGATATTTGATTTTATGTTCAGAGATTGTATAGCTAGTTTACCCAAGCAACACAATCTCCATGACAGCAGTGATTACCTAATCTTCTCACAACACTGCTCACAAACAGGCAAAGATCACTGCCAATCTGATGGGGACTGGACCTGCAGCCCTTGAGTGACCGCTCCCATGTGGTCCTCAAACTGTCCGGCCCTACAGACTCAGGTCAAAACATGCCACAACAATTCTATACCTGCTGGTAATCACTTTCAATTAAGAAGCAGGAATGCTCCTCCTCATCTTCCCAATATAAATCCTTCATTCAGTTTTTGGGATTAGATTATTAGTGTTTAAACTCAACATGCTCTCTTTTGCAATGTTTTTGTATTCAACAATTATATGTTCTCAACATGAAAACCTCACCTTAAAAGGTTGTTTGCAGAAATCTTAAACAAAATGAGACAATGTAAAGAAAAATGTTCTCAGACCATACAAATGTCCATTTCAGGATATACTTTGAACCTTATTTTTGAGTCAGGATGAACTTTGGAGGAATGGCCTTAGAACATTATACATCTTTGCTATTCCATCTTTAAAAGTCATGCTAATTGTAACAAGAATGCACTGTTAAATCCATTTCCTTTTTTAGTGTAAAATTAAATATATCTGGCATTCTCCTCCACCATTGCAATGTGTGGGTAAGATCGCTGGGGAAGCCAGGCCAAGTTCATTTCCTGATATATGAGTTGTAGGTGTTATGTTGGATTAATAGGCCACCAGGCCACCATAATATATAGCATAAGGTCAAGATATTCATCATTTCATAAACTAAGTTCCAGAGGAGAACACTCACTCAGAGGTGGGGGAAAAAATCAACCACAAACGTACGCTTTTATTTCATCACAGTTAATCATCTCTGCTGAAGTCCACTTGTACCTGACAACAAACGTTATCTTATATTCAGTATTAGTCAATGCAAGGTAGTAATGTTAGCTAAGGTCATTTTACTATGATTGGGCACAACATGGAGTACAGTCCATAGTAAAAAGCTACCCATTAATTAATCATGTGAAATATGATAAATCCAATACATAACAGAGTCAAAATGTCCTTAATTATATGGTATTGCTCAAATGACAGCTTCATGAAATAATTTTTGACCAGAAACTGTGGGGAGAATGTTTTTCCAGTCCTCTGACATGTACAGGCTATCGGACTATGCAAACCATTTTCCGGGCTGTTGCAACAGGTACAGTCAACATGATCAATCAATGCACAATTTAGATCCTCCACACATCATAACATTGTGTAACAAGATTGTGTGTGGATTGAAATGGCATCAGTAAAAAATCTTCCAAACCATGTAATAAATATGTGCAACCTCTGTCATGCACACTTTACAATATTACATAAGGAAGAGTCCAGAGGTAATGCAGGGGCCAGGCATCACCAGTGATGGCTGCTAGAGGGAGATGAGACCAATGGACCTTACCAGCTTAACCCCCATCATCTCCAGTAAGACTGGGCTGATGGTTACCTTACCAAATACGGACCGGCAGCCATGAATGGTAATATGTATAACAGCTGAGATATAACAGCTGAGATTTAAACACCCAATTCAGCCACCCTTTCTCACTGTGTCCTGCTGTGCAGTAAATCCATAGTTTCAGACCACTTGTGGCTCGGGTGCAAATCACTGGAGGATAGAGAGAGAGGCGGAAGCTCCTCTATGTTACCAGTTTCTCTGTTGGCCAGAAAACAATCTCACTAAAGCCTTCCTGACCAGCTTTTCCAAGCTCCTGAGTTCACCAGATCCGGGAAAAACAGGCCTGATCCAGCTGAGAGGGCCTTCTTCCCAAACGTCATGCTCTGCTTCTCACTGACAGCTTTATTGTCCTGCAGCGACAGTTCCAAAAATTACAGCATAAAGACCTTCGTTGCTCCAACATTTACGTTAGGCTGTTTGCTTTCAATCAGCCGCATATGTGTGATTGTGCTGCTGGACTGAGAGAGGACAGGAATCATGGCCCCATGATTGGTATCAATAACACCTTTGCATTGGTTAAATAAACACCACAACAGTGTTTCTTGTGTTGCGGTGCATATCTGTTTCTTTGCCTCTTAACTGTCGTCTCCATACTTAGTAAGTCAATCGCAGTGCCCTATTATTATGACAATAACCCATTTTTTGAAGCATCTTTACCTCCTACAACTTAATACACTCCAGTCAGGGACTTTTGTTATTACCTATTATCACTGGGGTGAGATGACAATACAAGGACTTGTCTGAAGTAGGAGTTGCTGTAATGAATCTTACAGAAGAGGCTGCACTGTGTGAAAAGAAAACTCTGTAAGCTGAGTATCTCTTGAGTAGGCTTGGAAACTTACATACAATAAAGGGTGTCTTTTGTCTTGTTTCCTCTATGGATGCATAGTACAAGTTAAATATTTGGAGGGGGGTCATGTTAGGATTTAAAATATTCATGCGATGGAAACTGGCACATTCATATGCATCTTTCCCCACTTTGCTTCTGTGCTAAGAAGAAAAAAGAAAAGAAGGAAGAAAAATGAGGCTTATGTGAAGCTTAATGATCCCTGTACAACTGAAGCGCTGCAGTGTTTGTTTGGTTTGGAGGGAAAGCGCTCGCCAAAAACAAGAGTCCACTTTTGCTTTCAAACGTAGCCAAAAGTCCCACAATCTCTCTTCTAGCTGAAGTGGTTTGTAATTTAGAACCGCATTTGTATATTTGGATAACACCAGTAGCCCTGGGCTTAGAGTATAAATTATGCATACCTAATGTATTTTATTCATTTTATTTTAAAATTAATTAGCAAGGCACATAAGGGGTGGGTTGTCTGCCAATGGAAAGAAAAGCACAAGGTGGCTCAGCAGCACCTGTGACTTCACCATTTGTTACTACCTCATCCAAGGAAGATTAATTGTTAATTGCGAGCCTTCAGACAGTTGAAATGCGAACCGCACAGCTCAGAGGAACTCAGGAAAGGGGGAGCTCATTGTTGAGGTATAAACTGGGGTGGTATAGCATAGTACTTTGGGTCCCCTTTCCAATTCCAGCCTCATTATTGTGCAATAAAACCACAGCCTGCATTCTGCATCTCTTCATTGTTAGCCCATGGCCTGCATGCTACTCTGACCAGTTTCTTTATAACTTGCATGGGCACCCATTAAGTTTTATCAAAACTGAAATACTTTCCAAATTTATTCATTTAACGGTCAGCATATTTTACAAATATGCGGGACTATACTATCACTAGCGCACTGCGTCAGAAATTGTCAGTTTCAACACTGCAAATAATTTTCCTTATTTAGTCATGGAATCATTCTTGAAAAAGCATCATATGTCCGCATTATTATTTAAAAATTCTAATCATGCATTCTAATCATAATCTAGAACATAACTCACATGCAGTATGGCCCATTGCCTTTACTCCTTTCAGTTAAGTTGTATTCCTTTACAGTATCAGCTCAGTGATTACTACTGAGAATGTATGTAGTGCCCAGTGTGGTGTCACTCAAAAAATCCTTTCCTTTTAATCTGCCTAGGTTGCTATGTCACTGGCAGATTACAGAGGATAGGTCTGCATCACAGAAAAGTGCATAATACTATTGCATGAACCTGAATCAAGTGCTTGGTCACATATTAATACAATACAATACAATACCTTGCGTTTATAATACTCTCTATCTATCTACATCAAGCAATGGCTCATAGGACCCTGTGATTGATATACACTGTGTCTCATTACTGATTATTACATTGTTTTATTGTTTATTAATAATTTGTTCAATTCATATGATGTTAAACCTTCACTGTTTTTTCACACTGTGGATGTGACACCAATTACATGCTGCCTCTGTCACTAAAGCAACATGGATCATTTATGTTCAGTTCACAAGCCTGTAGGTATCTGACCATTCAGGACGGGTCACCAGAGAGTGATGACATAAATGTTTTGAATGGCTTAACCCACTACGTCCCACACGCAGGCTGAGCCAGGTTGTTTACATTGTTTTTCTTTTTTTGTGTTCTTTTCCCTATTTTGCTGTCAACTTTTTATGCTAATGCATCTTAAAAACATGGTAATGTCTTTTGTGAGGACCCAAGAAAAGAATAATGACTGCTATGGTGACAGCTTATGGGGGATGTGAATAAATTACGTCTTATGCCTAGAAAACAAAATATTTCATCAGCGGACATATCAACTCCTATGCTGAACTATGGCAACAGGAAAGAAGCAGACACGCACATATTGGCAGAGGCACAAGATGAGGAGCCATGTGTTTACCTGATCATGCTATGATTCTGCTATCACAGGCAATAGGAGGAAGACAAGTATATGGAAAATATAGAAAAAGAATCGTGTACTCTAGAATTTATCAGTGATTAAATGATCAATCCCAGTAATACATAATAAAGATGCCTGCAACACTCCAGGTCTAACTGTCCAGTGGCCAATTATTTATGAAAAAACCCCCAAAATTATAAATTGCCACTATTCAAACACACACACCCACACACACACACACACACACACACACACACACACACACACACACACACACACACCCTTTATGCATGCACAAGTAGGACACACTCTTTCCTCCTATATTCATGAGAGGTTTAATCAGAAATGTTTAAGAAAAGGTACAGTATGTAAAGCGCTGCAGTAATACCTGTTGAAAAGCAATTTAACATGGTGAAAATTGAATGCGCATTAACTGGGAAAAACAAAGTAAACATATACTTCTTCTATGAGCACAGCACACTTGCATGCAGTAGTGTAACTTCACAGTAGCATGCAGTTAGCTGAAACATTTTAGCACTTAGCCCGTACAATACTAGGAAAGAGTTCAGTAGATAAGTTGCCCAGGTATATGGTTATTTAAAACACACCAGCTACCTATGATACTGCTACAGACCACATAGATTTTTCACTGGTCTTAAGTTTGTGCTATTACACTCTGAGACAATATGTCTGTCACCATTGTACCCCCCCCACCTCACATGTTGTTGTTTTCTACAAGTTGTGACCTCCACTGTCAACATTGCAACATTGGAAAAGCTGCTTGAAGAAATGTTAAAGCAACTCTCAAAAGTTCAATCAATCTGGAATTCCTCAAATGAAAACGGCAAAGAGGGACCACTCGATGAGCACGAACACCCGGCCGCCCACCCTTTCAAAGTGCAGGAAATGAGGACAGATAGTCTGAATTTGCACAGCGCTCAAAATGACTTTGTATGGCCCCAGCTGTCACAGTAAATCATAAACGCACACAGAGACTAATCGGCTACCCAGGAACACCAGCGTGGTTTTCTACCCTGTTCTCACTTAAGTTTTGCTTTGTTTCAGCCTTTAACAGCCATGCTTTCCATCACAGAGCTGGCTGTTTACTGTGTACCAAGAGACTCTTTCCCTCTCTCATGAAGTTACCCGCTGCCCAAGTTGCAAAAGAACCAAACATATATATCACAATACAATCTGGAAACATTGATGATTGCACACATTATGAAGTAATTTATTAATTGTATTATTAACTTTATTTCTGTGATTTTGAGGGACAATCACCATTTGACAAAAGCATGTGGTCCATGGAGTACTTTTTTTCTTAGGGTGAAAAATAAATAAAAGAAACAGAGATAGAGACATTTTGTCTTATCCTTTATGTCTGTAAACACTCTTCCCATTGTATGACATAAAGCAAGGGTGTCATAAACGTGACACTGTCTAGTGTTCTGTTTGGCAGTTGTTATAGCATTTCATGGAGACTTTACAGGTTTTTGTTTTTTTTTTTTTTTGTAATGAGCTTTACCCCCTGCAAAGCCCAACATCTGTTTCTGATTTCTCACTTGAAGTTAAAAGGTCCCAGTGTTTACATTGCATTCTGATCATGTCAGAGACACAACAACAAACAAAATAAGTTTTAAAACTTCGAAGTAGATTGGAAAATGGGTAAATGCTCATAAAACCCATGAAAGATCACTAGATAAATTCCTATAGACATAACATTCTGCACCCAAAATGGCCCAATGAATCCATCACAGCTTGACATTCCTCCAAATGCTCACTATTTTGAAACATTAACCAGGATTTTGAGAGGTCTCAATACGATTGAGGAATGTCATTGATGTCGAAAGCGGTACATTATCCTTCACTTTACAGATCTTGGAGTTAGGACTTTGTTTTATATCTGTTCAGCTGCTTGAATAGCACAGCATTAATGTGGCATATGCCTAATTGCTTCAATTCTGAGGGAGTAACTAGAGAGTTTTTGAGGCCTTATACATCAGAGAAGTTTAGTTCTGTCTACCTTCTTGTTTTCCTCTTTCAGAAACAGCTTCTGAAAGGTGTTTCTACAAAGTATTGCCTAAAAGTGTATGCGAAAGCACAGTTTGTTGCCTTCCCACTTAATTTATGGACTTAATACAGCAAATACAGTGAGGAAAGACCTACATCTGTGAAGTTTCATTTAGTGTTAAGAAGTCTACATTAAGCATTCTTGCTGAAGCAATGCATTTGCAGCAGCAAACAGAAATCTAATCATAAGCAAAAGCAGTGACTCAAGAGTCACAAATCAAAGGAAATAACATTAGAAAGATGTAAAATGGAAGCATTATTCTAATGGCCAATATTGTATGGGACAGGATAATGTATTGGTACTTCAGGAAATATCTAATTAATTAGATGCACCCATGGAGGACTACATCGCTAGCCTTTTACAAATTGTTTTATTTGTTTAGCTTGATGATGTTAAAGCCTTATGGCTGGCTCGCCCATGCTCTTCCACTTTCAGGTCTGAGTAAGTGCTTGCTATTCACATTTTTAGTTTCCAAACATGAGTAAACATCGGTGGAGGTTATTACCATTTTCCAAATAGGCATTCAGGCATTCAGACAATTGAGTCGCAAAAATATGCCACACATTTACACTGTGATTGATAACTTGTTGTGTACTTCTCCCCTCCTGCTGTTGCTACCTCCTTGGATTAACCATATCTGGTCTCAGCTGAGGGTGAAATAGAGATTTTTCATGGAGAAGGGTGATTGGAGGGTTTCATTAAATCATCACTGATATCAGAGAAAGATTGGGACACTCTCTTCATAACATCTTCTTGCTACTTTTGCAAGTGAAATTGAAATGTGAGGTTTTGAATTATATGGCCAGTTAGCCCACAACTTACTCTGATAAAGGGTCAAACAAATAAGAACACTCGGACTAAAAGAATCACATTTACGTCATAGTTTTTGTCTCCTACATTAGCGTTGTCCCTATGTTGGACCAAAAAAAGGCATATCCCATGAGGAGACACCCTTTCTCCTGGATGTAACACCTTGGTGAATGTCCTGTAAGATTCAGGTTGTTATACGATTTACTTCAGCAAGTGTTATCAATTCAATAAAAAGTCCACAATTTCACATAAATGCCATTACATTAGCAATATTTTAATTAACTTTGCCTTTTGGCATTTAGCAAACACTAATCCTACAGCAACTCTTACAGTTTACTCCCTGTCCATTTATACAGCAGGTTATCCACGAAGGCAGTTGGGTACACTACTTTTCACACTGGTATAATGGCAATATTTTACCTGGGAACCTGCAACCTCATGGCGACAAGAGCAACACATTAATCATTATACTGCATTTTGACCCCAATAACCCAAGGAATAATTAATATCATGTAATTATTACTTCTATTTCATAATTAGTATAATAATATAAAAGAAACCCCACTTTCCCACCCATCAATATTAACCCTTGTATTATGTTCATTCCCCCTTACTTTGGTGTTCCCAGTCAAATTTGTCCGGTCTGGTTTAACTGTTCTTTCATTAAAACAAAAAAACATAATTCAAACATAATCATCATAAAATTTTATTGAGCAGATTTTAATGATGTAAACAAGATGTCCAACTAGTGATGAACATGAAAACTGCAATAAACATGCAAAAAATCAACATAAAAAATATCATAACAATCAAAGTGGAGACTATATTCAGAAAATCAACATTAACAGGTGTGTGTGTGTGTGTGTGTGTGTGTGTGTGTGCATGTGTGTGCGTTTTCACAAACAGGAGTGGCATTGGACAATCAGGTTGGAGTGTGCTTTGCAAACAAAGGCACCACATTTGTAGCTGATGAGACTTGTTTTATTGTCTCTTCCTCTTTTGCCCCTATCTTTCATGGGGGTGCTGGGGCTGTACACTCCTAACCAGACTAGAAGAGGCTGGAGTGCGGGGAAGGTGCTGTTGTCACTAAAACTTTCCTGAGCTCTTCCAGGGAAGAGACGTCTCTTGAAGCATTTCCCCTGATTCCAGGCTGGGTTGATTGCCATCCATACCGCGTATGCATTATACGCAGACACATCCAGGATGTTGTGGAACACCGCCACATCCCAACGTGGCGTAAGAGAAATTAGAAACAATACTGATTCTGAATGCCATACTTTACACCAGTAAAAGTAAAATAAAATACATGACAGATGAAGATATGCATTACCTTATCGAGGCAGTCAACACCTCCTTTGTTGCTGTTGTAGTCCTGGAAGATATGGGGCTTCCTGTCTTCCGTGGTGCTGACAGCGTTGTCTTTGTGCAGTGTGCAAGTTCAACTTCGATCTTCTCTTCCTCTGGCTCAATAATTAGGTCCAGATCCTCTCTGACTGTAATTTTCCTGCTCATTGTGGTCACAGAGCAAAATGAGAGCAAAGAACAAATAAAGGTAAATAAATAGGGTGTCTGTGAGAAGATCTGATACATAGTTTATTCTGTGAAGAGGTTCACGTGAGGGGATTGGGCACAAAAGCCCGGGAAAGAGACAGGTTCCCATAGCAAACACCTAATTGTTTAATTTGGAAATGTATAATTATTTAATGGAGCAAAATTGGGCACCTGTGGGGGATGGTCACATAAGCACGAGAAAGAGACAGGTTCCCATAAATGACACCTAATTGTTGGCTCTCATGCCATTGAAAACAGTATCTCATGCAGCTGCTCATTTCAGTGCATCTCAAAACTTTATCCTGAGTTTTATCAGCCTTCCCAAAACATGTAAAATGTATTTAAAAAATAGGCCATCGATAAAAGCTCTGTATTATGGGCAGGTCCCTGTGCACTTTTTAAGTGGTAGAGATTCATTCCTTGGGAGTTCCCCATTCTCTTTTGTTACATCTGATGGGGACAACTGAGAAGAAGTTAAAATAAAATACTTACTCACACAACCCCCTTTTCCCTCCCCAACACACACACTGAGAGAGAGATAGAGAATAAGAGAGAGAGAGAACCAACCCCGAGTCATCTGCTAAATCAAACATAGAAAGTAAGTCTTAATTTCTCTGCCTCTTCCTTCTGTCTCTCCTTTTTTCTGTTTCTGTTTCTCTATTTTGCAGATTGCTACAGACATATCTTTCAAGGAACACATTCACCAGCTAGCCTGCTGACGCACAAAGACATGAAAGCAAAGAGCTTCATTCAGACACAACCCAAACCCTGGCCATCCCCTCCCCCTCCATCCCGTTCCCATGCAGCAGACATAACTTGGCAGAAGGGTTTTACACCCAAAAGCCAATTCCATGCCATGCCTGTGGCCCAGCTCTGCGGTTCCTGGGGACGGATCATGGATCTGGAAAGGAAATAAGGACGGGAAGTCACCAGTGGGGACTGTTCCCATATGTTTGGATATCTGAAAAGGACGCATCCACCACAATTGCCAATGTGAAGTAATAGCTGGCTGGAAGTAAAGTTGACGAAGGAGCACTCAGCCTGTTTCTGCAGATCTATGGCTTTCACCCGGCTGGGGTAATCGTCCCCATGTGCAATGTGTTGAGGGCGGGCTTGTGCCATCCCACTCCACAGACAGAGGCCACTTGAAAGACTATCTCTGTGTATCAGGCAATCAGGGACAGAAATATTGCACAAGGGAGTAATGGCTTCCAGCTTGTGGAGCAGACTAAGCATGGCAGGGTCAGGGCTTCATTTGCACAAGTTCAGGGTCAGTCAACATGGGGCTGCTTATGACACAGCTCACAAAGGAGGTCTGGAGTTTAACCTGCCTTGTAAAGATATGCTTGAAATAGCAATTATCAGCCCACAGCAAAATAGCATTATAAAACCAAGTTATGGTGAAGGTAGAGTTACAATTACTTTGGTCAAGAACAATGACAATTGAAGATTTTTTACAGAGCCAGGACAGTCTTGAATAGCATGTCCTAAATATTATAATGCTGTGACCTAAGACATTATTAATAAAATTGCTGAACATTCTAAATGAAATGTTCTGATAACTGGAAATCAGGAAGCAGGACAGTTTCACTGGAACGGTCTGGGATGCTGAAGTACATCTGGTGTTAGGCGAGGAATATTTTATTAGGAGGCCCTTTCCAGGGGGCAGATTTTGACCTCCAAAATAAAGACTGGATTGATATTGAATCTTTTTCCCCATGCCCAATAATCTTGGGGAGCAGGACACAGTGCAATCAGAATTAGGAACTCCCCACATGAGAATAATCTGAAGCGAAGGAGATGACTAATGAAAAGTAGAGCTGGCACGCAGGGGGATAATGCACCACAGACCCTGGGTTTGAGGAGGGCCTTGTGCAGAGAGGAGCAGAGGGGGAATCCCCCATGACTCCTCTGTTACACTGGTTTGACTCTGCGCCTGTTTTCATAGCTTCAGCAGGAAATTGATGAAAAGGTGGGGGCCGGGGGGCTTAATACAGGATTTCTATGTGAACTGATGTTGAATGATTGATTCCAAATGGGTGTGTTGTCATCGATGGCATTTTTGCATGGTTAGTGGAGTTGGAACAGCTTCAGCCTGGTGCTTTATGTGGGTGGGCGGGCCGGAAAAAGTGCAGAGCTTTCTTTTAACATCTCAGCCTGCCGTCACCTTTGGAGAATGCTGAAACCCATTGGAAACTTAGCATTCTTTTACTAATTGCCCAGAACATTAAAAATGACACATTTGAAATACAAGGTACATGGTAAATGAGAAAAACAGATTTGTGTTCGCAAATCTTGACAGCATACATAAACATATTTCTAAAGTTGTGTGTCAAAATTGCAACATGCAAAGTACAGCAGAGAAATTGCGAGTTGACTAGTCACCATCTAATCCAGTCTCATCATCCTTCACTTTTTCTGTGAACAACTTTTCATGAGTATTCCTGCAGCCCTGTCCCTTTGTACTGAGAGTGCAATGCTAATACAAGCCATTCTTAAAAAGTAGTCCAGCAGTAAATTACAGCTGAATCTTCAGTGATGATTGACACAACTGAAGCGAGAAGAGCAGTATACATTTAAAATAACCTTTTCTGGTGTGGGAGAAGATGAAAAAAGCAAGAATAAACCCATATATACTGTCTTTCCCACTTCATAGAGTTTTACCTCAGGCTCTTCCTGACAAGACCTTGCTGAATGCAGTCTCTGACAGCACCTAGACTGATTGATTACCAGGATGATTGATTGATCTCTATGCTCTGTACACCAGGGGTGGGCAAGGAGGTCCATATCTGTGCCAGCTTCCACTCAGTTATTTCAGTGATAAAATCATTTCTGTGGGCTGGTACTTTGGCTACTTTTATTGATTTTGAACTGATGTTGAAAGATAAGCTTATGTACGGCAGTTGAAGACTGTTCATGTAGTCCGGTATAAAATGTTTAACTTTGCTCTTAATCTACCAGTGAACTGGCATTAGTATATAAGCTAATGAGCTGGTTTATTCATGGTCATCTGAAAAACAAATTCCATACACTGGTCTTTTAGGGCTGAGTTTGCTCACCTGTCAGCACATCACAGCTGTCCATCCGGTCCTGAAGGCCACCTGCATCCTGTCCCTCGGCCTGCTGGGACTGTCCGCACATCTGCTCTGGAGGTAAAAAAAAAAAAAAAAAAACATTGCGTTCCCTACCACAGCAAACAAGATCCAGGGCCCTCATTTATCAAGATTCCATAGAAACGCTTCTAAATTTACTCATAAGAAGAAAATTTTGAATTTACGTACACACAAAACAGTTGGTATTTATCAAATCGTACAATCGATTTACACACATCTGTATGTTCTCCACCTTGATAAATCCCACACATTCTAAGCCACACTGCAACATTAAAATAAGCCTGGTAAAACGAAATCGACTCAGGAGCCAATCATCACTTTCTGCAAAAAAATCTGCACACTCGTAGAAAACACACTCCCTGCTTAACACAGCTTGTGCCAGATCTTCAAGCAAGATCTGGTTACAAATGTTTTTTTTTCTAAGTCATAGACAAATAAAATTAAATAGATACAAAGCAGATTGTACCAACTTTTTATTTTTAGGTGATTAGGTACAGTATTCATACGTTTAACCAGCACAACATACAACGTCTGTGATCAGCTTTTCTGCAGCTAGACTGTGGCATTATAAGCTATGTACATTAGTGAAGAATACAAAGGTGGGCAAGACTTTGGTTTTTCTGTGTTTTCTGATTGTGATGGTAGTTTATTCATGAGCTGTATTCTAACTTTGTGCTTTTGTGGTTCTGCTTAATATTCACTGGTATGGAAATATGGCTAGCCAAATCTGGCACTGTTGCTTACATTAATCAGGTGCACTTATGTTCTGACACTTTGTAAGTCGCTCTGGGTAAGATGGTCTGCTAAATGATTGTAGTGTAATGTAAAGGCAGGGTCATATGGGAACTAAACCTGCTGCCTCTGAGTTACAGGCCTAGTTCCCCAGCCATCATACTGCCCAAATGCACAGATCCTACTTCAGCCCCAGTGATTTGGAACATGCTAAGACTATTCATGACCACTACTACCTCAGCGCTGCCGCTTCAAAGACCGTGCTTACAGCCGACACTATTTATAACAGTGTGTTTGAGGGCCCATTGAGACGAAACCCCATTTTCTGCGCTCCAGTGTGTAAATCAGTCCTTGGAGAAGTCTATGGCTTCACATCTGCGGCAGTAAAGGGAGCTGCTTGGAAGCCATCTCAGCAGAGCAGAGCTCACATTTACACACATCTGGATAGACATTTGGAACCAAGAATTCGTCTGAGAGTGACAGACTCACCCTTGGGTTCAGTCGGCACTCGTCCTGAACTTTAACTTACTGTAGGTTTGACTGTTTTCAGAGTGAATTTAGTTCTGTTTCTTTGTCAATGGCCTGGCTCACCAAACTGGGTTTAGGAAATTAAAAAGGAATGGTAATTGTATTTTATTTGAAAGTTTAGCTTACTCTTTCTGCTTAAAACAAGAATTGACACTCTGACTTTTCAGTGAGGTAGACTAGCTGGGTTTTCTTAATCCCAATAGAGGTTAGCAGTAACACAGTTTTCAACATGCCACTTTCCATTAAAACAAAGTAAACAAGAAGCCAAAATAAACTTTTTATCTGTAAAAGATCAAACTGTCATCTGTTTTTGAAATGCTATGTTTAAAATAGAATCCTATTTGTGTTTTTAATGAATATAATTGCTGAATGCAGGTATAAACATGGGTAAGGTGTGTGTGTGTGTGTGTGTGTGTGTGTGTGTGTGTGTGTGTGTGTGTGTGTGTGTGTGTGTGTGTGTGTGTGTGTGTGTGTGTGTGTGTTAGTGTGTGTGTGTGTGTGTGTGTGTGTGTGTGTCTCTGCATGTGTGTGTGGTGGTGGGGGGAGGAGGTCAAGACTTAGAATGGGTTCACAAATATTCAAGTTATTTTGTCTCAGCTACTGAAAGATGAGGGTTCTTTAGAAAGAAATAAATGCAGAGGGGGACTGCATTACAAGTTGTGGTAAAGTATCAGGGGGCTAGGTGTAATGCTTTTAGAGACACAGTGATGCTAATTGTTGGAAAACTGCCTGTTTTTTTGTTTTTTTTGAAAGTACACCTGACCTTTTTGTGATACAGCCCGGTGGATCTGTGAATTTCAAAGCGTGGAAAACATGGGTGAAAAATTCACTTTCCGGTTTGCTGTGTCAATGCTCATGGCACACTAACATATTCAAGACATTTTACATGCCTCGGGCAGCAGGAGTTTAAATGGGGAGAGAAAAAAAACATGAAGCCATTTACAGTGGACCAGATGCAGTGTGGTTTAGGTGCTGTTGCTATTACCTTGGTCCTGTGGCATTCTCTGGAAGACAGGCAGTAGCTGAAGGCAGCACCCGTTATGTGTAACATCCTAACATGGATAAAGTGGGGGGGGGGGAGCCTGGCAATGTGCACAGAGTGCTGGAGTGCTATTTTAGTTATGGGAAAAACAAATTAAGATACATACAGTATACAAATAAGCATTACAAAAGTAGATTATTTTACCACTCATCTGATTGATATTCTAATGCAGAGTGCTTGTATTGTTGTGTTTAAACATCCTTTATCTAAAACTGTTCTGATATCACTTCTGCTGCAGTTACCTAAAATGATAATTTATGCTTTTTATGACAACCAATCAAACCACCAGCTGACAAGAAATACATACTATGTATAGGATAGATGTCAAGGTATGTGTATGTGAGAAAGGAGAGAGAGCTAGAGAGAGAGAGAGAGAGATAAGCATCATTACTGGCCAGCACAGTGTTAAAGGAAAACACATGGGATAAAAGGTAAGGAAAAATGCTTTTCTCCTGTTTGAGGTGCAGCTGTAGATTATGTACATGTACAGAATGGCCTACATTATATTTCAAACAAAGGATGTCGGAGTAAATGTAGAGCACCTTCAGGTATCAACTTAAAGACCAAATATCATGTGTTCTTTTTTGTAGTTTTATATTCCAAACATATAACGCAGCTTTTTGTAGTATTGACTCCAGCTTATGGAAAACAATGGACCCTCTGGGCCATAATGACAATACAGCCTTCATTTGATATACACAGAAAACAAATTAAGCTCTAACACTTTTACAAGTCAAAAGATATCTTCAAAACAGTATTCAGACAAATTTCAGAAAAAAAGGCTGAGATATGCTGTACATACCAACATCAGGTTTAAATGTACAAAAACAAACTTGTGGATTGCCAGAAGAGTGTAGTTTGTTGATGTTGGCTAAGCAAATAAAATTTCACCAGGTTCTAACCTCAATCTGTCAGGGTGCTAAGGGGTTGATTGCCTTTTAAATACGGCACTGGAGTGGAGGCAGCAGCCAATGATACTGCGAAAAAGAGTACTCTTAACCTCATGATAAGCCACGGTGCAGCTTCAATTCAAAAACAATTTTGCTGTGCTAATACGACGACACCACTGGAATCACTGTCCTAATTTCTGCACATTGAGCTGCACCTTCCAATGTCCATTGCTACAAAGAATAACATGACATCTGGGGAAAAAGCCGAAGAAAGCAAAAGTGTTCCTCCTATAAACCACAAAAGAGCATTATATCTGTCACTGCTCCACTGATGTATAATTCCTGCTGTATCAGTCCTCATTATTCTCAGATCAAATGAAAAACTATATAAGCATGTCAATCCCACCGCTATCTTCCTCAGTATGAGACAATCTAAATGTAAGCAAGGAATGTGTCTGTGGTTTGAAAAACATGGAGCTGTGTCCAGCTTCAAGGACAAATAGCATCATACAACATGTGTGTTTATGTGAGATAAGACAGGCCGTTGTTGTTAGTGGGGGTTTAAATGTTCACATCAGCTGCCAATGCCGAGGTCGCCAATGGGAGAGTGACAGCTGTAGAATAACCTTGACAGAGCAAGTGAAGGTGGAGGGATACATTTCACAAGGCCTATAATTTAGACTGCTTGGGACGCTATTATGCGGTCAATCAAAAAGCCGTGCATCAATGATGTGGTCTCAGAATTCCCTCCCAGTTTGATAGGGGGCACTTTCGCAGCAAGTTTGTGGTTGAGGTATCTTAAACAAGAGGATTCTAACCATTTGTTTGAAGTGTGAATGCATAGGACCTGATTTCTATGTCATTTAGTACATGCAAAATTGTTTTCCTGATGCATAAAATGTAATAGTTCACTAATAATCTACTTGTATTGACCACTTAAACATATATGCCACAATTTTGCCACAAACTTTGTAATTAATTTCTATTACCTCTAATGCTGCAAGGAGGTATGCAGATTGCATAACACTACTATTATTACCACTACTACTACTAACAATAATAATACTAATATAAAAGCTTTAGTAATACCTTGTAATATTTAATGTGCATTATTAAACATTACTATCCTATGTTGATTCAATTTATCAAAACCACTGTATACTTTAATTTACATATGGCATATAAGCTACATTGCCCGGATCCATATTTGCTTTGCAGATCGGCACATAATAAAGGCAGCATATCTTGCTTGTGTTATTACCCTGAAATTTGGGAAATTGTACTGGTTAATTCAGTGTGTGAGCTGTCTATGCAGACCACTAATTATCATGATGCCACAGTCATATCCTGGTGTGAAAGTCTTGTCCTAATCCTCCCTGTACTTCATATGGCCATAAAATAAATATTCTGTAATTTGCTGCCTAGAAGGTTGGATTTTTTTGCAATACTTATGAATGAAACCCAGTAAGAGTTCCTTCTACACATACCACAAAACCAGCACACACATCCTCAGAGGAATTTCCGTCTGCAGTCATTTTTGGAAAAATTGTCAGCAAGACTTTTTTGTGCAGGTCTGGCAATGGCATTACTGAGCTGGCCAACCAGGCTGTACCACAATGCACATGGCACTGAGACCTACTACAGGGACACAGTGCAGTAGAGATCACAGTCAGTACAAGTACTGTGTGTGTGTTTGTGTGTGTGTGTGTATTGGGTGTGTGTGTGTGTGTGTGTGTGTGTGTGTGTGTGTGTGTGTGTGTGTGTGTGTGTGTGTGTGTGTGTGATTGTGGGTGTGTGTGTGTGTGTGTGTGTGTGTGTGTGTGTGTGTGTGTGTGTTCATGTCTGTAGGGTTCTAACCATTTGTTTGAAGTGTGAACACATACAGCCTGATTTCTATATCATTTAGTACATGCAACATTGTTTTGCTTGATGCAAAATACTTAATGGTTCACTAATAATCTACATTTTACTGTTTTGGCTGCTTTGTAAAAGTGTGTAATTTCATGCATGTGTATGTGAATACAGCCTTTTCTTTAAATGTGTTTTCCATTTTTGGTTTTGGATTGACACGTTTTTTCAGAGTGGATTCAATCCTGGATTATGTGCATAGCATGTAATGTATAATATATTTAAAAACGTATTAGAATGATTCCAGACAGAACTGGAATGGCATACTGGCTCATATCATTGCATATCATATCAGAGTTTGTTACAGTTTATGGAAACAGTCACATTCTTTATTTTCTTTCTGCAAAAATCTCAACACATTGCACTTGTAGAAATAACAATGAAGCCAAAATAAAACAAAAAAAGTTGACTGTTTTTCATGGGGTTAAGTGCTTGAGTACAGAATAACAGCCTGACCCTTCTAATCCCTACTGTGATATCAGTTTTGTCTTGTTCAGGAGCATAGGGTCCCCTTGTATTCAAGTGACATGGACTCGCTGACATGCTGCAACAGTATAAACACACTGTAATATGGCACATTGTTCTCAGAGCAATGTGAAACATAATTGCCCGAGCCTGCCTGTGTGTGACTGGAGGGAAACCTCTTCAGACCCAGCCGTGTTGAAGAGTTAATGGGCAGGGACCGCTGTAGCCCATCGGAGTGATTTGTCGAACAGCATTTGGAACATGCTTTCCCAGCTCAGCAGAAGGGAAGGGAAGAGCTTGATAGTATGGATTTAGATGGGGCAGTTTATGGTTTCCAGTGCTCTGTACAAACAGCCCCGAGAAGCAGACGGGAGAGACGCTACAGAGTGAAATATGGGCTGGGAGGGGAGACTCTTCATGTTCAAGCTGGCAGGACTTGTTTGCTAAAAAAATCTTTTTTGAGCAAGGGCTTATTCTGAAGGTAGCCGTGAGCTATGGGGGTCATTAACCCCCCCAGTGCGGCCTGCAGAGGAAGTGTAATAAAACAGACGGGTGTTTGTCGCTGAGAGCCGGGGGCTCAGGAGTGGAGTGGTAACAAGGCCGTGCTTTAAGCCTTCTGCTCTGACTGTCTGCGGCTCACAGCTCAGCCTTCTCACAGCTGGCTGAGCTAGCTAAAGAGGGCCGCAGAGCCCTGCTGCAGCTCCCTGAGCTAGGTCCCAGTTTCCCTACCTCCTGCCCTCAACCTCTGAATCAGAATTAAAATTTAAAGCAACAACACAATAAACTATGAAGGTATGGGTGAGGGAATGGGGGAAAACACAAGTCTGCAGTATTAGAGTGTGTCTGCAATATGAGCTAATCATAGCGTTATGGAAAAACGTGTGATTACCTCATGATTTTTTTAATAGGCTCTCCATATTGATTTAACATGGTGGAGTTAGCAGCTTGCACACTCCTTTTTTCAACACATGCTTTGTTTCCTAAAGCGGTACAACAATACAGAGACAAGAGGGTGAGAACGGTTTTTGCCATGTGTGCTCTGTTTGTATTTAAGAGCAAAAAAAGTCTTATGTGGGCAGTAACAACAGAGGGACGCTCTGGTGCTATTACACTATCAGCTGAAGCAGGTGTGTGAGTGTACATATGTGTATGTGTATATTTGACATTGGAATTCCACCATCATTATTTTCTTCAATTAGAGGCAACTATTTTAATATGAGCAGTATATCAACCTTAGTGAAATGTAAGGCACAGTTTGTTTGTAGATGTCATGAACATTTTTTCTCAACGTCACTCTATATTACCTAAGCTGGTCGCCTAGCCTGGGTGTGTACGCAGGGTGGCTGCTGCTGTCAGGGGCTGTTTTAATAGGTGTTACCGCAGCGCACACAGGCGATCGAGCCAAGATCATATTTCTTATGATAACAATTGTATGTTTAATTGTGTATACTTCACCTTTAATCATTGTAAAACTGTTTAGATTAACAACAGAAATGTTGGCTGGGAAACAATCGCTAGTTCAGATCGATGTTAAAAACCACTCAAAAATAAATCATTTTTCCCCTGTACTTGAGGTTCACTGGAGTACATTACATGTGGGCTGATTTGTTTCTCTACAGGATGATGGAGAACAATGTGAGCTCTCACTTGACCAAAATATGATGAATGTAATTTCTACAAATATTAAAATGACATTTCCTGCCAATTGTCTACATTCAAGGTGAACCTGTCCCCACAGAGGGATGTGGAAGGGAAAAATTTTTGAAGAATGCTCAGGACATATAAAGGCCACATTTTAGAGATATATCCTCTGACTCCTGTTATGAGGGAGGAACCTTTGTGTGATTCAGCTCTGCTGCAGGTGTTTCAGACTAAATGTGTCCTTGTCCTCCATGTTTAGGGGAGATGTCATTGTAACACTATAGTGACCATGTTTTACTTCTGTTCTTTTAGGGGGGCTTAAGGCTTTATTCACTAATACTTTGCATTTTCTTTGCCCTTCAGTTGAGATTCTTTCTTCTCAGTAAAGCCATTTGGACTTCAATGTAATGTTACTTTAATTTTGAACAGAGACTCTATGATTCCATAATACTACTTTTATAAATGGTTGTATTATTGCTATAGTCCTTCTCAGTCATACTGCCAAGGGTCAGGCATCATTTACTGGGAGGTGTGAACCTAATTGCCATGTTTGAGTTGGACAAGCTTGGCCATTCACTTGGCCTTCATATCTGTGAGATCATTTCAGGCAAAGTCAATAATCCCAGAGAATGAATTAAGGAGTCAGAAACACAGCTGAAACATGAAGGAACTTAAACAGAAATTGTACATTTGTAACCAGAAAAGATAAATAAGGCAAATAATTTAGAATGCTTTATAATTGTGCTGAATTTACTCAATCCCGGGGCTAGCTCCTAAATTAGTTCTGTTTTTATCTCAGAGCATAAATCAAAGGCCATTTCTCTTCAGAGTTGCAATTTCTCACATCCAATTCATCTCCACAGAGTACTGTTGTAACGGGGGGCTCATGTGAATTCCGCCTGTCAGCTCCCCCAAATGATAACCATACGTCCATTGGAGCACCAGGACCCTTTCCCATGTTCCCACACCCACTCCAGTGCAAAGACAAGATGGAATGGGTCCCCCTCTTCAAAAGTCATGCTGAATAAATTACCCAGTGTTTGGCCTAAACTGCTGCTCGTGTTGGTCTGCAAGCTATCACTGTTAACCTGTAGTTAGCCCGGCATCTCGCATCTCTGTTTACAGGAAACAAACTCTCACATCTGTGTATCTTTTTAATGTGTGAACTTCCCGGTTTTTGCTTCTATAAGCAGATCTAACATAGATCAGAGAGACTCCCTGAGAAGTTTGTGTTATGTCTGTCTTGCAACAAAAATTTTCTGCACAGCGTTTTTTTTTTTTTACATATGCCACAGCTTTTCATTTCTCAAATCCAACAAAGCTGACAACGTATTTCTTAATGGTTCCCATTGAAGTATGCAGCACTGTTTCTTCAAAATGTCACATCTGCATAGACAGGCACAGAGCTAGAGGCTCAGAGAATTCACATCTGTAATTTAATCAGGCATTTCCCGAGAGAACGTGGTTGGGGGGTGAGGGGTGGGCGTTTAATATGGGGGTTCACTTTTGAGGCTGGACTTATTTAACATTCAGAAAGGGAAAAAAAATCATTGTGAATTAAGAAATTACAACAATTCAATCATGTTCATGCTACCCATTAACCATGGGCCGGCTCATATACGTTTTAGATTTCTGAATGTTCTTTCTGTGTATCAGAGGAATTTTAGGGTCATGCACTGTGAATTGTGATATTTTGTAAAAGTGATTGTCTCGCCTTGTTGCAGCTGTAACTGCAGAAAGAGACACATGATGACCACTGGGAGAATGGATGTTATGGAAACGATTCTGATTTTGATATGCATGTGCGTGTCATTTGTGTGGTAACAATGGCCACAACCGGATTTTATTATAGTACATACGCTGCATGTGCACTGTGTCAAGGGCTGCGGGTGGAACGGAATGTCGGAGGTGGTGGGACTCCCCTTTGGCATACGTCAGTGTGACAGTGCTTTATGTTAAATGATCACTACTGAGATTTATGGCCTGTTTAATCAGACTATAGAGATCATATACATAAGCGTGTGGTCAGATTCAAACCATCAGCATCCCACACATGCACATGCTGTCCCTAACGTTCCTGTCTCACAGAGCCAGTTCCTGAAAGTCTACTCTATTAGCTTTGATATTAGATTGAAAACATACACCACCACACCATAAAATACAGCTCCACAAAAACATCTTTAACATCAGAAAACCTCAAGCTCTACAAACAATTTGGGCAACATTACCTCACACATATAAAACAACTGTTGTTCCAATTCAGTTCAATTAACTTGTTTTTTTTTTTTTTTACATTTTAAGAAAATTCCTTAGTCACACTGGCACATTCATTTGGGTAAGAAACATTAACATTAGGAAGAGATAAATTTGAATGTTAGTCAATCCAAAGATCAATGCAGAGCAAGCTATACCACTAACAGTACTGTTGAAGAATAAAGATTAATTACACGACCAGCTGTGGGAATATAAACATGTAACAGACACATGGTTTAGTTCTCTTTCATGCAGATTACAAGGTACATTTGTATTAATTCAGGCCTGGGTGAAACACTTGCCCCTGTCTGACTGGGCCAGAGACATCTCCAGACTCAGCCAGACTTCAGGGTGTCTTCAATGTAGTCTCCAGTAGATAAACACACACATCTGTGTGTTATCAGCCTTCTCTTAACATGGAACAAAATACACTTTCTCATAAAATTGACTGATAGGTTCAAATTATAGGTGCTGATTTGATATTTAAACATGTTGCTTGAATCTCCATAAAATACATAATACATAATACATAATGGTGAAATACATAATGCTGACTTTCAACAGGACACACTTCAAAGAGAAAAGTCAAAAATATCATTCATTGTGCAACTATTTTATTTAGAATAATGAACCTAATTGTTCCACATTTCCCATTCAAGGAGGGGTTTGGATCTGATCCACACTAGGAAAATGTAAGACACATAAACAATGAATTCATCCAGTCTACTGTATATGTCTGGCCTGTGGCTAAGTCCATGCACTCATGAGCCATGGTAAGAGGAAACGGAAGTGGTCACAGGAAGGATTTTTAATCTCAGGCTCACTGTTGCATGCCATAGAAATCTGTTGTATGGATTTATCAAGTTCTCCTGCTCATAAGGATGGCTTTTGTCGCAACTGCAGCTGGTCCATTACTGAAAAACACACTGTTTAGGTTTAATTAGAAAATTGCATGGCTCTGAATGGCTACTTTACAATGTTAATTATGAACCTGACACCTGAGGCCACTAGAGTACCATCCCTTTCAGATACCTGGACCATGGTATGGAGTTCAAGTCAGCCATACAAGCTTTTTTTTTTTTTTTTTTTTTTTTTTGGGGGTAAGCTTGTATTTAGATTTCAAATGGAATATTCATCAGTACCTGATGTTACTTACAGTAAGAATGACTGAATCATTTCTGACTCATAAAGAGCCCAGGGATTGGACTTAGATCAGGGGAGTCAAATGTTGACATGCAGACTAAACACACACAGAACAAATCACTTACACTACCACCCCCTATGAACATTCATGGTGTCTTTTGAGGTGGTGGAGGGAGGACTGACCTGGGACGCTGCAATTTAAGGAGGATCTGGCAACCTTCAAAAGGGAAGGCAGACAGCACACCTTAATTTAATAATCATCCGGAGCCTGGTTCTGTTTGTTTTTAATGAATAATACGCACGCAAAGTATATCTCAGGAGAAGCAGGTTTCTCTCACCAAGATAAGTTAATATTTATAGGTGATAGGCAAAATTATTGAAACACCAAACAATACATTGAAATGTGTTACCTGAAAAGTACTGTCTTGCAGTACTCAGAAGCCCAGGTTTTGTGCTGATTACACCGCATAAATAATTCTCGAGATCATGATTGCAAGGTGTTTCCAAATGGCATCCCAACAATAAATATCAGTAAAGCTCATCAAGGCAGGTTTTGGAGAATGCAAACCCATTAAATTTTCATTGTACAAATTCTATGCATTTGCTTTTTTCCTTCACAAGTAGCTGTTGTACAGGCATAATAAGCCTGTCCAAATTGGGCTTTTGTACTAAAATGAATGAATGAATGAATGAATGAATGAATGAATGAATGAATGAATGAATGAATGAATTTGAGTTTATTTATGTATCTCAGTTTCAACTCAATATTCAAAAGCACAGCCCATCATGGTTTGTTTATTGTGTATTACATTTTGTTCCTTGTGTATTAACAAGGAACCCAAAGTGTTCTGGATGATTACCCTGTTAGACTAAGTCCTGGAGGTCAGCTTGTGAATGTGAAACCAGTTTGTAAATGCAATATTGACTGTTCAGCCATATTCTCACAATTCTCAAGAGCAATAGCCATATTCTCAGGTGAAAATAGAATTCCATAAGATGCATGCAGAAATCATATATACATAAAAAATGGTCTTTCCACACAGTGAGAAAATGTTATTGGCAAATGATGGAAAAGATAAAGCATAAAACAAGAGCCTTTCAAGGCAATTCCGTAAAGTATTAGTGAGATATAATGGTTGATCAGTCAAAATGAGGCTCTTGGGGTGGAGGGCCATTGGAGATCATGTCCCTGTTCAATTTTCCCTTTTCAAACCATCTAAGACGCCTTTCTGTGAGAAACGTGACCGAGGCGACCTCAATCGAATGCCTTTCGCCCCACATGCAGTATAATTAAAGTGTGTTCCGCTTTGTTGTACATGTGCACAACACATTTCAAAAAATCAACAAGGCAGGGAATGAAGGGGAGAGGGAGTGCGTGTGTGTGTGTGTGTGTGTGTGTGTGGTGAGGGTGTGTGGTAGGGAGGGAGGGCGAGTGACATTAATTTTGAACAAGGTAGAAAGCAAGTCTGGAAAAAAGAGAAAAGGAATAATTACCCCCAGCTAGTTTACAAACAACAAAACAAATTTAGCTGATGAATTAACCAAAAGGCCAGAGTCCTTTTCTTTTGTTCCTATTTCCCAGGCTGTGCTGAAATGCTCAGTACCTCTGCCAAACGAGGCAGCCTCTGGCGTCCCATCATCCTCCAGTGTGAGTCTTCTGCCGCTCCCCCCACACCTCCCCGGCCCCCCCTCCTGAAAACAGGCCAAGGGATTACAGACAGACTCATGGGCTCAGGGACGAGAGTGTGGACCTGGTGAGCACATCTGAACAGACGTGGAGAGGCTGGAGTCCTAACGCAGCAGCGAGAACTGCAGAGCTTCAGCACCTGAGTGGGGTTTGGCAAGATTGGCACTGCAGCAAGAGGAGGTGGAAAACTGTGTGTGTGTGTACATGTATGTGTTCAAGTGTGTTTGGGTGAGTTGGGTAGAGGGTATGTGTATTCGCATATAAGATGGTTTTCTTAGTGAGTGCACCTTAACAGACAGAAAAGAGAGGCTATAGCAACTCTTTATAATTAGCAGCTCAAATCAGAATACACATTGGGCAGAAAAAAGAACTTGTGCAGTTACAGTGGCTTAACATTTGAGTAGCTTTGGTGTTTAGCGAGTTTGGCACTACAGCGAGGGGAAGCGGAAGCCTGTGTGTGTGTGTGTGTGTGTGTGGGTAGATGGGTTGGTGGCAGCTCTCTGTGTGGTTTGTGAAGGCAGAGTAGGTGCTGAATGATGCCAGTGGTCTGACATTGAGATGAAGATTAATAGCATGATGAATGCCAAGGCCCTTTACCAGCCATCATTAATAATGCTCCAAAATGAAAAGCATCCCTCCTGATTGGACCTGAGTCATCTGAGGGCAGTGGTAGGCACAGCGTCTGGCTGGTAAACGCAATGCTTTCAGCTGTGTTATAGCTACTGCACGTGTGCCACTTCCCTTTCACATTAAAATCTCAATTATTTCAGTCTATCATATTAATACATTATTAAAACAATTAATTCTGTCACTACTCTACTACCCTGGCCATCTGTTACTCTAAAACTCTTTATATACACCTGTGAGGTAAAGTCATTTGAGGTATGAGCTAAAAAACCTGGAGATTGTTCATATGGGCTTTGAAGAGGATATGGCAAGTTGAAGGAGTGATGTAGAATCTGTCCTAATACAAATTATCTGACATAAGCAGCAGGACAGACAACCACCAATCATTACAATTAAAAGCACAAACCACAAACAAGCAGTCAAACAGAGAACATTCACACTTTTTGGACACAAGCAGTAGTGTGTTTGTGTGAGTGTGTGTGCATGTTTTTACATGCGTGACTGAATGTGTGTGTGTGTGTATGTGCGAGTGTGTGTCAGAGAGAGCGATGAGTTATGCACTCTGTGTGAGGTATCTGTTGGGATGGAGACAGCACAGTGGGATTGGATCAGCGGTTCAGGGCCCTACGGTGGAGTGGAAGCCCTGCTCCTGGCTCCAGCCATCCTAATGTTGCGTAAAAATGAAAACACTGAGGGCCCTTCCTGTGAGTTTTGGTGGAAGTTATTAAAAAGGCATTCCGGCAGAGAGGACTGTTATCACTGCCTCTGATTTATCACCTTCCAGAGGAAAAGCCCACAAAAATCCATGAATTCCAGGTGTATTCCCTTTCGTGTTTCCCCTGCATGGAAATACAAGGTCTATTCAGCCTTCCTTCCCCCTTCCTCCTTTACCAGTGTGCTCTGTGGATTGAGATACATTACTTCATTATAATAATTAGGCCCTATTAATGTCTGGGATGGATATAAAAAGGCTTGTGAAGTCATGGAAATTGAACAGCAGCTATTACAGAAACAGAAAAAGAAAAAAGCTCTCTCTGGTCCCAGCACGTCTGTTCCAGGCAGATCTGTAGGGAAGCTTGGAAGACAAGCCCCTGTAAACTTTTGTTTTGTTTTCCACGGTTATGAAAAAGTTTGGAAATCATCTTCCTTTTTCTTTGCTTGGTCAGGAGCCTGCTCCAACCGGGACGCTAAATGTTTGATGCCTTTTTCAAGTGTGTCAAAAACTCGGTGCTGCTCTCTACAGTGCCTGATCACTGTGCCACAGACACCTGTGTTTAGCTCTCAGGAAGTAGGTTCCCCTAAGAAACCAAGCATTCCCCTTCTTTTAAAACAAAAACAAAGAGGTTTTATATATTGAATAAACAAACATAAAATATAAACTTTCAGAGGCTTACAAAGACAATGTCACATGTGTGTCCAGTCATATCTACAGTGCTCTAAACTAGCATGTATTTCAAAGAGTGACTTTTCTTCTTCCCTAGTTTGTAATTGGAAGTGTGATTTTCCTTAAATTTAGTAGGAAATCTGTTTAACGCAAATGGAAAACAGAGTACCTGAATATGGTGTTTTTTATTCCTAATCTTTATACTTTTAAATCAAGCATATGACTCACAGCTGTACAGCAGGTTTATTTTCGCAGTGTTCACCAGGGAATCATGCAGTACCGCTCACCTTCCCACTTCAAACACACCTGAGCAACAGCTCTGCCCAGCACAACTAACTACTGTTTCATAAACTATTTCCCTTTAAAAATATCTGGTTTATTTCAGTCACTCTATGGCCATTACCGATCAAAAACATTTACTGTCTTTAATGGAATATGCAATTCAATCAGAACAGACTAATCTTTAATCATCCGTGCTACTGTATTTTGGAATGAAAGGGATACATTCAAAACCATGTTTGCTTGTTTTCAATAAAATATAAAACACTCACAGAAACCTGTACTGTAATGTCAAGCCCGTTTTGACTGTATTGTCTGCCCCCTGATAGACACTAATTACATTTGACTGAGTCACAGCCATGGTTTTGGGAGGCAGAAGTAGCATGTCTTCTGGGTGATGCTATGCTATGTTTACATTTATACCATTTCATGCAAAGGATGAAAATAGGAAATTGAATAGAACTGAAACATTTTGCAGAATATGTACATTCAACTTCTACAATAATAGGCAGGTTATTACAAATCAAAGGTGAGAAGGTTTGTATCTCTGTACCTTAAGTGTCTGATCAATACTGCAAGGGGTTAAGCAGAAAGTCTGTCTAATTTAGTAATCTAGAGAGAATGAAAAAATGAGCTAGGTCCTTGTGGACCAGAGGAAGCTGATTCTAACTTAATTGGACAAATTGCTTCCTAAATCAATTTCTTCATATCTTTATGAAATAATTTCTTTAGGATAACCTATTGAAAGCCGCAGGGTAAGAACTGCACTAAAGTTGGCTCAAACTGCTATGTGCATTCAGGAAAAAACTATCTGTGGATACCACCAAAGCCAAAAACTTCCAGTCCCAACATGCCTGTGTCTTTCCCCCACATCCACATGTCAAGTGCCGTGATTATTCAGAGTGAACCTTTTCAGTAATCCTCAAGTCCAAGGATTCACAGAAATTAGCCTGGGAAAGAAGTCTGTTATTAATGTTTTCCCTTGCTCAGCAGCCTAGGGTAATGTATTTGTAGAGTCGTAGGACCTACATTTTTCCATATAACAGAAGCGAGGGAGGCACTTTTTCTCTCTGAGCAAAGAGAAATTGATATTTCAAAGAACAAAACAAAAGGGACTGTGGAGACATGGTCATGTGAGGCCAGGGCAATATTCTGTGTTTTGTATCTAAGTCTTTTTTTGACGAGGGTCCAAACACAACAAAGTTTTTACATGATGTGCGCACACTTCAGATGTAGGCAGACAAATGGGTAAATAAATGAATTAATGTCTTGAGATAACACAAAAGGGGAGGTTCACAAGTCAGGGAACTTTCAAAAACACACAAAAGACAACATGACCCTCCACTAGTGTGCTGTGAGATTTAGCCCATAATAAACACACACCCCAGTGTTAGTTTTCTTGTCCTTGCAGAGCAAGGATGATCAAATGCCTTGTGCTCCTGTGATAATACTCCACCTCTTTTGTGAAGGATCAGGAGAGATTATATGCTTTTCATCTTTGGGAAAATTCTTCATCACTGCTTCTATTTCAACTACACAGTTTTATATAAAAGTCTGAATCACTTCAACCATAGGTACTAGTACTCTAATTCACTGATGAATCTCTCATCTTTCGTTTTGTCCTCCATTTATTCGTTCTTCAAAAAGTACAGTACCCTTAAAGCGGACCACACTTCAGCATTTCTGAAGAACTGGGTTAACTATATGTTTGAAATACATTAACTACACAGATGTTGGTAACATTTCAAAACACCTCTACATGTCCCTGAAAATATGCAGTGAAACTGGTTATGAACCAGAATGCATAATCATGACACTAGATTTTTATTCTGTGAATATTCTTTAAAATTTTCATGCAATCTTCAGGAAGTTTAAAAGTATCTAAATGATTTAAAGTAGTTCCAATGAAGAGTTTGACCCAGGTCGAATTCTGAGTTAATAAAACAGTCTATTTAGCCTGGTTAGCATAGGACTTTTGCCAAAGTGTAAGTGCCCCTGAACAAAGATGTGCTTCTGTAGATGATGACTGGAGAGGCCATGCAGAATTTAACCTCATTCTGAAACAAGTGTTTGGAGAGAAGAGATGGGGGTGTGTACTTTTCCATTAGCAGGAACTTGCAGAGGTATTGGAGGAGACAGGGTCAACTGGAGAAATTAACTTACATTAGCAAAGAACTCTACCTCTGCATATGGTACAAGGTGGGAGTCAGCCCTGATTATTAGCAAAAATGACAATTTTCTGCCCTGTGTGTGAGTGCGTGTGTGTGTGTGTGTGTGTGTGTATGTTTATGTGTGTGTGTCTGTGTGCATGTGTGTGCATGTTTCATGTGTGACAGTGTTATTACTACATTTATTGTTGTTTACTCTTGTGTGGTCGCCTTTACAATAAAAGGTGATTTTTAGACATGTTTTTTTTTTCTTTTTAATTTGACTCTCAATTCAGCTATTAAGTCCTGCATAAGGAGCCTTGTGACATCAGACCCTGCCCTAATTGCTGTAAAGGTGTGAGGTGGATGATTAAGCTAATTGCCATATTAAAATCAGACAAAGAATCAGTAAAGTTCTTATAATGCACTGAGCCCTGTGATCTCAGAAAGGTTTTACACGGATAGATCTGGTCATAACATTAATACAACAGGGCACCTGTTAAATGTATACACTATTAAAATACATATTATGCATATATTATAGACATGCAAACCCTGTCTTTAACTCTGTGCACTAATTCTTAGTGTGATTATTAAAAACTACAATAAAGTTCCACTCTCTAGTTCCAGCATTCATTTGTTTCACTTATAACAGCGTGTTTTAAGTGTTTGTCCTTGTATCGGTTTGTGTGAGATGGCAAGACAACCACTTGATGACAAGGCCCTGGTTGGATCCATTGTGAACAATAGATGAGTCTCCATTAGCACAACATCTACTCTTTAAATGGTTGTCTTTTTGTATAGAATGTAGGCTTCCAGTCTTCCATACAAACCCTTTCAATACACTTACATTTGTTTCAAAAGCAGTCTGTTATGGTGTTTGTGAATGGTACACATCTGGAGTGGACCGCTGGCAGGTTTTTACTGCACGTGGAACACGACCACAAAACATTTTTATCACCTCCTTGTCCCAGCCCCCTCTCTCACCAGCTCTCATTAGCCAGTCGGGGGAAATGAGAATTCTGTAAAAGAAATGGGGAAAAAAAAAACCAAAGTATCATTAAACGCTATAAAAAATACACTTAGAATGACAAAAAGGCCAGTAAAACCAGGCTGGAAGAAAGCCAGAGAACCAATTTAATTCCTCCAGCTGCTCTTATGTACTCCTGCAGCAAATGACTTCTGTACAGGTCTATTTTCAAAAAGACAACAACATAAAACATATATTGCACTTATAAAACCTCTATTATGTGTGTATCAAGAAGTAATGGCAAGGAAACTTATCACAACTGAAAGCTACATGTTTTATTTCATTCAGACACAAAAGAGGGTTTATCTGAATAATACTTACAGAATAACAATTTAAAAAATCCCCAAGCATCAACCTGAAATCAACCTAGTCCTCTAAGAGAAATAATATCAAAATTTAAATAAGACATAAGATAACAGGTCTGGCCCCGGTCTTATAAAACAGCATTATAGCTGACAATAAGAGTAACTTTTTTACTCTGTTTGCTCTGAGTTGAAATTGATTAGCCCACTCAATTGTCGCAGCTGACAGAGTTTAATAGGACAGGTCTGTGCATCAGCCTCCTGGATGGCTGATTCAGGGCTGATTCATTTGGACCAGTGCAGCACTGGACCAGTGGCCCATGAAGTACACAGAAAATAGGCTTACCAAACGGTCAATAAATCCTCTCCATCCTTTTGGATGCTACAGTAAACAGAAACTTTGCAAAAAACAGAAAACGTGTAAGAAAATGTGTTTCTGAAATATTCGACAAAGAAGTGAACCATTTTGGCTTTTATTCTAGTTAAAAATGACCCTTGGGCTCTTTCTTCAATATGTCCTATTCATTTATTTTTATTTTTATTTAAGTGGGTGCACAATAAAATCTAAAGTACCTCTTGCCTCCTCACAAAATATTATTTCAAACATATAACCTTAATCAGTGAAGGTAGAGCAGAAAAAGAAGACACTTCACGAGCACCATAAAAATCCAGTGGTGTTTGAGGAGGCCCTTGGGATGCGAGAGTAGACCCTTAGTGAAAAAGCAGTTGTATCAGATTTAAAATGGCAAAGAGGGACAGTCAAAGTTCAGGCAAGGTTTTATTGTACTTTTTCATTCTCCGGTAAAATCAGTCCTCTCTTTCTGCACTTCAGGCCCCATGGGGTTGCTTTAGGCTGGCTGCCACTTGCGGCAGTCAGTCACGACCTGCCATTCAGCACCATTATTCTGACCTTTGACCTCAGACTGCTCCGGTCACAGACCAGATAAGGCATGCCTTCTTTGTTTCATGGGAAAGGTTTAGTTAACGTCAAAGAGTAAGGTGTATTTTTGGTGGTCTACATATTTGAGAAAAAAGTATACTTACTAATCTTTTTGTACATGCATGTAGGATAGTTTAAGATGGAAAAATTTTAATAAGTAAACGGGGACATTGTGGCAACTGATTTTACCAGCAGTCATGACTGAGGGGCCAGTTCCTGGATTCTATTCTGATGAAGACTGATACAGATGCAGACTGAACAACAAGTGGACAGTCTATGTTATTAACACAAATCAGCCCTGCTGCCTCACACTGGCTCAGAGAAAGTTACCCCTCACGTTGAGTTAGACTGGGTATTTAGGCCTAAAGCCTACAAATAATTAGTGTGCAATTTCGCTTTTGCCATGTGCTAGTCCTGCACACACAGCTATTCCATCGTGTTACTCATCTTCACATCATAAATACTTTTAGTCATTTGGCCATATCAGTACTTTCTTACAAACAAAACCAACCCTTGCGGTATCTCCCATTTGCAGAAATACACAGAGAAAACCATTAATTACTGTTCGCAGTAAACAGTCTAAATCCCAGAAACATGATCTGAAATAACACCAGTGTTGCTTTCCTGTTCATCATAAACTTTTAATGAGGACAGGAAGAATTTTATCTTGGATGAATTTATAAATATATGCATGTGGGTGTATTTTGATGCCAACTATGCTATGTTTTTTTAACAACTGAAAATTTCTGAAATATCTGAAAAACAGCAAAATTCTGCCACTGCAGAATAATAATAATAATAATAATAATAATAATAATAATAATAATAATAATAATAATAATAATAATAATAATAATTTGATTGAGGATTGACTGGTACACACACTAATGATGCCATAAACGTTGATAAGAGAAATACACACTCAGATACTCCTCACTATTGCATAAACTGAAAAAAGTTCACTCCATTTTCAGACACTACTTCATCCTAAATAGCCACATTTTCAACTCCAGGAATGGAAAGCCACAGTATCTGCAGGTATTTGCTCCAACCACACACTACACCACCTGGTTTCACTAATTATCTCAACTCCTCGACTAAGGAGTAACCAGTTCGTGATTTCAGGTGGTGTAGTTTGGATTGAAGAAAATACCAGTTGACACAATGGCCCTCCAGGACTCGAGGTAAACATCCCTACTGTAAAAACCACTCAGTGAGCCAAAGTCATAAACAAGTCATAAATAGACTGAAGAAGGACAAGCAAACTAGAGTTGAACAAGAGCTTAGATCTGGTACATCAACTTTTATTTATGCAATGCTGTTTTTTTGTTTGTAATTAATGTACTTCAGGAGGATGTTTTTGCACTGAACTCATTAGTGTTTCTAGTTATTAGTGTGCTTGCCTTCTGACATAAATGCTGCATTGTATTCCATAAACCGTGTTCCTCAGGGTCATGTCTCAGTCTTAGTCTTAATTTACCAATTACCTGTCTTTAAAGCAGATGAACCAGCCAGTCACCATGGAAACCACATGGCCTGGTGGTTACTGTTGCTATTGGTGATCTCCATGCCTGGCTGAAAGGCATCATCTTCATTGATATCCGTGGTGTCCTGTTATCCTGCATGAATGTGCAAAATTAGATTGGGCAGCATGAAAGTAGGTCTGCCTGCTGAATCCTTTTCCTGTCCTTTCCTGACTTTGCTGTTTTTAAAAACAAGTTTGATGCAAAGACAAAAACTAAGATAACACTATGCAGAACTACCAAAAGGAGAAGTGACTGTCTTTCTCTGTCATTCCTATATTGCCTGTTTTCTCTCTCATTCTCTTCTTTTTCCCTTAAAACAGATGACACACAGCAGGTTCTGTCCTTACAGTAGGAATGAAGGAAGGAGACACAGGGAGAGACATTGGGTAATGGTTTTGTTCTCTGTCGTTCCCATTTTGCCTGTTTTTTTGTCTCTTTCTTTCCCTCTCTCTCTGCAGTCGTTCCAGGCCTGTGCCATTTTGGCTCCCAGCTCATGGTCCCGGAGGAGCAGCAGAGTAACGGTAATACGGACCATCTGACACCTGTCAAAACAGCCCTGTTAGTCAAGCGATGAGGCCTGTCAGCTCACAGGGGCTGGCTCCCCTCGCCTCAGCCCCACTCCCTTAACCCCCACACCCCGCCGCCTGTCACTGCAGGCAGGCCAGAGTGCTGTTTCCTCCCAGTTCTAACCACCCCCCCCCATCCCATGTCGGAAAGGTCCAAATCCCATCTCCATTAATGGCTGCATGTGAAAAGCATGTTACAGAACCCAGCACATGATCAATTCAAGATCTGAAAGATATACATCTCCTTGCAAAGCATGTACATGTATAAATGTTTTTTATTTTCAGTCCACACGTGTGTGTGTGTGTGTGTGTGTGTGTGTGTGTGTGTGTGTGTGTGTGTGTGTGTGTGTGTGTGTGTGTGTGTGTGTGTGTGTGTGGTTGGGTGGGGGGTGGGGGTTTGGTGGAATTATATTTTGAAACAATTGAAGAATGGAAAAATGCCCATGATGTTTAGAAGGTGCTGGGCCACCAACACCCCAGGCCTCAGGGTCATGACAGTGGAGGCAGAAGTTTGGGCACTCTCCCATTTTTTCCAAAAAGCAGAACGTAAGTATTGCTCTTTTTAATCAACTGGGTAGCAGCACTGACTTGGAGAGTTGAGCATCAGGAACTGTCAAACTTTGTCAGGAACTGTACATTATTGATTGTGAGGGGGGTTCAGAGGAAACTGGGGTGGGACATGCTTTTTTATTGTTGTGTGATTGAAGGCTTTTCTTAAAATGATCCAGCAGAGGAGTATGCTTGTGTGTTTTGGATCATTTTCATGCTGCCTCACCCAACTGAGCTTCAGCTTGACACCACTGACTGATCTCACACTGTCTAAACATTCTCCAGCAGAATTTTCTAATACAGAGCAGAATTTATGGTTCCTTCAATGTTAGCAAGCCATCTCAATCCTAAGGCAGTAAAGTATTCAAACACTATGGCACTAGCACCACAATGCTTGACCATTTTTGGAAGGTCTTGCTTCAGATGCATGCATACGTACATACATAATGGGGCCCATGGCACTCCACTCATTTGACCACACAACATTCTTGAACTCTCTGGGACCATCCAGGTGCTTTTTTCCCAACCTGACACAAGCATTCATGTTTTTCTTAGTGCGCAGGGGTTTCCGCCTTGCTAGTCTGCCATGAATGCCATCTTTCTGATGCTAGAGCACTGAGCACTGACCTCAGCCAAAGCAAGAGAGGCCTGCATATCCCTGGATGTTGTTCTAGGGTCCTCTGTGACCTCCTTGACGATTTTACGCCTTGCTCTTGGAGAGATTTTGGCAGGACAGCTGCTCCTGGGAAGAATCACTACTGTCCGCAACTTTCTCTTTCTTTCTTAGGAAAATATGGCTTTGACTGCGGTTTGGTGGAGACTCAGTGCCTTAGAATTGCTCTGTAACATTTTCCAGACTGGTAGGCATCAACAGTCCTTTTCTGGAGGTCTTCAGGAATTTCTTTCAATCATGGCATGAAGTGCATCTAGAACCAGTGTGCTGATAACTTCACCCCGATGATATGGGCCAAAGTTAGTCTGATTTATATTGAACAGGGCTGCCCCAAACGAGGCTTGAATTAAATTAGCTGAGCATAATTTATTATTTAATTGGGTTCAGTTAATTAAGAAGGCAGTACCTATGCCTACATAACAAGGAAATGCCATCCTGCCTGATAGCAGCATGTTTGATTACCTTAAACACCAAACAAATAAAATAAGAGATCTGTCCAAATTTAATGTGAAAAATGTGGCAAAATGCAGGGGGATAAATACATTTCACAGTATATATGCATTAGGTTTAACATTCATATGGGGTACAATTTATTGGTCACCAAAACAGAACATCCTTTACAAAGATGGCCAACATTGTATTTTATCTTGTGTTTTTTTTTCCTTAACAAATCCCTGATGTCGTTAGCTGGCAATCAAAAAAATTTTTTAAGGATGTCCCTTGCATTCAACCAGCATCCACAAAATCCTCACTCCAGTGATCCAGTGGTCAGTGTATTTATCATGAATGTGGCATTGCTTTTCCCTGAGCCTCACTTAGACGTTGCTTACTAGAACACCGGAAAATAAAAAGAGGCTCACATTAAGCTGAAGAATTTATTTATTATTCATGTGTTATTAAAAACATGTGCATGATAATCTTTTATATCCTGCTTATTAAAAGTGCTAGAGACTGTGTCTGCAGGTCACATGGTCTGAAAACCACCACCAGAGAGAAGCAATTGTTTCCACCGCGAAACAGTTGGATTGTAATGAGACCCAGGACTCATCCCCTTTTCTGTGGAGAAAGAGTTCCTGAGCCGGTTGATTTGTTTCTTTGACTGGCCTCCTTAAGCCCTCCTCACAGTTCACCAGCCTAAGATATGCACGCCTTCAATGAAGCATTGCAGATTCAAAAGGAGCAACATCTGGAAAAGCAAATCCCACAATGATGGGACTATTCCAACCAAACGGACGATCGCACATTATAGGAATGATGTGATGCCCCCACAGTTGAATTAATGAGCAGGAAGCGGTACTGAAAATGTCCTGGATGTGCTAAAGCTGTATCTTGTCTAGACTCGCTGACAGAAGAGGGCTTTGGGCCTGTTATTAAAAATTGAACTCTGTTCCAAACAATGACGTCAACTGGTCTGCAGATCAGCCGTGTTACCCTTAGTCATGGGGAGAGTCATTAGATTAGACCTTCGGCCTTACCAGAAGGACATAAATAATAGTGTTTCAAGAGGACACATCTGTAATATTATATAATAACATATTGTGACACATGGCTGTCAGTGCTGAATGGACTTGGCTGACCCTTCAGTTGATCCCCACTTGACCATCTGGTTACCCAGGGAGGGAGGGATTTTATCACCAGGGATGTCTGTGTCTTTTTGTTCAGCGGTGACTCCTGTTGGTTGATTTGAGCACCCACTGGCAGTCTGCTCCTGCAGTAACAGTCTTTACATGAAGTGTTTTTTTTTTTTCAATTGTGTCTATGAAAACTAAGGTTTTGAATTGTGGTTAGGAAGAAAATGGTGCCTGACATTATATGTGTCAGTGGGGAGCATGTGATTTTCTGCTCCTTCCTTGATAGACAGCAGATGTTGCAGCAGTCAGCATCTCTGAGTATGAGTGTGCTTTTTATTCCTTATCAGACTTCCTTATAAAATACAAGATAAAATCATGACATCACACATTGTAAAATGTGTGTGAATTTCACATTGAGGATCAAATTCTTCCATGGTGGATCAATACTGTGTAAGAGAGTGGAAGACCAGTGCCTTCGCTTCTGGGTAGAGTGTTTGTGTCAACTCCCAGCATGGGCAGACAAGCAGATTTGATTTCAAATACTTTACAATCAAACAGTCAGTTACAACAGAGTATCAGTGTGAGATCTGTAAAGGATTTCTTTCTTTTGGAGGGGGTGCATACAGCAGGGTGATGATTGTGTGCAGGTAATGACAGGCAAACCCAGAAATGACAGTACAAACACATTCTCTCTGGCGAGGTGAATGCACCCACCCATCAATTCTATTTCCCAACCCAAAGTACTTTGATGTTCAGCAAATGTCACTTTCCTGTAACACCATGAGGTGAAACGCTTCTACATTTCAGTTACATTAAGGTACCTGTGTTCCCATTGCCAGGTAATTGGAATTCAATGAGAGAGCAGTTAGAGATGAGAAGCCAGCAGCTCTCGGTTAGACAGAAATGTGTGGGATGGGATGGGGGGCGGGGGCAGCTTGCAGCATCATTAAACCGCGAGCAACCAAGGGGATAATAGGACCAATAAAAATAAAAACAGCTCCACATATCAGTGGCAGAAAATAGCTGCCATTACCACAATCAAAAGTTAATGATGTTTCATAAAATGCCATTTAGCGAGATGAAGAGGAGCCAGCTATGCCATCCTGAGTTTTTTCTTTTTTTCCCTGGAGGCTGACAGGAGGAAAGGATGTGCTGTGCGTTCACTCTCTTGGACATGAGCTGGATCTTTTTTAGTGTAGAAGATGGCGGAGGACACTGGGGGTGAACTTGTCAGTACACTCTGACAGGTGTCCATGATTTGCTGCCACGAGGTATGGCAGTTTTACATCGCCTAATGGTCACAATAATGGTTTACCCTGATATTTCCGTTATTACATCATCATTTCTCATGGTTTCTGCAGTGACCTGACCAACAATAATATGTTTAAAATGTGCTTTTGTTTAATGAGAGGCATGCATATCTGCAAAGCTGGAACTCTTTGATGTATGAATTGCTCTGCAGTCAAAACATTAAAACATTAAAAACACCTTGTATGTCCACAAACATGACCTCTCAGGAAATTATTTTAAAAATCCTATATTACATTATATATATCATATTACCCATTTTAACTAAATTGCATTAAATACCTGTGTTATTACATGGTGAATACTTACATTTTGAATAAGTTAATTAGTTGCAGAGTCAGTTACAGGACATAACCTATTATTTTGATGATATTTATTTTTGCATATTATAGGTGTCTGCTTAGGCTATGATGTGATTAGGCAAGGCAATTAGTTGGGCAGACTCCCCTTGTTTTAATTATATATTGCATATACACATATTACAAGCATTTCAGAATATGTGTGTGTGTGTGTGTGTGTGTGAGAGAGAGAGAGAGAGAGAGAGAGCGAGAGAGCATGAGTGTGTGTGTTTTTATGATAAGTGTCTGTGTGTATGTGCTTGTGACTAGGTGTGTGTCTATATTTAGGTTTTGAGTGTGTGTGTGTGTGTGAGAGAGAGAGAGAGAGAGAGAGAGAGAGAGAGAAAGAGAGAGAGAGAGCATGAGTGTGTGTGTTTTTATGATAAGTGCCTGTGTATTTGCTTGTGACTAGGTGTGTGTCTATATTTAGGTTTGAGTGTGTGTGTGTGTGTGTGTGAGAGAGAGAGAGAGAGAGAGAGAGAGAGAGAGAGATGAGTGTGTGTGTTTTTATGATAAGTGTCTGTGTGTTTGTGCTTGTGATTAGGTGTTTGTCTATATTTAGGTTTGAGTGTGTGTGTGTGTGTGTGTGTGTGTGTGTGTTCATGTAAGTCGGTATGTGAATGTTAATATGCATTTGCATTTGTGTGTATTCTTTGTGTGCATGTCAATATGTGTGTGTGTGTGTGTGTGTGTGTGTGTGTGTGTGTGTGTGTGTGTGTGTGTGTGTGTGTGTGTGTGTGTTGTGTCTTTATTTGTGCATTCCTGTAATATTCACCAAAGGTGATTGGCTTGTTCAATATCCCTTAAGCTTGTGTGATTGTATTTTTGTTTTGTTCTAATATGGGTGGGGCACATGGGACGCAGAGAGACCACATTTGGCTGAAGCCAGAGGTTACTGAGGGGAACTGGCCCTTTTCCGCCTCCCTGTTGCTCTGGCTAGTGAGGCAAGAGAACAGTCCGAACGCACTAACTTCATCCAAAACAAACAGGTGCAGTTTCTAGACTCCAGACAGCTCATTAATTCATGTGAGTCAGACACTCAGAGGCACATATTAACACATATTTTTTTGTTCTAGGTATAATTTACTGGTTAAATTACGAAGTCAAAGGTAGCACATGCTCAGAGAATTCTGCCTCACTGATGGTGTGCCAAGAATTACACATACAGGTAATGAACAAAAATGGAAACTCCAGCATAGAGTCACTTTATAATTTATTTAGCTATTTTGATTAAACTGGATGCTTTCACCCCCAGGTTGTAGTAAACTGGCCTGCATTTACTCACTTGCTTTGTCATGCATGTTAAGCTGATGCAAAGATCTTAAAACTTGAATTTCTTTCCACTGTTGCCCTCAGTTGAAGATGTTTCCTCTTCCATTCCACTGCTGCTTATGAAAATGAGACAAGTTGAGCTTTGAGTTTTCCAATAAAGCATCTGCTAAATGTGCCCCTACAATCACTTATTTTTCAAACTCACTTCTCTCTCCTTTGCAATGTTAGACATGATTATATCCAATCAGGCATGTCCATCAATATTATACATTATGCATGCTGGTAAAGTGCTTGCTTTATGAATAGGCAAGTCATACCTGTGTGGTTGCCTTACACCTGTGTTTTAGCCTTTGCCTTTATGTACATGTTATCCTTCCTTCTTTTCACTCAAATGTTTCTATTTCTTTCCTCTCTACCTTTGTACATCCTGTGCCTATCATAGTATCAGTTTGACAGCATGGATGCATTTACTAACTACTGAAGCTCATTTGCAGAGTGTTTCTGTGAGTAAACGGGCCTCTTCCCTCCAGATACTTGGGCATAATAGAGTTTTTCTCCCTCCACTCCTTCTGGCTTTTTTTGACTTACTGCCTGGAACAGCTATTTATGGATATCCTGCTGTTTAACAGTCATACCCACCCGCCAATTTGTTCACCTATCTGTTTCAATGTTTGTCATATTATAGGACAAGAATTTTAGCTTGAAAACCTGCCATCTTTTATTGGTGGCTGCTCATGAAGTGCAACAGAAAATTTTCCTCCTCACTGTGTCATTCTTTCGACAGGCTTCAGAGCTTCACAGAATTATATCCTACCCCCTCTCCCCCCTCTCTCCCCCCACCTTGATGTTTTCAAGATAAGCTGATGCTTATATTACCAGATTTCAACCTGTCTCACAAAACATTTTTTTCTGCCATTTTAACAGCTGCGCTTGGAACTCAAAAGACCTTTAAAATATCTGACAATTGCATCATTTATTTCTATGGTTCTGTTTGGTGACAGTTCCCCTCTGCATTACCCTGGCCTCATTAGAGCAGGGCCTGCTGGGAGAGGAGCTCAGCATTGTCCAAAAAACCTGTCTCCCCCCAAAGCTCACCCCCCAGGAGTGGTTTAAACATTTTCCACCACCCCCATCGTTTGACCTCCCAGATTATTTGGCAGATGTGAAGCTTGTTTTTCTTCTTATTCAACTCTCAAAGGGAGAAAAAGATTCAACAACAAAAATATAGCTTCCTATGATCATCATGGGAGGATAATAAATATTTTATTCTATCTGAATGTTTCAAACCATTAGCCAACTATTTTGGACCAGACATATTCACTGCACTGGATGTTTCCATTATTACTTGGGAGCTGAATGTCATTACCTTTTCTACATCTTAACACTGTTTACTAAGCAGTTCTGTCAAAACTAAAATATATGTATTTCACATGAACAGAATGTATGTGATTCCTCTATCAGGGTGTGTTGTGACTGTTCATATCCTAACACACTTGTTTTTGTTGCCATACGCACATGTGTGATGTTAATGAGGAGTGCATGGCCCTCAGTGTATGAATGAAACAGTAGGTATGATCTGAACTCTGTGCTGGGACCCATTGATCTCTTTTGGGCCCAAACAACCCCCCCCCACCCCAATCCTATTCCTCATCTCCCATTTCCCTCCTCCCAATGGAGAGAGGATGGCTTCAAGTTCATTGTGTAACTTGGATGTGTGTGGGGGAAGTGATTTTTATTTTATTTCCTGAGGTTCACACTTCTATTCTCCAGTATCCCTCCCAACAAGTGTCCATTAATTAAACAACCACAATGCTTTGCTCAGCAGCCTAAACAGGCCCCCTTGATCACTGTGTCTTTTCCAGCTGGCCTTTTTCTCCCATAATCCAGCTAGGGGCAGTGGGAGGGGGTTGAGAAAGGGGGTTCTGGATGCTCCTGGAGTGATAGAGCACAACTGTGTGATGCATGCTGTGTTTGGTCACCTCTACGCTGAGGCATTACCTACAGCGCTGTAGTGGGAACACTGTGTTCCAGTCCAGCCTTGTTTTCCAGCTCTCTTCACTGTGTGTGAGGCTCTGTTGATTACACAAATGATGGCCTAATTAAGCTCTATAATCACTGGAGAGAGGATAGCAGACTACACCAGAATAACAGACTATACATCACAGATTGCATTATTAAGTGTATAAGGGCTGGCTGTAATGTTTAAAAAGCAAATTGACTGTGAGAGGTTGTATTATTTTTCTGATTATGAAAACAGCCATACATTTATTTATTATTTGTCTCTGTGAACAATTGTCATTCATATGCACTTTCATTGTATGGGTCTTGATTGGATGTTAAAAAGTGCACCTCTAACCACAAGTTATAGGAAGTAAGCTTGTTTATGCTAGTATTTTATATTTATTTTTATATATTTACCTGGTTAAATGGGAATTCATTTATTCATTTCACATGTATTCCTGCTAAAAATATATGCAGGGCATGGAATGAGGGAATCATTTATTGTGTAAATCTGAATGGAATATTTTCAATGGCAAGTGACACATTTCTAGTGACATTCAAATACTCCCACATTACACCAGCTATACTAGAATAAAGCCTTCTTTCCAAATTATTTTCTTATTTGTTTGACGAGTAGGTGGCAGAATTGGATCTCAAGCTAGTAAAATAATTTTAGAGCAGAAAATATTACCCTTGTGAAGTTAGAAGTAAGATGCATAACATACATTATATACAGTATGTATCATTGTAAAACAATCAAAAATAGATATGTTAATTAAAATAACCTCTTAATCATAATGATATACAGAGCTCTCTCTTTACTTTTAATAGGCATGCATATTTTTTTGCGAGTGAAGTGACAGGAGGAGTTTGCTGCCGTGCTGACGAGCTCACTCGCTGTCTGCTCTGAGGTAATGTTCCATCACTGCATCTGTGCTAATTTCCATCTGCCTGTCACATTTAAACATCTTTTACCATCTCTGCCTTTGTATCTTTGATTCATGTCTGGCAGCGATTCAATGCAAATCTCGCAGCGCCTGCATAATTTTAGAAATCAAATGTGCTTTATGGATTAAAATGTAATTTGCAAAAGCTAATGAAAACTCCTCAGCATAAAGAAGCCCCTTTATTGGATCTGCGCTGGGGTGGTGTGTAAACATCAGCATGGTATCCATGCCATTAGGCAGCTAGCTACCTTTTTACAGAGACAGAGAGTATGGGGGAGAGCCACTGTAACTGCCACTCATACTCTGAAGAACTGGGAACAAACTAGTGAGATGCCAATAACAAAAACCATTAGTTCTAACTAGTAGTTGTATATTTACTTAGCTTGTTTTTTTTTAATTAAATAATTATTACTCATATTTTCAAGTTCTTAGTTCTAAAGTCAGTTATGGGTCTAATAACAGCCTTCATGAGGTATCTACATTAGAGATGCATACATTTTAATCTATTCTTTGACACATAAAATCAGATGAACATTACATTATTTACATGTTATATGTTTAAGAAATTTATAAAAATTTGATTTTGAACAACATTGAACCACCTTTTTAAATCTGGTACTTTTTACAGATGATTTGAAAGCATATGCATTTTAATAATGTTAAAAGAAGTGGCAGTTTTTACTTGATTCCTCAGACTCAGAGGTTCTTTTCTCACATGCAGTAAACAGGCAATGTGTGCACTGGAACATTACTGTGCTTGTGTATCATGTAGAGATCTATTTGTAGATCCACCTGCCATGCCTCTGAATGTGAGTAAGTGAATGACAGCATATTTATGTCAATTAACCATGGTGTCTGGTTAAGTATACCCATAACAAGACGCTGTCACATTTGCTAAAATGAAGACGGATTCCATGTCTGCTTGCAAAAATCATAGTCTATATCTATGCAGTGTGCTCAGGATTATTTATATTTTTCAGATCCATTTAAATGTGCAAAGCCAGCAAATGTTGACATGCATTGTGTTGTTTTTTGTCCTGTTCTGTCACATTTTGTATCTTCTGTTTCCCACACAGAGTTACTAGGGGAAGATTTACGACTCATGGAAGGTTCAGCCATGACACAAGGAATGCATGCATTGATATATATGCGGGAGCAGATTTAAGACGGAGCACTTGTGCGTGAGGGTGGTCTGGGAGATGATGGGGTGGGGGTGTATGAGAATACTGGGACATGCAGCAGGTCCCGTCTGACTGGCGCGGGGTCTGGGCGGCGTTTTGGGGGTGGAATGTGTTTCACCACAGTCTTGAGTTGATTTGTGTCTGGGAGGAAAAAAAATGCAGGAATCACAGAGAAGACACGTACCAGTGCCATAAGGACAGGACGTCACACTGCTCTCTATACAATACTGTTAGATACAGCTAGAGCAACATCATATTTATTTTAATATCTTGTGAAGTATAAAAATTAAAACAAACATAAATTCATATTGGTAATGAGGTATAAATGTATATTTAAAATAAATATGAATTAATATGGCTTGTGAGGTAGCTATATCATTAAAATACTATATATATATATATATATATATATATATATATATATATATATATATATAAATATAAAGTAGAAATGCCTTTAAAAGAAATGCAGCACTTTCTATGTATGTGTTGTTCTACATGTTAGGAACAGAAGTAACATTGGCCGTGAAGAGCACAGTGAGGGCTGTTTTTTTTGCTACTTATCAGAATTAAATTGATCAATCAGCATGGCTGATTCTACAGTTACCTCATCTCACCTCAATGAATGGTTAAAGAGCATGTACTGGTTATCATGACCGGTAAAATTTTTTGTCATAGAATGCCAGTTCATTTATTTTTCTGCACAAGAATCCTGTATCATTTAGTATGAATTAACATTAGCCTGCCTGGTCTTGGCTGCTCTGTGCAAAACATAGAATGGAAACTCATCATCATTAAAAACCTATAAAATGTGATGTCAAAAGTCATTCTGAGGATCCCCAACTTTTTTCCCAACTTTTTCTCTCTATGCTAATTTCTGAGTTAAATGTTGATGTTCAGCCAGGCTGAAAACAATGTGTTTCCCATGATGTAAAACCAGACATGGCATCCATCCAGGATAAGAAATGAGATCTGTCTTGGCATTTGACATTAATTTAATCATCAAAATTTGAACCTCAGAACCTGGAAGCAAAACAAGAGTATTGATTTAGGCAATCTGGATGAAGAGCTATCGCTGTTAATGTTTTGCTGAGATGCCTCTCTGCTGCCCTTTGAACCATCTCCAGCTGGTTTATGACCGTAGGGGACCGATCGAGGCTAAGTGTATGCTCACCATGCACTGATGAGCATTGCTAAGTGTTGCATTTTATGCACCATACACTTAAAATAAAATGTTGATAAAGTTGTTGCCATGGGGATGGGCTTTTATGGGTCAGGGCACTCACAGGGGTGTGAAAGGAGGGTGTTTTTTTCATGACCATCTGTCTCAGGGATGGGTTGGTTGGCGTCAAATGCAAGAGGGTGTGACATTCCTGAGACTGATTACATCACCCGAGCTCATCTTCACCTTGCAAATGTGGCTGGGGATCTGCAACCTGGGGCTCATGTTCATGAAGCAACTCAAAGTAAGCGTGCTGATCTGGGATTATTTTACAATTAGGATTCCACTCCCCATATCATGAATGAAAATTGATCCTAAGCCATAGTATGCATTCATAAAGCACGGCTCATCTGTGATCTCTAATGAGTTCCCATTGTCAATATCTTAATCTTATACATTATGAGCTAAAAGCCAAAAATGATCCTAGATTCTGGCCCCTATTAAAAAAGTATCCCAGAGTATGAGTGCAGATCTCGGATCAAGTTCTCTGCTATCTGTATCCTAACCTTGTACATTGAGTTGAAAATCAAACCAGCTCACAGGTCATGCCCTGTATTCATCAGGCATCTCAGAATGTCATGATCTAGAATCAGCTTTCCTCTATCCATAAACATATCTCATTCATTGTCTAGTGAAAAGCTAAACTGATCCTGGATCAGGGACCATATTCATAAAGATTTTCAGAGACCTCTGCAACAAGCATCTGTACACAGAATGTCATGTGCACTGTGTGTTTTTTTCCCAGCAAAGACTCCACTGGAATAGATTTGCAGTGACTGTTACTTGTGAGCTGTAACTGTCCTGTACATAGTTCACATTTTTTTACATTTAGTTGTCCTCATTCTTTAGAAACATTGTTCGCAATTTTGTCTGAATACTGATCGAGGATCAAGTTTCCACATCCATCTCTTGTGCAGTATACCTTACTGAGATTCTGTATAAATATGTACCTTGACCTGAGTTATCTGTCTGAAGGAAAGCCATCATGCTGAAGACAAATGATGAGCATTTATCAACAACCACTGGGGAAATGAAGAATTAGAAATACAGTCAGTCTGCCTAATCCACAGGTTTGGCATCCACGGTTTTGACCAACCGCGGTTCGAAAATAGTTTTTTAAAAATTCCAGAATGCTCTCGGAAAAGAACATTTGAAATTCCCGCACACAGTGTATGCTAGAATGTTGTAGCCAGTATGATTCACATAGGTTTTAGTAATTCTTAGTGGTACATATAGGCGAGGTTTCAGGTTATGAACACGTATAGGGTAAAATTACATCATTTTATATGTGTCTTGAGCATCTGAGGTTTTTGCACATCTGCAGGGGTCCTGGAACCATATACTATGGATAAGGTGGGCTGACTGTAATGGAGAAGTTTTCACAAAACTGGTCTGGGATCAGTTTTCCCATTTGTCTTATACTGGATAGAGTTAGGATATTGAAAGAGGAAAACTGGCCTCGGTAATTGCCTCTATTCTGAGAACCAATATGAATACAGGCATTGGTTGTCTCCATCACATCTGGAGCACAGTTCAATCTTTTGGCAGCCCTAGTGGGGGGCAGCATGGGAAGCAGGAGAAGGGGGTTTGGGTTGAGCAATGGGGGTAGGATGACCCCATTCACTTCAGAGGATCCATGTAAACCCCACTGGCACTCACACAAGAGTTCAAGATCATAAAACATAAGAATGTAAAGGGAGAAAAAAAACAGGGTCCGCTTCTCAACACTGAGAAGAACCACACACCTAAACAGTTCCATGGCATGTTGTCAGAGTATTGACACACTAGCCATCCTACTGTCTTCCTCTGGTGGTAATATAACCCACTTATTTTACCTGTTGTCTTTTTGGTGTCGTGGGTTGTTTATTTGAAAACTGGCCATGTTGTAATCGGAGGAACAGAGAGAGCTGCAGGCATGGGGAACCCCTCTCCACCCCAGGCTCATTCGTCCTTGTCAGTGGGGGCCTAGCGTGTAGTGCTTATTTGGATATTCTCCCTGATGAAAATTCCACATGTGCCACATCAGATAGCACCCCCCATGCCTCTAATGCACGTCTCAACATGGAGGTGACCCAGGCAAAAGACCGCACACACAACCACAATGTTTCCCCCTTCACCTCTCCTTGATATGTTTAATACATTTGATATGTTTAATTGATTAAGCCTGCATTTATGATTTTACTTCAACATTTTTTAAAGCTATTTTTTTCATGGTCAAGAATCAAATTTACACTAATGAGTTTTGCAAAATTTCTGAAAGAAAAAAACAAGCCCCATGGCTGAATGAGTTTATTCATTTCTAATAAGACAACCATTAATCAATGTCTGTAAAATGTAAGGTTCTGAAATTATTTTCTTACATTTTCTAAACAGTATTTTTATTTTTAAACGTGTTTCATTTAACAGCAAATCCAAGTCTACAATTTCGAGAATGAGATTGGGTCTATGAGATACTATTCTGTCGGAAAAGGAGTCTCAATCAATGTCAAAATAACAGTAGGCCCTATTGCTGAAGAATATATATTTTTCAGCTGCCATTAAAAGTTAATAACCATGGGGAACAACGAGGCAAAGCCATTCATTGAACAGAAAAACACACACTCACACACACACACGAAGGATGACATTGATAATGTTATCTTTCATTCAAAGGGAACATTTATTATCCTTGTCCAAGAATTCATTTCTTCTTCATTCATTTTCAGGAGTAAAATATAAATTGATCTATTTTGTGGCATGTCTTGAGAGGGTGATGATGCTGAGAGTGCTGTTACAGGACTACCTTTTAAAAGATTTGACCACAGGACACAAAGGAAGTGATCGTTGTTAACATTATAAAGTATTGATCGGTTTACTTTACTCCTGAGGCCTCTTCTATATGCCATTACTCATACAAGACGTATAGCCAACATCTGCACTTGTGCAGAGGCTCAACTGTCACTGCTGTTTATGTGATATGATCTTACAGCAAATTTTATTATACCCACAATCAAATCTTGTGGGTGGATGGGGGGAGGTCATGTAGTAGGCCCCAGATGTATTTTAGACAAGCGGTGACAAGAGTCTGACAACCTTGCGAGTATCGTGGGGGAAAGAGGGGGAACTCACACAAAGAAAAGAAACGGTTTTAGCCGTACCGTCAGAATCAATTTCCTGTCCTGTGGATCGCATTGCTTTTTAATGAATTGCGATCATTGACTGTTGCTTTTGGAGATGTGGGAGGGGCTGGTGGGGGTTTGGGGGGATTGACCTTGTTTGAAGAAAGAAATTAATCACCTAATCAGGGCAGGGCTGGGTGTCCGGAGGAACGGCTGCCTACTGTGGGTCAGTCCTTTCATCTGCTCTCAGCTGAACCCCAAAAGCCTTAAAAATATCAATAGCCAATGGGAGATCCATCATCAGCAGTGAGTCCAATTGCTCCAGCCTGATTATTTATCCATTTTTGTTTGATGTCGTCAGGAAGACAAATGGAGTGAGCAGTAGCCTTTAGACTGACTGGTCTATGGATCTGTCTGTTGACACATCAGTCTGGTGACTTGATCTGGTTTTAAGTCTGTGGTTGTCATACATTATTATGTCTTCACCACCAAAAATAATTTAATGCAGTTGTGATTATTTACATTTTATGACATTTATTTAATATCTTTGTAAAATATTTAAAGGCCCCATCCAGCAAATTTTATTTCCTATGTTTGCTGGAAAAAATAATGGAATGAAAGTGGAGAGTAGTTACATTGGAATAGGTAGCTGGAGAAAAGCCCTATGGTTTTAGTCTGAAGATCAGAAATTGCTAGCAAGCCATTTTATTTTGAACACTGGCTTAGAGGAGATGGGTGCTGCCACATTTAATACCAAAATAATAACCAGAACATTTTTGCATTTAGATTACGGATTGAGTTTCAATGGGTGGTCACTGCCTAATTGAACAAATTTATCTTATGTGATAGAAGCCTTGTGGTGTGGTATTGATTCCGGACAGCAGCCAGTTAGGCCAGGAGCACCCTCCCATGAGTCATGTCCATGCGCTTTCAATTTGTGGTCTGCAATGAGAAAATATAAGCATCACTTTACTCAGATAAGAACACTACACCAAAACCACCACAACAGCACACTGCGCCACTGCCTCCATGGGCTATGCTAAGGCCCAACCATGCTTCACCGTGCAAAGCTGCCAGCCACTCTCAGTACTGGCAAGGTCCTGATTCAATACCAGACCTTAATAAGCTCGACTTCCTCTTTTATTTGAAAAAATTCTTGAATTGTTCCAGTCCCACAATCATTAATCCTGTCATACTGTAATATGTGCATGTGTGTACTTAGACTGTCAAAGCAACCCTCTCTCTACACCAGTGTTCTTTGATCAAGTCATAACCAACTGTTTAGAGAGCTGTTCTCAGACAAATTGAGAGCTGTGAGTAAGCTTGTGAAATGAGATTCATGGGGAATATGTTCGGACTTAGTTGTGTAAACCTTAATTATTTAGGCATTCAGCTACAGCGGGGTCAGAGCTCTGAGACAGTTGAGGGAGCAGGCTTTCGGCTAGATTAAAAGCGGGGCATTGTGTTCCCCCTGCCCGGGAGGGCTAAAGACACTGAGGGAGGTTTGTCTCCCAGTCTATCAGCTGTGACATGCTGCCGTGAGCCCAACACTCACACAACGCTCACGAAGTGTTCCCTCGACCCCTCTCCCAATTTGCAGATAATTAAACGCAATTAAAAAAAACGTTTTCCTTTTTAAAAATGAATATTCTCAGAGGAGATGTTCCAGCGCAGCACACATCATTTCTGAGGGGCTGAACAATGCCGCTGATGGTGTGCGTCCGCAGGATGGAATTGCTCGTTCACCATTTAAGAGCAAACAAGAGGCTGTGTGTGTATGTGTGGGAGAAGGGGGGTTCAGCAGGAATGGATGCACTGTCATTGCTGAGGGACAAGTGGGAAGGTCGAAAAGAGAAAAGTTTCCCTCAAAAAGAATGACAGTTCGCTGGTTCTTCCCTGCATCCTGGCATTACAATGAGGCCATCGATCTCTGAAAAGCTCATGGCACTGTCTATCAGAAGGACTTACCTGAAGTCACTTATCTTGAGTCTGTAACAATCCCTCCATCAGGACGATGTGAATAGTGTGCCTTCTAAAGCATCTGTGTAGATGTAGAGTGAGCCCCCTCACGTACACACACACATTCACACACACACACACACGCTCAAGCAGACACACATACAAACATATGCACGCATACACACACACAAACTCAGACATGCACACACACACACACACACACACACACACACACATTCACGCACAAACTCATGCAGACACACATACAAACATATGCACACATACACACAAACTCAGACACGTACACACTCATGCAGACACACATACAAACATATGCACACATACACACACAAACTCAGATCCACACACACACATAATGTAATTAGTGTTCCATGCAGATTAACACATCAACAAAAGAGAAAGGGATGACTCTTCTTATATGAGGATACTGCCATTTGTGAAGTTTTTTCCCCGTTGTGGCTCTTTTCCAGCAAGCTACTGTCCTTGAACTGCCTGGGGTTGAGAAACTAATTTGTCGGCTGATTTTTAAGCAGTCAAAGTGGTCAGTGGCCTGCCGACCCCCTTCTCCCAGCTCTGTTGAATTTTAATTCCTGTTGGAGGATGGAAAATCCAGGGCCGGCTCTTCTTTGAAGGACAGCCAGTGAGGAGTGGAGAAGACCGTCCCCTGATACTGCGGTCTGAGCAGAGCCACACACTCATAGACAATGAGCTCTCAGCGCAGGTAGCCCATGTTGATGTGGTAGCATGAGGGTCTTTATACACATAAGTCTGTCTCATGAAGGTCTGTCTTCTGCATGTGGGGAAAAGCCTCTTATATTTAACATATGGATCATGATTTGTTGAGCAATTATTCATGTTTCTCGTGATTGTTCATCAGCAGCAATTCTTGTGTAGTAGCAATGGCAAATTGACCACATGTGGCCAGCAAGGAAAAAAACATTTATATTTTCAAATCTGCATTAAAAACATTTCTGTCATTAAGTGTATCTGACAGTCACTTGCTGTGTTTCAGCTAACAATTTAAAAAACCAGAGCAACAACACAACAGCAACATTTTCAACAGCACACAATGATCATAGCCATGCCATCCTTTACAATTAAACAGTGCAGTGGAAAACTTTCACTAGATATAAAATTACAATTTGTATATGCATTTGTGGATGCTGCCATACTCTTTCGCATTATCTTTATAATCATATCATTTATATACCTTTATATTCATTGCACCATGTCCATGTATGTGTGTCATGTGTTTCTGCGTCTGTGATTTGTCAGTGTGATGCATACATGTTTTAAATGAATGGTGATCAATAGACCTGTACTGCATAGCAGTATTAGATGACACAGATGGATCAGACAGTGAAGAGCTGAGATGGAGACAGGGGCGGCTTGGCCGCAGCTTTGCCCTCGATCCCCCCGCTGCCCCCCTACGCCCCCGGTGTGGCTCCACTCTGCTGATTCAGACAGGAGCTCTCCCCTGAGGATGCCCCCCCCACCCCCGCTTGCCCATTCAGGGGAGGGTTTTGCTTGAGTGAAGCATTATAATGGCTGAAGGAAACAGTGCTTCTTGAAAAACTTTCTGAGCTGTCAAACGGTGAAGATTAATGCCCAAGCAGAGTCCCTCCTGGGGAATGAGTGCTTGATTCTCCCTCCCTCTCTCTCTCTGTCTCTCATTCTCTCTCTCACTCTCTCATGTTTTAAATAGACACTGATTTCTTTTTCTTTTGAGTTTTCATGTAACTTATATTCCCTATGTATTGATTATTTTTCTCATGTATATAAAAAGTATAATTTCACTAAGTCATCTTTTTGCGCCTTTGATGGTTTTGTTATGTAGTAGCACTTACTTGCTGACTTTATTGTTTATAATTAATAGGATGCTATTTAAAATTGTATTTGATGTCATATATTTCCCATGTGTTGATTGAACCTTAATTTGACGTTTTATTTGGTTTCAAATTTAAATACTCTTGATTTAAAAAAAATATTTTTGCAAACCATGAACATGCAATTAAATTGATCATTGATAATTGATAAAATGAATTATCCTTTCCGTGTGGAGTTTGCATGTTCTCCTCAAATCCACATGAGTGGATTTCTCAGTTTTCTGGTTTCTCCAGCCCAGTGATGCACTGTGTATGGTGTTTCCCTGCCTTTCGCCCAATTTATGCTGGGATAGGCTCCAGCCCCCCAACCCCTCTGCCCACCTGCAACCCTGCATTGGATGAAGCAGGTATAGAGTACAGATGGATGGATGGATATATGTATATACGCACATACAGAGGGTGAACAAAATAATGGAAATAGTCCATGATTATTTATTCATTAATAAGGAGGTGGGCTGCCCTTCACAGGAGCCTTAGTCCTTGGAATGCTCTTACATAACAAATAACGTTTTGTGTATTTCATATAAGATTTTGGACAAGTCTTTCTGAAGGAAAGCCCCGTTCTTTAAGGAATGAAAGAGGTGAAAATCTACAGCCTTCCTGTAGGCATTCACTGATGTTTACATCTTATTCTTAGGTGGGCCATAAAGGGTATTTTGACTTAATCCTTGTGCTCATGAAACCACTCCTGAATCATTTGTCTCAGTATTTGGGAACATCTTGAGGATATTGAGGGCTTTCTTTGGCTTTCTCCAAACATGAACCCATTGAAATGCAGGAAAAAGAGTAATACAAGAATCATCAGGGCATAGTACTGCTCAGAAAATCCAGGTTTTGAGCTAATTATACCAGATTTTACATTGCTGAACACTGGCCTTGGTTATAAGTGGTTTCTGAACAACAGCTCTGCAAATATCAGGTTAAAGTGAACATCTTGTTTTGTTTTCATCAATCCCTGTCATTGAGCCCTGACTTGTGACCTCTGTCCATCTTTCCTGATTCAGTTTTTCAGTGGTTGACTTTGATTTTTGACTCTTCCCCTTGACACAGTATTTTTTTTCACTGTTAAACCTGTACTGTTGTTTCTGATATTACATGTGTGGATTTATTATATATTATATATACATTGTTATGTGTTGCTGTGTGTGTATGTGTGTGTGTGTGTGTGTGTATATATATATATATATATATATATATATATATATATATATATATATATATATATATACATATATAAAAGACAGTGTAAAAGTAAGACATGAGAGCCCATCTTAGGTAAGCTGACGAGTAAGCCTTGAAATGTGTCTTTCTCAATCTGTGTGATAGCCTGGACCATTAGGACAGTGGAATTGGGTTGATCTGGGGCTTTCAAAACAGAAGGTGGCCCCAGGAGAGCAATTTCAGCACTGGAGAGAGAAAAAGAGAGGGATTACCCATAAAGCTCTACATCTGTGTTACCATTTATTTACTTGACACCGTCGTTTCAGTACACACAAGAATGCTTCATTCCAACGGAAAATAAATAAGGCCCAGAAAATTACCAAAAAATGAGGCATTCCAAAGGTAACTCTCTACTTTTCCCCTCCACCCCCCACTGAGAATATGGACCTTTCCACCATCCAAACTCTCTGCATGTTCAACGCTCTGTCAAGCAGGGAAGTGACAAAATTGTCATTGCAGTATGGCCCTGCTCCTTTCCGTTCTCTGCACAGCTGTGAAGAAGATGTGGAATTTATCTCCTTCTACTCTCTTTTTGCTGTTTCTTGAGCTAGACTCGCCACGGGGTGCCCACTGCTGTTAAACCATTGCCTTCCAGTGGAAGCAGATTGTTTGAACTACAAAAATAAGAATCATAGACAGACAATTGTAAGACTATGACAGCAGCTCAAAACCGTGGTCTTCCAGATGAAAGAGAGCTGAGCAGAGCAAGATCAATCCTGTCTATGAGCAAAAGTCTAACCTTAAAACCGAGACTGACTAAAGGCATGGCTTCATGAAAAAACACCAGCGTTGTGTATATTGAATAGATCCAACTGTTTTGTTGTGAATGACATAAACAAATGGTTCCCACAAGTGACAATGCTGTTTACTGTCTAGAACTGGCATTTCCATGTCTGGCTCTGATGATGGATCTCTTCTTCCATTCATTTTCCTCCATTACTACAGATCAAAACAATGAACCATTTTTGTTTTTGCACTTGCACTTTGTTTTTGCGCTTTACGGGAAGCTCAAGCTCTGTAATGGCTAATCTTCCTCTGAGTCGTGTCTGTGCAGGCTCAGCTTGTGGGCATTGGAAGGAAGCAGCAACTGACATCACATGTTTTAGAGGTTTAAGAGTGAACAGATCTGTGCTCTTCCCAAATGACAGCAGAGGTTGCAGACACGAGTTTGGCTCGTGAATAACACTGGGCATTCCAAATTTAGAGAAAAGGGAAAAAGCATTTAAAAAACCACACCTGTTATAGTTTATACAATTGAAATTCACCTGTAAAAACACCCTAGTTTCTTATTCTTGCAAGCTACACGCACACTGAAGGAATAAATAAAACAAAGCACATGAGGGGAACCTAATTTAAAAAATGGGCACCTTTCAGAGAGGAGCAGAAATCCAGCAGCTTTCTGGTCTTGGTTGTGATGTCTGGATAAAAAACTGGAAAGGACATTTATTTAAGTGTTACATTAAACCCTGCTGTGCAGTGTATCCTGACCGCTACAATATGAAGCAATTTGCAGAGAAGGGCAATGCAAGGAAATCTGTGTGAAATGTTTGGGATAAGTGGATCAGCTCTGGGGTGGGGTGAGGGGAATTTAAGGGATGGAATGAATACCTTTTAATGACTTCAAGCTCTGTGAGAGGCCCAGACAAACAAGGAGAAATCCAGAATCAGACCTTCAATATTTTTACTTCAATTTTAGATAATAAATGTCAGATTTGTTTTTTGAATACCATTTCTATTTCAACTGCCAGCATTTGGAAGTCTTTTGAAGGGGTAGGCTCAGACGTTGGCAGATTTTGAAATGTGAGTGTGTGTATGTCTGTATCTGTGTATGACTACATTTGAATGCTTGTGTGTGTGTGTGTGTGTGTGTGTGTGTGTGTGTGTGTGTGTGTGTGTGTGTGTGTGTGTGTGTGTGTGTGTGTGTGTGTGTGTGTGAGTGTGTGTGTGTAGTTGAATGTGCGTAATCATGCAACTGATAAGAGCACTTAACACTTAATCAATAACCCATTGAGGTTTTATAATTAGAAAAAGAGGGTCAGTATCCATAATATCATAGTAGTTTCAGCATTTCAGTAAAGAGGGCTGATCTGGCATCTCTCTTCTGATTCATAAAGGATGAGGTTAAGATACAGGCAAGGGAAACCTGATCTTAGATAAGCAGCCGTCCTCTGAGATGCTTTATAAATTCAGGTACTGACTTCGATAACAAGACACCACTTTCTATCCATGCCCCACAAAAGTAGGCTGAATTCTGAACCCTGTGAGTGTATTTAAACTCTACAGCAGAAAATCACAATTCCAGTTCTGGAGGGCCACAGTGTCTGTATCACTGTTATGATTTCCTTTTAATCAGCAGCAATTATTCATTAATAACAAGTGTGTTTCCTGTAGCCAGCAAATGCTGAAATCTCACTTAAATCCAGTATACCTTGTTGAGTAAAACAGCACTTCCTGGGAAGTGAACCAACTTTACACCCTTATATCACACTGCTGCCCTGTTACATAATAAAAGAGCACCTCCTTTACATGTCCAATAATGGTGCTTCTCTGGAAACAGGTCTTTAATTATTCAAATGGCTTTCTCTCTCTCTGAGGCAACAGCCCTGAGAATTAGGGAGGCCTGGCAGACAGTAAGGTATGACCACCACCACCCCCAGACACAACAACCCTCTTCTGTTTGTTCTGTCTCCCAGACTCTAGCCTGACTTTGGATTGAGAGGTTAGCTGGAGTTCAAAGGTCAAATCCATTTCCACAGTGGTCAAGGGATCATAGCAATGGCCTCTGACAGGTGGTTCTGACTAATGAAGCAGTTTTTTCTCTTCTCTTCGTTGTTTGACTGCACAATGGGCTTTCCTTTGTTCCCCTCCCACATTAATTGGTCACTACAGTGTTTCCTTCCTTCAAGGCGAATGCATTGAAAATGGAGGATACAACATGTGAGGCAATAAGAATTTTAGATCAAAGCATTATCTTAAATATTGTGAAAATATATGAAGCATAAGCATTTTTTTTTCATTTCAACACCATTTGGTATCTGGCAAACAAACGGTAGTATTCTGTTGATTACGAAAATTGTACAGCAGTGTCAGAGAGGAACCAATTGCATTCTCCTGAATGCTGAATCCCTGTAGAAATATAGTTTTGTATTTCCTGCAAAATTTCCAGCATGCAACACTACACCTTAGACCAATAATAAATGTGAAAATCCAGTGTTAATCCACAAACTGCCTGTTTCTGTCATGGTTCCAACTAGTGTCTGATAGGAAAGTGAAACTAATATTCGACATGCTCATTTGAAATGTGTGATTTTTCCCTTACATGTACAGCTACATATCCATTATCATTGTAAGCATATTATAATAGCATATGGCAGATAAAATCTGTAGCATTATTTACTAAAAAAAAATCCTTCTCTGCAGTGTGTTTTTATTGTAATTTAAATCTACATATACAGCTGTGGTGTGCCAACCACTGTATGTTAGAATGACTGTCTGTGTCTTTAAAATAGTAATCATTTTACGGATCATTTTGCTATTTACTTTTACGTGAGTTTTTCTGAACATATAGACTTGTTCTCTCCAGTGAATTGTTTGAGGTGTCTTTGCACAACCAGAATTCACATACAAAAAGGCAGCAGGGAATCAGGTGTGCAATTAAGCCTGACAGCGCCGACCCCCACCCCACCCCCGCCCCCCCAGTAATAGCAGTCTTTCAGATAATTGATGATGTTAGTGCAGAGTGACTCCCCACAGATAAACAGAGGTTGTACCAACATGCTGAATCCACCAGCACCTTACTTCTCTCACCATTCTCCACTATGAATCATAACACTGAGATAGGAACAAACATGATGGTGATGACCTTTCACTGAAAATATCTAAAAAGGTTTAATGTGGCTATAACTCACAATCAGTGAGCAGAAAAACCAGATTTAGATGTGCAGTTAAGCTCACTCCCTTTAAAGTGTTTTGCATATGTAATATGCAGGGTGCATTTATATTTCTTTATGAGTTCTCCCCCACACTTTCATCTAGACTGGTTGACTATTTGTTTTGTAGCTGTTTCTTTCTTTTACATACCTTTTTTGATGACATATTACATACCTGTTTCATATTCCCTTCGGTGTCACAATTTCAGGATATAGATACAGGGTTGTTAAATACAAGGCAGGACAAAGTTGGAGCTGGCGTTGTAACTTAGAGGTTGCAGGCTTCATTCCCAGGTGGAACATTGTCTTTAAGCAAGGTTCTTCACTTTTCAATACACTCTTCAATTGCTCCAGTAAATGTATAACTGTCTACATTGATCATTTGTACAATACACTGTAAGCTGTGTCAGTTGCCATGGATAAAAGTGGCTGCTAAATGCCTAAAATGTATGCTTCAGCTGCTCAGTGTGTCTCCAGCCCCACTTCCTTCTCCTAGTGTTCTGTGCTGCTGCCAAAGCCCACTGAACTCCCATGCCACCACTGAAGCTGCTGTTGGAAGCAACGGGTCCGCCAATCTCAGCACATTTCCCCACTCACCCGGGAGGAAGCTGGCCTGCACTGTGAAACTCGCTTTTTTCTGCTCCCATTCATGCGGTGCACAGCCAAGCCAAGGAGGCCAGCTAGCCACTGCTTCAGCACCACATAGTCATCATCTGGTGAATCACACATATGAAAATTCATTGAAATTTGGCCTGATGAGATGTGTGAATGCTCATAAGTTTTACAATTCAAACAATGTTCATGTCCATGTTAGCATTTTAACCTCTCTGGAAGAGTTCAAAAGTCAACGTTTGTGAAATTATAAAGTCAAAGTGATCACCCACAGATCATGAGGGAAAAACCGTTTTGATCTGTATATGAAGATTTAAACATGATCTTTTCAATGGGTCCCTCCTTCACCATGTGGGTCCAGAAATGAAAATATATGCCCTGCCTGAGTGGTCTTGCTACTAAACTACAGCCTGGATTATTGTGAAGCTTCACAACTTGACTGTAAATGGTATTATCCAAGAACAAAGATGAATTGAATAAACCTGCTAATGGGCAGTCTCTTCTTTTCAGAGGTGCAACAAGCTTTTCAGAAGTGTAATGAGCTTAGTGTAGATACACCGAGCTCGATTAAGGACATGGTATTGTGCATGTTTTATCATTTCACATGCTCCATCCGTTTTTACTTTGTGAGTACTCGTGAAGACTCTTAACTCTACTACGGCGTCCATTTTAGGACGTTCTCAGGTGTCAGCTGTCAGCCCTCAAACTTCAGCCAAGAAGACGCCAGCCCAAGAGCTGTCATCCAATCAGGCTTCATTCCTCCTCACAAAGGCCTTGATACTTCAGCCAATAAGCTGGATTGGATGACAACACTTGAGCCGGTCTTTTTAGCTGAGGTTTTTTAAGACACATAGCTTCACTTGTCAAGCTCAGAGCTATGAGCCAGACTTGTTCCTCACTGTGGTGTAACTCTGCTAAACTCCTGGGAATGAAGGTGCACTTAGCATTAATGTTTTTGCGACCAAAGGTAACAGGACAGTATACCATACAGAAAGTTCACTGGTTACCTGGATAACTTTGTTAAATATTATGGTGAAAATTAGGCTTTTCTGTTCATAGCTCCAAAACAATTTTATATTGTCAAAATGCACTATCTGTCTGTGAATAAAAACAGCCTGTTATATATTTTTACTTCAGCATATTTACCCAAATTAGCAAGCTGACTTGGCAGGCCAGCACAATGGCATACACTGCTGGTTTAACTACAATGCACATGTAGGCAATCAAAACAAGGACTTAGTACCCAAACAGGGAATAAAGTGCGATTATGTAGGGTACTATGCCCACAGCAGCCCAGTCTTCAGAGCATCCATTTTTGTATAATTCACTCATCATATTGTTAAAACTTCATTGGCTTTCCTACAACAGTATGTCGCTGTCAGGTAACCAAAGTATACATTTTTTAATTTCATGATACACTCAGCACTCTGCAGCATTACATTTCCCCATTTGTTGCATTTTTACATTGGATTGAAGCTACCAAAAAATAACAGCAATTCCATCTATGTCTATACAAAACATGTAGGTAATCTGTTTAAAAAATGTTCAGATAGTCAATTTACTAATTCTGAAAAATAAACTCTAGTCATCAATGAACACAACATTTTCAAGTCAAAGTAGGATCACATCAACACTGAAATAAAATTTAAATAGTATTGTAGCTAACTGAATAAAAATGATTGTGCACCTAAAAATAGAAGACCTTGTGTAATATAATCATTGTAGGAATAGTATTTTAGACTGGTTACTGCTAATGGCAATCAACATCAATAACATGAGAAATAGGTAAACAGAAGTGGCTGAATTACTTCCGAACAGTGCCAAAAGTTTTCACATTCTGCTATCATGACTGCTGAGTGCATTTAATGTGTCTGTCTTATGGCTGTTAATAGAGTTGACAAATACGCAGCACTCTGGTTTTACAAGGAGAAGATCCTCCGGAGCCTCCTCCTGCTTAATAAAAGTGCCAGGGAAGAGGGCTGTGAAGTGTGGAAAAAGGCAGGGGAGGGTGATGGGCGAGCAGTTTAGTGAGCCAGTTGGCTCCAGTGGCTTCCTGTATCAGGCAATTCAAAGGGCTGTGAATAAGAATCCATTACAGCTCCTGTCTCCCTCACTTCCACACCCCCCACCTACACCCTCATCCAGTACCCCGACCCAAAATCCCCAAATCCAGCTTCAGGGAAGAGCGGTCTCCTTCTCAGCTGAGATAAAAAATTGAGATACTGCTTGTCCTTTCCATTGCAATTTTCTCTTTTTTTTGTATGTGTTCCACAATTGCATTGTTAACATGCAATATGAAAATATTAAGTGCGCTTAAAGACCTGGATGGCTTCCTATACACCACTAAAGAACAATTTGAGGAACTATTGGAAAAAAATTGGCTAGGCAAACCTATCATACATTGTGTACCTGATGGGGGGAGTGTGATTTGAAAGCAAGTGGATTGTGCTGAGCAAGCAGAGACATAAAAAAACACAATTCAGCTTCTGAACACCACATGCACCAAACATCTGTCTCAGAATGAAGGTATGAAGGAGATATTACTGTGACAACCATTTTGTCTATAAATGTGTAGTATGGAGTTAGATTTGCACACAGATCGATTAACGTATGTATTCCCATATAGAATAGTTAGATGTTTATACTGATCTGGGTAACAGGAATAACGCATTAATAAATTATTTGAGAAAAAGCTCACGTCAGAATAACACTGATTCCTAATCATTTTGCCTTTTTTTAAGAACCTCCTTTTCTGTTGTAGCTGCTGTATTTGAATTTCTTCTCTACATGCAGTACTCTGAATAAATTCTTGATTTTAATCTACAAACCACTCTCCCCTTAAACATAAACATGCATTAAATTAATAGATTAACATGAGCTTTTCACTGTCAGAATATTGAAAAGCAGTGTTGGTCGCTGTGTCAAACAATCATTACTTGGTACATGGTTTACATTTCAGTGGGGATTTCAGCTAAATTTCCAGCAACCATTTGAAATCAACCTTAAAATAAATAATTGGAAAATTATTCTCCTTTCCGAAAAACAGGTTTCACATTCATACACCCTGTGGTCTGTCTGATAAATGCAAATGATTATTGAGTCTGTATGTGTATGTACAAATGTGCTTTAGTGTGTGTCTGTATGCCCATGTATGTGTGCAAATGTGTGTGTTTCTGCTTTTGTATGGATGTGCATGTGTCTGTGAGTGAGTATGTGTGTCACTGTGAGTTGTGTGTAATTGTGAATGTGTGTTTAAATGCACTGTGTGTGTGTGTGTGTGTGTGTGTGTGTGTGTGTGTGTGTGTGTGTGTGTGTGTGTGTGTGTGTGTGTGTGTGTGTGTGTGTGTGTGTGTGTGTGTGTGTTCATGCATGCCTGGACATCTCTGTGTGTGGTGCATTAGTTTATGTGGATTCAGTGTCACTGTGGTCGGGCAGTAAATAAAGCTCTCTCTTGCCATTTTAGTGAAAAGCCTGACTGTAGCCTTCTGGGAACCTGCCTGTCCTAAATTACAGGACAAAGCTGGAGAGACAAAAGGCTCCCACTGTTGGAGGGGGAGGAGAGGCTGTGGGTGTCTTCCAGGGTGACACGGGACCAATTTGTTGAGTGGAGTGTGGGGGACAAAGTTTGTACACACTATAGGATTAGCAATTGCATGCCTGTGCACTGCTTTGGGGGAGAAAGGCAAAGAGAGGAGAGTGAATGATGGAAGGACAATTGTGTGAAGAATATCTACTAAATGGAGAGAAGGAGAAAGGAGCAGAAGATGGGGAGAGGGTAGGAGAAAGGGTGAAGGAGAATAATTTACAGGATAGGCAAAGGGTTGTGAAGGAGAAGAGAGACAAATGGAGGATAAATTGAGGAGCAGCTGGAGGGCATAATGAAGTGTAGAACAGAGAGCAGAAGAAGTCTTCTCGCTGTTATACAATTTCAAAAGAAGTTTGGATATTTTCAAATATTCTTATTCACAAGCCCTAAAGAATGGCTAATGTTATGGTTATGGTTATGGTTGGCAAAGGGAAAGCAGTGATAGCTAGTATGTTCATAGCTGACATACTAGCTATCACTGCTTTCCCTTTGCCAACCATAACCCAGAAGAGCGTTTAACATAATGACATAAATGGTTCCATGCAACTGATTTATTAAAATGCATCTAAAGTAACTGGATTCAAATGGTTTGTGCCATTATACTCTACAGGTTTTGGTAACTTTCATCAGTAATTGCAACCAGAACATTTTAAAATAAAAATGGAAGCAAGCAGGTTTTTAAAAACTGAATTATTATCCTGTAACCTTACATATGGAAAATAAGGTGTCAACAGTGAATATGACTTCATCTTATGTGTTTCATTTTAAGTGTACAAACAGCAACAGATGTACAGAAACAGTTCTGAATTGCACATATGGGACACACATCGGAAGTCAACCTAAAATTCAGTAGGCAAAGGATGATAATTATTATAAGAGGAAAATACGGTATAATGTTTAGTGTGGAGGGGCTGCGTAGATGGCACTCTGTTTGCCATCATTGGCGGCTTCCCCAGTGAGTCCAGAAGACAGGAATCAGATGACAGGACTCCTGTGCTGAGCTCGGCTCACCCTCAGTCAATTCAGAGATGAAAACACACAAACATACAGACTAATTAAGTGTAGACTGGTCCTGACTACTGCTGTGTGATTAAGCACCATCTTATTGAAGATGCATTATAACTGCAAGAAAATGCATTAAACAAAATGACTTTAAAATGGTTAATTTAACAAAAAGCACCATTGGGCACAACAAGTTAAAAACACTGTAGAGACAAGGGTGTTAAACTGACCACAGTAGGTATTTGGTTTACCTGTACATTCATAAAGTGGAGCATACAATTGAAACACCAAAGGAAAATCACTTTGTTGAGTGTGGTCTTAATGCACCATAACATGGAGCCTACCTGCATCTGTAAATCAACAGGGTCTGTTGTGCTGATACTCCTCTCTGCAGGGAAGAAGTGCTTCAGCATGGGGTGAAGATGATCACTCAGTACCATTAAGTAATGATTCACAGCAACCTTATGAGTGCAGCCAAACCCTGTTAGGAAAAAGCACCGCCACATCATTACATAACCAGCAGAAACCTTCACTGTTTCAAGCCTGCTGTGTTTCCATTTACTCCTCCATTACCTGTATTATAACGGCACACAACATTCCCAGAGTGCCACTGATTCATTAAAAATGCTTAAATTACGCTCGCCCTTGGGTGCCACTCACACTCTCCTAATACTGCTGCCGGCAAATGCTGACAGACCTTTGTGGCAGAGGCACTTCTCATAAACTTGCTGTGGAAAACTGACAGATCATCCCAAAGATGATGATGCCATATACAAGTAATATTGCACATTTTATACCCTCTATGTAACCTTATATTATTTTTGATTGTATTTGCTTGAATATGTTCTTAGTTTCCAGGTGAATCATCACAGCTCCACTTTTCCTCCTCCTTCACCGCAGAAGAGTGAATGCCGTGCTACAGAATAATTTTCACACATTCAGCAGCTCTGTTGCATATTAGCTGATGCTAAACCAAGAAAATCTTCATAATCAGACTCCTGTCTATGGTCTCTGTCAGTCACTGTGGTTATTGATGTGTTATAGACTTATATATTATTAGTATTTCCCCAAGTAGTGCAATAAGCTTTCTGTAACATAATCACAGTAATGTATTAGGTTAGAAAGGAAGCTTTTTGTTAGATAGATAGGAAGGTAGTTGATCATAAAGCTTCTGCTCGGCAGTTAGCTTTGGGTATGCAATTACTCAACAATAACTAGAGATAGGATGGGTTTAGTATGCCAAGATTCCTCAAGTTACTACTACAGTAGCTCCACAATTTAAATAATACACACCCACACCCATCAGGGACAGATATACCTCTCCTCGTGTCATGTCTTATGTTCTGCTGTAACATTGTATGGACTGTAGCGTGTAAACCAGTCATTAACACACAGGTGAATACATTGGAAAAGCACACACATTTCAGCCGCAGTACTACCATTGTGAAGGTGGAGATTACATGGAAGTAATTTCAGAGGCACAATTGGAAATTTATGTTCGGGAGGAAAAAGAAAGATGTGGAGGAAATTGTTTATTTTTAAAACCAGAACTCTCTCAAAACAATCATAATTTACCCAATTCAAACTTCTTGTTTAAACATTGTTTTCTCACAGTTTCCACAATTTATTCTGACTAATCCAACAAAACCTCATGGGTGGTTCTTGCAATATTAACTAGATGCTTAAAAAACAAGTGCAATACAGATTTTCTAGGAAAATCTGTGTGGTAACAATTAATTAACTTTATAAATGAACAGTAAATCTGCCCCAAATGTTTTTGTTTGTTAACTGTCACCATTTTGTATTTGTTTCCTCATTTCCGTGCTCGTTTAGTGGAGAAATTGGTACAATGGCTTTTGTCAGCTAAGAAATGTGTAAACACGTTGGAAGGGAGCAGGCAGTAATTGGGCACTGCAAACCTCATAGGCAGCAGGTTGGCCATTTTAACAATGTAAACAGAGTAAAATATGCTCCATAGTAGAGCCTCCAAAGCTTTCTAGAAGCTCTAAACATTCTGAGTGTTTTACATTCAGCTGCATGACTAGAATACTCCTGCCACACCCCTCTTCTGCCCCTCAAAAAGCAATTACCAAACAGATCAATGACACCCAAAAAATGACGACCAAGGGACTACTGCATTATTAACTGTTTTAAAAACACCAAGTGTCAATGTCAAATAATAAATGGAAACAGATTCTAACATCCTACTCTCAACCAAAAGTAGAGAAGTAGAATTGCAGCTACATGGTCCTTGCCTTACAGAATCTGTAGGGAATCACCATTGATTCAGAAAGTCTTAACACTGCAGGACATGGCATTGATCCTCAACACTACAGTAATCACTTATTTTGAAGTACATTGTCCAATAAGAAAACTGTTCCAAGGGTATTTGGAACACAATTCCTGACTGGACAATGTGTATCAGAACATTGCCCAATCATTGTGGTGATAATTTCCAGTCAGTGTTAATTTACCTCTAAATGTACAAAATGTACATACAAAAAAATGTGCTCTATCACAATTACTTGAATGACACTGAGAATATTACTTTGAACACACAAAGATTTATTTACATATATGCCAATCTTTTTATATATTGCAAACAGATAAATTACATCTATGCCATAGGCTTATAACCATTAAAATACAACTTGGTGTGAAATGGCAATTATAAAAATAATTAATTGACAAGCAATTGTGCCTTATTAAAACTTTTAATAATGTCGGTACATCCTGCTGTGCTCCTTCAGTGCTCACAAACCCACAAATGGATCTTCAATCCTCAAATATTCCAAAGTGTATCCATAAGATAGCTTGGCATATTGCTCCTATCAAAGCACTTTTCAACACAGAGATAAAAGAGCAGGACCAGCACCAATTTAAGACCTACCAGCCACCACTTAATGATCTGAATTTAATTAATGTGGAGGATACGGAACTGAAGACTCATACACCGCTATTTATTCAGCAAAGAAATTAAGCGGAACAATCACTGCCAGCTCGATGAATAAGGAACACTGTTTAAAAGCTTTGTTTTGCAGACTTTGGTTACCTGCCCCCAGAGTGAATAAGAACTGTTCTGCGATGTCGGCTTTCATTTTTATGCAAATATATCTTACCTTTTGGACAGATTCTCATCTATCACTGTTTCTCAATTAAACTTGAAAATTCAATTTGTGTTCACTCTAAGGACTGAATAAGCCTTTTATTGTCAATGAGGCAGAGAACAAATGTGTCTTATTCAGGCTACAACCAGATTATTTTAACTCATTTATACAACGCCCTAAAGCAAGGACAGCTTTTTTTCCATTTCATTTTTGGCTGCATAAAACAGCTCCTGGGGGAACTGTATTTATCAAAAAGGTGTGTACGGGTGGAATCAATCTCTTACACGGTTTCTGCTTCTTTTAGATGTAGAGTAGGGAAATTGGATGACTAATGACTATCGATTACAACTCAAAGGCAGGTAGTTCACATGGCGAATATTTGGAATAAATCAAACAGGTGAAGTGTTTTTCATTCATTCCTTTGATAGACTCTAGGTGACAGTATAGACTCCTCTGAAGGCCTGAGGATGGACTAGCTTGTGGTCACATGCACACATTTGCTTTGACAGGAACTTTAACTGGTCTCTTTATCTTCAAACTTTGCTGTGGCATGTGTGACCAACACATGCCACTCACTTCAAAGAGGAAGTGTGGCTGTTTTCCTCAGTGGGAAAGATAGTTTACATTTATGTAGCAACTGTGTGACACATCTCCTACTCTCTTTTCTTCTGCACAAAGGATCATGGGTCCATGCTGTCCTGACAAATCAAATGAAAATGTATTTATTTTTATTTTTAACCTTAATTTACATTGAGATGCAAAGTCGCTTTTTTGACCTGGGCAAAATTACAGGAGCAGACTTAAAACACTGCATTAAAATATATCACAGTACACTGCATTGTGTTGAATGCAAGCTCTCATACACTTGGATTTGTTCTATGTAAAAAAAAAAAAAAAAAAAAAAAAAAGAAATTAGATGACAAATGTCCATGCAACTGAACAGTCTCAATCTTTACATTCATGGTAATCATGATGGCTGGGCATAGCAATAAGCTTTTCACTCTTTCTGTTTGCCTAAGAGCTTCACAAGGTTTTACAAAGCTCACACTATGAAACTCATGACATAAGTGAGATCTATCACAGGCTCAGAGTCTCATTTTTACTTGTGTTGCATGGACACAAATCAGTCATGGGTTGAAGAAAAATCACCAAGGTACAAATTTTGAGGAGGAATAAACTCCCATTTTTATTGTATATGTTTGCAGGCCCTGATACTTTAATATTTGCCATCAGGTTTCTATCATGCTGCTTTCAAAATGTAACAAAAGTGGAAGAATTGTGTTTGAGAGATGAACCTAGTGAAGGAATAGTTATTGTTTTATTGAAAAATGGGACTGCTGAAACCTAAAAAAAGTTATCTCAGGCAAAACAATACTGTTCATTGTGTACCGCTAAACCACACTACCCTCCATACTGAATAACAAGTACAGTCCCCTAACCACAACACTACCCTGCCCCTCCATACTGTGTAATAAGCACAGTTGTCTAACCACTATACTTCACTAAACCTCTATTAAGCCATCCATTCATGTTCCTGTCAATTTGTCATTATGTATATTTCTATTTAAATAGATGAATACATAAATCATGTAACCATTCAAACCAGACCTTGCAAAACACAAGTGAAATGTAAGGTCTGGAGATGATCTCATAGAAACATGAGGGTGTCTCATAGTTCCTCACAGCTGGTTATGTTCCAGGGCTCTAGCTGGATTTTCAACACTTTTCTCTCTTTGCTTTTTTCATTGTTTTCTCTTGGGATAAGTGTTAAGAAGTCCAAATGATGGAGCTGGAGGGGGATAGCCATGCTGTGGCTCCAGAAACTTGAGTGGGTAAGGCACAGAGGTGTGGGTCACATGTGTGAGCGGCAGCAATACTACAGGGACCGGAAAACTGCAGGTCTGAAACACTGTTCTCATATATTCTGGTGGATTTGGTTCCCAAAATTACCTTCGTTTTCCATTTTTAAAATATTGTGTGTGTGTGTGTGTGTGTGTGTGTGTGTGTGTGTGTGTGTGTGTGTGTGTGTGTGTGTGTGTGTGTGTGTGTGGGGGGGGGGAGGGGAATGGATAAATGGAACTGCATAAAGAAATGCAGTGAAAAGGCAAACTGAAACTCCATTAGATTTATAGTTTGTTGTTTGTAGCACTAGTTCCACTTGGTTCCAATCCAGGTCTCAGTGGAGCAGCCTCTAATGTTGTTTAGCAAGATAGAGCATGCTACCTTTTAAAACATTAAGTGAGTACCTTGGAAACCCAATTATGCTTGAGGTACAAGCACTTCCATTTTCCTATTTCCACTGGTCAAAAACGGGTATGAGAAATGAGAAATGTAAAAATACCATTCTTTTCTATATAAGTTAAAGTAAAATATACAAATGAATGGATTAATAAATGTCTGCCTGTTCACATACAAACAAATAAAAATGTATATCATGGATGGGGCCAAAATGAATGTATTACCCATTACTAACACATCCAAAGTAGGGGGAAGGATTGCTGTGATCTAATTAAACATACTGGCTTTGCATCATCTGCCACTCAAAAAATAATGAGTGAGATTCATAAAAACATAGTGCATAGATCAAAAGACTGCTGACAATTATGAGTGGGTGTGTTACAAATTAACCTAACACTACCCAGGCTGAGGTCAATTCCATCAGCCAGTTCAGGAAATGAATCTTAATTCATTGTGTAAAAATCCCCACAGAAAACTATGGATATGTTTCATGAATTGAATTTCAAATAATTTTTAATTGAAATGGAATTGACCACAACCCTGAATACTTATTGACTGGGCCACCAGTAAATGGAGAAGTCTGAGCTGACATCCAATATATGATTTTGCATCATGCATCATACATGGATTTCTGGGATTCAATCAAACTCTTTTCTTCTCTTTAAGAACAAGTGCAACTCAATCAAAACAGTCTTCATGCTCTTTTTAAGGGCATTTGCAATCATATTTTTGAATGGAGTGAGCATATTCCTACAGGCATGTTTGCTTTTCCTCAATAAAATCTATTTTGATTATATTGCATAGGCTTAGAAATGTGTTTAATTGAATTCGAGAGCTGATCTAAAAAGGGCCTCCCATTGGTCAGTGATATGGTGATTCCCCAGGAAACACAAAGTCACCAGTCATTTTCGTTAAGTAGGCAGGCAGTCATGTTCCACTCAGCATGCTTCTGTTGTTTGTTGTTCAAGGTGTCTGCAAATGGATCAAATAAACCTGCACACTCTCCCCACAGCTCAATAAATCCCTCGTCAAGTGCTTTTGTAGTGCCTGTGTTGTTGGCTTTTGTGTGGTTCTACAGTAAACAGCTTGTAGAAAGCAGCTGCTTCTCGTCAGCATATTAAGTTATCAAATGTTTATTTTTTCATCAGCTATTGGCACCCCTTAACGGCCCGTTGAAACACAACACTGTTACGTATCATGTTTCTTTAACTTTCAAGAGCACTTACACATGCTTGTAAGAAACAGACACACTGTGCAAACCAAGGTGTTAAGTTGAAGAACAATTTCAGTATGCATGGACAAAATTGTTATATAATCATAGCAAAACCATCATTTTCATTAAAAGCTAGGAACAAATGAAAAGCCTAAACTATCATTAAGTTATATATAATCTAAACGGTCATATGTTTGAAAAGTAATAATTTAACAATAATTTAACATGTTGTTACATCGTAATTAATTAGTTACAGAAAGTAAGAAAGGCGAGGGACGGATATCCCCGCTAACCATATTCTTAATTTTTCAATAACAAAACTTTAAGACAAGGTTTCTGTTGTTACACGGTGTCTGTACCATAAATGGCTAACTCTCAACATTTGTGATATATTCTTTTGTGTATTATTGGCGATAATACACGAATCCGAACCAAATATTCACATTTCCAAAACATCAAAAACACTGCAACTACCATTCTTAAATTCAAGCAAAGGACTTTAATGTTTAAACAGCCAAAACACTGTCATTTAAGATACACTCATTTTATGTATTACATAGCACCATGTGGAGTGCTCTCTAACTTACTCCCCCTCTCACAAATAGTATGATTTTTTCATCAATATAGTTAAGCTCACTCCCAGCTGTGCTGCTTCAATGTGAAAACAAGAAAGCAGAACGAATAGCATCGCCTCTCAAGTGTTTTCTGGGCACAGAGGTAGCAGAAGTCTGAATACTACCTTTGTGTCCTTTGGCTTGAGAGCTAGGCTAGCCTTAGCATCTATGGAACTAAAAAAACACACAGAATTGGGTTTGTTAGACTGGAACGAGGTGAAATTACCAGCACAGGGGTGAACACATCTGAAGATGGGGAGACATATCATCCCGACACCCCCTTTCTCCAGCTCTGGGCACGCCTCCCCTCCGTTACAGGGGAGCGTGTCAGCGGGCCCCCAAATTCAATCAGAGCTGGGAGTTAGCGAGAGTCTGTGGGGGTGTGGAAATTAAATTTCAGCGTTCTTATTCTGAGGATCTAAAACCCGAGCGCCGGCGCTTTAACCCCATGGAGCGGGCGCCTATCAATTTGGCAGATTAGCGCCTTGAGCGTCCTGTGGCATTGTGCTAGAGAGCGAAGAAGCGCCTTCTCTCCTTCACCCACACCCCCCTCCCCTCCTCCACTCCCCCCTGTCTCCCCAATCTAGTTAAGCTAATTAACTCTTCCTCCCTCCACCAATTTCATTCCATTTCATTTGTCTGATTCCCTCCATCCTCCCCCTCTAATCAGGTTTCAGCACCAAAGAAAGGCACTCTGGTTTCGGCCAAACACAAATGGGATAAAAGGCAGAGGGCTAGCTGCTCAGTTCTCAGACCATTAGGTCCCTATTCGCTCCTAAATGGAAGAGTTGCTGGGAAAACAAAGTCTTTCCACTGATCTGATGTGGGTTGGAGGGGGAGGCGGAGGGTTGGGAAAGTGGAAGGAGGGGCGGAGGTCGCACACACCTGAAGGCATACTTCACACAAGGCAGATCCTGTCTGCAGATTTCCTCCCATGAGTCTCGCCTCTAGGGCTGTTTTCATACAGAGATGTTTTTCAAGACTCCCTCTCACCACTCTGCTCTGTCCAAATCATCACAATGATTGTGTCTTGATTTAAGAAGATGTCTGTGAAATGGGTTTGGAAAACAGCAGGGGATGGGGAAACGATTACTGGTCAACAAAAGATGGCAGAAAGAAAGATGTGATCTGCAAGTTGCCATGAGGAACATGGAAAGATCAGATTTGATAGAGTGGTGTGAAATGCAGGCTGTCATTGAGTTGTTCTGTTATAAACCTCCTATTCCAGAATTTATAATGGGGTGTCATTTATAAAACAAAAAAAAGCAAAGCATGCTTATCCACTGGTTTGTTTATATATGCATGAGTTTTCCTTTTGGTAGAGTATACAAAACAATTTTTTCCAACATGGCATCCCATAATCCCGTAAGCATAGCTCTTTTTGTTGCTTTTTTAAATTTCATGGAGCAATGAAAGTTTTGAATTTGCTTATAGTTATGGCATAAGTTGTCACAAAGAAAACTGAAGAAACGTCAGCCAAGCATAGCAAATGAAACTATTAGGACTTGTTTAAGCTACATGCTGGGATTCAAGCAATCACGCTTAGCCACTGTACGGGCATTTGCAATTCAATCAAAACTGACTTTAGACTTTGAATCGCATATTTACAAAATACATTTATTTAAATATATGTTGCAATTTAAGGTCTTTTTGGATTGGTCTGCATATGTTTTTACACGGATCGACTTCATATTTATTGGGCGCCAATCTCAGTATTAATCAAAGTTAATTAAAAAGTCTGTTGCTGTCAGATTGAATCTAGGCTTTTATATTCACTTGATCAAGTTCAGCTTCACCTTAATATGCCGCCTCCCAGAGAAATGCTTCTTCTCAATGATGCCTGTGATCGGCTATGAGAGAATACTGATATGGTGTACTACAATCCCAAGGCCAGTGTTAATGGTTTGTCTAACCCTTACAAATAATCTCCCAAACAACCTCAGATGGAATATTGCCTGTTGCAGGTCAAGTATACAAAGTATAGTAAGCATCTGTTTGGTTCTCCAGCAATTTTGCCCATGGTTGTGATATCTAGGTTTATTCCTTTCCTAAGGCCTTTTTCCTTTGGTTTGTTTTAAGGGAATTCAGGCCGGGGTCTGCTATAAAGCTTATTTAGACAAATCTTTTGTGAAATCCGCAATTCAAATAAACTTGATTTGATTTGATACTGTAATTTGATACTGAGCATGAGCAGATCTACAGCAGACCTGCAGCCTACAGCCCCCCCCACACATACACTCTGTTTATATATGATACACCACTTACAACGGGAATATCTGTCTGGAGGCTCAGGGAGCAGAAGGGCCTTTTGTTTTGTTTTAACAGAGCAAACACAGGGATGGTGTGCTTCCAAACATTGCAGTCTAAGCAGAACAGAGTAGACTGCAGATGTGTACTTGTGAAGTGAATGTAAAGCAGTGATTTTCTTAGGGCTTGGGTACCAGAACATATACTGTGGGATGGAGTGGACTGATAAATCACTCTATTACCAGGTCTCCAAAGAGCAGTTGCTAATACTGTTTAAAGTTATATTTCCAAAACACACACACACAATTAAGATATTTTGAACACCCCAATCCCAATGCCCCTTAGAGAATTACTCTTTGGTGTGTGTGTGTGTGTGTGTGTGTGTGTGTGTGTGTGTGTGTGTGTGTGTATCTATATATATATTGTCTAAGGGGCTTTGAGATTGTGGGATCTTAATTTTCATGCCATTGATGCAAATTTGGAAATTCTTGAATGGAACAATTCTCAAAAAAAGCTACTTCAGTTTTTTTTCTCCCAAAGCAACTCATACCAAATAGCAATAGCTTTATAAAATATAAAACAGAAAGTCTAAACTCTGGGTAAAAAAATGCTGAAGTTTTTTTTTTTATTATTTTAATTTCAGCACATCATATTCAAAATTCCTTATATTATATGGTTTGTTAATTTGATCAATCTTCATAAAAGTATCACAACAAACAACAGAAGTTGAAACAAGTGAAAAGAAATGTCACCTTGACAGAAGCACATTTTGATTTTAATGTCCTTTAGTTTGTAATTTAAAACCCCTGAACAAACCAGCAAGACAATGGAAAACTGTATAATAACCATGGAACTAACCACAACTGCATACCGAAGCAGTGACACACGCCCAGATTTCAAAACGTGTGAGTCAACCCCCAGTCCAATGATTCCACTGAAAGGAAGCAACAGGGACACCCACACCACAATCACTAACAGTTTTACAAATGATTTTAGAGTGGCTCAGCTGGTAAAAGCAGTAATGAATGCCAGTAAGGTAATTTGGTTCAATCACTACAGGTTTGAGCCTGAGCCATTTCACTACCAAGGTATAACCACGAGACTATTTTTTACATTCCATTCCGGCATCCAGTAAACACCCTCATCCAGAGCAACTTGCAAAGATAACAGTTCTGCACACTATCCATTGTTAACAGCTAGATATTTTCTTTAGCAATTCAGGTAAAGTGCCTTGCTGGAGGGTACAGTAGCATTTATCAGCCCACCAACATTATAGGGCACTGCTGCAAAAGCCTACAGGGCGGGGACACCACTGGCATTGTCCATCTGAGGGGATGTTAACTCTCCAGGTCCCCAGGTCTTCACTGCAAATGAGCTCTCCATTTTCAGCACCAATGTAGTACTGTGCAGCCTAAGGTGTGGAAAACTGTCTCTGACTTGCTGTTTTTGTGGACTGCAGGAGTGCACATTGTTCAGCTGAGGTTATCCTCCAATACAGCAGCACATTGAGAGGCACAATTACAAATTAGAAATTCTGAAAATGGGGACAAAAGCTTTTAAAAAATGGTTAAAACCATGCACTGTAGGTGTTATATTTCTCACTGTGCATACACTGATAAGAAGCCTCTTCCAATTTAAGAACATGCAGCAGCTGCATCAAATAAGACTTGTTAAGTGTTTTCACTGAATTGTGGACAAAAGACACATTTTGAATTTATGGAAAATGGAATAAATTTGTGTTGTGGTCAAAATTTGATATAAAGTTACTTTTTTGTACAATTATTTTCCAGAAATTATCTATGATGTTTTGACTGAATACATTTTCAATCTGACTATTAAAGGTTCAGGAATGTGTTCTAATTTAGTCATTTTAATCACCGTTACTGCTCTCTATGCTACATCTTGCATCTCTAACCACATCCTGACAGCAAAGATCTTTTCATCGAACCCGGAGTTTGGCTTGCAACTGCCAGGATGAGACTCATAAAGGAAAGAGAGAGGGAAAGAGGGGGAGAGGAAAAGAGAGGAACTAACGGTGTAAGAGCAGCTGACAGAAGCAGAGCTGTCAATAGGGTGTGAAATTCTTCAGCGGTCTTCCGTCAGGCTAACAGGGAGAAGCTCACCATGCCTGCCCCTGTTCACCATGTGGGGGTTCCCATTAGATCCAGGGGAGGAAGTATCACCTGTGGGTAAAACTACATATGTGCCTGATGACTGCATCGTCTGGGGGCTGAGAACAAAGACCTGATTTGTTTGGTTCGTGGGAGGATGCGGGCCCCAGGTCTGCGAGGCGCATGCTAGGGGACCCTCCACTGGGGTCCTGGAGTGAGGCAGCACCCCAGTGCAATACTATGCGGTGGACCATTTCTCCTGAGCTGGATGGAGGGAGTGTCTTTCTTCCTGTGCAAAGAGGAGGAGGACACGAGGCTAAGCATGTCTCTGAAGGGCTAATAAAGAACATTCACTCAGGAGCTGACGCAGCAGAGTATCAGGGCACACCACACCGCACAAGCTGCTAATTTATGGAACACCTCACCTGAGGTCATTGCAAATCCACTAATGCTCAAAAGTTTCAAACATGTTTTGAAAAGCACATTATTCATACAATAGCTTTAATTACACATCACCTGTTGTACTTAGTTTGCTGTCTTTTTTAGGACTGTATGTTTTACCCAACTTCTTTGTTCAAAAGGTGACCCTTGTTGGGATGAATGGCCTGTTCTCATCACAATATGCAATTACTTTACCTTTATGTGATATTGTTTGTGGATCCAATGGTCTTTAGCAGTTGCGTTTTTGTTATATGTATTTAAATAAAATGTATTTAAAAAGAAACATTCAAATAAGACAGTATTAAAAAAGTCCCAAGTGGGAGACTGTAACATTACATTCTAACAGTGGATCAAGTGTATTAAAGTGGTCTTTGATTAGTCTCTGTATCACAAGGCTCAGAGATGGGATAGTCTCTTGCCTCTACATTTTTTAATGAGCAGACACACATTACAAATCATGGTTGTTTCATCAAGTGCAAATTTAATTTTCATCTTCTTCTATTTAGAGCACCTTCACCCCCCAGCACTAAGAAGGAGTGTGAAGAACTCGGATTCATATGAGGACTTAATGGGATGGAGCAAAGGGAGCTGATAGGTGGGGGTGGGAGGGTGACCTTGGCAATGCAGTCCGGAACACTCACAGCTTTTTTGTGGATACCCACAGGAAAAGATCCACACAGATGGACCTTGAGAGTCAAAATCGCACAATACATGGCAGCATGGGGGAGACTAAAAGAGAGAGCTCCACGATCGTCAGGACGGACCGGAGCATTGCTGACATTATTGTTGTTACAGCGTTGCACCCTGGTGTAATTTGTTGTTTTGTTTATGAAATCTAATCTGTGGGTGTGTGTTTTGTTATGGATATCTGTGTCATTGCATGGGCAAGAGTGTGCAAAAATGGCTGAGATTCCTGCTTAAAAATATAATACTGCTTGATGTGACTATGAAAGGTGTTACATGAAAGGTGTAACCTTTAAGGTGTTTGTTGTGATGTTGGGCATTAAAAGTGTGACAATTTAGCAAGTAGCATTTTAGGTTACTCTACAAGTGTTGTATGACCATGAATGATCATAGCTAAGGTTAATTTGCCAACACTGCTCAAAGAAGGTCAACTGCTTTCTCAGTAAGGAGACACACCTCCTGTCACCCACCCCCACTCCGCTTCCTCACACAAACACACTTGTTGTGACCTGTGATGAGAAGCAGGGAAGGTGTCTATTGTCACTATGAGCAACACCTTTGCATTCAGACCATCACCTTTCAGGCTCATTGACCTCCACACCAGCACAGGAAACAACTGCCAGCTGCTGAGAGATGGCCACTGTGAGCCGGGCAGCATCACACATGCGGAATTCTCCTCGGAAAGCACATTAAATGTGCCATTGTATAAACCATGTGGGACCTAGGAAGTGACTCAAACCTGTCAATAGTGGTCTTTTCAAGGCAAAAGAACAATGACTCACTGCCATTAGGCATCATGTACAACAGATTTGTATGTCAGTTTTGACAATCAAGTGTAACTACGGAGGCTGTTATATGTCCATTGATTACTCAACATTTTTCACCAATTCCTGTCATCCTATATCTCACGTGGTTACACAAGTAACAGGTGATCTTAAAGGATATTCTAGTCTCATGGTGCAAACTCTTGGTGCAGTGGTCAAAATTCAACTTATTACATTGAATTACATTAAGGGCATTTGTTAGACGCTCTTATCCAGACCAACTTACAAGACAAAGTGCATATGAATGATACAAAAAGTGCAAAGATAACCCTAGAGAGGGGTAAAGTCCCAAGTTCCAAAGGTAATCGAATAGATCTGGACTCCCCTACCGACTATCTAAAGAGAACGTAAACAACAGCCTAGGTTAAAAACAAATCACAGTTAAAAACAGGAGCAAATAAGAGTAGAGACATTACAAAGACAAAGGGAGGGGAGAGGAGAGGTGCAGCCTGAAGAGGTGAGTCTCTCTCTGTGGCCAGTGTCTCTGCCGTTCTGACCATGTTGTCACCATGTTTATTTCAAAACTGCATTGCACTGATTTCACATCAATGACAAAATAAATAAAACAAGCCATAGGACTTCACTTTGACCAGTAAAAAACAATAAAAAGAGTGCATGCTGTTGAATAATCTTTAAATCACTGATCTGAATAGCACAATTTGTATAATATCTGTCAGGGCAGATATTTTTTTTCAGATAAGAGAGAGAATAATTATTCTTCAATATCATGCAGTCTTCTTATTATTGTTTGTCTTGTTAAACTAAAGTCCTTTGACTTGTTTTATTTTGTTATGCAAAAGGAAAAGCACTTTGTGTTGTTTTGTGAATCCTTAGCCTGTCTGGACACACTATTCTTTCCTCACTCTTGTGGGAGACCTCCAGCCATGTCATTAAAAACAAGACAGAAAACAAATGTTAACAATCGCCCAGACGAGGTGCCGGACGGAACATGATAATAACAACACAAGAGAACCTCAGACAGCGAGGACTGAGGCAACTCTCCAGCCTCCCCTCAGAGAAGCTGCACTCAAACTAAAACTGCATAATGCCCACAAAACCACAGAGACAACAGACTACTCTGCACACCAGGTGAGGAGAAAGAGAAAGAGGTGGGGTGGGGGTAAGAAGCAAGAGGAGAAAACACACAAACTTTACCAACATAAACATTCAGGAATGTTAAAGAAATGATCTGATTAGGTTTCAAATTGGTTGTGAGAAAACATCAAGATGAAAACATTCCCCAGTCTTAGGAAATATGTATTGTTTTAAATAGGTCCTCTTCAAGTCACAGAGAAAAGGGAATAGAGATCCAGTGAACATTTTAAGGATTTTTAGAGTCATTACAATGGTACATTTGTTTTAACAATGCTAACAGGAGTGATAAAATGAACATAGGTGACTACCTACAAATTGAATGGTATTGCAACTGGAATCAATGTCCTAACAACATTCCATGCCCACAATATTCCTTGCTACTTAAATATAATGTTCAGGAGACATTCAGAAAGCAGGATACATGCACACACTGGGAAAGTTTAGCCTAACTTGAGAGTGAGATTGAGATCGCGAGACAAGGCAGTCCACACGGCAGTGTCCGATTCTGTATTTTTAGTGCCACAGTGAGAATGTGCTTTGAAACACCAGGTGCTCTTTTGGCAGATCGTGGGGACTGGCGTGTTTACGTTTGAATGAATTAGCAGCGAGAGACTCCAGATGCACTTTTAACTGCAGGATCCGTGAGCCATGGGGATCAGACGCCTTAGCCTGGGGGGCAGACATGCAGGCCGAGGGGGGACAGACACGGGGACACAATCTGCCATCAGGGTGACGTCTTACCTTTCGGAGGGCTGCCAAACAATGCTACATTTGGCCACACACGGTGCTCTTCGTTTGGGGAATTAAAGGACAAATGCTCCTATTGTGTACCCTTTGTGTGCTTTATCAGATTAAACAAATGAGAGTATTTTTGGAAGAGCGCACAAAACAGGGTGGGAATTTTTTTTTGACAGACATTTAGGCAGTTCACCAAGGTTTAGTCTCATGGACAGATTTATTGCTTCATTATGTTTCAATCAATTTGTTTGCTGTGAATCTTGCTGGCTCGATCAGACTTTGTCTGTCAATTCCTGTCTCAGCACCTGGGCTTAGAAAAACACAGAGGCCTATTCTTCCCTCTAAGCACCTCCTGGCCATAGGCTGTCTGTGTTTGTGCTGTTTGTGTCAAAGGGGGCCTTGGAGCCTGTGAATTACCTTCTGCAGCAGGAATTTCTGCAGGTCCTGTATGTTCCAAGTGGAAGTTCTATGTCTTAACATGCTAAAGCTGAAGTCAAAGTTATCAAATACAAAGGTTATCTTTTATGCCAGTGAGGTGAATTTAAAATGTACAGCTTCTGCTATAAACAAACCACCCTTACAGAAATTAAATATGTTGAAATAAAATACATTCCAAGGAACAAAATATATGGTTTTTCAAAATGCAGATCAGAACTCTGAAGCCCTTTTACTTTGATGCTGACTCCAATGAATAATAATCAGAATTATTCTCGGAAAACTGGATTACTTTAGAAATTATTCCAGGCAGTCATACAGTTGTCGTGTTCCATGAGTTTTGTCTGATGCCTGTATCCATGGCAACCTGTGAGTATTTTTCATTGATCATCGCTGTAGGTGGGAAAGAGAGAGCATTTTTTTGGAAGCTGGGAGCTGAAGATATCAAACCCATATTGGCAATATCCTATTATAGAAACACTGAGGGTATATAAACAAGACAAACCATCACATTGCCCAACAATGCTTTACAAAACAGGGTCCTGCTAAATTCTCTGTCCTGATGCTGCTTATGATTACAGTTCACCCAACATTTATGTATCATTTTTCCTCCTCCCAATGCAATGTACTCTATATTGAAAAAACACTTTCACAAATATACTGTCTACATGTATGAGAACAGTGAATCTATCCAGAGCTAGCACCATTAGCTTCCATGCTCAAAAAGAGTGGAGATCTGTGTATCCATTTGTAATAACATTCCAAAACTTATGTCCTGATAAACAAATCACCCAGCCATGAGGTTTACCAAAGAGCTCTTCTTGGGATGCAGAGTGCATTCTTTGGAAACAAAAACAACAAAAAGGAAGGTTAATTTATTTTGGGTGAACAATTATTTTTAGGTATGAAATAGTCCCTCCTGGACTTCTGGGTGGCTCATCCAGTGAAGATACTATTCCAATGAGTGGATGGGCCCCACATGATACATCCTGTCAAGGCACTGTGTGAATGGCCTCCACAGTCTGAGGCTCTCTTCCAGTCTGTGAATGGCCCCATTACTCTTATTAAATTTGAACCTCAATAGTGTTGACTACATCCCCTAGCCCTGCTGGTGATACAACCCCGGCTGGAGTGCTGCCCAGAGAAGGAGTCAGTCTCTGGAGTGATCCATGTCTCAGTCCTCTCAAGCAACCCGTTTGTAAATTGGGTACACACAGTATACCTGCACAGTGTCCTCTGACACATGCGTATATATACACATGCTTTTAGACTGTGGAGGGAAGGGAAGCTTCAGCTGATATAGTCTGCTTTCAAGAATGAAATAAAACACTCAACATACTACCGCTCATCCCGCTGCAGTCCTTGGAGCAAGGTGCTTTTATCTGCAGTTTCCTGTGTACTCCTGATGAGTTCACTACACTGTAAAACCCATAGGATTGTCTGCCTTCTGGCCCTCTATTGCCCAATCTCTCTCCAGGTGTATGTGTGGTTTTGTAAGCAAACAGACAGAGTAAAACACAGTATAAAAGATTTATAGAGCTTAAAACAAAACAGCTAAATTGTGTAAGCCATTATTTTTAACATTCACTGCTTGAAAGTCTTTCACTGATATTTAAGCACTTAGCAGACACTCTTATTCATATAAACTGACACAGCTTTCAATAATATACAACCCATTTATGCAGGAGGACATTTTCTGGGCAAAGCAGGTCAAACACAGTGATCAAGTGTGAAACAGCAGCCGTTTGCACATATGAACTCAGCAAAATGTCCAGAGAATCAGGTCATTTTACGGAGTTGACCTTTCACACATGTAGCACAGTACCAGAGAGTTTCAGAGTCAGACGCGTTCTCACCTACTGGAAATAATCCGTTTGGTTTAGGCGCGGGGTGGCGCCAGGGTAGAGCGTGCAGAAGGCAGGGCATGATGCAAAAAGTAAGCTGCTGATATTGCAGTGTTTTGTTTACAGACAGCGAACGAGGCTACCAACCCATCCATAATGATGATAGCTTTTGCGTCAATATCAATACTACATGTATTTGGACATTTCTGCAATATCAACGAAAGAGTGGAAAGCAATATACAGGCAAGCAGAAAAGAGTATGCAGCTACCCTCAGATGCTTGTATTCTTCCAGTTTCGCACCAGTCCCATGACAGAAACGTCACCAACATGCCCACTCGCTTGTTGTGAATTCTCCAGAAAATTACCTGCTCTATTCACACATGGGCTGACCCAGAGATTACCCAGATTTCGTACTAGGGGGCTAGCTGGACAGAATCCATATAATGTCCAGTGTGACTGATTCGGACTTCTGCCTTCACACATACAGCTCCTCCGAGTAATGTTCGGAAAAGTTCAGGGTTGCAGTGCATGTGTGAAAGGGGCTAGCATTTACAGCATTTCCCTACTTTGGAGTCAAACCTGCAAGCTCTAAGCTTCAAGCCCCATTTCCTAACCAACTCCCTCACAACATACCCTGTTCAGTAAATATCATTGCACACAGAACAAGCAATCTGCTTAGCAGAGGTGCCCAAACATGGTTGGGCGCTCTGTGTCCTATTATATAATTTTAAGATGCAGTATGAGTGGTTTGGTCCTGGCACACAATGGATAGTGGATGGAAACCCATGCTAAGTAGTTCATCAGCATTCAAACCGCATGTGGCTTGCTATGTGACAGTAAATGCTAGGGGTTATATCTGGAAACATCCAAAATAAGCAAATGATCTCACTGTCTGATTGCCTTTGTGAAATCTATTTAAAATAAAAACTGAAAATATTTTCTCAAAACCATGTCTTTTCATTGTGGTTAAGACACAGAGTAATGTAATTTATTTACTGAACTTGTGAGCAATTATTAGATTAACAAGCAATGCTTGGGGTGTGTAATGCTTATCCTGTGGAAATGTAACATCAAAATAAATTCCTAATAGTTGAATATCTACAGTTAACATGCGATTTCCCCTGTACAAATTAAACTTGTTTCTTTACAATAACAGCTGGACATGAGGAAACTGAGACATTAGGAGAATTCAGCATAAAAGGCAGACAGAAATAGAATGGAAAACATGTGTGAGGAGGTTTTTGTTCTTAACTTAGTAAGACACACACACATCACTCTTGGTTATGTGGTGAGCAGAGAGGAAAATGCCATAAGAAAAGATAGCAGTCTCACACTATTAAAGTTCACAAAACAAACTTTTATTTTGATGTTTCCATCCAATTGGATCTTTGTCACTGACTCTGTTCACAACAAGAAGTTGTCAAAATAAAAGAATTGTTTTTGGGAGCATTGATGGCGTGCGAGCGCTATCCATTCACTGAGGCATTTTTCGCCATTTATTTCTGAATATTTGAAATTGTTACAAAAAACACAAAGGTGAAAGAGAGAGATGGGTAGACAGGGTGAAAGGAAAATGTCATGTCTGGAGTATCAGTAGGGGTTGGGGGCAGGGGGTTGGAAGGGAGGGCGTGTTATGAGGGACTAAGTTGGATAAAGTAGCTGCTGATTTACAGCACAGAGTGAGGGAGGGAGTCTGAGAGAGAGAGAAAGGTGCTGCACCCAGCTCCACAGCCTTCCTGTGATCTTGTCTAAGTGCTCTGGCATTGGGGGAGTCATGGGGATTAGAGGCTGTGAAAACCATGCTGTCTGTCCTGGGCCTGGAATTCCACACTCCGCATCCTTGAGTGAGGTTCTCCAGACCCCCCCTCCTCATTCCTGCCCCCCAGGCCGCTTCACCACCCTACACCCTTACCCCTCCCCAAGGAACACAATATGGCCACGTTGCATTATCGTGTTTGTGTGTCTGCTCATGTGTGAGTGTACATGTCAGTGAGTGTGTCTATGGGTATGTGTGTTTATGCTGTCAGCATGTGTGTGTGTGTGTGTGTGTGTGTGTGTGTGTGTGTGTGTGTGTGTGTGTGTGTGTGTGTGTGTGTGTGTGTGTGTGTGTGTGTGTGTGTGTGTTTGGGGGGTAGGGTGATAGGCAGGAGGGTGTGTTTGGGGATTGTGACTTGGGGAAATTTCCATATGGCAGTAAAATGTCTGCCACTTTACTTATTGAGTTTCTAATGCACGCCAGGTGTGGAACATGTTTTTCGGCTTGGTCTACAGACCCCCCTACAAAAAAAGGCATTTTCTAAAAAGAAAAAAATCTCCAGCAGTTTTACAAAAGACAGACATTCAGAAAACAATCATATAATATGGGGGCAGAATAAGTGTTCTCTCTGTTTGCCATTCACAGAAAAGAGTCCATGTCAAACGTTACCCAAATAACAGCACTTGTGCCATTAAAAACGAACTAGAAAAATAAACCAGCCTATAAAAGTTTTGCAAAACCGACTGAAGCTGTAAAGTATAGGGTAACATATTTATTAAGTCGGAATTTCCATTCATGCAAAATGGACCCTTGAGTGCTGGTTTTTACTCAGCCCATATTTATGGTTTAACGCACTTCTTTTTTACTTCAGAAAACATTCCTTTACAGCACTTCCTTGATCAGATATGAATCCCTTTCTTGTGATGAAACATTTTCTATACCTCCTCTTTATTTGTTATATATATATATATTTAACACAAACAAGCAAGGTTTTAAGAATCCACAGGAAAATCCATGTAACCCCTGCTCTCTTCCAAAAACAGTGCCGCAAACAATTCACACAGGTGTTAGCATAATGCTGTTTTGTTTTTGGTAGAATCGAGAATATCTTGTTTTTAACTGTCTCTGGGAGAAAAGGAGTGATTCAAAACAGGAACATCTATATAAAAATGATGTACAAAAAATCTTGCTTGTATGCTGCATAACAATGGATGAGAAATGTAATCTAAAACTTCTTCTTAGGGGTTTTGATGTAGGTATTACAATTAATTAAACATGGTATTTACAGCATGAACATCCTTTCACAGTAGTGTCATAGCATATTGTCATTTAAGCAAAGCAGATGTACTGTGGAGTATCTATGCATCAAGAAAAAAGCGGCAGTCTGCTTCAGTGTAGTGTAAAAACAACTGAAATGTACATGCATTGATGTAGGAACAGTATTCCACAACCTTTTTAGAATAATATTGACACTGTTAATTGATTGTGACATGAATAATGAAGCCAAAACAATTTATTTCGATTTAGAGAAACCTGAGAACACATCAGATGCTTCCGACTTGTATTGTTCTCTCTTAGTAGAGACAGACTGGGGTTGGCTGTATGGTTAAACAAAAGAACAGGGAGATAGCATAACCCACAATAAAGTATTCTAAAGTGGAAATATCGAAGTGGGTTTCCTTATTATATGACTGTGTGTACCAATTCAATAGTGTATTGGAAAAGAAAGCTGTACTAACTGTGTGGTTGGTCAGTGCTCTCTGTATGGTTTTGTGCAGCTTAAATCTAATTTGGGGTCTTTTGAAAAAAATCACAAAATGTTATGCTGTAAGAAAGACTGAAGTACAACTTTTCCAATGTCTGAAAAATCTCATCTTCGTAGCACTTGCTCAGTCAATGTTTATTTAATTTTAACTGAGTCTACAAGAATCAAATGGGATTACAATGTACTCTGAGTTAAATGTGCACTGCCAGTGTTGATTTTACAATGGCCATTTTACTGTCAGCAACTATCATCATATGTGTGTATGCATGTGTGTGTTCGCGTTTATTTGTCTTTCTTTGTGTATGCGCATGTATGTGTGTGTGTGTAAATGTGTTAGATCATGTATGTGTGTGTGTGAATGTGTTTTTGCATGTGTGTAAACATCTGTGTGTCTCTGTACATGTGTGTTTGGCAATGCCTGTGCATGTGAGATAGAACGACACACAAGGAAGAAAGTAAGTGGACTGTTTCATGATTTATATGTGCCTTTTAGCACCACAATGGATTTAATCATATATTTTAAAATAATAAGAGATTGTCTATTAGATCACATATCTTTTGTTTGCATGTATGTCTCAGGTTGTGAGGTAATATAAATCAGTGTGGTATAGCCCTACTGTCTGTGTGAATGTGACCTCAGTGGAATTTTCAGCTCTGGAAGAAATTACATGCATATTGACTACATTTGTTGTGCATTATTGTGCAATGAATAGCAAATAATGCAATGGAGAGATTACATTCAGTATGGGTTTTAAAAGACGTTCCTGATGTAAACGGAATTCCGAGCTGACAGTTTATTTGTTTATGTATTCATTTTTAGTCCCTGAAAGAACCCTCATTCAAAGTAGTTGTGTTTAATTCCATATTTTAGTTTACCAGGAATCGTAAATGAGCATGATGTCCGTGTAAATATTTCATTAACAAACAGTGACGTTACACAATGCAGACAAAATAAAGATGTTTTAAATAAACAAAACTCACTAAATACAAATGCCCAAACCCATTAAAAACAATAAACCTTTTTAAAAAGTAAGAATTCTGCTCCAGGCATGCTAATCATGGCCTACGGTAGAGATGTACAGTTTAGAGAGAGCTCTGCCATTGGGACTGAACATTGGGGAATTCCGAGGGCTGGTACAGGTATTTTAAACTCTAACCCTAACTGCCCTGTGTCACAGGACACGTTAGGGAGGCAGTTGACCCCTGGGGATTATGGGTGCTTAACCCCTAGTGTGTCTGCATAAACATACCAGGACAACAAACATGGAGTCGGAACAGTCTGGGGCCACACCGTATCTAAGAGCTCTCTCTTTTATTCCCTGGATAGTACAACCTTAGTCTCAGCCGGCTCTATCGGAGACCTACCCATTAAAGGATTCACAGTGTCTCTCCTCTGAGGGCATGAGGGCAAAAATACACCCAGCCCACAATCAACAACACTTGCCACAGTCATTTATTTTCTCAGTGCAACAATTACATTTCAAAACAATGGCACTGTGAAATTACTCACCAACTAACTAGTACAGAGGTGACATTTTCATATTTCTTTTTAATGCACATTTAAATTAAGTATTAAAACTATTTACCATATTAACTTGTCCTAGGATGTATAATGTCATTTCTCAATAATTACAATAGTTTTTATTGATCGTAGCAACAAAAGTTGAACCCAACGCTGAGATACAGTGTGTCCAGGCAGCAGCAATACATGTGGATCAGAATCATGCAATGGAGTACTTGGACAGTGAACAGAAAAGGCCATAAATATGAATAGCTCAGTTCACAAAAATATTTCCAATCATCTCAGGAATTTAGACTTTGAATATTTTCATTATAGAGATCATATCAGTTCCAAGTTGTATTTTATGTGGATATGGTTGAGTTTGCATGTGAATGAAAACATGCAATTATAAATTAATATTCTCTATTCTAACAGCAACTACACTACTATGTCTTCTGTTGCTACCATTATTATTATTATTATTAGTATCACAAATATTAATAAATTACACAAGGGAATTTTTTTAACAATATGTTTTACTGTTATTTCATTTTTTATAGGCGGCAGTTGGACTCCGAGGTGAAATGTTCGAATTGAAATTTTGCATACTCGAGCATGGTACTTAACAACAGAAAATCTGAAAATAAATAAATAAATAAATACATACATACAAACTCCAGCAAATGTTAGCCTAAAATATCCTCTCGTGAGTTCAGCGTGTAAGGTTGCCCTCTGCAAAGACGTCGGCCAAGGAAATTAATAATACTCGTAATTTTCGCTCTGTTGAAAAACTATTTCACTTGATACTTGAAACCCTGAATGAATACCATCCGTTGGCCAGACCGCAAACGAAATATCGAATGAATAGAAAATACTATATACACTGTGGACTTTCATTGACCCAACGAACATAAAAACATAATACATCAATTTGAACAACTGTTAAGTGTTTTGTCTCAAAGACAGTATATCAAACTTAGTAAATCGGTTACAGCCCATCTTCCGATTTATTTCCCACGATAAACAGTATTTTTCTTTCACACATTAACTACTTTACTATTATTGTACTTTTTCTGTCTAGTCTTGTCGAGGCTTGAAAATGTTTACCAGACCCCTCGTGTAAGTGAGTCATGACACATATAACGCAGTATCTTCTGAGCAAAGTTTCAGAGCCGAGCTATAAAATTAGTTTCGCAGTCATTAACACTGTCGTCGCTTCGCCTTCTGTCCACACTTTGCTCTGACTCATCTTACCTGTCTACTTTCGTGCTGCCGCGCCGTCGCGGATCGCGCACCCGCCGGATACCATCAAGCAGCCTGTGCGAGGTCCGGGGGAGAATGCGAAACTCCCTGCCATAAGAAACAGAGAAAGAGACGTCCTAAACGCTTAGAAACACTCACCACCTTGCAACATGGAAGGCCTGTGGCTGTAGATAATTCTGTATGAGCTAACATATTGTGTAATTTTATTAGCACGACGGAATACGCGTCATTACCGACACAGAGGCAGTATCCTGGTTATGGTAACCGTTTAAGCTAAATAGTGTTCACAGCACCTTAAATACAGCAAAACTTACCATTCTATTGTTCTATCGTTGCGGGTTTCTTTGTCTTATTTATTTTTGTTCGTCTTATTTTCAACTTATTCTACCACATTTTGTTCTGCAAGCTGTTTCTGACCATAGGTTCTCTCTTTTTTAAACAACTTTTTACACTCTCTTTTTTGCACAACTTCAAAAAGTAAAACTTGAGTTATGGATATGTGACATAAGCTGATGCCAAATACCCCGCTATTGTTACATAATTTATACTTGTATAAATTGGGAAATATAAATTGTTATATTTACTTAAGTTCTGGGATGTCACTCGTGACTTTTGTAATTGTGTATTAGCAATACAGCTCAACAAGTAACCATTTGCACAACAAAGTAAAAAAGAACTGCTGCTGGGTGCAGTTGACGCATAATAAAACTATCACGTCGTCGACGTGTTGCTCCTTTATCTGATCAAAGACAGAATGCATTACTGCATTGGTGATAATTACTAGGCAAAAACAAACACATAATAGCTAAACTGGGGCTATATCCTGTGACCAAATGGGCTGCTTACTAACAATCATACTTACAAACTCTGACACACCTGTGTTTCAAATACAATATATGCAACTGTTTGCTTTGTTATGAATCACATAAAAGTGATTTTCCCGAGGGTAAGATTTTACAAACTACTCGAAACAAGCTAGAATAGGCTTTCCCCATTAGGGAACAGGCTATATGCAAAATTAAATACCTGTTTGAATTGTATATATCGTCATATTCCCAATTATCATGAAAAATAAATGAATAATCCCTCGTGGATACAATAAATGTAACCTAAATTCTCAGTAGCGTATTAAAATGTCCAATGTCTGCTTTATACTTACAGAACAGTCCAAAAGACAGCGTGGACGTTCGGTCCCCAAGAGCACATAGCTATGTGGCCTAACTTTATTAAAAAACTTTATTAATAAAAAACGTTACAGTTTTCACAACTATATATTTAGTTTCGTTACAATTACGATGATCATACGCAACAAATTGCATTTTGGTCTGTTATAATTCGGTGAATAATAATATTCCGCAGGGGGGCGCTCTCTTCCTACTGTAACTTAGCACGGCATTTGATCTGAGATCCAGTTCCGCGGTATGGCTATATGCACATAGTAGTTGAGTGGAGCAGCTTTCTGGTGGAGACGCGAGGGTGTGACTACGAGAACTAGACTGACAGCTGCTAAGCCATAACCACGCCCACATGCCGCTCTCTTCCTCCCACCCTCTCGCTCTCTCGCGCACTCTTTCCTAGCTCCAGCAGAGGCAATCTTCATTCCAATACACACACGGAGCGGAGCAATAGCTACTTGCGAGGCGCACCGCGGATTCGCTCAGGGAATTACAGAATTCAAACTAAAGGCGATTTTAATTCCAGGAGGTAATACACGTAAATACATTTGCGTGCATGCTCTGGACTCCACTATGATGATCCTACAACAAGAAGAGGAGAGTATAATAAATCCTTAAACAATCTTTGGATTTGCCTGCCAGTCTCTCTGCCTGAAAACTCAGTTTTTTAGAGAGGAAGAAAAACCGATCTGAAATTTTTTGTGAGCGGGTTCTCTACGAAAGGAGGTGACTTCCCTATAGGTCTGTCGCCAAATGCGAAGTATACACGGTTTAAGACGTTTGCTCAGCCCAGGTTTTGTGTTCCAAGCTGCGGGAGGACTCTGAACGCGGAGAAGGGTGTCGGGAGTTTTTTTCCCCCATTTCATTTTTTTGCACAGAGGGAACCCTGGGTTTAGGGGGTTTGAAATTGGTGGACTGGGTTCGAGGAAGGTCGGCTGTGCATTGAGGATTTTATTCGCATAGCACCTGGGACTTATTTTCATGTTCGAGTTTCCTGGTTTATGACAATGGATTATTTGCTGTTTTTATGCGGCTTTTTGCTGCCTGTGGTGATAGCTGTTGAAGGTAAGCCATACTTTCTCCCCTTGGTCTATACTACATTTGGACCATGTTATACTTCGGTGGGTATGTTACAACAGAACTGGACTACATTAATGTAAGGTTGCTATCCGACCACAGATGAACGCTATGGATGAGCACACCAGTAGTAAAGACTAACCGAGATGATCTAACTGAAAATATTGACATACCCCAAACAGAGCGCGGCTAAATTTATGGTCATCTCTGAACGCCGAAATATTCAGTCTAATTGGTTCAGTAGATTAAAAAAATCGCCTCGCCCTTAAACAGCCACAGAGCCTTGCGCACGAATACGTTTCCTTCTTTGCCATGGTAATATGTAATACACATTTGTAAGCGTATCATGTAATATCTTTACAACAGCCATTGTCTATTCTTTATGTTTTTCTTTAAAGAGCACACAGCATCCACATAGCTTGTCTTTTCATTGTCGCCTCAAAGGAAATTAGCGCAACACGATCTCTCAACGGGGAGCCTCGGCTTTACGAACTGCAGTCTCCTGCTTGTGCAGAGAAACCAATGACCGATCTAGCCAACATTGCTGTATACGAAGTGAATTATCTACAGAATGACAACTGACCTAACCCTTGACATCTGAGAGAATTAAACTTAGACTTTAAATTATTAATACATTTCAGAACGTATTCGGTGACCAGTTATTTAAACTTTTTATTCATCATGAACTCGCATGCACTGTCAACAAGTACAGTACCTTCTATATGTTCTCAGTGGTGTGTAATATGTGTTGGTCCCCTTTTGTTGTCCGATCAGCTTCACATGTTCTTCTCGAGGATTCTGATTATCCTTCTTTCCTATAAAGATTGCAACTTTGATTATTCTGGTTCAGTGGTTGAATAATTGCATGATGTAATTATTGGTCAAGCTGGCCATATGCGAAATTATTAAGGATTCAGCCGAGCTTAGTTGTATGCGTACAATAAAATGTGTAGTTTGCTGTATGGAGAGAATATTTGTTTATATACTCTCCATACAACACCCCGGGCCAGAGTACTCAAACCGCTGCTTTCCATACAAAATGACTACAGACTACGTTTCTTTTGTTTACAATCTTGATTTAAAGAATTATTACTGTAAGTAGAGTTGCATCTGTAAACATAGTTTTCCTTTTGTAAGTTCAGCAACTTTTTCTTCAGTCATCAAAATAAGGCGTGGGATACGTACTGATATGCTCGGCTTGACTTTACAGTGCCTGGACAGAACTATGAATGTACAGTCATTTCCTATTACTAGAATTTAATTTTAAATTAATGTCTGTAGTTCCAGGCTTATGTTTTCGATGAACTTTCATCTGACAGGGTTATTTCGCGCTGAGTGTTTTGTACTACACTCAGACAGTGGTCGTCACTCTTTAGTTGCTCTATTATCACAAGTAGGCGACAGCGTATTACAGCTTACATATCCAGAACAGTGTTTATAAATATATTTATGCGTCAAGAGAAGAGCTTTTGCAAATGAATGGCGCTTATGTCCTGAGCAACCATGTATGCTTGTCGGAATAATTGATCATTTCTCTCTTAAACCTCATTCTGAAGACAGTAGGGTTCACTCTATCCGTGAACTACCAGGAATGGTATGCCCGACTGTAAAGTATCTGTTTGGGGAGTAAAGGAGAGTGTGTAGTATTTGAAGGGTAAAAACAGTACAAGAGTTTCAAACTGTAGTCATCCTGAACATCAGATATCTTGCTGTATGCAGTCCAGAAAGACTTGCGATAGACACATACGAAATGAAAAGTTTAAATAGCTCGTGAGTTTGTCTAGGCATTGCGAGAAATTATTCTAGACGGGGAGGCAGGTAGTGCCAAAGTTGATATATTTTGTTAAAGCAATCTATTTCCACCTTAAGTGATGCCATAAATTTCCGTACTGACCTGGTTGAGGACTTAGCTAAGCTTTTAATATGGCCCTGTGATTTATGGCCTGCTCCGAGAAGCAGTTGAACAGCCCCCGGTTTATGATGATCTCGAGAGAGGTGAGCGGGCGACATAAGTGCCGTAAGTGTGAGCGCTATACGATCAAGTCTCCTTACTATCCCCGAGACATGGTCGATAAGAAATTGTGTTTTCTACAAGAAATGATACGACATAACAACACGTAACGGGAAAGTTACGGGTGTCGGAATCTCACAGCGTGTATTTCAGACAATGTTCAGGATAATACATTTGATGTGGTGAGAATTGCTATCAGTTCATGACAAGAATATTATCTGTACCTCTAGAAAGTGCTCACAACTTATTAAACAGCATTCAGACGTGTTTGCATACGCGGTATGTGAAATGAAAGCAAGATACTATGCAGAAAATAGTATTTGGTTTGCGCAAATGTCATCGTATGGGCTGCCGTGAGAGGCACAAAGACAGGACGGACGCCGTAGTATTTTAATCAAGGCCCTGTAGTTCAAATGTAATTACATAATAAATGTTCGCACATTTTCTGTTTAGTCTTTGTTTTTTTACATTTCCCGTTTGCAGAGGACCGAGAAGTTTTTTTAATAGTATCTTACTTTGGAAGAAATCTGTGTGGGTTCTGTGTGATGGGATTATTAACTGTACCCATTTTACAAGCTTTTTTTGGCAAATATTTGTTGTTCTTGTTAATATAATTACCGCATACATTAACGGTGAAAATGAATTCGGATTGCACGGGATTACTGTTTAATTTTAAGGAAATAGAAGAATTATATGACAAATACATGTACGACACTGTCACGTGCCGACAGGGGTAATTCATTTTACCAGGATGAGCAAAGAAATCAATTTGCCACTGTAAGATTTCTAAATCTTTTGTTTTGCTTTTTCACTTGCTCTTGGATTTGTAATTTGTTGTTTCAGTAATAATTATGGATGTTTTTGTGATGAAACACTGAATTTAACATAAAGACAGGTGAAGCCAACGCAAGTAATGAAAAATGACAAATTAAAGTATTTTTTTCTTCTTCTGAGAATATGATGTATATGCTACATCAAACGTTTCTTTCTTGCTCTCGATCAGAGGTGATCAAGTTCCTCAGAATATGAACTTCTCAGGAATTGGCTTTTTTGCTTAGTTTCTCATTCAGAAAAAGGGGGGTGTCATACAGAAATGAATACATGCAATTGTTTACATAAACAGATGCATTCATAAGTTAATGAGCGACTAGACTGTCAGTCATTTTGTACCTGTTTGCTTGTAATTCCGCAGCAGTTTTTTTGCTTTCCAGTCTCGAGCCCACAAGGAATAAATCGCACTGATGACATTTCAGGGCACCGAAGGATTAGTTAATATTTCCCCATTGTAAATTCCATTTATGATGGAGGAGAGAGCCCATCCGTTAATGACACACAAAACACAACAACATCGATCACGATTTGCAGCCGAGCTGGAACCACATTTACCCGTGGTGACGCATATTTAATTTCACTTACAGTATCAATCCTTCACATTGCGAGGTTCGGTGTTGGAAAGGGGGGTTGGGTCCCCCAGACTCAACTGTTTTCTCTTGTACCAGAAAAAAGTTAAGCATTAGGCCACCAGCGGGTCTTCGTTGTCTTACTAAGTGTTTCTCAATACTCACTGGACTGTAATTTTTAAAATATATTATTATTATATTAAATATTACTCCTTGTAACACATCGGTCTTTCAAATTCGAGTACCTCGGCCTTACGAATAACTTAAAGTCACTCACAGTTTACTTTGTAAAGCCGTTTTATCCAAGTAGTTGTTGTACAATCTGCCTCAAAACCGAGGAATGTAATGTATTACCACAGCAGCATTCATTCATAATATAAGTATTTGAAAACCTTAATCAAAAAACACTCATGTGCCAGGGCCTTGTCTGTGTGTTGTGAGGTTTTAGTTGCCTTGGTTATAAATCAACCAGCCCACCAACAGCGACTCACTTTCAGGCTAGTGTTGAGGTGTTGGGTTAAATGAAAATCATCCCCTAACACGTTCAGCACGGAGAGAATTCATGGTCTGGGTCTTCAGTGTCCACTCCGACAACCGCCTTCTGTTCTCATTGGGGCATTTTTCCGCCCCGCATGTTAACGGAAAAAGTAACCGGGCAAATTTCTGTAAATTCACAACGATTTGATCTTTTAAGTTAAGCAAATATAAATTACTCCGTCCTCCTGAGAAAGTATTGTCAGAGTTGCGATTGGGCTAAACATTTCGATTCTGTTTTACTGTGAGTTGAATTGCACCTCGGCAGGCCTCTTCCTGTGCGTTTTCAAATGTGCAGTCCGATGTGCTTTCACGGCCTGGTTTTAATCCTGCGCACTCCTCTGTGCTTGCAAAGGCCCTTCATTATTATTATTATTGCTTAACCCATTCAAAAGCAGCAGGGGCCATTTTGGTCTGCGCACTTGCTCCTTCTTAAATCAGGAAATCAAAGCCTAGCTTGAGATACCCCCCGACAATGACTTTACCCAGATCTTAGCAGATGCTGAACAGTAAATAATCTTGTAATTGGGAAAAAAAAAAAAAAAATATTATTAAATAACCGTGACTGAATCTGGCCTCATAGTTGTGTGTAATGTGTCGTCCCTATTAATTTGTCGTGTGGTGTATATGCAGCGTTAACGTTGTAACAATTAATTAAGAAACATTGCCGACTAATTTCCAGAGTACCTCTCTCAAGGAAGTAAAACTGTAAAGGTGTAAATTAAAATCAAAGAATGGCTTGGTTTGCATTCTTCATGCCACATTTCTTCAAAAAGGCCTTTCTGGGGCACCCCAACTAAATGTCATCCATTTGTATTTAAATGTTAAATTAAACTGTAACTGCAATGTCATTAAGGATGAAAATACCTTTTGTTGGCCTGACAAGTTACAGTGTTGTCATTGAGATAAAAATAAACAACAAAACAGCTAAGAAAATGCAGAGAGGCGGGGATAGAACCGTAAAGGAGAAGTACAATGGCTCATGCCCCGGTCTATTTTAATGTAGATTAGATCTTGCGGAGGCGCAGAGACTTGATTCAGCCGGATTGGGAGCCCGACCACGGGGCAGTGGAGCGCAGAACGCTGGCCTGACTCTGGCCCTGGGAATTTTACAGCCAGTCTAAGTTAATTGGAACAGCCACCGTGGCTTGAAGTTATGAACACTGCTGACGTTTTTCCCCCTGTGAAATAAATAGAGATTGAACACCACCGTGGCTTTAAATATAAAAGGCACAACAACACCAAAATGTAATTAATGCCTTTCTTACTACAACAACAACAGTAATAATCATAATCATATTAATAACAGTTTAAATATCCATAGATTGTTATATGAACTTGCACCAAGTAAACTCTAATTCACAATAATTAACATGACATATTTATTATGTTATATATTTATCAGTTGCGGCTAGTGAGCTAGAAACATGGAAGGAACCTTTTTCCCAATTATCCTCATTGATTAAAGATAAAACAAACTATTCAAAGAGTAATCTACATCAGCTGATGTAAATAGAATAAATGGTTACCAATTTCATTTTGTAATAGAATTGCTGTTCTTTGTAAACCAGAGTTAAGTCTGGTATATCCATTGATGTTTTTAGTCTGCCAAGACCTGTAAACATACAAATTAGCGTACAATACTATGTAGGTATAACAAACACTGCACGTGTTAGTAAAGAAAAAATATTAGGTTTCTATTACAAAATTAAACTAGAAAGCATTTACTCTATTTACATCAATTGGTGTAGATTACGCGGTGAATTAATTATCAATGAAGATAAATGGGAACAGGTCGAACATAATGATAGATATAAAGGTAAAGTTTGCTCCTCCCCTGTTCCGAGTTAACCAGCCGCTCACACACACACACACACACACACACACACACACACACAAACACAATAAAGGGTCCAATCCTGTTTGAAATATTCAATATTCTAAGCGATTGTAATGTTTTATGTGCATTTTTTTATAATTGACAAATTAGTGTAATTAGTTATAGAGTATACACATAAAAGCTATATTTTTAAAATATATAACTTAAAAAAAAAACAAGTTTTCATGTTGGCTTAACGCTCTCAACTGCTTCTCCTCTCTTTCTGTGTTCTTTGAATGAGTGAAAGTGTTAATTCTTTTAACTCTGTTACAGCCAGAATGTCGCGATCAATGCAGCCCAATCGATACTGGAAAACTGATCGTGCTTTAGAGGCCTTTAACAGTGGAATCAATCAAGTGATGCGGTGGATTGCGTTCCGATCCAGACATACGAACGACGTGGTCGTAGCTCGGAAGTGGTCAAATACCTGCCCCTTACAATATGTTATAGGGGATGTCTTTATCGTAGGGAGCTTAAGTAGCAGTAAATGCGCATTGAGCATTTCAGGCACTTCATTATATGTTACAACATGGTTGGAGATTGGTATATGTTATCTAGTTTTATGGTTGGGGAAGCATTAAGTCTATCTTTAATTGCGCTTTATGCTTACATTGAGTTTGTAATTTTAGATATTTTGTTTATTTCCCCGTTCTTAGTCATAATAGTCAATTCAGCAGTCGCTGAATAGATCAGACACATGAAATGACCACATTTGTAATATATCAGTTTATCCAATGCGCAAGAATAAGAACAAAGCGTCATGTTGAATTTGAAGTTCAGCGCGTCTTGATTTAGAGAGGACAGATAAATTATTTGCTTGACACAATTATCGGGACATTAAATAATGGTCTTGTGTATATTAATAATTATTTGTGTTTTATATTTCCAGCTAACACCTGCGCATGGACCAGTCCGTCACTAATTGTAAGCACAGGATGCGTCATTTAAAGGCCTCGAGGGTCGACATTTCCTGTAAAACTCACAGTATATATATACTAAACAAATTTAATAAATAACCACATACAGACCCATAAATACACAGGGTTTTCTGTTGATGTGATTTATTTATTTTATGCACAGGGCATATATTACAAATTAATGAAACATGACTTAAGTTGTTTAAAAAGGAATATCCTACCTCTTTTTTGGTAGGCTACTTGGTAATCGTAAAATAGGTCTATTTAAATATTCTTAACGCATAATAGGCTATTGCCTTTTTTGGAGGGGGGGGTGATATTTTACTGTTTCCTGAAACGTAAGAGAATTTGTAGACGTCTTCATTTTATTAGACATTATGGATATGCAGCATTATTGCGTTGATTAATGTCTGATTTTATACGTCAGTATGAAGTTTACTTGAATATAATACTCATTGAAAACGAATGTATTCTTAGTTTCCTCGTAATCGTACATCGATGGTTCGCTCAATGTCAATGGTACTCACATTTTTGTCATTCAGAAACAGAATACTTACATGATTTTAGTTGTAGAACTATCAGGAAGAAGTAGGTAGTTGGTACCAAAAAGATCTCGTACGACGGAAGTTTGTTGATGTTAACAATTGTAGCTGCCAAACTGCTTGCCGACAACAGATTAATAGCATTCAATACAGTACATCAAAGAAAGGATAGAAAAGTCTACAAAAGGCAGAAATTGTGACAGAAAACCTTTTCTTTTCTTTTCGCAGCGGTAAAATTGTAAAACAAAGTGCGGTTCAGTAGCAATTACTAAATTTATCTGCACACATTGAAGATAATTGTTGATCAGATTTATTTTAATATTTACTTTCACCATTAGTGAACTACAGAGCACTTAAATCCATCTGAAACGACTGTACACATTTTTTCAGCAAGGGAGACATCTAGTATTGTCTTTCCCAGATTTATCCCATTCAGTATGCCGCACAGTGAAACATTACAGACCAGCGGGCAACAGAACGAACTACAATGGATTATGTTTTATTTAGTCTTCGTCTATATGTATTTTTTGTTCGTTTCATGTAAACAGTCATGATTTTTCGACTGAGATGTAGAATCTCTATTTCAATTTTTATCTGTCCATAATGGAAATCGATAAACTCATAGTTTCTGATGTAAAATGCAACATTATATATTATAAATAGTGTATGGGGATGTGAAATAATCAGATGTGATTCGCTTTTATACTTAATGTTGTAGGCAGCCTGCTGTCCACGGACCAGGAAAAGTGATGACGAAATTAGACAACAGTCTTCCTTAAGCGTTTCAGCTATAGTTGAAGTATTCGGATTGTTGTATTGTCTGCACTGCAAGCAGTAGGGTATGCTGATAAACGAGACATTTATATATTATTTCTAAGAGAATTGTGGTCAAAATGAGAATCCAAAATCTGAAAAATGCATATGAAAAAATCTGAAAATCAATGGTTACTTGTACTCCTTCTACCAACAACAACAACAACAACAACAATAATAATAATACTTATTATTATTATTATTATTATTATTATTATTATTATTATTATTATTATTATTATTTTATCTAAGTATTTGAACTGGTCAGAGCCAAACATGAAGCAGTTAGTGTAAGGGTCACAGGCTGAAAGAGATGCCATGTTGAACAGATGTACAGTTTCTCTAGATCTGTGTGAGGAGACTGGATGGATATGGGGGGTGGTGGTGTCTCAGACTGTCAGAGTTGACAGGCTAGAGCCAAGCACATAGTCATGTGATCGCTTATAAGCTTATGAGTCCAATCCCATTCTGTCTGAGAATTCATTCAAATAACACAGCTCTGTTCCACAGCAAAAAAAAAAAAAAAAGTGTTCCTCTTTCCAGTAATATGTTTGTTGGTATAGATATAGTGATGCGATTCCTTTGGGTGTCCCTACTGTCTCTCCAGGAGAAGAGGAACCCCTTCTTAAAGTAGCAGGTCTTTGACACCTATCCATATGGGAGTGAAGCTGGGAATATCCACTCAAAGTAGCAGGTCTTTGACACCCACCTATTTGGGGCAGAAGCAGGGATGTGCCCCAGCTTGCTTCTGCCAAACCTACACTGCTGCTGTCTACAGCCGGTGAAGCAGAACAGAAGAGGAGTCAGGACTTGCATTCAAACCTTCGGTCGGCTTCTAGCTGGGTGGCTCTCCTTTATCTGCTCACCAGCCTCCTATAGAACCACAAAAAATAGCAAAAATCGAGAAACCCAAACAACATCACATGCTGGTAAAGTGATATGTAGTCAGGGTTTTGCTATGCTATACATTGCCTTTTAATCTAAGAATTAAAACAGAGGTAGATGTGAAAGTGTTTTTTTTTTTAAACCAGGGTCGGAAGTTTGCAACACTAAGGTATTATCCATGAAATTCCAGTCACATGCAGGTTTCATAAGAATTAATAACATTTCCTAGTGAGGGAGAGAGAGTTGCCTTATGTTAAAATGGTGTGAGTCAGTAAAAAAAATACAACCAAATATAGTCTAGAGGACTAGAGTGATTTTTTGTTTGTTTTTGATCCAGCCAGTTTCTGTGTAATATTGTCCTTTCAGAAATTTTGAACCAAAATGGCTGCCTGTGACACTAGATCTGCATGTAACTCTAATCGCTGTTGTTTTCCCCCCTATGAGTTAAAAAAAAATAAGCACTGTACAGCAGCCTGGGGATTAGCCATTTTTTCTAGCGTATTTTATTTTAATAAATAACCTTGTCTGTTATTTGACAAAAATTAGTGGATGCACCCAGTGAAACCTCTGAGACTCTCTCCCGAGCCATTATTGGCAAAAAAAGGCAGAGGGCCTTGAAACCAGAGGAAACAAAGTCACAGGCTAGGACTTTTGTTGGAGGATAAGGTCATATATAGAAGCTAGCACTATGCAGCTCAAACACACACAGTATCAAAGTTTGCATATGCGATGGCGACTCAAGGCCAGCACTCCGTTCATATGTATGGCCTGGCACATACTGAAGAGATGACTAACACGGTTTATGAGAATACCACAGCCGTTACACTGTGATGGCGAGGCCTGACGGAACAGACTCCCATTGCACAGCGGTTTGATCCATTTCTGGGCTTTTTATGAGCTACAGGCGCTTGTAACAAATTTTGCCGATGAAGCAGAAAGGATCTTTGATATCGTCTTTAAATTTTTTTTTTTTTAAAAAGTCACATCTGTCAGTGGAGATGTGGTCCAGAATAAGGTGCCTGGAGGAATAGAAGGCAGTCACCTGGTGTTGGCTTTCCACTAAAATCTCATTAAAAAATAGATTGTGAGACGGAACAAGACGAATTGGGATCGCCCCACCCTGGAGTGGGACCAGGGTTCTCTGCAGGCAGGCGGTCAGTCAGTGTTTTATAGTGGGCCCTACCTTTTGGTGCTTCTCACCCAGGGTCCTGTAAAAGTTAGGGGCTAAGCTGGGTCCTGGGTCTGAAAGGAAATGGGCTGAGTAGGGACCACAGCATCGGGTGCAAACGTCCCATTTTGATTGGTGACATGTGTGTGTAGGTGGCAGGGGGGCCTTGGGGGAGGGTTTGTAACGGCCGCTAAATTTCTGTCCTCTTAATCTGGTCTCTGAACGTTAAAACACTACACCTGTTCCCAATCTGCACATCAAACACAAGGGAGCCAGGGGGGAAATTTGCGCTATAAATCGCCCCATTTTCCATTTGTCTCTCGCATTGGGGGGGTTGGGGGTAGGAGGGTCTTGAGTCTGCCTCCCCTTGAGCACATTGAGTGCTTTTAGTCATAGTTCATAAAATACTCTCTGCTATGATTTTTTTGTGTTTGATGAAACTCATCTACATACTGAGTGAAAGCAGCCAACCTCCATGAGTCAGTGGATTTTGAACCCTCTTGGTATTGTTTTGTTTTAAAATACTTGTCTCTTTTTTTTGGCCTTTGCTGAATAACTAGAAGGACACTGTCTCCTGGATCATCTACAGGCAAAAACCTTTAAGATCCAAATGTGTGGGTGTTTGGTTTATCTTAATGGTTTTCTTGCCTCATTTTCCTTCTCCATTTGGTGAGGTGTGGATGGACTGGGGTGGGCCTATGGCCTGCGGAGGTGTGAATAGTGTGGAGCGTAAAATGAGTTTGTGGTTTACTTGTTGTCAGAGGGCTCTAAGTGGCTATGGACTCGTGTAAACAGGGATGTTTCTTCAGTGTTTCCAAAGGCTGTCTGTGACACAGAGCATTAGGGAATAAGATTCTTTATGCAATCAAAGGCAACACCATAATACATGAATCTAAGGGACCGCTTTTCAGCTAATCTCTCCACAGGCCTTGAAGATTTCCTGTCATTATTGTTATTTATTTCATTTCTGAGTGCATGCCTTTATCCACAGCAAGCTCTAATCATGCACTCAAAATCGCAGGCTTGGGTAGCAGTCAGTCAAAAGAATAGCTAAAGCTTGCATGCTCACAATTCACAACATATGGAGGAGTGAATATGATATTTCATCACTTCTGTCCTTGTGCAGCTGAGTGTTGATACATAAAAGACAAAATGTCAGAAATGTCCCTGACTCCCTGATCCTCCAACTATGCAATTTGATAAGATGCAAAACCTTCACTTTCCATTTCCTTGGAGATTCATTTTGTGACTCTAGGCATGGCAATGGGACAGCACCACAAAGACACATACTACATTTATTAGAGGGACATTTTGGGGATGAATATTATGCCTACACAATATACACCACAGGTGTTGAACTTCAGGTCCTGAGGGCTGCAATTTCTGCAGGTATTGGCTCAAACCACTTACTACGCCGCTGTGTCACCAGTTGGCTCGTATCCTGGCACAAGGAGGGAAATTAATTCGTAAAATCAGGTAGTGTAATGCATGTTTGGAACAAATACCTGCACTCACAGTGGTAACTTACGACATGCTTTCACTTGCTATCACACTGTGAACATATACACAGTACTCATTTTACACCCAGCTGGCATTGCACATGCTACACCAATATGCCATGAAACTAACTATATGATTCCTTGTTGAGGAGCTTTCTGACTGGTGGGGCAAAGCTTCCCCTGCCAGGGTTTCTGTGATTTTTTTAAACCATGATGACATAAACTCATACATTTCCAACTCTGCATTTTTATTGGAGACAGAATGATTCAAAAATTCATTGTCAGGGATTATATAACCATTTTGAGGTCTTTTTTTAAAAAAGCAAAATCAAGGAGTTCTGGAATTCTGTGCACTACCATGGCATTCCAATTTGATGGGATAGCAAATAAAATGTCACCTCTTATTTATTTTATTTAGGTATTCATTTTTTGTTGCTGTTTTGGGGATATGCATGTGATCACTGTGTGATTTGAGCTGCTGTTAAATAGAGACTTTGATGCTTACATTTGAGATGGCCAGTCTGGTTGTAAGGTATGGTTCTGACCTAGCTCCAGAGCAGTGTTAAGACACAGACTGAACAGCTTATCTGTTATTAAACTGCCCTTTGCCTGAACCAGGGATTTGAGTATAAAGTGAACAAAGACAGACTGAGACAGAGAAAGGCTTACTTTCAAAAGGCACTTGGTACAGTGTTGGCCAGGGTTTAATATAGCCCACTCATTTGAAAAGGCGTTGAGAGAACAGACAATATGGACAGGCCTGACCCAGGTGAGAGTGGGGTACAGCCAGAAAGGGGGTGGGGGCGGAGGTGGGTGGTTTAGCATGAAATGTTATGTGTGTGTGTGTGTGTGTGTGTGTGTGTGTGTGTGTGTGTGTGTGTGTGTGTGTGTGTGTGTGTGTGTGTGTGTGTGTGTGTGTGTGTTCCTGTGTGTGTGTGTGTGTGTGTGTGTCTAGGAGGTAGATTCTAATCTGCCATGTTGGACTGCAGCCCGACCTATCTTTCTCATCTCCCAATTTGACTAACTCCATCTACCTCTGCAGAAAAAAACCAAAAGCCCCCTCCCTTCTCCTAGATGAGCAGTCTTAACCCTGTGATGTGAGCTGGAAGGAATCTGCTGTGTTTTTTTTTTTTTAATGAAACTGACAAGCAACCTGGTGACAATCAATGGTAACATTGTGCCAGAGGTAGGTGGGAGATTGAACCTCATATAGAGTGCGGCAGGAATAGCCTCAGAACACTTCAGGAATGGCCTTAGAAAGCTGCTGGAACAGTCTGAGAACTCTGCAGGAACAGTCTTAAAATACTTAAACTATAATGCATTTGGCACTGTTTATGTATTCTCATAACTAATGAGTATGCTTGTACCTGAAATGCTTGGTACATGGCCGGTGAACTTTTTGGAGCAGCATTATGTTCTTGCCATATTATTATCTTGCAACCAAATGCAAGCTAGCTTTAGCTTTAATGCCAGATTGGGTAATGGGTTAAAAAAATGGCACATTGTGGGGTCAGAGTTTTAATGGTGGCCGTTGTTCAGTTTGACTGAGAATACTGTGATGGAGGACAGCAGTGCCCAGGGCGATGGGTTCTATCCTGGCAGTGAAAGAAAAAGCATAACTGAACCAAGTATCTGAACTGTGTCATATCAACACCCCAGGCTGTGTTTATCTAGCCCTCTCGTTCACATTAACGTTTTACTTATGTTTCAGAATAACTGTAAACTAAACATCAGCATTATTTGACAGGATTTTGTTTTGGGTTTAACCTCCCAGGAAAAAGAAATATCAGAAATGTTTTGCAGGCTGTCTGTCCCAACGCTGTTGTGCTGTCGTCATCTTTATTTGTATGGTGTAGAACCTTATGAATATTTAGCATTCAGGTCTAGTAATGTTTGGATAAATGGTGCTTGATTGTCATGAAGAAAGAGTTTTTATGCATTTTTTTTCTCTCAAGTTATGGTGTTCAATAAATGTTATGGTCAAATAATGCTGGGAACTGAGGAGTAATAAATTTAGTGAAATAAATCACACAGCAAACAATGTGACAGAGACCTCAGTGTAGAGTGCAGAAGGGAAACAGAGGAGGGTCCAGGTGGAGGTGAAGGTGGAGGCATGTAAGTCCAACCCAAACAGGTGGGTTTTTTTTAAACCGAGGGGACAAGGCATTTCTTTATTTTCACCTGATTGCTCCCTCGCTCTTTCCTGTGCTTTCTTGTTGCTGCTTTGCCGTGTCACTCGAGTCTTTTCCACCTGATCTTTCCGCCTCCTCTCTCTCTCCCAGTCCAGCCTGTCTGTTCCTCCCGCTCTTTTTTGCCACTATCTCTGGTCTCTGTCCCTCTCTTGTGACCATCTCTTATCACAGGCAGCTCTTTATTGCAGTGTTCATCCCCTCCTCTACCTGTTATCTCTGTCTCCAGTGGTACACAATCCTAGCACCCCCTGCGGCTGTAAGACAGGGCTATTTAGAGGCAAACCCCTTTGTTGTGTCCGCTTGTAGCCAAAGAAAGGAGTAATCATCAGGAAGCCCATTGTGCTTCATGCATTTGGTTATTCTAGGCAAAGGTAAGATGTGTCATTTCCTCATTCACATCTAAATCACGGTTCCCCATGAAAACTCGAACAGCAATGTCTTTCTGTAGGCAGAGGAGATTGAGTGGGTGAGAATTACATGACAACCTTGGTGTGATGATGTTAAATAAGAATAAATACATAATTTCGAAAAAGTCCTTGAGCATATTTATGACTCTGTCCGAATACCATCGTCTTACTGCTTTTGGAGTTTTTTTTTTCTTTAGTAAGGGTTGTGCAATTGAGCAAGTAATTACTGCAATATAAACTACAAATCTAATACACTAGAGATGATGGAGGTGAAATAATTGATGGGTGCAAAACAATGGAAAAAATGGAAGCCACCAGAATGTAAAGGAAAGTATGAGCAAGTCTTGTGGATAATAAAAATGCCAGGTGAATGTGGTCTGGTTGCAGTTTGATATTTATAACCTTAGTGTCATGGAAGTAGAAAAAGTGAAAAAGTACAACTCCAAAAAGCCCAATTTTAACCAGAGATGCTGTTCCCCCTGGAGAGCTGAGCCTAAAAGGACGGTGATGATCAGAGATTCAATTTAGCCTTCCATCAATCAATGCTAGAGGGGGACATAGATTGTTCTTGGCAGCCCCTAAAATACACTGGGGAATAGGGGCCTCGGGGAGGGGGGGGTTTGGTTAATTAAGCAACCGGTCGTCACCCCCCCTTACTTATTCATGAGTCTTTGCTTCGATCGTTGTCACAAACTACTTAGTGGGGAGGCCTCAGACTAATTAGTCTAGCACTTATGGCTCATTTAAGAGATGATCCATATAGTTAAAAACTGAAGCTGCCGCCTTGTGTCTGCATCATTAATGTATTGTTGGTCTATTGTAGCCTTATCTGATGTCACCCTTCCTGAAATGTTTACAGATACCTCAAATTAGTGCTTCTTATCCAATAATTGGATGGTGGGTTCACCTTAAATGATGTTCTCTTGTGTAGCTCAAAACTAAAGGCTGGTTAATTATAAATCATTGAATTTATCTGGAATATAATGTCCTTGACTTTCAGTTGAGATATTACACTCTAACCAGCCTTTCTCATCTCAGGGTAATGGCCCTGTTAAAATTGTGTGTGTGCACATCGCATATAGTGCATATATATCACAGTAAAGAGACACCAATAAAAACTATCATCCCCTGCAATGGAAATAAAAGAGAGATAATATTTACCAGCTTCTGAAGCCAAGATTTATTGATTAATGGTTTCATTCACAGCAAAACATATTGTGAGTATACACTGAAAAATGACCAAAATTAATTGAAAAGGGCAATCTGACGCAAAGTATCTATTCTCTTTTTGATTTGGAGAAAAATTCACTATCATTTAAAGTTGCATGTAATACTTATATACTCACTGAACATGTACATGTATTTATGTATTTATCCACCCACCGTGGTTTGAAGGGTACCCCTCTTTTAGTGCACTCTTTTAGTGCGAACCCCACCTAAGCTGGACCACCAGGCCCTGTGGTGTTCAGTGGCGGTGATTGTGAGGCCTGTTGTGTCTGTTTTTGATATGCACGGAGATGTGTGGGTTTCAGTGCTCTGTTCTAAATTTCCTGGAGAACTGGAGCAGTGGGACTGAAACATCCAAACCCACCCCCCCACCCCCCCCCCCCAGCTTGTGAGCTGGGAAAAGGTGACAGGGTAGAAGCCAACTTTGCATTGTCGTTTAGTTAGTCAATGGCTGTGGTAAAGCGTTGCTGAAGAAAAGGGAGAAACCGGGGATTCTCTCCAGCGATGAGAGCAGGGAGGGCCTAAGGCCTTGGGCCTTGGGCGTGGTCAAGAGAGGTCTGTAATTAGTATGTGCTGGCCTACTTTTGAAAATGTGTGCGCGTGTGTGTGTGCATGTGTGTGTGTGTGTTTGTGATGAGCTTGTCTACCAGCCCAGTGCTGCTATGCTCCTAACCATTCATTATCGCTAAACCTGTTAAATCCCTCTTTCACCAGCATCTCTCTGTGACAAAGCTTGTTTCGTTATATAAGAAACCCACTCACACCCTCTTTTTTACCTCTACCTCCATGCTTATATGCATGTGTAAAAAATAAAGAGAATGTGTGTGTGTGTGTGTGTGCATGTGTGTGATAGAAATACAGAGAGAGACAGAGAGTATGTGTTTGTGTGTACTGTATGTGAGTGAGAGAGAGAGAGAGAGAGAGAGATAGAATGCGTGTGTGTGTGTATGTGAGAGAGAGGCAGTGATTGCGGATCAGTGCTGCTGTCCAGCTGTATGTGAACCCCTTATTGCTGTATTGACTGAGCTCTGTGATGCGAGTTGTCAAAGCCATTGTGGGTAATTTAGGGATCAGGGAGGAGGCACTTGACAGCAGTGTTTAAGAAGTGGATGGGTCTGGCCTTCTCAAGACTCAGCAAGTCCTGTCTCTCCACTGCTTCCCTACTGCCCTTTTTTCCCTTCATGATATTTCTTTCAATGTTCTCTCCCCATCACACTCTCATGCACACACACACACACACACACACACACACACACACACACACACACACACACACACACACACACACACACACACACACACACACACACACATTCTTATTCTCTTTATTTGGCTCTCTCACTCCATCCCTCTCTTTCTATCACAGCTGTAACACTGTAACCACAGCAGTGAGTAGCTATGGTAGCAGTAGGATTCTCCCTCCAGCATTTCCTCACTTACACTTAACACTGAACCGGACTCATCTCCCAAGGCTGTTTGATATGTGGCGTAACCCCTTACTGTGTCAGCCAATCCTCCAGCCCCTGTGTCCTGTCAAATGTCCTTATCGGTTGCTTCTTATTGGCGGGATTCCTCTGATGCTCGGTGTCAGAGAAGCTGATTGGTTGATCTGGCCCAGTGCCAACAGGGGATTTGCTGGCTCCTTCCTGTCCAGCAGCTGTGGGTACCTACCACCAAAGAGTGTACAATGCTTACCTTGTCCCTATAGACAGATGGACAAGCTGAGTTTCTGCTGCCCCTATTTTACTTCTTTCCCCGTTTTTCAGGAAATCTAGGCAAAGTACTTTGATGATTCTAGAGTTGTTATACATAGGCACAAATCATAGTGGCTTCCCCTTTATTCAGTGAAAGAGGAGCTGCACAAGCCAGAGACCTGTACGAATTAAGATGAAGTACGAATTTAGACAGTATGAGTAAAGTCTGGCTCCAGACTGATCAATCACATGGTGACTTGTGACCCCTGGGGCTGATGATGACCAGGATGGAAAGCTGCAATCGACCCTTGGAAATTTTCACCAATCCAGAACACCAAGTGAGAATGACGGCAGGACCCAACTGTAACTGACCTCCCCAGTCGAAGGCAGATCCTCCAAGAACAGATGGTTGATGTATGATGGCTGTATGTAAATGCGTTGCCCTGTGTGAGAGTTTATTTGATTTATTCTCTCCTGATTGACATACATAACGTGTGCCCCGAATCCTCACTGTACTGGGATCAGCCTGTAATTGTTCGGAGACACCTCAAACCCCCAAGCCATATGGGACCCTCCAGGCTTCATGTGTCAATCAATCTGCCAGTCGATATCTTTAATTGTGGCGAGACGCCTTTTCATCACGAGACCTCCTGTCGCAAAGTGTGAGGCACTTTGCAATGGGTTAAATACATTAAATCACCAACAGCCAGAGGCATGTCCTGCGCTGGGACCAGAATGACAATGCCCTTTGCTTATGTAGAAACATGCATGCCAAATCCAATGAAAAGGACGCTAACACTGGAACACTAATGACACAGGAACCACCGTGCCATTGTAGCCTAAGCATCACAAGAATCAAGCTGTTGCACTTAAGGTTTTAATGAGTAAACAGTTTTTTTTTTCCCTTGTGGTCATTCCACCCCTATTTAATAATACTGAACTGGTGTCTAAGTGTGTGTGAACTGAAAGCCATTTATAGACGTCTAAGGAGTCAAGTTATTACTGCAGCCATGTGTGAGATTAATTAACTGAGTGCCGATTAGGAATTCAGCTGACAAGATCTCGTGGAGAGCTTCTTGCGCAAGAGCAAATCAGTGATTTATCTAGCGAAGCATTTTAGGAGAAAACCTGTGATGAATAAAATAATGATTCTCCTGTTTCAAACTTAATGATGGTAAATAGCAAATAAACATTTTTTCTGCTAATAAAAGTAAAAGATAAATATATAAACATGTAAATTAAACCCCCAGATATTTGTCATCATAGGTCATTAAACTTCCTTCACTGTGAAATAATGGATGTGCGAAACACTACACTAGAAACCAGCCCATTTCATATGAAAATTGTTGCCAGGGAGTGGAAAGAATGTAGAAAAGAAAAAGTCATATGCAGAAAAAGAGACATGTGAAGAGGAAATAAGAGGAGATATTTAACAAAATGATAGAAAATGAATGATGAAGTAAATGGGGACCCACTCAGTGAGTTCCTTTGTGTATGTGCCTGTGTCCACACGTGTGTGTGTGTGTGTGTGTGTGTGTGTGTGTGTGTATTTATATGCATACGTGTGTATGCATGTGTGTGTGTGTGTGTGTGTGTGTGTGTGTGTGTGTTGTGTGTGTGTGTGTGTGTGTGCTTGTGTGCACAAAGCTCTAACTGCCACATTCCAGCTGGTTACTGTCTAACCTGTCTCATTCGAGTTTCTGACCTGAATCCTAATGAGTGGGCAGGTGATTGTTAATGAGCCCTTCCATCTAACGAGCTGGCGTGAGAACCAGCAGCAGGGACTCTACCTGCCTAGCCCAAGGCCGTGTCACCTCCAGCTCCTTGCCCAGTGTGACGAAACACAAATACCAGGGTAATTACCCTGATTATACTACAGTAATGCTGTAACTATTATGGGATTTGTTTTTGAGTAAACCACAACATCCCCAGAAAATTAACATAGTTCTGTATGATAATCGTTGTGCAAATTAGATCATTCATCTTCCTTAGTCAGACATAAAGCGTAGTCTGTGCTAATTACTGAAACAGTCCTCTGAGTGCTATAAATATGACAGACCCAGTAGAATTTGAAAAAAAAAGTTCATGACAGTGTATTGATGTTTTACAAAAGGAAACAAACCCAAGATGTCAACAATTTCTGGATTCTGTGGTACTGTATATTTTGAACATTGGAACTTAATTGAAACCTCCTGGTACACTGAAAAGAATGTGGAAAAAATGTGCCTGGTTTCAAAAGATAAACAGCTTTCCATATAACATGAATCATAGAGCTGTTCCTGTCTTCTGCAGTTCTTTTTTAACATCATCTGTATACGGTATTTAGTATACAGTATGTTTAATTGTCAATTTTGATTGGTGATGTATAGATTTTAATGGAAACTTAAAGTTTTAAAAGTGTTAAAAATTACGACAGGATGATGCCATACTTCTAGGGTCTCATGAGATTTTTTTTTAAAGGGATTAATTGAAATATTTCATTTTCTTTTCCCTACCTGAATATTTAGAGGAGGAGGATGTACACAAATGTTAACAGCACTGTGAACAGAGTTGTTTGTTTGCATGTGATTTTATGACATGTGGGTGTGTATGTGTGTGTGATTGTACAGTAGTGTGTTTGTGTGTGTATGCATATATATATATATGTGTGTGTTTATGAGTCTGTGTACCTGAACGTGAGTATGGATGTATGTATACACGTGCTTGGAAATTGTAATGCCATAGTATTCTTGGCATTATGGATGGAATTTATTAGGTCCTGATATAATACTGAACCGAATGTGTGCTACTACTGTCTGAGGTGTTTCTCTGTAAACAGGAAAAATGATAGCCTTGCCTTGAGCAGTTGCTGTTTCCTTCACTGCCTTTCTATGGGTGTTAATGCGACAGTATATGGGTGCGTCCCCAAGGATAGGAGTGCGAGTGCATTTTCGCATATTTCTCTGGGTCTGGAATTGCCACCAGTATAATGAGTGTGTTGCTGGCAGCTCTCTCAGAGTGCGTAAGCAGAGAGTCGTGGGGAGCAATGGGTCCCAGGACAGCCCTGAGCAGAGACAGCCTCTAAACGAATCAGGCCTGCTAAACTGTGACATTCAAGGCCACTGCAGCTCACATGCTAACCACTGCTGTAGCAAAAAAGAAAGAAAATTGAGAGAAGAAAAGAATATGGACAATCTGTCTGTGACAGGGTTCTTGGAGAACCAGAATTCTCTGCTTTTCTACAGTTCAGATATTAATTGTAATGATGTAAGTTAATCATAGGCATGTTTTGTTGCCAGAAGGATCAAATTGTAATTTGAGTGCAGTTTTGGCAAGCTGAGTGACTGTGTTCATGAGACATTCCAGCGGTGCAGAATGCCAGGCCATAGTGTATGTGCACTTGTAGCTTTGCACACTTAGACCAGCACTGCAGACATTATGCATCTTAGGTCAAAGGATTGGCCTAGGTCATCAAGAGGGGACACGCCTGCCTCACTTTCTACCTCTTTGTGGGAACTCCCAAAAAAATATTACACTGATTAACTTCTCACTCTGATGTGATATGACTCTGCCTGCCTAGTGATGTGTTTTATAATAAACCAGCGATCTGCTACTACTTTTCCCACAAAAGACCTGATGTTCGAAATGACAAATAACCCAAGCCAACCAAATCCACCCTCAGAAATATTCTGGTCACCAGTCATAATGATGAATGCTAAGGCTAGAAAAAGATGACAAAACCATACAGACTCTGTATCAGAGACTGCGTGTCAGGGCATGGTGTTACACAGGGGCTATCATGGTCACACGGCTTGCTGGCAAGGATTAAAACAAGTGTCGAATTGCAGACAGTCCCTACAGGTTGTTCCAGGGTGAGTTCATTCACCAACTCCTACATTCGATGACATGACCAAGGCCCAAGTAATATATATTCTTGTCTTCACCTGCTCATATCTCTCCCATCATATCCATTATCAGAGGACTCATTTGCTCATTAGTAAGATCTACGAATTCATTTGAGAGGCCCTCTCTTGTCAACGAAAAGAGGTGCATATGAAAGGATTGACATTTTTCTCTTATATTTCACACAAGTTAGTGTCCCTTGGTATCTGTTTGGCAACCAATGTAGATGAAAGGGAAACTGCTGGGATGTTTTTTTTTTGGTAAGTAAAATATTACTTAAAATAATCAAGAAATCAATGCTTCGTGGTTGTGCAAAAGAAATTGAAAGGACGATCCTCGCTCTGAGTTAAATGAGATTTAGAGCCCCATTGAACAGTGGATATCTGCTCCAGTCAGAGGCAAGAGGGAGCTTGTTATTGGGGACATATGCCTGCATGGCTGCTGCCAGTGAAGGATTTACCATGCTCACATGCAGAGTTCTCAAGGCTTGTCATTGTTGTGGAAATTGGTTTGAAATGTGTGTGTGGTGTATATCTGTGTGTGTGTGTGTTTGTGTGTGTGTGTGTGTGTGTTATATTTAGAGTAGGTACTCAACAGGTGCTTCACATTTAAAGTTAATTGAAACAAATGCTCTGTGACACACACAGACACACATACACACATGCACACACACATACACACACACATGCACACAAAATAACGAACTAACTTTTCATATACATCAACAGTAGTCAGGCTTAGACTTGCTATCCTGTAATTTGTTTGCTCTGCTGAGTATGCGCAGTGGAGTTACCTTTAAGAATATGTAGGCCGGATTTGTGTGCTGTTGACAGATGGAAATAAAGGCTAGGGAAGATGTTGAGGTAGTTGAGAGGCAGAGAGCAGATCATGTGTGTGTGTGTGTGTGTGTGTTTGTGTGTGTGTGTGTGTGTGTATGTGTGTATCGTGTGTGTATATGCATGTGTTTGTCTGTGTATATGTGTGTTAGTGTTAGGTCATTTAAATGGTCAAATTGACCCCAGTTATTAGCATTATTTATTGTTTAATTGCTCTCTGTGCATAGAATAAGAAGATGAAACCCTCAGAAGCAATCACTGGTTGCTGAGAATGTCTAGTTTTCTCACTGCTTCATTGAGGATAGGCCCAGGTCTCAATATTATATACATACGGAGTGCAGGGCTGAGAGAGAGATAGTGCTGCCAAACAAAAGCCATCTTTAAAATTCACAATGGCAGCTCCCACATGGAAAATAAGGCATCAAATCTGCCAAAATTGTACAGAACAATTGTTGTGGTAAAATACGCCATACGAATGCTGTCATTTTTGGGAAACATAAATAAACACACCCTTTTTAGGAAGTCTCTCCGGTTTTACATAGAGGAGAAAGAAGTTTGTTTAAAAAAATAAATAAAAGTTTGTCTTTGACGCTGGCAAACCAAAAAAAAATGCTTTTAAGATCTATCAAGCACACAGCAGTTCTGACAACAAAGAGACTTGAAGTTCTCAGATCCTCTTGTGCTGTGTGTATTCCTTAAGTATAGCCTTTCCACATTCATCCCGCACATCCTAATTACAATGGCTGTGATATTTTTAAGTCACATATTTGGAGTCGTAAATCAGCTGAGGTACGATGACGCCATTTAGGGGAAGAGGGTTTCGGGGAGAAGGAAACCAGGCATTACGTAGTTCGGTGAGCAATGTGTCATAAACGTTGTCATGTCTTTCCTGTCGTTTCCCCAAAAGCCTGTTATTACAGTCAAGGACAGTAATACCTGCATCAGCATTACCACTAGTGAGAGATCTTGAAAGAAAGAAAAATAAACTGACAAAAAGAGGGCAAAGTCAGTGGTCAAAAGGCCTGAAAGACAGATGGAGAAGATGCATAATTAAAGAGACAGAAGATATGAAATCATGATAGTCTTATTCAGCCACACACATTAACACACTGACACACACACGCACACTTATACACGCCAAGGTGAGCTACCCACGTCGGCTCAGACATGCACAGCAGTCCCATTAGCACAATGCAGAGCAGCGCTTCACAGCCAAAACCCCAGAAAAAATATAGCTTCAGGGAGCCAGCGTTATGCTTTATACAACTAAAAATGTAAAGCACAGGCAATATTAATGCAGTAAAAGCAAGGCATCTCTTCAGTTGTTTAAAACTTAAATGCACTTAACTCTGAATACATTTGTTAAAGTGCTCCTAGAGTTTCATCATCTTGGTCAAAAATATAAAATAAAATAATAATAAAACATTCAGCTATCTCCTGACAAATTGAACAGAATTTTGTAGCCTTTCCCTGCAGGACTGTGGCCACCTAAACTGTAGCCTCAGATATCAGCATAATACTGACATGTTCTGAATAGGACTGAAGCCAGGAAACTTCAGCAGCTACAAGAGTGGGAGAGGGCCGGCTTAGGCCTGTAACACAGAGCCAGGAGGGGTGGAAGGAAGAGAGTGAACAGCAGGCTTACACAGGACATTATCCCTGTACCTCTTCCAAAGACACACACATACGCACAAGCGCAGATACATACACACATACACACAAAATCACACATATATACGTACACATAGTCATGAACGCACACTCTCATGCAGGCACAGACACACAGGCACACCTGGTCTTACAGATAATGGCCTCGGGGCTACCTGTTTGTCAGATCCACCGCACTCTTTAATTAAGGACCTCAGAGAGCAAACCAACTCAGAGCCATTACAGCAACTGGTGCAGAACCTAGTGCTGCCTCTGCTGCTTCCACTCTCTCTCCCTCTCTCTCACACACACACACACACACACACATACACACACTCATACACACACACTCTCACACACACACACACGAGCACACACACATACACACATACACACACACACACACTCTACACTCATACACACACACACACACACACACACACATACATACACACGCAGATTAGCAGCAGAGTCACACACACACAAATAGATTAGCAGTGGTCCTTAATATTCTCTTTTCATTTTCCCCAAAAATCTATATTTTATTAACAGAAGGCCTGGCTGTGCTCCGCCTCCATCCTTTGTGCTGAAGTAGAATCTCATCCCAATCAAAGTGAAACAGCTTATTTTACTCCTCGGCTCTTCTATGTAACACATTTTCCAACTGATGACTAACTCAAAATAGCCTCCTCCAGCCTCCTCTCCCTTATGCCTTCAATATGAAAACCCCAATGCACTGAACTTAAACTTCCCTCCGTCAGCACCCTTTTTTCCACTCCTCTATCCTTACAGCATTCATTTACTCAAGCATTTATTTATTTGCCTCTTAGAGAGTGTGTATGTAACTTTAAGTTTTTTTTTTTTTCATTTTACTGATGTCTAAATACTGATGCATGTATTTGAATTATTGACAGTAAATCTTTGTTTGTAGCAGTTGCCATGTAAGGGTTTGGGCTTTGAGGGGGTAACATCCACAGTTCCAATGAGGTGGAATCCTGAATAATTACTGTAATGCTTAGACCAAGAACCCACGGCCCAAAGATTGTTCATTAGCAGAGGAAGACGAAGACTTCCCCGCAGTGCTGACACTTAAGTCTGTTAGCACACAGAGGCCAGCTCTGACAGCTGCCATTGTGACATGAGTGACAGAAGAGGTAGAGGGATGGAGGGGGACCGTGGGGTTGTGTCTGTGTGTGTGAGGAGGGGAGGGGAGGGAGAAGGGATGCAGAGGAGTCCTTTCTCTGGAGTCCCTTCATCAGGAACCCCCCCACACACACACACACACACACACACACACACACCGCAAGCCCTGGCGACCAATTACTGGAGCCGTGAGTACCCCCCACAAACCGTTCTTTTAATCACTCTTCTAACCGACTGTACGAAAGGGAAAAGGCCGCCTGCACAATTTAAATTTAAATGGGATTTCACTCATACTCCTGTTCCTCTCTCTCTCTCTCTCTCTCTCACTCCCTCTCTTCCCCTTCTCCCACTGGGCTAATAAAGGCAGAAACAAAAGCACATCCAAAGCAATCAGCCTAATAGCTCTAATAAGTATAATGCAGTGTTTTCTCCCTGTATCTGACACTTCTTCTCTTGCTGTTTCATGGCTAAACAGAGCTGGAGTGTTTAGAGACAGTTGGTCCGTATTTCCCCTTGTTCTTGGAGGGCTTGCCGTGCGTGGACGTGCTTCTGCAAGGATGTCAAAACAAAGCTAGAGAAAGAAATCAATTAACAGAGAGAGAGGAAAAAGTGGGAGGCAGGAGAGAGGTCACCAATTACTACAGTTCCACTGAGCATTATAAAGACTGGCCTCCTACCGTCTTTGTAAGGAAGGTAGTATTTCTGAATATACTGAAAAAGTGGTAAAAACATGCAGTATGGGTGTTAAAAGAAAAGCATGCAGCAGGCCCGAATGTATCGCCATATTCAGTCAAGCATAGCTTGATTGTAAGTCAAAATCTGTGCTCCCCTGCTGTGCAAAGCATCGTAAAGCTGTGTGCTTAAGAAGGGGGTGAGTTATATTGTATTCCTTTTGGGTGTGTTTTCCCTGTGGGGTTAACCGGAAAACAATGCAGAGGAAAATGCAAAAACCTAAAAGTGAGAAGCAGTTAGAGTGAAACCCAGGTAATCCCTCACCTGTCCGGCCTCTGTGGTGGCAGAGCCAGACTGAAACAAGCATGCATTCCTTCACCTCTGGAATGGCCCCTTTTATTTCTTAAGAAGGCAGGTTGTTTCAACAAAGAGATACTTGAAAAAAGGGCTCGCAACCCTGGGCAGTGATTGTGTGTGTGTGTGTGTGTGTGTGTGTGTGTGTGTGTGTGTGTGTGTGTGTGTGTGTATGATGAGAGAGAGAGAGAGAGAGAGAGAGAGATAGACTGTGTATATCTTTTTTTGACAGCCTGAAGACGATTGAACCTCTTGCTCTCTGTTATTAGCCCTGCTTTGTCATTAACAGATTAGACTGTAAGACCTGTGTGTGTGTGTGTGTATGTGTGCATGCATGTACGCATATGTACACTAAAGTGTGTATGTCAGCATAAGTACATGCTCATTAACCCATCAGTTAGAGACCATCCACATTTCTTTGAAACAAAGTGATTTACAGTTTCTCTTATGGTGTATGCCTTTATTACAGTCAACTTTGCAAACATATGCATTATTACAAGGGCAAACAAGTTTCAGTGGCCACCCTTCATAAACATGTACAACACATGCCTGACTCATGTCCACAAAGCTGGGGAAACAGCAGTTATAGTGAGGAGTGAAAGAAAGCAAGGGGGTTCCTTTAATATGTAATCCTCTTTTTTTTTCTTTTTGGGTGGGGGGTGGCTCAGGATGAGTCAGCAGGCAGTTGTCTGACTGCAAATATCACAAGGAGACTCATACAGAAGGTGTGGAGTGTGAAACAGGTCATCTCTTATGTGTGTTTTAACATTGTAAATTTGCTCACTGTTTTGGCAGTTCTCCCATAGTCGCAAACTGTGCGTGAATGTTGTTTTACCCCAGTGCTCCAGTTTTTATGTGTTTAAAGTTCATGGTCGCACAATGACTGTTGCCTTTCCACTATATCTGCATGCAACAGCTTCTCATTGTGATTTCTGACAATAAACACATTAAAACAGGGAATCTATAAAGGAGCAAAGCAGTATGTATAGCAGGAAGTACAAATTCAGGTGCGCGTTCGTATTTTTCATAAACCCGTCAGTCAGGTTTGAGATTGTCGGCCAGGCAATTTGGTTTCCAGAGGCCTCCATTTGTTTTTGTTGCTTGTGTTTTTTTTCCCCTCAAGATAGTTATTATGTTTGGTCCCTCATGAATGTTAAAGAATAAACGGCACAAAAACAGATTGCAGTTAGAAATGCATATGTACATTCAGGTTTGCATGTGCTATTGTATTCATGTGTGGGAGTGAATGACTGTTTGGCTCGTATGTGGTAGCTGCATATTCATGTATTGTTGTGTTACTTGTGGTCCAAATCTGCGCATGCCTCTTTGCCCTCTGGGAGATTTTATGATGAGGGTTTGAGAGGGGGTGACTCGAGGGTCACTCTTTGCTCCAAAATTCTATTCTATCAGGACTGCCTTCTCATCTAAAAACACACGCAGCCCACACAATGCGAGGCTTTGCTGTTTTTCAGGGCTGCTACAAAACGCAAACAAAACAGAAACCCGTGGAACACTGAGGACCAGGCCACTGCCCACCCCGTCCTGAATGTTCCATGTTTAGCACTGAGTCAGGCTTTCTGAGCTGTGTGTATGTGTGAGTGAGTGTTTGTGTGTGGATGCGTGTGTGTTCCTGTCTTTGTATGTGTATGCTTGTATGTGTGTTGATGAGGTTTTGGATCCGCTTACTACCAATTACTTTGCAGATTTTGAAAACATCCATTCATTTATTCATTAATTCTTAACTTACGTAGGAAGAACCATGTGATTCCAAGGGAAGTCTCAGTAGAGACACTGTATGCGTCATTAGGACAGATATATCAGGGCAGACCCTTCAATGGATAACTCTCTGAAACTGTGTTTGCATTTGTGTGTGTTTGTGTGTGTATGGGTGCGTGTGTGTGTGTTTGTGGATTTTTTGTAAATTAGCCTCACTATGTCTGTTGAATTGTCTCCAGTAAGTGTGGTATATTATCGTTGCATTTTTATGGTTGATATCCTGTCAGTGCACTGAGTGTGGATGTGTGTGTGCGAGCATGAGTATGCGTGTGTGTTTTATGGTTGATATCCTGTCAGCTCACCTGGAACACTTATAAAAATATGTAGTGTTAGAGAGGGAGGAAAAGAACAGATCAAATAGCTCCCATCGAGACAGAACGAGTGCAAGGCAAAGATATAGTTTACATGTTATACACAGAGACAAACACTATGCTTTTTAAAGGTCTGTACACTGCACTCATTTTGATTCCTTTCCAACATCTCCATGTCAAGGGCCTACCTGTGTGATAAAAACATGTAGTCTTTAAAAATAGGCTCCAGTCTGGCAGGCTGTATAGTTGCTAACTCTTGTCAAGTGTTTCCAGCTAACCTGCTGCCTGTACTATATTAGTCCAAGTGTATATGGTGTAGGTTGCAGTTGAGGTAAAAAGACCAAGATGGAGAGGAGAAGAAAGTAGAGCGCAATTGATGGTTTAAAAAAGGGAGTTGTGAGTGAAGGCGAAACACAAAAGGTTCCATATGGGGAAGGGGGTGGGGGTGTGTGTGTGTGTGTGTGTGGGGTGGGCTTGTGCAGGGCTACCGCTCTCCCATTGTGTTATGGAGTGTTTGTGGTTTATAGTCTCCTTATTCTTCACTCCTGTTCAGCTGTATATCTTCTCCTGTTTTACTGCTTGCTGCCCTTGGGGGTGGGGTGGTAGGTGGGGATGGGGGGGCTAATTTCCCCCTGGCACTCATGATGCATCCCGGCTGGCAGTAACACATCCAATTAAACCCCATAATAAGAGCTTTAATGAAACTTTAACAATGCTTTCCAGATCACCCATGACACTGTATTATTCTTCTCTCCCTTTAAGTTTCTCTCTGTTTTGCTCAGGGTTTAGAGAAGTGTGTAATATCGAGGTGTCAGACTCCAGTCCTGAAGGGCTGCAGTGTCTGCTGGTTTTTGGTGTAGTTCAGCACTTAAGTGATTAATGTAGCTCACTGACTGTCTACACTGATAGAGTCTGCACACCTTGTTGCTAAACCCTGCATCGGCTGTATGTTGAAAGGATACTACAAAACCTGCAAACGCTGTACTGACAGCATTGGTATAATGTAAAGTCCTTATTTTATAGTAATCAGCCAGAGGAAGGCACAGTTCATGGAGATTGCATATACAGATTATTGTATGTGTTGCAAACCCTTTACAATATATGGGCAAATATGCAAATAAAGTATCTTTCAGATACTGCTATATGAAATAAAATATTCTGAAATAAATCTATCATTGCATCAAATGGTATTCTGCTGTCTAATCTGTTTCCCTTAGAAGCTGGAGGGAAGCTCTGCTAGATTGGTCATTCAAAAATGAAACTAAAACATCATCAGAATACTGTTAGCAGCAGCACAGTGTTAGGTAGAATGCCAGAACATTCTGGAACAATGCCCCTTTAGTTTTGCATCTCTGTGCCTTTGCTGGCGTGAATCTTACACTAATTTGATACCTAACTTTTCACCCACAAAATCTACAGAATATCTTTGCATGATTCTGTAGCTACATTTTGTGGTAAAGCATGCTTAAGTACTCCAGTGCTGTAAGTGTACAGCTAGCTCACCTGAATGAAACACACCACTCAGATTCAGCTTTGCTTGGAAGAGGGGGTCAGAGAGTTAAAGGGAGGCTAAGAGCTCTCACAGCAGGTCCTGTGTCTCAGAGCATGTAAGGAAGCCCAGTATTTGATGTCAGCATCCGGCTATGTTTGTGTATGTGGAGTGCACTTTAATCTGGAGTTCTTTGTCCTAAGTGTTTTTGTTTTGTTTTGTTTTCTCTCTCTCTCTCTGCCTGTAGAAACGCTGATGGACACCAAATGGGCCACAACTGAGCTGTCTTGGACTGCTCATCCTGAGACAGGGGTGAGTCACTGTGTGTGTGTGTGTGTGTGTGTGTGTGTGTGTGTGTGTGTGTGTGTGTGTGTGTGTGTGTGTGTGTGTGTGTGTGTGTGTGTGTTGTGCGCGTGCATGCGTGCTTGCGTGTGTGCGTGCGTGCATGTGTGTGTGTGTGTGTGTGCGCGTGCGTGCGTGCGTGCATGTGTGTGTGTGTGTGTGTGTGTGTGTGCATGTTTGTGAATGTATGTGTGTTTGTTTTACAAATGTGAGGCAGTAAAACAGGACATATTTTTATGTATGTCCTGGGATAATTCCCTCCCAATGTGGCCAAAGATGTACACAATAAAGACCAATTGTATCTAATCTCAACTAAACACCTCAGATACAAAGCATTAACTCAGGGATCTGAGTATTCCATTGATTTGGGCACCAAAATTCTGATTCAAAATGTAATTTTTATCTTTCCTCTTAATTTATAATTTTTCCCACATAACCAAATAGCATCCAGAACCATCAGAAATGTGTGGACCTGTTCCGCACATGCTCTCCTGCTTTGTGTCTTCAATAACTGACATTGCTATCTCTGTGTTTCTTTCTCATGTGCACTGCAACAATAGGATAGGGAGGGCCTGACCCCCACATCAAAGCACCACTGCCTTCCCCTTGGCTTTGTCCTCCACCTACTCAGAGTTGGGGACCCTCCTTTTCCCTGCCACAACCAGGCTTTTGGGTCTCACCCATAAACCCCCCCATAGCCTCCACCATCCCACCCCAGCTGTTAGCAGTCCCTCTCTTTTATTTCTGGCTAACTTAGCATTAATACAGAGAGACCCAGTCATGACCTCAGCCACAACAACCAGCGTGGAGCCTGCCCCCTCCCACTGTCCCGCCCTTATCAGCCCCAGCAGTGTCCCACCAGCCTAGGGTGTGATGGCCAAGCCCCCGCCCTCTCACCTTCTCAGGACCCCAACAGATGCTCCTATTCAATGGACGCAGTTCCTTGTCAGCACCCCTCCCATACACACATACACACACACACACACACATATCTTGAGCGCACTTTGTTGTGCACAATGCTAGCTATATATTTTCATGATGCTGTCCGATTCCTTTATCTGTGTAAGGAACATGTTGCGGACTTCTGTTGCCTTCAATAGTTCTTTATGATCCCCTCTTCTTCTCTCCTTTCTGCTTTTTTGTCCTGTTTTATCCTCCTTGTCAAATGAAAATATATCTCCTGCTGTCTTAATTGCCATATCCCCCCCCCATTCCACTACTCACCTCCTTTGTAATTTCTTTATTTATTGTGCAAGTATTTTTCCTCCTGGCTGTGATAGACAGACGACTGTGGCAGCAGACATTATTTTGGGTAACGGGTAATTCGGAAAGAAAGCAAACAGTGAGTTAGCTGTTGAGCGGTTGTGAGAAGAGAAAAAAAAACAAACACAAGCAGGACGAGTAGGAACAGTGCTTTTAGGACCTGAAAAAAACAAGTGAGAGGAGACAGAGGGTAGAAAATGGGAACGAGTCCCAGACTGACTCACACTTTCTCTCTCTCCCTTTCTCTCTCACTCCATCTGAAGGCTGGCACCCTCTCCATTAGTCATAAATTATGGAGCCCTTGACTTATCCAGATAAACAGAGATAATTCCTCTTCTCACAATGCGAAACCCCAGAGGAGGGCAGACGTAAACATGCCAGCGTCTGGGTACGGCCTTGCTGCTCGCTTGGGGTCCACGCCTGACACCATGGACCGTTTATCCCATGGAAGTAGACTGAATGTGGGGGAATTCCACATTTTTTTCCCCAGGGTTAATCCCTGTAATTGGTCCCTGGTATGAAGCCCTGGAATTTTTTTATTTTTTATTTTTTTTAAGATGACAAGGTGTATTTGGAGAGAGGGAGGCACCAAACAGTGAGCCATACCCGAGAGGGACATAGAGGAGTTCAGACAGGAATTTAATATTTACTACTTTATTTATTGTTTTCCAATCAGAAACCTGGAGATGATTGCTGGACTGCATTTACATTAAGTAGGTGCTTTAATCCAGAGCAAATTGAATGTTTTAATTTTTGAATCCCAAATTATTGATATGTACTGCCCTAAACAGGAATTGAACCTTCAGCATCTGTGTGAAGCCCGTTTCTGAACCATTGTCTTATGCTGCCACCCAATGACCATTTTCTAGGCCTTTGCACCACCTGTTACTCACTGCAGCCTTAGTGTCCACCACTCAAGCCCAGGACCCAAATGACATTCATCCTGCAGATCGACTCTGCAATCCTGAAACCTATTTCATCTCATAATTTTTCACCAACTGGACTGATCAGTGTGAATTATCACACTGCCTGTGCTGTCCAATCAGAATCTGAGTGTCACTGCACCCAGAGCTACTTCCACACCCCCACCCTGCTATTTATTACATTGAAGAAAATGCTCATTGACAGCTCCTGCTATCTCCTGCCTCATTGATCCACGAAGAGATCATCGATCGGCCTTCTTCCTCTCCTCACTGGTTGCCTCCTGTATAAATGGCATCTCAAAGCCAGGGCTCAGTTCAGCCACGGCCCCAGCTGTCCTCCAGGGGCCTGCTGGATGAATAGCCCTGTCTCCACCACATTCATATCTCCATGTTAATTAAAGCCCTGTCTCCTCAAAGCGATGGGCTACATTTGAAAACAAATTAAGAGTCTTTTCCCCCCTTTATTTTGGCCCCCTTGGAGTCAACTGCAAGTTCTGTGACAAGCTTCCACAGAACGTGAAGTAAGCCCATGAATTCAAGCTTCCACAAAACAGGAAGTAAGCCCATGAATTCAAGCTTCCACAAAACAGGAAGTAAGCCCATGAATTCAAGTTTCCACTGAACAGTAAGTAAGCCCATGAATTCAAGCTTCCACTGAACAGGAAGTAAGCCCATGTTTTCAAGCTTCCACTGAATGTGCAGGTAACAAGGCCTTGTCTACCATGTACCATGTGCAGGATAACACGCACCCTTTGATACTCTTGGTTGTACTGGAAGACACAACTCTCTTTCTCACCCTTTTTGACCATAGCTCCATGTGACCAAATATGAAGAATGATTTTTAGAGATGCATTGGAGTTTTCCCAATATTTTTTGTGACTGAAAAGACTTCTAGACTTTGAATTCCAAAGACAATCCATTCCTGATGCCCGGTCATCAGTCACACAAAATAGCCCATTCCTCTTCAGTTGGCCTGTTTACGTGGGGAAAACATTGGGTTATGAAGTGCGACACAACAAAAATGAACAAAGGGAAATGAGGGGACAAAGGGTGTTTTTTTCTTCACAAAGAAAGAAACCCTTTTAGACAAAGCATTTTTCTATATCCCAGTTAATGATCATTGGCCCTTACTGCTCAATAAAATATATAGCTATGGTTTTTTAGTGTGATCGCAAAAATAAACAGAATACAGAGTTGAGGATTATTGCAGTTTTTGTTGTTGCTGCTGAGAATGATACAATCACAGCACCATAATTGAAACGTAATGGGTTGTGAAGCAGTGCAGCGACTGCTCAAGCCAAAATGGGGTAAACATCCGCTCACATTCGGCAGCAGGAGATCAGCCTGACACTCTATGATAATTGTGATGAATTGACTGTTTTCATCCTGATTCATCACCTCTTAAGCAGAGATGAAGGGTCATGTTACGGCGAATAACGCTCAGCTTAATAGCGTTGACTTGCACGTAAGTGATAAGCTGCACAGCAAAAAAGGGACGTTAGTTCTCTTTCATCGTTATGATTCTAATTTCCATTCCTTCATTTATTTTTCTCTCTCTTTTCCCTTCTTCTTATCGCATTTGTCTCGGTCTATTCAATGAAGTGAACCCAATTTATAAAAGTGCAATGCACATTATATGAATACCTAGCCTTGCTGTCTCTAACTTAATGATTTGTAATTATCCAAATATGTGTTGTATAACGTACCACAACACTTCTGGCAATTTTTCAAGACTTAAAAGTCACATTTGTGAAATTTAAATAGCACACTAATATTTTCCGAACTGTGTTAAGTCCAGCGGTTATAAAAAATTGAGCTCACAGACAAAAGAATGAAATTTGGCTCCAGGTGTGATTTAATGTAATACCGACACAGTACCAGATAGGAACAGCAGAATGGGTTCTCATCTCTGTTAGAACGTAATAATGTCTAATGGCCAGAAAAGGCCATTCAGCTCGTCTAGTAATAATATTTACCTGCGGTCTGTAGAATATCCAGCACTATGTCAATCCTGGACGTTCCACAGGCGTCTGCCTCTACTGCAAGTCTGGAAGAACATTGTTGGCATAATAATAAAAAAAACTTTGTGATTCCAAAAAACACAACTTTTCAAGATTTGAAAAAATGTTTTTCATTTTGTTTTTCTATTGCACGGACAAATTTATTCTCATGGAGTTTTATATATTCATTTTTGTCACAGAACAAAATAGATTTCATGAAACAAATGTATTCGTTTGAGTCATAAGTTTTATTTATTCTTTATGCAGTGGGAGGAGGTTAGCGGGTACGATGATGCCATGAACCCAATTCGGACCTACCAGGTGTGCAACGTACGAGAGCTGAACCAGAATAACTGGCTGCGCAGCGACTACATCCCACGTAAGGATGTCCTGCGCATCTACGTGGAGATGAAGTTCACTGTGCGAGACTGCAACAGCATCCCCAACATTCCTGGCTCCTGCAAAGAGACCTTCAACCTCTTCTACTATGAATCCGATGCCGACACGGCTACCGCCACCAGCCCCTTCTGGATGGAGAACCCATATGTTAAGGTGGACACCATTGCCCCCGATGAAAGCTTCTCCATGTTAGAGTCTGGCCGGGTCAACACCAAGGTGAGGAGCTTTGGTCCTCTGTCCAAGGCTGGCTTCTACCTCGCCTTCCAGGATCTGGGTGCCTGCATGTCGCTCATCTCCGTCCGTGTCTTCTACAAGAAGTGCTCCACCACTATCGCCAACTTTGCTGTCTTCCCTGAAACGGCCACTGGTGCCGAGGCCACATCGCTGGTGATCGCCCCTGGAACCTGTGTGCCCAACGCGCTGGAGGTGTCCGTCCCACTAAAGCTGTACTGCAATGGGGATGGAGAATGGATGGTTCCTGTTGGTGCCTGTACCTGTGCAGCTGGGTTTGAGCCTGCTATGAAGGACACCCAGTGCCAAGGTAAAGAGTGAGCAGTTAACCGACTTTGTTATTCGTGTTGGCATGACGACCACATTAGTGTGAATTCATGTAGGGTGAGGGTCAGCTCTATTTCAATTTTCTCAATGAAAGATAATTAATTCCAATTCAATTCGTTAAATATATATATAAAAAAATCCTCACAGGACACTGGGGGCAGATTCATGAATTGAATTTCAGTTTATCTCCTGAATTGACATAACTGAAATGGAATGTACCTCAACTCTATGCAGCATACAAAATATTTTCTGTATTTTTTTACACAATGTACGTCCTTGGTTTTGTGCAAAAAGCAGTACAAAGCCTGAAAAATTTAAATAATACCCAACCAATTCATGTGAAATGCGACTAATTCTACAATTATTGACTTGAATTAAGATGAAGGTTACTGTGTAACAGTTGCATTTATAATATTGACTGAAATATAAATAGAAAAATAGTGAAAAGGTTGAATTGTTGCCAGTTATTCATTTTCATTCATTTTCCACATAAAATTCAGATTCCCGGGATAACCTAATGAACCCATAGCCAGGTGCTGCTTCTGTCAACTCTTCTAATAGTATGAATGCATGAAATGAATGGCCATCTTAGAAAACCAAACTCACCCTCAGAAATTCTCCAGGCACCAATCAAATTATAGGAAACCAAGGCCAGAAATGTTAACAAACCTACCCAGTACAGTGTATCAGAGACAAGAGTGCCTGGGGCAGAGGGTTTGAGTGCTTTGTGAGAGGTCTGATTGAAAACATGGCCAGTTTGGAGGCAGGTGTATCAAAGCAGCAGGGTTCCTCAGCTATGACAGTATCTGGATGACAGCAGGGGAGAGAGGGAGAGACAGAGGAGGAGCAAACAGAGGGGTTTTGGGGTCAAAGGTCAAATGAAGAACAGGAGCATTGCTGTCAGCAGCTATCGATTGAGGGAGGGTCAGGAAGAGTGACCCACAGCGAAAAAGAAAATTCACACACCGGTACTGAAAGAGGGGAGACATAGCTGGTACTGGGACTGGCCTGGTTCAGAAGGTCAGGTGGATCCAGTCTCTGTGTAATTACAGCTGGAGCATCCTTCAGGAAGAGGATGGAGTGCTGGAGGCATGGAAGAGACAGTGGTGAAATGATTAAAAATTTAGTGCAAACAGGAGTCGCTTCTCTTCCCACTGTTTTTCCACCTCACGGTTGAAATTTGAATGTGAGCCCTTTTTTTAAGGTGGCGGGGGGGTTGAACAATTGCAGAAGCAGGGAGCTCCTATAAATCTATCATGCCACCGCACAGTTAAAAACTCATTTGTTTGCTCTGGGAGGCTCAAGGTTAAAGCCCTGGCGACTTGGCCTGATAAAAGGCTCTCTAATCAAGCCGACCGGAAAACGGAGGGGGGATAAATCTCTCGCTGGTGGCGGTAATCCGAAGGCCGTTGGACTCATTAATACTCTGCCAGAGCTCAGTCAGGACATCTACATGAATATTAATCGATCAGACTGCTTTTTCACCCCCAAGTTTTTTTCTTGTATCCCTCTCTCCTCCCTTTCCCTCCCCCCTCTCTCTTCGTTCTGGTTTTTCTCTTCCAATTTCAGAACAAAATTCTAATCAGTTTTTTTAAGCTTCACATGCTGCATGCGAGAGAGAGGGAAAGGGAGAGGGTGCAAAAAAAAGGGTGCAAAAAGAGAGAACGGAAGAGAGAGGAGGGGAGGAATGGAGATTGATGGAAATACATGGAGGGGAAAGATATAGAGCTAGAAGGGGAAAAGTGGTTGGGGGAAACTAAGACAGGTAGGGAGAGAGACAGAAAGAGAGAGACAGAGAGAATCAGCAAAAAAGCCTGCAGGATTTGCATTCTCTCTGCTGTGTCTTTCTTCTCTTCCTCTCCTCCCTTGCTGCATCAGAAGTAGTGGTGGAAGAGGAAGAAGCATGAAAGGAAAGGATGATTTTTTTTTACCTTCCTGGAAGCAGTTGATCAGCACTTTCAGTCCTTAAAAAACACAACCTGCCTTGTTTAAAGCAAAAACGCCCTCCATTACCTTAATGAAGTCCTGGTTCAGAGCTCCAAGAGTTTCAATCTCCCCTTAGGTTCTGTCTGTATGGAAGAGTAGGGGTAGTTTTAAGACTAAAAAGTGTTCATTTTGTATAATAGAGTGTGCAGAAGGAGCTCTCTGTTGCTCTCCAAGCTCGTTTGTGGCCAGCTTTGACAATGGTATAGTGGTACAACTCAACCACATAATGTGTCGTCAACAAACCCTTTTTTTATAAGTACCATATGTGTCTGATATTGATGGAGGAATGTGCCTCATTTTCTGTTGGCATTTTACATATTCCTGTTGTCAAGAGAGATCTTTATTCATGATGGAAGACCTACAAAATTGCCCTCTTAAAATGCAGGCAGCTCAACAAGCTAATAGCTAACTTTTGTGAAAATATGAACATATTGTTAGCATGGAAAGACTTTTTAGAGAGTGTCGCTAAGTTTAGATTGTGCAGAGAGAGTCTGAGAGGGATGGGAAACATGTGCTAATGCTTGTATCATGTGTTCTTATGGGATGGGTGGGCTTTGAACATTCATTGAAAAGTCACTGAAAAGTCTCTAAAAAGTCACCTAACTCAGAATGTTGCAATTTTTTTAGATAAAAACTTTTAATGGTATCTATGCAGGTATTAAGGGTGTTTTTGTATGCTGGTTTCTGTTGCCTCACTTGTTCACCCTCTGTTCTCCAATGGCAGCTTGCAGTCCTGGTACGTTTAAATCCAAACAAGGGGAGGGATTCTGTTCCCCCTGTCCACCAAACAGCCGAACCAGCTCTGGGGCCTCTAATGTGTGCTCCTGTCGAAACGGATACTATCGTGCGGACAATGATTCACCAGACGCAGCCTGCACTAGTGAGTGATCGCAGCATGCTGTTCAATTACACTGCCTTGGTCACATGCACACACACACACACACACACACACACACACACACACACACACACACACACACACACACACACACACACACACACACACACACACACACACATTGCAAACATACATGCACATTCACATCACACACACATACATACATAAATGCCTACCCTTTTAGACTAGTAATTAAAGACAATCAATTTCTTGCCAGTTATGTAATCATGTAATGCTGAGATTTGTGTTTGGGTGTAAATAGCACTGATCCCCAGAATGATTCAGAGATTTTGATATGAGGATCACTGTTCATAAATGATCAGGGGTCACTTTGCAGAGTGCCAATAGAGATGCCCTGTCATATGACACACTCACACAAACACATGCACACGTACACACACATGCACACTCACATATATAGACATACACATGCATACACACATAAAAGATACACAATCATGTCAATTGACACACAGGCAAACCTTGAGCCCTGAACCGTGCCCACAGGCCTAGGGCACCCTTTATGTACAATATAAGCTTTATGTACAATTAACAGGACCATGGTCAAAATGTTATGAGAAGAATTTGAGGCATAAGGCCCATTGGTGAAAGGCACATTGCTCTTCTCTGGCAGTAAGTTGACAAATATATCTGTTAGATGTGACTTACCAACACACCAAAAAGAGGGTGGGTGCCCACACCAATCCCTGCACCGCTCTCTTTTTTCTTTTTTGTTTTGGGTTTTGTTTGACTCTCCCACTGAGTGTGCTCAGATAAGGCCCCAGTAATTGGATAAGAGTTGCTTTAGCTCTGCCAGTAACCCCCACAGCATTCTTGCCACACACAAACCTGAAATACAAACCTTTTAATCTATGCAAAAAAAACCCACTATCCCTCCTCCAGCAGCATTGCTCCACTGCCGATGACAGTCGCACCAACCTGCATTTAATGTCAAAATGCATAGGGCACAGCTAGTGTGAAGCAGGGCCTCATGGCTGAAAATGCATAGGGCACAGCAAGCATAAAGCAGGGCCTCAAGGCTGAAAATGCATAGGGCACAGCTAGTGTGAAGCAGGGCCTCAAGGCTGAAAATGCATAGGGCACAGCTAGTGTGAAGCAGGGCCTCCAGGCTGAAAATACATAGGGCACAGCTAGTGTGAAGCAGGGCCTCAAGGCTGAAAATGCATAGGGCACAGCTAGTGTGAAGCAGGGCCTCAAGGCTGAAAATGCATAGGGCACAGCTAGTGTGAAGCAGGGCCTCAAGGCTGAAAATACATAGGGCACAGCTAGTGTGAAGCAGGGCCTCAAGGCTGAAAATGCATAGGGCACAGCTAGTGTGAAGCAGGGCCTCAAGGCTGAAAATGCATAGGGCACAGCTAGTGTGAAGCAGGGCCTCAAGGCTGAAAATGCATAGGGCACAGCTAGTGTGAAGCAGGGCCTCAAGGCTGAAAATGCATAGGGCACAGCCAGTGTGAAGCAGGGCCTCAAGGCTGAAAATACATAGGGCACAGCTAGTGTGAAGCAGGGCCTCAAGGCTGAAAATACATAGGGCACAGCTAGTGTGAAGCAGGGCTTCAAGGCTGAAAATGCATAGGGCAGCTAGTGTGAAAGGGCCTCAAGGCTGAAAATGCATAGGGCACAGCTAGAGTGAAGCAGGGCCTCAAGGCTGAAAATGCATAGGGCACAGCTAGAGTGAAGCAGGGCCTCAAGGCTGAAAATGCATAGGGCACAGCTAGTGTGAAGCAGGGCCTCAAGGCTGAAAATACATAGGGCACAGCTAGCGTGAATCAGGGCCCCAGGGCTGAAAATGCATAGGGCACAGCCAGCGTGAAGCAGGGCCCCAGGGCTGAAATGTACAGGGCACAGCTAGCGTGAAGCAGGGCCCCAGGGCTGAAACATGCACAATGGCCACATTAGCCACACTGAAAGAGTGTGGAGCCATACTGTAAGAGAGTGCAGATGAACTCTTTCTCCTCATCCCCTCATTTCTCACAGGGAATAGAAAAACAGGGCTGGTGATTCAAATTCAAATTTAAAAAAGCTTTATTGTCCCATCAACCCTAAGATGAAAAATTGGCTTCGGCATATTGTGTCAGTAAAATTGAATACTACAATACAGCAATACTCTGCATAACACACACTGCAGCTCCTCAAGTGGAAAATGTAGAAACTATATGTCATCTAATAATTTCATATGGGTTTACTGTTGTGTTCCCTGCCTTTGTGAAATATTGAGGCTGAATAGAGATGTGTGCACTAACCGCATGGTCATTCTCTCCTCATATCTCTGTTCCAACCCAATGATGAGAAATGTGTTACTGCAAGACAAACCAGTTTGAATAGATGATGCCATGTTTGGCCACACATACAAAGGGATGCACACACACGGACAAATTTGCACACACACACAGAGGATGCAGCCCCAGAATGATACTCTGTGGGTTGTCCCATGTGAATACACTCCTCCCGTTGTGTCTGCAGCTGTCCCCTCGTCCCCACGGAACGTGTTCTCCAATGTGAACGAGACGTCGCTGGTGCTGGAGTGGAGCGAGCCGCGCGAGTCAGGTGGGCGTGATGACCTCCTCTACAACGTCATCTGCAAGAAGTGCCTGCCCGAGCGCGGCATGTGTACGCGTTGCGACGACAACGTGGACATCTCTCCCCGCCACTTGGGCCTGACGCAGCGGCGGGTGGCTGTGCGGAACCTGCAGGCCCACACGCAGTACAGCTTTGAGATCCAGGCTGTCAACGGTGTCTCCAGCAAAAGCCCATATGCGCCACAGTTCGTCGCTGTCAACATCACCACCAACCAAGCGGGTGAGTTATGCCACCGCCAAACTGTGTAGGCGGATCACTTCCTACTATCATACATTGCAGAAACATGCCACTTCCTGCTGCCCTACACTGCCACAATTGGGCAGTTCCTGTTGTCCACCACTCCAATATGTCACTTCCTTCTGTCACACTGTCATACAGCACTATGGCATTCCATTTCCTCCTGTGATACACCATCCCAATGTTTCCTGCTGTTACAGCTTTCCTATGCATTTACAGTTCTCTTCTAAAACACTCAAAGCATGTTTAGTCCACATATGGCAGTCTCTCCTTTCCCCTGTTTTTACATTAAGGCATGTAGCACACCTATCCAGAGAAATATTATACAACATTTCTTTATTTCTCCTTTTTCATATACAGTTTGTTAATACAGCTTGATATTTAGTGGGCAATTCACGTTAAATACATCACTCAGGGATACAACCTGGGGGATTTGCCCCTGCTGCCATTTGAGTCTGCAGTCTCTAAACTACAAGTTCAGTTCCCAAATCCTTATAGTACATTGCCCCGACTTATCTTCATTTACAAACTACTGAATCAGTTAACCACACTTTCATTTTAGCTTCCAAAGGACATTGAGATTGCAGGTTTGGAAAGAGTGAGCGTCTCTGTGTTTTTGTTTTTCTCGGGTCTGAAATGAGCATCTCTGAATGCCACAGCTGTTGCTGCAAGCCTGCCTCCGAATCACACGCCCACTCCATACGCCACCGCGCAAGAGGGAGAAAATACATACACCTGGCACAATATCCAGCTCACGACAGCTAGCTAACACAGTGCCCCAGGCCACTGAACAGTGTTTATCCAGATGGGGATGTGCTTAGGAGGACCAGCAAAGCTCATGATCCTCATAAGGGGTGGAAGTGCTGTCATGCAATCAGTCATTTATTAACCAGTCAAAAGCTGTTGTTCTCCACTGTAAAACACTGTGGTGATTCAGTTCCTGTTTGATAGCAGATAATGGCTCCAACCACTGTAGACGTGACACCTCACTGTTCAATCGATACGACTCAATATTCATAGGGAGACTTGTTAACCTGCTCTGAGGTGAGACAGCAGCTGTAAAGGTGTATAAGAGCTGCTATCTACCTTAAACTCCAGTCTTGGAAGGCTGTACTCTCTCTGAGTTTTCATTGCTTCCTTAGAAATCAGAAGACCATTGACCAGCCCTGTTATCCTGTTCTGTACAGAAGCTTTACCCAGACACCCGGGCAGGATTATCCATCTCCCTCTCCTCCCTGTGTTCCCCAGTCCTTCTGTCTTTGCACAAAGCCACAGGAATGCCTCCTGTTTGCATTCAGGGAGCGGTGGTTTGCAGACCCCCATAACCTACCATTGTCGGAGAGCGGGTCAGCCGTTTGGGGTTACGGGGGGACCCCTAAAAAACGTTGCGAGAACAGCAGGTCACCAAAATGCTGTGGCTGAGGCGGTGATCAGATTATCCTGTAGGGGATCTCCCAGGGTGTCTTTGAATATTCATTCACCTTTTAAGTCTAAAAATAAATATGGGGGTATAAGCTGTTGGGCCGCCATGGTTACCTAGTGTGTCACAGCCGGAGGAGGCCCCTTAATCCTGGGGCTAGAGTGACCGAGGAATCCACCCATAGTGCATTGTCTCTGGGGAGGGGTTTAGAGATTGGGGGGAGCAGGGTTTTGGGAGTGACTAGGGAAATGAGAAGCTGGGGAGGGGAATGGCATAGACAGAAGCAGAGGAATAAAGAGCTACAAGCAAAAGGATCAAAGAACCGGACTTAGGGATTAAACTACCCCCCTCTAACAAAGACAGAGGAGAGAGAAAGGAAAGAGAGGGAGAAATGTAACAGAGATGGTAGATGAAAAAGTGCAAGGGTGAAAAGGGGGGAATGGAACTGGAGAAAGGAAAGAATTAAATGAAAGCAAAAATATCAAAGTCCCAGATAACTGTAAAGAAGGAGAGAGGGGACATTGTTTAGTTAGGGTCATATCTGCTTCTGGATTTCATTTCCATCTTCTGCTTTTTTTTTTCCAAATGCCAAATCGATCGTACCTGTAATTTGCCATTTTAACTGGATATACTGTGAGCTCATGAATGTCTGATCAATGATTGAAATGGCAATGGTGTTGATGGATCATCATCCATTTGGTTCAGGGTATTCAGTGAAACCAAAAATCTGCATACTCACTGGCCCTCCAGGACCGTTGCTCCTGGGGTAGAGGTGAATTGGATGAGGGTACAGGGACATTGAGGTAGGGCTGGGGCAGTTTTGCATGGGTGGATCAAAGCCTGATCTAGAGTTGGAAGAGGCGCACCCTTGGGTTTGTTTCTGGACTCTCTTGTAATTGGGGCATTAGGGACGACTGCGGAAGCAAGAGACAGAGTGATACATATCAAGTAGTGTCATTGTTCCCTACTGCCAAACAACAGGTATCATAATAAATTCAATACACTTGAATTCGCTAGAGGGGCGATTCACATTGTCATTTTTCGCAGATAGATGCACACGCTCACACAGGCAGGGCATGGGACTTCCCCTGATACTGGACATTATTTCATTGCCTACAGATACAGATATGCGATGCAGTGCTGGGGTGCCTATGTAAAAAAAATTTCACACATTCCGCAGTATTAATGAATGTGTAGACTGCAGATAAACCGTGTGGATGTTGAAGGAAACACATTTATTCCATTTTTGACACTGTTGAGTTTGATAATTGAGTACCAACCTTTTATCACCACCTGTGCATCTGACAGTCTTTCTTTCTCTCTTCATAGCTCCTTCTGCAGTACCCACAGTTCACCTTATGGGGGCGACAGCAAGTACCATGAGCCTTTCTTGGCTGCCCCCAGAGAAGCCCAATGGAATCATCTTGGATTACGAGATTAAGTACCATGAGAAGGTGAGCAGTAATGTAAGTTGAAGCCGCCAAATCCATTTTTTTTTTACCTTGTTGTCAATTTGTTGTTCATTTGGAAAAGGATCTGTGGCCAAATTTCATCACCCCCCTTTCGATCCAGACGGTCTTTGTTTGTGCTCTCTCTGCTTTCAATCCCCCCTCAATTTTGCTCACCCGCTACCAAACTTGTGACATGCTAAATCTGTATTTACCGGGCCAAAGAATCACACAGGGAGGATTTACATGGCAGAAAACAAAGGCTTGTGGTATCTGCTCTCCTGGTGCTGTGTTGGGCTTGCGGATTAGCCGCTCAGCACAGAGGCTCCTGAAGAGGAGCTTGTTGAAAGCGAGCCAATGGAGAGTAAATGTGGGAGCAGAACTTGGGGTTACCAGTGTGTAACTGGGGTAGAGAATGGGGGGTACCAGTATGTAAGTGGGATACAGAGATGGGGGTACTAGTAACTGGGCTGTGTAACTCTTTCCTCCTCACAGGACCAGGGCGAGGCCATTGCACACACGATGACAGCTCAGAGGAGCTCGGCCCGGATTGAGGGGCTTAAAGCAGGGACTCCATATGTGGTGCAGGTCCGAGCCCGCACAGTGGCGGGGTATGGGCGCTACAGCAGCCCAGCTGACTTCAGTACCAACCTACAGAGTACGTCCAGCCTTCTCCTCCTCTTCCCTCTCTACATTCACTTCAGCCCCACTCACAATCACTGCCAAAGGCTCACATCATTATTACTGTTTTGCTGTTGTTGTTGTTATTCATTTCCTTGGCAGCCTTCCCTATCAAGGACAACTTCCACAATTTATATACTGTAGCTACTGGCTATATTATGCATGACATATATCATCACTGCTATTAATAAATGTGATATTATAACTACAGCAATTTGATATTAGTCCTTTACTATTCTTAATGGGTGAAATAACCAACTGGTCACCTAAGACTATCACCTAAGAACAGCTTCAAAGCATACAACACACTCGCACTAACTAACAGTTGGCATAGGTATGCCCTTTTCGGAGACTGACTTGAACAGCTAACATGTTACTTATCACTTTGTGCAGTAGGATATCTTACTGAAGGGATTCAGGATAAATAGCTCCTCTAGGCTAGAGCAACAGTGCCCCACGTGGGATATGAACCTGCAACCTCTGAGTTATAAGAGCCGTTATTTCACCATTAAGCCGCCTGTGTTAGGTTACATCCTGTGTTAGGTTTATCCATGTGTTACAGTAAGGAATGGTCCTTCCCAATATCCCGCAGGAAACACTCCTTAAGCAGATAGAATGATGATGAGTATATTTCTCGTCATTCCTGAAATCAAAGCACACATCCACCGTTACATAAGCAGTTAGGCAATCTGGAATCTACAAAGAGATCCAGAGGAGAGCAGAGGGTCTGCAATTGGCGGGAAAGTGCATGAGCGTGTGATATTTGAGTCTGTTCGGGTCCGTTCTGTCTCACCCCATCTAGCAGCAGGAAAATGCTGTGTGATTTTGTGATGTGGGTAGTTGTTAACTCTTTTTTTTTCCCCACAGGTGACCCCGAAAAGACCTTGCAGGAGCAGCTCCCTCTCATTGTTGGTTCTGCCACAGCTGGCTTGGTCTTTATCATCGCTGTGGTGGTCATTGCCATTGTCTGTCTCAGGTGAGGCTATCTATGGGGTGTCCTGATTGGCTGAGCTCACCAGGCTTTTCATCTTTTCATCATCATTTATTATTTTTAGTAACAACTTTTAAGAATAAGTTTTCACAATATTTTCACAACCTTCCGTTTTTTGGGGGAAAGGAATCACAGAATTAAAATGATTACAATTAAAATGACACTTCTAAATAAATAAATACATAGATAAATAAATAAATACACAATGTAGCTACACCATAACAATATCAGTCTCCAAAGAACTCAAGATATCAAAGTATAAATTAGAACAAATAGTACAAGGCAAGTTTCCTGGAACACTGTGTTGCACATCCAACAGCACAGTCAGTGTGTGTATTGCGTGTAAATGCTTTCCTCTTTTATATCATACGATCCTTTAATACAGCTGGAAAGCAATTGAAATTCAGGTTTGATTTTGGATGTCGCACAGTAGCAGTCCTGAACCCAAACCCTTTGATTCCTGAGGCATTAAACTGCACTGCCACCCAACGTATGGGCACTGCAGTGATGGACTTTCCTTCCCCTTGTCCTTACTAGACCTTTGCCTGCTTGAAGGTTTTCTGGTTTAAAGGTTCTATTTCCTCTGCCCTCTGTGTTTTCTACAAGGCATGCTAGCTGCAGTTTGTGCTGAAGTCAGATTTTTTTCTGGTTGCTCATCCTGTTGGCTGTCATCTCCATTTGTGTTTTTGCCAGTTTAACCCCTTCCTTGCCCTGTTTGTGCCACATGCAAAATTAACAGGTGGTATTTTACTGGAGTCTGTACTGCTGCTTTGAATATGGGAGTAGCTTTCCATGAATTATAGATGAGCATCCTAAACATAAGAGTGCTGGATGTGCATTCAGTGACTGAGTGGCTTCTGAGTTTAGCCTCACATGCTAGACTTAAACCTGTCGGCTGTAAGCCTGATGAAGGCATTGCAGTTCGGAGTAATAGTTCAGGTTTATGAGTCTCTGCTATAAGGCTACTCTAGTTTCTAGTTTAGTTTTAATGTTATTCTAGTTTTGCAAGCACAGCTTCTCCGTTGTGAGCCTGGAAAAAGCATGTTTCCCTCAAGTAAAGAGAATCAGATATACCGGGGGATAGGTACACAGAGGTGAACGCTATCCTGGCTTGACCCAGCCTCATTTGTTATTTGAGAGATTTCTTTTATCCAACGTGATATAACTTCACCAAACTTCATGGAATTTTTGCAACTAAACCAATTGTCAGTTAACTTTGACTTTTGACAAATCCCCTGAGAGAGTGGGTGCATGATCATCAAGAGCTGAATTCACTCAAAGAATTCTGCAGGCACTAGTCAGAAAACCTAGGCTGGAAACCTAGAAAACTTAACAAAGCCATCCAGTCGTCTTTATGTCACCACAGTCTTTATGATACTGAGAATCTGGACTCTAAACCAGGCCCGACCAGCTCATTTTAGGTGCCGTGCTACCAAGGGAATTCTGTCGTGCCCATAGTGCCCCCCTCACGCCCATTTTTCTGCATCAAGTACCCAAACGCTTGCAGGCTGGCATGGTTCCCATGGTACGCACTCGTCTCTCGCCAGTGACACAGTTCACAGCCAGAACCGCGCTGACAACACCGGCCCTGTCATGCAAGAGTGAATAATCTTTCTTCTTTCTTTTTTTCTTCCCCCTGTTTCTTTTCTTTCATCGTTACATTGTGTTTCAGTATCTTAGAGCGTCTGAGAAGACAGAGGCCCTGGCATATTCCGGAACCACATTTAAATTGTAAATGAGATGCAAATTACCAGCGGGTATTATTGCCCCGGTTACTGGTTAGACAACAAAGGAACCACATTAACATCTAATTTCAACCCCCACACACACACACCCACATTAATGGACTGATACTACAGGAATAAGAAAAAAATAAAAAGAAACAGAATGATAAAAGAAAGAGAATGAAATGAAGACCGTAGAGTCTAAAACTAAAGCTCAGGGCAGACTGGTAAAGACCCAGCAGAGACACAAACTGTTGTGTTTTACTCTGGTTTTTTTTCTCTTTGTTTTTGATTGTGTTTGGTTTTTTGCTTGACTGCCATATTGACATTGAGTCTTGTGATAGTTCACTGGGGGCTTCTGTGGTGGGAGACAGGCCATCATGCTGCCTTAATTTGATAGTGTCTGCAGTCTTCTTGCACTTGAGGCTTTGGAAATATATTTAAATCTTTGACCAAGAAATCTGGCTTTTCCCCAATATTAATAAATTCATGGTATCTGGGTATCAGTGCTGATCTAGAATCTGGTTTATGTTGACTATATCATAGCCTTATCCATTATGAGCTACAGCCATGAGCTAAATAAAATAAATAATCAGAGCTCATATTCATAAAGTAACCTCACAGTGGGAATGCTGTTTAAGCTGAATCCTGTCCATATTCTAACCTTATCAATTATGATCTAAAATGTAAATGTGATACTACATCAAGGGCCTGTATTGATGAGTCATCCCTGAGTAGGAGTGCTGATCTCCAGTCAGGTTTACTTGGCTGATCTAGAATCAAGGCCTGTATTCAGTGTCTCAGACTAGCGCTGACCTAGGATCAGGTTTCCCCTACTCATTTCCTAACTGTACCTGTTTCGAGCCATGATGAGTAAAAATGACCCTAGATCATTAATCCCCAGTTCAGCACTTCTGCTTTGAGACTTTTCAGGGATGTAGGCCTACATGTCCTGTATATATGGATTGTTCCCTTATTGTGTATTGTGTAAATGCAGAAGACCATCTGACTTTTTGTTTTTGTTTTTTTTTTTATTGTTACAGGAAGCAGCGTAATGGCTCTGAGTCTGAATACACAGAGAAGCTACAGCAGTACAGTAAGTCTCCCCTGCCTCCACCCTGCATACCGAGGATCCTATTTTTTTTACTGTAGTGTTATCAATGTTCATACACTAGATCTTTGTTGTGGAATCGTTCGACCCATGTCAAATTTGGTTATTGCATAAATCTGAACCATTTCAGCATAAACTCTGGCTAAGTACCTAGTCCAGGGCTACAGTTGCAGTGCCCCACTTAGGAATCTGCAGTCTCAGAGATACAGGCTTATTTCTGTGTTATAATAATATTAAAACCCTTATAACCACTGCTGGGGGACATGACTTTTCCTTCTCAAGCAGTCTTTAATGTTTGCTCTGTTATTCTTCAAACCAACTGTTCCCATCGTGCTAAATCCTTAAAATAAAAAAATAAATAAATTTACATTACACACATATTGTATTAGCATGATATGACTAAAAGAATGAGTTAAAAAGACAGTATTACAAGAGAGAGTTGCTGATTTAGGAAAGGGGGTATTGATTAACTGAGTTGTCACTCTCTTTCTCTAGTAACTCCTGGGATGAAGGTGTACATTGACCCTTTCACCTACGAGGACCCCAATGAGGCTGTCCGAGAGTTTGCCAAAGAGATCGACATCTCCTGTGTGAAAATCGAGGAAGTCATCGGGGCAGGTAACCCACACAAGCCCCCGAGCAACAGGGGAAAGGCCACTAGGCACTTCCAGGCCATACCGTTAGAGGACTTCACTCCAAGCGGTACTTCATTCACTTAATAAGCCTCCTCCTCTTCCCCAAACCCAACAGAAAAAATGTTCCCCTAACTGCTTTACTCACAGCAAGCAACTCTCCTTTGTGGGGGGTTACCAAACCTTCAGAACCTTTGCCTCAGCTCCTCGTCTCATTCACCGTAGAGCAGATCTTTCCCCTGTTCTGAAGGTGTCCCTCGCTGTTCAGAAACTGTCCGCTTGACCTGATCACCTCACAGGTGTTCTATCATTACTTGTGCCTTCTGCCCATAAAAAACAAGTCTTGTTTACCCCACCCCCACCCCACCCAACCCTAAACCTTCTCATGACTAGTGTAAATATGTATAGCTACTGTTTTTTTCTTTATTCTTCTGTATTTCTGTGAAATGATGTGGTGATTGTAGGTTTTTTGGGCTCAATTCCATATTGAATCTGTCAATTCAGGAAACAAATCACAAACCACAGTAGGCTGAATTCATTCTGGTTCATTATGGTTAATTAATTTAATTGTCATTTATTTCTTTGACTGAATTGACAAGGAATTGATCCCCCTTCAACTCTGGAAGTGGTTCTTACAGATCTGTGTCTAAAAGCTGCAGGACATTAAGTGACTGCACAGGGGGCGAATGTTAACCAGCTCGTGAGGACACCATGGAGTGGACTAGGAAGTGCTTGTACCCCCCCCACCCCTGCTCTTCAGCCACGCTGCTAACTCTACTGCTAATGTTAAGGCCTGACATGACCCCTTCACCTTTAAGTGACAAAACCCACCCTGTCCCTCCCTCCTCCCTCCCTCCCTCCTCCCTGCTTCCCTTTGCCCTAATACTGGCACACAAATGACAAACTCTCCTCAGGCTCCCGACGAAAACCATCCACTGTCCCCAAGCTCCTCTCCCCTCCTGTCTACTCCACTTCCCCCACCCTCCCTCCCACAGATGACTAAATACCCCTCCCCACAAAAACTCCCAAAAGCCCTAAAACTCTCCCACCCTGCCACCCCCTCTCCACCACTAATTTACCCCTGCTCTGTACCCCAAAATTATCCCCACCCTGCACTATACCCTGAAGCTTTCCTCAAACTACCACCACCCTGTACCCCACCACCGTTTCTCCACCATTTCTCCTCTATCGTAGTCTCCCCTCTTCCCTGGCTCCTCTGATCTAACCAGTAACTGTCCCTCTCCCTCTCTTCCCCACTCTCCCCCACTTCCTGCTCCTCCTATCTCTCTCTCCTCCCTCCTTTTCTTTCTTTCTTTTTCTCTCGCTCTCTCTCAGGAGAGTTCGGGGAGGTCTGCCGTGGCCGGCTCAAATTGCCAGGCCGTCGTGAGATCATTGTGGCCATAAAGACGCTGAAAGCAGGGTACACTGAGCGGCAGCGGCGGGATTTCCTTAGTGAAGCCAGCATCATGGGACAGTTTGACCACCCCAACATCATTCGCCTGGAGGGTGTGGTCACAAAGAGCCGGCCAGTCATGATTGTCACGGAGTTCATGGAGAACGGAGCGCTGGACTCTTTCCTCAGGGTGAGAGATCTTTGATCTTTCGGAACCTATGCACTCAGATCGCTAGAGATCCCAAGATACTCTTGCGTTTTAGCACTGGAAACGGCACTTACTGTAGCAGTGATCACCACAACATGGCTGTGGAATGCTTTACATTGCTTGTAAAAATGCATAGTTGGACATTTTCTGGAATCTGCTGGAATGTTTTTCAAATCTTACCAGAATCTAATGATGTAATGTATTTAAAATATGCATGTTTCCCACATCTAAAACACACTGCATGGACTTTTGTGATCATTACCTTGGACAATTGATGTGAAGACATCTTAATTATATCCTACTTAGCACACAATAGCATTGAGTACTCACATGACATAGGTGAATGGAATATACCATACCATTCAACATGTAACACGGCATAGTCAAATACAGTGTGTTTAAAAAGCTTACTAGAGAACAGAGGGAGGAATAGTTTTCTAGTAAATAGTACCAATTTTCTCTTCAAGACAAAAGCAATTTCTCTGATTTGCATAGTCTGCTTACAGTGACCCAGAAGAAGAAGTAAACTAATCCCTCTATTAATAATATTTTCCCACATTCTGCCTGTTCTATACTGAGAGGCTCTCCAACCCACTGTTGCAAGGCTCTGACAAATACTGTGCTCTCTGCATCTGACATTTAGAGAGAAATCAGTTCCTTATGAATCATCCCCTCATAGGAATATTAAATACTGGGTGAAAGAGATGGCAAGAGAGAAGGAATCAGAGAGGGAAAGAGAGATTAAGAGAAATAGAGAGAGATGGACTGAGAGACAGAGTAAGAGAGGGATACTTATGAAGATAACTGTCTTGTATATAGTTGATATTGATGCTATTCTTCATTTCTTTGGCAATGCAAAGCTGATGAGTGGTCATGTCTGTATAGCATATTTGAATATGAGAAAGATACAGACTGGGATATGAGGAGTTTTACTCTGTTTGCTTACTGTGGTTTCCCCCTGACAGCTGAATGATGGGCAGTTCACGGTGATCCAGCTGGTGGGGATGCTTCGAGGCATAGCCGCGGGGATGAAGTACCTCTCTGACATGAATTACGTCCACCGTGACCTGGCTGCCCGTAACATCCTGGTCAACAGTAACCTGGTGTGCAAAGTGTCCGACTTTGGCCTGTCTCGTTTCCTTGAAGATGACCCCACAGACCCCACCTACACCAGCTCCCTGGTGAGTGTATGACCAATATAATATATTATTATTATTATTATTAATTAAAGTATGTCTGTACTCATGAGTGTGTCTTGTCTGTCCATCTGTCCCCAGGGAGGGAAGATTCCCATCCGCTGGACAGCTCCGGAGGCCATTGCCTACAGGAAATTCACCTCGGCCAGCGATGTGTGGAGCTATGGCATTGTCATGTGGGAAGTGATGTCATATGGCGAGCGACCGTATTGGGACATGAGCAATCAGGACGTGAGTGTGACCCCAGAATCCTGCCGCCCATGTTCTGTCTCTGCTTTTCCCCGCCATTCGTTAGACCTGGTGTCTTACACTCTGGTCCTGGAGCTGCAGCACATGGTCATCTTCATTCATTAAGATAAATAATTTATAAGATAACATAGCTTGGGTTTTGAAAAACCAGAAACTTCAGTATGTGGGTCACCTGCCTCTTCTTTTGACCTATCAGATTCTGAGCTTCTGCCTGCCTCCTTTCCTTTTTTCTTCTTAATTCCACAATTTTCCAGAAGCCAGGATAGCCCTTGTAAACAATATGCTTGGTCTCCTTAGCCAAACAATAACTTAAATGAGGCACTTAAGTACTGACATTCATATAAAACCAGAAGACACTGTGATCCTCTAGGACACTCAGGTCTAGGTGGATAGTAATAGATGTTTCCAGCACTATATTACAGTACAGAATGTCCCATTGCTGCATTGTGATTAGTTGCCCCCTTTAATGCATTTTTAGAATATGCATCAAAAAATGAATTTCATAGCTTCAATGGCAATGTTTTCCATATTAAGAGCACAAAGCTAAGTATCCGGTACATCTGTACAGTCCATGGTGTGTAGCCACCCTTTCTTATTTGTGTATTCACATTTTTCTGTAACCTCTAACCCTTTCCCTCATCAGGTTATCAACGCTGTGGAACAGGACTACCGGCTACCCCCACCCATGGACTGCCCCACAGCCCTCCACCAGCTAATGCTAGACTGCTGGGTGAAGGAGAGGAACCTGAGGCCCAAGTTCTCCCAGATCGTCAACACGCTGGACAAGCTCATCCGCAACGCCGCCAGCCTCAAAGTGGTCACCAGCACACAGTCAGGGTGAGCTGAACAAGGCTACTACATTACTTACGCAAAGAGCTACCATGCTTGAAATTTCTAAAAACAAGCTACCATGTGCTGGCATTCTATACGACTGACCCATCATGTCCTATAGTGCAAATGAACAGATCCTCCATTCACTAGAAAAGGGACAACACAGGGCTAGTATGCACCAACATGCTAGAACCAACATGCTCAACATCACAATCTGTGATAGTCAGACTAAGTGCACATTGTGGGCAAGCATACCAAAGGCTATGGTAATACACAGACCAGCATGCATATTATCAAAGAGCAGGAAAAATCCTTGCGAGTAGCCTGGAGGGTAAGTATTGCCACACTATGTCCAGCAGCACAAGGACCTGCAGAACATCATGTAATGACAGAACAATGTAAGTCATATGGTGTACAGAGCAATGGCCCATAAGGCCATGACCAAGAAACCAAAACAGAGACATAGTAGAGCACAGCACTCTTAAACAGTTAGAAGGCAGTGGAGGGTCGGAGACCAGAGGGGTTCAACTTTACAACCAAAATGAGGTTAAGAAGTCGAGCTACAGCACATCAATACACCAATATGCAGATCAGGGGTAAGTGTGGTTCAATAAAGCATTGGAAGTAATTGCACACTGAAGTGGGGCGTCAATAATTTCACATCCACATTAAGCGTGAGCCGCTGTGGGTCATGGCTCCCAAGCACAAGGGGTCTTGGAGCTGAATAGTGCCGGGGGGTTTGTGGGATTTGGGTGGGAGGGTGGTGGAAACAGTGGTTGACCTACCTTTAAGTGCCCTTGCGTCACCATCTGCTGCAGTGACATTGAGAAAGGAAACAATTTGGGGGGTAGAAGAGTAAGAAATTCGGAGGCCACCATTGTGATGATAGCTGCGAAGACAGAGAATGGGATTAATTAGGTAGATTAAGGAAAAGCAAAGATGGGGATGGTTTTAATTAGCTTGCTAACGAGATTTTAAATGGGCCAGTGGAGAGGTGGCCTCCCGCCGAGCCTAATGAATGAGGAGTGAGAGGTGTGCTTGTATTATTGTGTACACACACACGCACACACACACACACACACACACACACACACACACACACACATCTTTTTTTCCATTCACTTGTACTATTGTGTACCCACACTCAGACACAAAACAGACACATACACACACACACACACACACACACACACACACACACTTTTTTTTCCCTGCACTTTTGTTATTGTGTACATGCACCTATATCTAGTTTCCTGGTTTTTGTGCGATTGTGTGTACATGCAAGTTTTCATTTTTTTTATTATTTCCTGTGCTTTTATTTTTATAGACGTATGCAGATGCTACATTACATTAAATTGTGAGCATTAGTGTCATTTTTATTGTATACATACAAACAGGTTTTTTTTTGCCTGTGCTTCTGGTATACATACACTCTGATCTGGTCTGCTCATACTTTCTTTAAACAACAAACTTCTTTCCAATATTCCGACTCAATCATCAATAAATTATTATTCCATATGAAAGCACTAACAGGTGTCCAAAACAAGTTAGAGACCCAATGTATTTACTGATCATGACTTGTCACAGCCTGATCCTTTGGGCTGGCATTACCGTTGGAGAGCAGGTGAGACTTTGCTATGTTCTTGTCACACGGGCCGGTTCTGGTGCTTGTCTGTGTGTTTGGCACATCCTTGTCCTCATTCCTAGCCTGCACACAGCAAGCCGTGGTGAGTGACGGTGGGGAAATGATAATGACAGCGACCTTCCTCACAGGAGGTCAGGGGTCATGGCAGGGGCGTATTAACGAGCGTCAGCCTCTGGGTGGCTGTCGCCGTTGGCTGCCCCCGTTGGCAGATAGGCTGCCCCCTTAAATAAACCGCCAGCAAGCAGTAACAATGACCCATTAAGAAAACCTGCCCATAGCTTAATGACCATGAGCTGGGTAGCCCAAAATCTTAGCCTTATTAAAAATCACTCTCCCCATCCTTCTGCACCCCCAAAGCCTCAATGGAGCCTCTGTTACACTCTTCATAACATTTTTTTCTAATTTTAATTGTTAATTAATGTAATGCCATCAAAGGACGACAAGGATCAGCAGAGCAGAGCGCAGAGACAGTAGTTCCCTTTCTCTCTCTCTCTCCCCTCTCCCTTTCTCTACCTTTTCCCTTCTCAACCTCTTCTTCAATGCTGCTTCAACTTTTATTACCTTTTTTAAAAGAGTGAAGACTCAAGCTGGGCTTATTTGTATGAGAGATTGGTCTTTTTTACTTATTAAGGCTTAGGCATCCAAATTGATGCTTAAAAATTATTTAGAAATAAATACATGCATACTTCAGTTCTAAACATCTCTCAAAACCAGCAAGGTTCATGTTAAATGAGCCACAGGGCATGCAGGTTTTCATTGTTATTTGTCACTTAATTGATCAATTTGCTCTTTTGGTTCATTCTGTCTCTCTGTCTATGCCAGTCTGAAGATATCCAGAATGTCCGAGTAGCTACTGTCCGTTTTTTTCATAGTTATTTCCTCTGATCCTTTCATGTAATGGAACAATTCATAATGGCATGTTGTCTAGAACACTGGTGTCACAATTGGGGTTAGTGGTTTATGGTGTGTTTCAGCACTTAAGTACTAGAAATGTTTTTTAAATTAGTTTCAAACTATCTACATTACTTGCAGGTTTAAAAGAAAACAGAAAAGGTCCTGCAGATATTGTGACCTTTCAGGATGTGATTTAACATTCCTGGTCTAGAATGTTATTTGGATTGACTAGATTGAGGATATCAGACACTAGTCTTAGAAGGCAGCATTGTATGCAAGATTTTATGGTTGCCTTGCAATCAGGAGCTTAATGCTTAGGCAATTAGTGTCTTAAATATATCACTTAAGCACAAAAAGAGGCTGTGAAATAGCTATTGTGTGCCCATTCCCACCCCTGTGTCTCCAGGCCAGTCCTGCACAGTGGAGGAGCCAGTTTGGTCCCGGGGTGGGGTCCGGGGGCGACCCTACAGGGCGGGAGAGGTAGTGGGGGTTTGGGGGTAAGGTTCTGTGGTGGAGTCAAGGCGTGACCTTAACCCTCTCTCTCTCTCTCCTTTCTCTCCCTCTCTCCCCCTGTAGGGTGTCTCAGCCCCTGCTGGACCGTTGTGTCCCAGACTACACCACCTTCACCACTGTGGGAGACTGGCTGGATGCCATCAAGATGAGTCGCTACCATGATAACTTCCTCAACGCCGGTTTCGCCTCTTTCGACCTAGTGGCACAGATGACCGCAGAGTGAGTGGGAGAGGGCTGGCCTGTGTGTGTGTATGTGTGTGTCTGTGGCATTAAACTCTCCTGCAGTGTCTTTGACCTCTCTGACCTGCTCACCAGTTCCCTGCTTTTGTTCATCCACAGAAGCGTTTAAGGGAAGGTGCACTGCTGAAGAGTTGTAGTTGAAAGCATGAGAGAGAAAGAATACAGGACTGAAAAAGACAAGGGAGAAAAGTTGGTCCTCCTAGAAAATTAATTAAAACATTTCAGTGGATCAATGGCAAGAGGAGGAGGAAGGAAATGGTACATTAGATAATCAGAGAGGGACTAGCACTTGAGTGGGAGTGTGGAGGAGAAAAAGAGGGAGAACTTTTACCAAATACCCATAAGTCACGCTGTCTTTCCTGCTTAGAATCCCAAACGTTTAGGTTTTTGATTGTACATGGACTGTATCTGCCTGAAATCACCAACTACCCACCACCCTTCACATCCTCCAACAGGAAGCCACAAAAGAGCGAATATGAATTGTTTGGTTACGATCAAATAAATGAATAAGGATGATAATGGTAAATATATCAACCTCATTAGGTAGAGGATGGGGGATGGAAAGGGAGGTAATTTGTTTCAATTTGGCAGCTCTGACAGGTGCAACAGTCAGCAGGCCGCTCCTGTTCTTAATGCCTGGTAATTCTCCTAATGGTCTTCATTTATTATCATTTTATCCTCCATCGCTGGCATGATGAGAGCGGCGTGGCAGCAGGGAGGAGGAAAAAAAACACTATTAATTTGTGTGAAATCCCAATGACGAGGCCTGTTGGGCCAGAGACAAGGTGGGCAGACGGACAGGGGGCTAATCATACTGCCAGACAGCCCCCTGTTCTTCCACTCATGAGGCTATCATCAGTGAAAACAACCTGTGTAACACAAGGGGGACATTTCCTCTCTGTGGTTTGATCAGGGGATGTGGTGTCTGTGCTTGGGTTGGAGGCGGTTGTTGGTCAGTAATTTAGCTAGTAAGCAAGGGATACCACTGTTCTGTAACTGCTTGACAGCCTTTGAAAAATACACTTTTTCATAAAACTCTTCATCAAAATACACTCTCAAAGGTTGATGATCAGTTAAAGCACAAACAAATGTCATAATAAGTGGCTGTTTTTTGTACAGGCTTGCAGTACCTAATCAAGGCAGTGATGACTGAAGTGCTATTGCTCTAACGCTGCTGAACTTAGATATGGCACAATCATTGTAGCACTTCTCCACATATCTTCATTACTGCTCTATTGATTTCTGTAACGGGTGAAGAGTACATTGAGGCTAACCTGGGGGCAGCCTCTTGTCTGTGACTCAGTGTCTGAGGGCAGAGATGTGAATTCAGCCAGCTGTTTCACAATAAGCGTAGAGGCCTTGGACAATTATTAAGCTCTCTAGTGACCTTCTTTCTGTACGCCTTTGATCTTAACCTTAAACTGGGTTACGTGCTGTGTTTAAGCGCAGGCATTGCGATCAGAAGCAGGTCGAACTTGTGTTTGCCAGGGTGTTTGTTTTCAAGGGTACATGTCAACCTTAAGCACCAGAGCCTGAAGATGTGCGTGCGAGTGTTTACCTGCGGCAATGGGGGGAGGGGGTGTGAGGGCTGGGTGTGTGTCACTACAAGACTGTGGGCGCAGAGACATGTAAGCACATGCTTCTGAGCAAAGAGGTCAACTACAGCTTAAGCACAATTTCCATTTTGTCACAACTGTTTCCATCCCACACTGGCTAGTCCAAACAACTGTGTCTGAAACCCATCTTTATCCTTCCACAGGGACCTGCTACGGATAGGAGTGACGTTGGCCGGCCACCAGAAGAAGATTTTGGGCAGCATCCAGGACATGAGGCTACAGATGAACCAAACGCTGCCCGTCCAGGTCTGAAGAAAATGAGGGAGGGATTGTGCCAGAGAGAGCCAATGGGAAAGCTCAGCTGCCTGACCGTCTCTGCCAATCAGAAAAACTGGCTTGCAGTGCCTCAGACATTTTTTGCTCCGTTTTCTGTTTTCCATGTTATTAACGTGTTTCCACATGATGAACATTTATTATGATTATTTTGTACATTTTTTTAAAGAAGAAAAATGCTGGTATCCCACACGTGGCTCCGGGTGTCCAGTGGGCGACAACGTTTGCATGCGTGCGTGTGTTCCGTGAGTTTGGCCGGGATTTCCAGGGTCGTGTCACTTCCTCTCCAGCACTACCAGCCCATCAGAACATCACTGATGGAGCCCAAGGATCGCAAAAGCTGGAAACAGCTTGACTTTAAAAACAAAAACAAAAAAGTAAGTGAACTAGAATGTTCACGAAAAAGAAAAAAAGTATTTTGGACAGCAACAGAATTGCAAGAAACCTCTCCTGTAGCAATTCTTTTTTTTTGTGCGTGTTTTCCCAATCTTCATATTGAAGATGTTTTATTTAAAGGGCACTTGCCTGAGGACAGGATAAAGTCACAAGATAGTAGGCTGAGATATGACACAATTAGGGGGATGTCAACGTCAGCTTCATCACCCCACCAACAAAACGGGTGGAGTTCCAGAGAAAGACTGATGTTTCCTCAAGTGTGGAGCTACGTGAGAAAAAGAGAAGTGCACAGATGGGTTTGGGATAACTCTTAGGCTGTGTTTTATTACTGTTATAATTGCTGTTCATTTTGTGTATCAGCCCTTTTTTATCGTTTCACGTTCTTGGGAGAATTTGCGTTTCGAGTTCAGGGCTGGTCTGCTCTGTGAGTCTCTTCAGTGGTCACAGTCCCTCTTAGAGGACTGTCGTGATGGGGATGTCAAGGACACAATGGACAGACCGACCGGCCTTCAATTTGTGTGTGTGAGAGTGTGTTCATTTTTGTGTGTGTGTGCGTGTGTTAAGGTTTGCACACAAATACTGTACAATACAGCTTCATCTATGCGCCACAGTAGAGTTCTTGCGCATGAACAGAATTGTGACAAGAAATGAATATTTCTGAAACACTTAATCTGTGGACAATTGTTAACATTTTGTATTGGATCCAAAATGAAAATAGTTTATATTCTGTTCTGTGGATTTACAAATAATCTCTTGTTTACTTTCTCCATTTTGCCTGTGTATTTATTTCTACCCTTCCAGGTCAATAGGCCATTAGAACTGTGGACTCAAAAAAAACCAATCCATAAGAAAGACATTCAAGTGGACAATTCTGCAAATGAATTGATATTTATAGCAATCTCATATAAATTGGATATTGTATTTTTGTTGTTGTTCTAAACAGCCTGTACATGTTTTGTAACAAAAAATAAGACAGAAATAACATGCAACAAAAACACAAAAATACTCAAGTACCCATTGAAGTGGTGTTGTGAGAGATCAATGTTGTGTGGCTTTTTTGGATTGATTAGCTGCTGGAAAAAACAGGTGTGACGATAGTGTAAAAAACAAGGGAGAAGACATGGAGAGAACAACTTCATTTCTGCTTTTATCCTGTCCCATAAGTATGGTGAACCAGTGCAGTGTTGCACCATGCAGGAATCAAGCTTATGCACATGCTTTTGACTCTTTAGTGCAATATGAGACTGCATATGTACCCATTACCCAAAAGTTCTACCCTCGAAGGCTGGTGTACCTCTTTTGCCTTGGTATGTGTGTCTATGTGTGTGTGTGTGTGTGTGTGTGTGTGTGTGAGACTTTGTGTATAGAGAAAGAACACACTGACAAGTCAGACCTAGCTCCTTTTAGTTTTGGATTTTTCCACCCAAATCCTCACCTCTTGCTGCATGCACACTTAAAATTAAGCAGTTTCGGTGTTTGCCCTGGTTTGCTGTCACTATTTGTCTTCCATGCACATGTTGACAGCTAAAACCTGGAAGGGCTTTCTCCTATCCTGTCCTGCTCCTTCTGGAACCTTCCATGGAATTTTATCAGTCAGCTGATGGAACTGCTTTAGGCTGCCACCGAATCACGCTTGCATGTCTGAAAATCTGATAATGGAGCTCTGTGAGAGAGCCCAATCCTTCACCCTGCCTCCTACAAGCAAAGCTATATCATAGACCACAGATCTACAGATCATAGTTTTCATCAACAATGATGCCAGAGGTGGAGCTCCATGACAGAGATGTTCCCCTGCCTCTACTATTGCAGAACAGAGCTGCATTTCAGGGATCAGTCTGGCTGCTGTGATAGATCCCTGAACAACATCCTGTCCAGTTCTCCTTCTTCACTCTTATCTCTTCTAGAAATATTTCACAATATCTGAGCCCATAAGTGAACCTGCATCAGGGGGCTCAACCCAGCATCTGTGACAGAGCCCTCTGCCTCCACCATAGTTCTATCACAGAGGTACCATTGCTGAGCCCAGATGTGGAGCTGCATGATGGGGCCCAATCCCCAGGTGTGCGCTAACACTATGCAGCACTGAGCAGGCAATGGCGGTGCATGACTGGCATGCGTGGCTGTTGGGCGAGTGGCCCTCTGGCCTGAACCTGTCAAAGTGATTAACGCACAGAGCGATACGCTGCTTCCAGGAATATATTTACACCCAGAGAGACGAATTGCGCTGCTCCATGATTATCTGTCTATTTCTCTCCGACTGCAATCATCTGGTCTGGTCTCTGCCTTGACCTGATTACTGCAGTGTGCCGGCTGTCTGGTACCCACAGCCTTGGCCTCAAAGCGCAAAGAGGGAGTGTATCATAAAAGATAACGGCTGCATTACCTGGACTGTGCCACTGCACCTAAGGGGGGGTGGGGGGGCAATGATTGATTCTGGTGTATTATTGGTTGTTGAGCATTACAATGCAATCATTTTTTAGTCAGACTGGCATAATGTCCCTGCATATGATCTCACCCACTCAGCCTTGCTGACAGCCATTTATGACATTATGCAAAACCCTCTTTCTGCTCCCTTTTTATATTTCAATCTGATCTTCAGTTTAGGTGTTATCTCATACACAGAATTTCATTGTAAGGGCTTACTAACACAAACTAGTTCTTTTGCTTATTATTACTGTTATTATTTAATAATGATTATAATTCACTTGATTGAAAGACAGTCCTCCACAGCTTGGAGAAATGAGAAATTATTTTGAATTTTATCTGTTCCTCATAAATATAAAGCACAACAGAGCCAAACACAACTGCACTGTATAATGCTTTCAACTGATTTTATGAAACCTCAGTTAGAACTGCCAGTTAGACCTGGGTCCATAGTCATAACATAAGCTTGGATAGAGGGCAGTGCCATCCATTTCAGTGTCATCCATTCCATCTTTTGGATAGAAAAGCACTAATTCTTAACACACTAGTCCTAGTGCCATTGATAATTCCATGTACTGTATTTTTTGTTTATCAACAACACTAATCATAAGTGGTCTAATAAGACCCTGCAGGAAATAAGATATGCAGTGACTCAGTATGATTTTAATAAATGGAAGTAGATGTGAATAAAAGCTAATGCTGATGTATCACCACGCCCTCTGTAACAGGTGCTTCCTGAAAATGGAAATACAGGAGAAAGACAGAGCTCTCTCTGAGAGAGAGAGAGAGAGAGAGAGAGCGGCAGAGAACTGAATCTTAACAGCAAAATATTCCACCCCTTCTGCCAAGCAAGTCAGTAAATCTCCATGGTACACAACAAGCTGGAGGTCAAATTGAAGAGAGAGGATGAAGAAAGACATTTGTGTGTTTGACTTGCCTGTTATGAGCAAATTGTTATCCAGTGGATGTCTGTGAGATTGCAATCAGCTGTGCATTTTCTGGGGCTGGATTTTGATTTAGTTTTAGCAAAAGTAGAAGAAGGCATTTTGGTGAGTCTTTTTTTGTTAATTTTCAGCACCTACTGGTGAAGTGACGGTACTTTCATTACATCGGGGGATCAGTCTGGTCAGTCAGACATTTCTGGCAACATGTTGGGTCATTTAAGCTGTTGTGATTAAAAATGAAAATTTGGAGATTCATTTTGAAATAAAAATAAAATATTTAGATTGCTTCAACTGTTTTAAATGAAAAATGGAAAAACACTTCTTCTAGACTCTCTTCTACACATGCACACAAAGAGATCTTGCTTCTACATATAATACATGTGTTCTTTCATCTGTAGAAGGGTGCTTCACCCAAGAGCATTTCAACGTCTCCAGATTGTGCTTCACTTGCATCATGTTAGATGTACAGTCCAATATGTCTTTTAAATGTTGGATTTAGGAGCGGGTGTGAAAGAAGGTGCTGTTATTGAACCAATCTTCTTTGACCAGAACAACCCTTATCTTAGTCTTCTCTCTGTGTGCCAATAGACTCAGTGAGTGCTTTGGGATTTTCTATTCCAACATTTCCCTTTTCCTACTTCCTTCTCCCACCTCCTCCATTGACCCCCCCCCCACCATGTTGTTCCAGAGTTTTCCCCCTGTGTTACTCTTTTATAAATATATATATATATATATATGATTTTGTTTCTAAAGTAAACACTTTAAATGCCTGTCTTCTAGTCACATTCAAAACGATACAGAAAAATAAATTAAAGGTTAAGAGTACTGTACTTGTGTAGTGAGGAAAAAAAATCATTGCAATGGCTTTTCTCTTTGGAATCATTGAGATGTATTTAATGAAGACAAAACAAACAAATGAAAGAAAGATGCATTCTTGTAGAAATATTTTTAAAATACCCTTTTGCAATTAAATTATTTAAGAAATATGATACATATTTTGGTGTCTGTGTCTTTGTTTGGTTTGATATTGTTTGTGTTATACATTTTATTTGCATTATGTCCTCAGACTTAATAGTCACAAATATATTCATCACATTTTCATTGGTTGATTTTATTTTTTCATTCCTCTATATTCTTGGGTTTAAATTAACATTTTTTAGCATTGTATTTAATTTCTATCAAGTTTCAGAAACTTGTAATGTTACTATGAGCCAAATACTTCCTGTTAGAGCACAACAACTGGGGGTTTTCTTCAACCAATTTAAACCAAGCTGAGCTCATATGTACAACGTCAAAGCAAACAATGGCCAAAATTTAATGAGATTTGAATTTTTGGAATGAATTATTTCTTACTTGTATTCAAACACATTGGACTTTATGTTAATGGTCAACATGCATGTTGTTACAACAGCGTTACCATGCATGCTTGTTTTAAAACTATGTGACACTCATTTCACACAAGTAGTAATGTACAGTTATCAATAGAAATCAACATGGGCACAATGGTTAGATTCCAAACTACAAAGGTTTTTGTCCCTGACACAGATATTACACAAATATGGGTTTTATAATAAATGGGACACCAATTATTCAGTGAAATACGACATTTTTTAAATAGTTTGTTCCATCAATGTGGAGCCCATTAACTTCACTTGTAAATGTATTCTCTCTTCAGAATTTTCACCTAATCATATTCATGTGACACATCGAAACATGAACTGTATATTTATAACGTCCAGTGTCATCCAGATGAAAGTGACAGCATGCAGACCATAACAAGTTTTACTCTCTCTTGGCAGGCAACATAGTAAGATTTATATTATTGGCAGAGTCAGGAAAGACAAAGAAATGAAGAATTATTCCATGAAAAATGCCATGATTTCATTCTTTTAAGAAGATATGTAGCTCATAGCAGGGTGTGACTGTGTGTTCATGAATTCATTTCTTTAGCAGAGCCAAAAGAAACAGTTCATTTGGATGACTCTGACCCATTAAGCAGCTTCCTCTCAGACATCCCACCCTCTGTTCAGATCGCTTATATTTGTTGAAAAAAATGTCTTAATTAAAATGAGTTACAAGAATTGTTCTTACTGATCTGAGCATGCAATGATCCCTCTGCCATAAAGACAGTCATCTGCAGAAGATGGTGGTAAAAACCCATTACCTTTTCATTTTGCTGTCAATTATAACTGTCTTTTTGAAATGGTAGCAGTAGGTTATCTCACAGGTACCATTTAACAAGGATATAAAATTGAAACGAATTAGTTGAAATAATCATTTAAAATTATTTTTATTAGTAGTAGTAGCAGTAGTAGTACTATTAGTATTATTATCATCTACTCAAACTACCCTCTGTGCCTTAACATCTTAACATTACCGGTGTTAGTTTTTCCCACATAACCTCCCACCTCCTCACAAAATCCTCACACAGCCTACCATCCATCCCTCTTTCTTTGGTTAAGTGCTGTAGTTTCAGGAGGGTCGAAGGCACATTATGCTCCTTCCCCAAAACACCAGAGGGAATTTAAAACCACCGCAGTCCATAAAATGCTTTACAGTTTAATACAAAGAGAAGTCTTTCAACTTTATTGCTGTGGGCACCTGACTAGTAGATATTGATCTTCAGTGAAAGTTACGTGGAGTTCACCCAGTTTTAATGGCTGTTCGGCTGCTGCCCACAACTTTGCCAGCTTTTGACAACTTTTGAACTTGACTGCAGTCTAACCCATCCATACCTCCTGCTGCTTAAACTCTTGCAGAGAGTGACCCTGTGTTTTCTGGAAGAACAGAAAAAAATCTAATTTCTGGCCAAAGATATGCAGTTTAACAAGTATATGCTCCTGTGTGTGTGCACTTTGGACTAAAGCAGGGTCAGGGCAGTACTGACACTAAACAGTCTTAAATATCCAAAGCTGCAGCGGAGCTGGGAGTGTGGACAGAGCTGTGCTGTTTCTCATCCGGGGGCTGATGATTCATTTCCACAGCCAAGCTCCGTGGCTATGCCATGAGCAATATGCATAACCTTACATCCCACTGTATACAAGGACAACATGTAAAAGTGTGAACCATGAAACTCCCCTGAGAAACTCATGTCTGCTAAGCAAATGTATTATAACCATAATGCAGGTTAATGTAGTCTATGGTTACTGTAACTGTAGTCTTTTTGTAAGTTCTGACAGACCTGGATATGTATATTTTGGACATTAGGAAGCTGGGAGAATAACAAACACAGCCAAACCTCCAAAATAAAGTAGTAGTTAATAGTTAACTAATTAAAGTTAACTAAACTATTATGTGTATGTAAATTGTATTAAAAAGGGTTACAATTTCCATGATTATGGGTTTCTTCACACAGAATATACATTCAGGTTTGTGGTTCAGCTTTGGGTTCCTCAGCTGGGTGTTTAAATCCTAGGCTGGAGGTCCACTCTAGTGGGGCAACAATTGGCTCAGCCTCACCAGGAGGCTATAGGGGTTAAGCCAACTGGGATCCTCAGGCTCCTCCCGCTGTAGCAGCCTCTCCTGGCTGAGAACTTTGTGTCCTTCTGATGCCAGAGGCTTTATGTAATTGCCATTGCATCTGCAGTGTGAATAGAAGTGAGGGCTAGTTGTCACCGAATCAGAGTCCAATAATGACTTTGCAGAAGACTGTCACTCAGTAAGACTGACATACAATAGCTGAAATTGGGAAGAGGGGAAAAAACAAAGAACCAATATTTCAGATAAAGTAGTTAACCCATGCCTGTATCTCAAAATGCAGCATAGACAATCCAGTAGATAAAATCACAAATACCCATCTTGTATCAATATATTCATCGTATTAACTTAATACACTGAGCAGAAGTATTCTCAGCAGGGAATATTGAGCTGGTTTCTTTGTTTCTGATGAACAAAACACATGGTAATGAACCCAGCAGATGACTGACTGCATTTTATCAAACTAACACAGTGGCAAAAATTTTCAGATATAGAATATTCTTAAAATCTTATAATACACAACTAGCCATATCATATGGTAGGTAGAACAACTAGAGAAAAGATAAAGAATGTCTAATACAGAGGCATTGGATTCAGTGATCTTCATTAATCCAGATATTTGCCCCTCCCTTTATGGATCATGCATGTAATATTCTGCTTTATTAAAGTCATGGAGATGTGCAAATTATGCATTTCTTTCTCCCTCTCTCTGTCCCATGGCTCTCCCTCCCTCTCCAATTAAATGGAATCTCTGATCAGGCGGTGGTGGCCTCTGACTGCCGCACATGCTAACCCCCCCACCCAAGCCGCGCTTGGAGAGGTCTGAAGAGAGGATTATGTTTCTGTAGCAGTAGCAGAATAAATTTGATCTCGGATGAGAAAACACAAGCGCAACCCAAATTCAAAAATCTGTAGCCTTTTCCACTCTGCTTATGTGATAGATTCACTTCAACAAGCCTTGCCATGTATAATGGCGTGAACAGAGCAGAAACAGGAATTGCATTTTCATCAAACCCCCACTACCACCACCCAAACCCCCATCCCTTCATTTGCAATGGTAACCAGCCCCTGTCAGTCTTCTACGGCAGCAACAGCTACATGCATAAACCATTGTGAAGACCTGACAGGATATGAGGCATACACAATAGTGCACATGACAGAACCAGTCTGTGGCTAATTTGGTGATATTTATTATTTGAATAAAACTACAATGGCAAAGAACTTTAAAGAAGGAGTAATGCCACGTACCATTATTTGTGGGGGTTGGCATGTTAGAGCAGGAACCAGGAGCAGGATAAACACAATTATTTCATACATATTTTGACTCTGTGTGGTATTGCAGTATAGGTGTGAAAACGTGGGCTATCAATCACTGCTTAGTATCAAAGTTCACCATGTTCATGCAATATTAACAAATCTCCCCTGTCAATCAGTCAGATTCACATGTAGCTGGATGTAGGGAATCTTTGATGTTTTTCAGTGATGTGTTACTCAATGTGCTCTTTAAGAGCATCAATGCAGCTAGCAAAAACATACATTTCTAATACAGAAGAAACCCACACATCCCCCTTCCTTTTAAAAACCCTCTCTCTATCTGTTCTCTTCTTTCCCATTCCCTTAAGATGCCCTCCCACCCACTCTTTCTCTCCAGTCTTTCACTCTCTCTCATCTTTTCTGCTCTAATCCGTTGCTTTTCTCTCGCTTGGTGTGGCTAATTGGTCACGTCTGTATCAACGACATGGGGACCTGACATAATTACTGGACAAATGGTGAGGCGTTTAGCACTGGACCGGCATGGGTTTAGCCCCGTACAGACACCAGTGGACTACAAACACTAATTATATTCTCAACTCCACAACTTGCTAATTGGCAACAGCTTCCAACAAGGGAGAGAGAGAGTGTGTGTGTGTGTGTGTGTGTGTTTTTGTGGAATGGGGAGGGTTAGTCTATATGCCCAAAAGAAAAGATTTCAACACAAACCAAAATTGAGACTAAATTAAAAATTCTCCAATCCATTTGGGAAATTTGTGTACAAGTCACAGGAATCTGTGGAATAAAATTGTCTGATTACATTTCCAGTGGTCATCTGTTAAATGTCATCACTTGAGTTAGAGGACCACAAATCAATGCTATTATTATCATTTTATAATTTAGTGTTTCATTATGCTAACTGCTCAAATCTCAGCATACAACAGCAGTAATGGTGGACAGCTATTATTTATTGCACTCATTTTGAATAATTCATGTACAAGCTTTTTTCCTTTTTGTTTTTATTCAGGTTAAATTAATGAGCTGTTGCACTCTTGAGAAATAGCGTTTAAATTATAAATTCCATTTTATAGTTCTTATTTTATTATTATTTTTGGAGATGAAGCATTGTTGGCATTTTGGCCAAAACCCCTTATGCAAAAAATTAGGTGTTTGTGACATTGGAACTACATTCTTGCAGCGTTGTAGTCTCCAGTGTATATGCTGTCTGTGTTCAAAATTCTCATTTGCTTTAGGAGTGTCTGAATCACAAGCGACATCAGAGCAGCGCTGCAGCTCGATGCAAAATGTTATTCCTATAAACTGGTTGTGTGTGAATACAGTGAATTGCTGTGGCCTCGCACCATTTTGGCACACTTCCAAAGTACCCTGCTGAGGAGTGCTCCACAGTTGGCTTGTGTTTTCAGTGGGCAGAGTTCTCACAAAGCCGACTATGAGTTCCGTACCTTTATTGGTAAAAAAAAAAAAAAAACTGGATGAACAGGATGTAAAATAGAGTGGTGTGTGAGCATGTTTATCTTCAGCTTTTGTATCACTGTGTGAAAACATAAAATGACATAGGTGCCTAACAAACAAAGAGGCTTGTAGCACCATCATTTTCAGCTGACAGTTAATTGAAAATGGCAGCTAAATATTGGTGTGGGTGTACAACTGCTTCCTAACGTTTGGCTTTCAGAACATTTTAATTGACCTACATTGCTATTTTGGAACAACCATTGGAGCTATTAAATGAAGCCTCCTAAAATTAAATTCTATTAATTTTGAGCTAAATATACAGATTTTATCCTACAAAAAAGTGTTGAATATTTTTAGCATAAATGCTGTAAAATAATGTATTTTATGTTGCATTGGCACAAGATACACAATTTCATTTAGCCTAAAAGGCTAACATTAGAAGATTATACCCTTGCTCATTAAGAAAAAGGAAGGGTGTGGGGAAAATTACCTTAAAATAAACTACTTAAGGACATCTATGATTCATGTAAACTAGACCATTTATTGTTTCTTCCCTTTTCTCCTAATTTGAAATGGCCAGGTCTGTTTGAGTTGTAAACGACACTCATTGCTGTCACCCTCAGAGAGCCAGTGGAGGACCTAGCCTTCTTAATGGGATGCAGTTGCAAGATTAGCCTTCTTACTGGGAGCCCTGGAACAATATTTCCATGTTTTTTGTATCCTGCTTTTGTATGGTGCTCTCACAAATTGTTAAGTTGTAGTGCATCGAAATAAACTGAACCAAAACAACGTGGCCCAAAAGTCCATCAAACTTCTTCCCTTCAAAGAGATGAGGAGTCACTCAGTTCATCTTAATCATGCATGCACAACATTAATGAAAAGCTGTTGGAAGGATCCAAGCCATTTCTGACCCTTTTCCAAGCAACAGTGTAAACAGGAAGAGAGGGGGCATATGGATGGTAGCACTTGTGTATAGCATGTTCTGTGTCCAGTTCACTAAACTTACATTATAAAAGCAACGTAAATATCACATGATAGGGATTCTTCATGTTTGAGTTGAGTAGAGTTTTTTGACGTGGCCTTAGAGACTTTATCAATTAGATAAAAATTGGCAACAATACATTTTTAAAAATGAGGTCCTAATATCTTTTCTCTGTGGTAGTCTGTCCAAGAAGTTATTAAAAGTATTGGAGCATCATGTCCAAATAATAGAGTTTTCATTGTTTTGTAGTAAACAAAGAAGATTATCTTTTAATTAGCCAAATGACTTACGTGCCAGGAACTGCTTTGGGGAATTCTCAGAAGTGTGAGGGAGAATATGACGGGGGAATACAACCTGACCCAGTTTGTTTACTTATTTATACCAGTTTCACAGCACTTTTTAAAAGAAGCGAAGGGCCTTTCCTTATATGGTAGAACACCAGATCTGTTTTGTGCAGCTTATTACAGACAGATAATGATGTCAGCAGTGCTATCGCTCTAAATCTTGCCATGTGTAAACGAGACGAGCCCATGCAATAACCTGCTGCGACAGTGTCGAGTGGTTTCGGCCTCCATTTTGTGCACCTCCCTGAGGTCTGAGTTTTGAACGTTATCATCAGCTGAGTATAATAAATGGTTTGTTTTGGGTGTCGATGAAAGACAGTCGTGACCAAACTGTAGGCAGGCTAGTGTTGTGGGTCTGTGGTACAGGAGGAGGAGACGAAGGAGTTGGCGGGGGGTTGTGGCGGCAGTGCAGGGGAAACCAGCTTCAGTTGACAACTCATTAGCCGGACGCCGATATTTATCAGTCTTAATCAAAAGCTGTGGTGGCAGCGGTTTGATTATATCCTGGGCAAGAAAGCAATCATTGTGTCCTACTCACTGTCCTTGGGCCTTGGTGTGTCACAAGAAAGGTATATGTAGAGCCACGTAAAACAATTACAAAACCCTATCAACACTAGAAAACTATTTCCTTTTCAAACATTCTGGCCAAAGGAGGCATAGACCTATGTGCTTGGAATTAGATGTCTTGTCTATGGTTTGGCAATGTTTTAACATATATTTTCCAATGTTCTTGTTTTTATACAGTGTTACACTCATTTCAGCATTAATTGGTTTTAAAATTCACCATTCTGCAGGACTAACTATGCTACATTTATTTTTTTGAAAGAAAAGAATGATAACACAAAAAACATCTCCCTAGGAAAATTTCAATGAAGAAACCGTCAGACCAGTAATTCACATATGATGTGGAATTAGTTGTTGGGGTAGGACACCACACGTCTGTTGTTCTCATCTCTCTTTTGAGCAGGTGTCCCCTCCCTTGCCTCTCCTGTTTGCCTCCAGGGGCGACAGAGTGAAGCTGCCTAATAGCACAGGACAGGCAGACAATGGTCAGGGCAGCAAGGGGTTGTGGGTACCATGTTAACATTCCTGAACGCTTTGCAGCTGTGTGAATTAGATGAGGGTGAAGGGCGTGTTTTTAACGCGCAATAAAGTGTCAACTCATTATGGCTCACACTTCACCTTTCAGTCTCGTCACTGACCTGTAAACATGCATGAAAAGAAAATGATCAGGGAAGAAGGAACTGAAAAAGAAAAAATGCTTCGGAAAATTAAATGGATGCGACATGAAATCATACTGTTTTCTTTTTCTTTTATTTGTCCAGACAAAAGGGTATAGAGGGAAAAAGATCTGGAAAAAGTAGGGCATCGTCCATTAACTCAACAAGGCAGAAGACAACCATATAAGGAATTATACGCAACGATTTTTGTCTTCGTTTCACGATTTTTTTTCTTGCTCCAATGGCGTCCATGTATTTGAGTGGGGCAAAATGACAGTAAGGTGGAGTCAGAGCGAACAAATCTGATTGGACAAAAGTGACCGTACTGTGACCCCGCCCGCGGTCAGACTGTGACATCATTGTGAAAGGGGGTCAGACAAAGGACATCAAATGGCATGCTGGGAAATTTGGGTGGTGACAGGGGGCGGAGGGGGTTGGGGTGAGTGGGCGGAGGGGTGATGATGTCTTTCGGAAAAACGGAGAGGGATGCTAACGAATAGCAGCCTCGGATGCTGTGTCCATGCGCAAGAAAAAAAAAGGAACAAAACAACAAATTTGCTCAGTACTTCTGGCTCTTTATTGATTATCGATTGTGATGCAGCAGAAATCTGTAAGAATGGCAGAATATATGTAGATGAATTTTGAGATTTTTTCCAGGCTTAGCATTCAAAGGACTCAATACATGTATGTGTATATGTGAGTATATGTGTATGCATTTTTCCAGGAAAATACACGTTCTCATGGCAATATAATAACCGTGATCATGCAGAGTTTTTGTGCAACTGTGAGTGCTGGTATGTGTGTATGTGTCCTAACAAAACATTAGTTTTCACAGTAGCTTCGTAGATTGATTGGGGGAGTTTCCATGGCGATTGAGAGAGATCACTGGCCATACTGGAAATGTTATTGATAGGGTACACTAAGCTGTAATTGAGATGTGCAGAGCTGAGAACTCTAGTAGCTCCGTGGGGGCTCAAACCGGCTAAAAACCAAAATGGCTCCCAATGTTCAACGTTGTTAATATCACTCATTTTCTTTGAGAGAGCCTGCGGAACAATGATAATGTCTTTGATTATATTTGTGAAATTATTCTTTACACACGATCACATTGCTTTCCCAATTACTTCAAAGCACAAAAATGTGCTATTACAAGACAATATACACTGTATACAGTCCACAAAACCAACATTACAGAGATTCTTATTACACAGTTTGCTTTGAACATATAACTACACCACTTAAAAATGGACTAAAGAACCATCATATGTCTCTCAGATTGCCTGTCCTGTTTTTTTCGGTCTCTGGATAGAGGGTGGATATTTAGCTGCATACTGAAAGGTGGAATTGGGCAGCTGAAGCTCTGGTTGTGTTGATCTGTCTCTCTCTGTAGCTGTAACACAGATGGTTGAGTCTTACAGAGAGTCCTCTGGGTGTACCTGCTCACAGCTGGACCGGAGTCTGGCTCGAAGCAAGCTGCAGAGGGAGGGGCTGCCTCGTTAACATCCAAACAACAATCCCACTGACAGAGAGGGATACAGGAAAATCACTGTCCTCTCTTTCTCTCATGCATACTGTTTACCATATAGCCAAAGAAATCATAAATATTATTTATATATAAAATATATGTATAAAAATACATTGGTGTAATCTTTGCTTCACTTTGCTGAACTCTCCTCTGTGTCTCTTGCCCCTGTTTTTCCTCTCCTGTCTATTCCTTTTCAATTGTCAACATATCAGTTTCCATTGATAGATAGCCACTCAAATCTATTCTCCTTTAAAATAAATATATATATATATATATATATATATATATATATATATATATATATATATATATATATGTTACAAGTTTCAAGCAACCATTAATTGTTATCTTAGTTTTTTCAGTTCCTCTTGCATTTCAAGAGGGGTGGGCAGAGTCATTAGTCCTGCCCCCTCCAGATTGTCAGCTGGTCCCCCTGTACATAGATTTACATTATATTCAATACCATATGCAATACTGTCCCTCCCTGCCCACTATCAATGGACAGTGTATTGAATATACACATATGCACCTGTGCCCTTCCAAAATATGCACCAGTCTGGCACTACCAATGAAAAATTAATGGAGCACAGCTTTGCATGGGAAACATTTGCCTGGATATTGGCCAAAAAGGTCCAATTCACAGAAGTACCTTAGCCTTAATTTTATTGCACTGAGAACGCTTAAGGACATACATCCTGTACACCCTCCTAACCTATTTGTCTCTCATATCATATACAATGAGTGTTAAATTCTGAATAGGAACATTTTAGCATGCAGCGAGTCCAACCTCAAAGACAATGACTATACTAACTTCATACATGTCCCAGAGGGACCAAGACATAGGACATGCCCATTTACAATATCAGTATGAGTCCAAGGATTACCGTATGTTTGAAAGTTAAATCTGAATTTAATATTCATCAGTTATGGTGCATACATATTAAACTGCAGATATCAAAAGGGTCAGTGTGTTTTTTAGCATATCAAAAACATGTAAAGTCAAGATACCCGTGGATGCTGAGAATTTTCACTCTGTGGGGGTTCTCTGTGTAAGTGTGATGGCTTTGTGTGTGGACCACTCAGCCTCTCGGGGCGCGGGCTCCACCCCCTGGCGACGTCTACACTGCTCCCCTACACCGTCACCATAATCCTCTCTCACCGAGCCCTCTCTCCTACTCTCTGTCCCATTTCCCCTGGAGTCACACTCCATGATTCACCTTCAAAAGTCAGGTAATGAGGTTTCTGCCGCCAGAGAGCCGGCTGGAATTGGATTGATTTGACGGCGGAGACTGGCGGCAATTATGTTAATGCCTCTTTGTGGCGTGGAAATGGGTCTGTTTAAAAGGCCAGCTAATTTTCCTCAACCTCTCTCTCTCTCTCAGCTTTTCTGTTTGATCCCCCCGACACACCCCCCACCCCACTATTACCTTCCTCAACCACTCTGCCATCTGCCTGGGGTTGGAAGGTCGCCGCCGTGTCACATTTTCCGAAAATGTTTTTATTTGAACGAATCCCCTGATGCGAAGCAAGAGCAGATGATTTGCCTCTGTTTTCTCTCTCTCTCTCCCTCACTCTCGACAGGCTTCACACCTACCCTCGCATCTCCCATCCCCTGACTTATAAAACCATGATAGAAGGGATTAACTGTCTGTAAAGGGCACATTTTAAAAACTATGAATCAAGGCTATTTGATAGACCTATGTGAGCATTCATTTTTATAGAATATTTTATATTGTATTTTACAAATGTATATATTTTGCAGAATATCTATTGCAATTGGCATTATTTATATATATGAAAATATATGTATAAGCTCTGTCATTTCTGTTTGTTTTAAATTACCAGTGATTTTTCATGTTAACCCATGGAGTTGCACCAAGTATTTTCACTCCTTGAACAGTGCAGTGAAGACGCTAATCAAATAAATTAATAAAACAGCGAGACTCTCTTTAACAGATAGTTTATGTCATCTTTTTGCATGCTGTGAACACATTTACAATCATGTTTTCAAAAGAAGTGCTGAATTGAAAGCAATTAAATAATACATATCTAATTAGCATAAAGATGATTAACCAGCAAACATTTTATAACCCTGATACACATTACAACAGTACATTAATGTCATTCCTACTATAATAATAATAATAAATAATAATAATAATGTAAGAGGAGGAAGACAAAGATCATATGGTGAATATATACACCCTCTCCTGTCAATCATTAAGTTTTGATGGTTAAAGCATATAAAGCTGTATTGTATTGTCCATTGCTTAATTTTTATTTGTGTCTGGTTAATAATCTGAGCTGTACCTTATTGCGTACTCGGCTATTTCAATTTTTTTTTTTAATAATATTATGTCTACAGCTGTTCTAATCAGAAGAAACAAGACTTAGATAAACATGATTTAGGGTGTGTTCTGTGGCAGTGTCACCTAGATTTATTGCGGGTTTTGTTTTCTGATTGGGCTCTTTTCAGAAAATCACAATCTTCCATGCATTTTCTGCTGGGGCTTAGGTCTGACAGTACTGCCCCAGCAGATCCAAATTCTGCTGTTGCCTTTGTTCAGTGGGTGAAATGCACCAGGCAGAGAAACTGTGAGCCTGAGGCTGTTTCGACACTGTTTCCTTAATGTAAATATTAACAGTGTAGATAATAGCTCTGAATGAGGGTCTCAGAGCCAAATCATAAGTCACACACTTTCTTATGTATATTTACATACTGTACCTCATACATCACTTATAAATATGACCATTTGTGCCATTCTAAGTTGAATTTTAATGTTTTTGCAAATAAAAGTTGTTCTTCCTTTTCTTTCTTTTATAACAACTTTTTTTTATTTCCATAAATCACATTTATTTGTGACATTACTTATCACATTATGTGAGGTGTGAATATCATTGTAAAATATTTGGTTCAAAATAAATAAATAAAACACAAACAAGATCCAATTTAGTTTACAGCCTTGGAATCTGTCTCTAGTTAGAGATCTCAAAGAAGCAGCCAGAACTCAGTAACATGTTTAATGAGTTACCTCTCATTTATGATGCTTGTTTATAATGTCAAGAATACAAGTTTTATTTAATATATATATATATATATATATTTTTATATTTTTTTATATATAGTATTTTTATTTTTAAAAAAATAATGTTTTTATTTATACAGATATTTGTATTTGATCTGAGATTTGTTGAGCTGGTGAATTTTTGGGTACATTATTGTTTTTTAGATTCTTTCATTCCAAATAAGTATATTGTTCAAAGCCAGATAATGTTCAGCACATGATAGATAATGTTTTGACTGATTGATTGAATGATCAATATTTCAGTTTGTTAAAGAATTAAAATGACAAGGCATTGTTACAATCCCACTTAAGTTGACCAGTGCATTTTATTACAGGATTGCATGTCTATGTGTGTTTTTGTGTGTAAAATGTAATACATTAGTTCTGAAAGCAGACTCGGCTGATCTTAATTTGCAATTAAAGAAAATAAAGTGTACATAATTGTATGCAAACTCTCTCAGATTCGCAGAAAGCAATCCAATTACTATAAACAGAGTGTTTAAACCACACAGGAATATATGTGTGACCATGGCAGCCCTTATTTTTACTCAGTACAGAACATTATAAGCATTCAAATCAAAGCCTGATGTGTGGCTCATCCTGTTAAGGTTCTATTCCACAGTATTCCTGGGCTCCATGGGCCAGTGGCTGCTGTGGCAAGCAGGTCCACACGGGAACACATAATTGGCTATAGCATCACTCCAGGTGAGAGAGAATTAATTGGTTGTCCTTGTTACATCCGTCACCTGACAGGGCATTCCAGATTGGGGAAAAACTAAAAAGTACCACCTGCCCATTGTCGGGGGGGTATGGAGAGGGGGCACTTTAGATGGCACAATGCAATTTGGCCAGACTGGTAAGTAGTGACTGAAACAGTCCAATTCTGTCTTATGTACTGTGGTGACAGATTACTAGCTGTGATAAATAGGTTTCCCTCAGTGAGCAGAATGGGTTCTGGGACCTTTCTAAGGGGGCATTGTCACCTAATTGCGATTGGTGGAAATTGCATTTTGGGGGGTGCTGGTTAGGAAATTATTTCAATCCAAAGCAGAGATTTGCATGCATAAAAAGGGGACCTTCAATGTGAAAGCAGAATGTATTACTTTTTTTCACGCTCTGTTCCCAGCCAAGTTTTGATTTCATTTATATCCCTTTATTAAGTGAATGCAGGACTTTGGAGCTTGGTCAGGTCTTCAGTTTCCAGCTGGATAGGTTCATTTTGAGAATCTGCACACTCTGCTGCCCCCTGTGTTGGAGCTGCCAGGTCCGTTTGTCCTACAGTAAAATGCACTGAATTGGGTATGCTCCAAAATATTTCTTTTCCAAGGAAGACAAAATGTAACTTTTTCATTTGTCAAGTAGCTGAACTGAGAAGAAGATCATAATCTTGTGGTTTAAAATTACATCTAAATAATTACTTTTAATTTTGTCTCATCCAAAATGATGCTGCATGGAATTATGAATATTATAATTCATCATATTGATAAGGGAAGGGGGCACAAACAGCCCTTTTATGGCAGCTGTTAAACTGGAAATAGAAGCAGGGGAGGTATATTCAACTTTAATGGGGAGTAATATTTACTATATTTTTGAGATGTTCACTTGTTGCATACTGGTAACAAGACATGACAGCACTCCCCCAGCTCTTCCCTCAAGCCTGTTGAGAAATGCCCCATGCATCTGAGAACCTGGCACAGAGACCCCTGTGTAGTAGTGTGCTACTTGAGGGAGTTTTTTGTCTGCACTAAACAACAATTATGGCTGGCATTGTAGCAGGCAGGAAAAGAGCAGAGGTCAGTGCCAAACAGAGGAAATGACAGGTCAGGCCTGGAACCTGGGGGCAGCATTTAACCTCTCACTGGAAGGGGCTCTTAAGATTTACTGTGGTGCTACAGGAAGTAAACCCCCTTGGTGACTGTGTCCCTGAATCCTGAATTTTAGCAGGTGATATACTGAATGGGTTTTAATTCCTGTCTCCATGGAAAATATTTATGTATTCTGGGTTATTCAGCTTTTTAGGAAGGTGATTTTGCTAAATGTAATCCAAGGTGCTGTGGTACGCATGCTGAATTGTTGATACTTTCAGTTCACATAAGATTAGCCTCCCATAATGCTTTCGTTTTTGTGTGCTTCAGTCCTCATTAACTGTTGAGATGGATTTTGAAAGTAAAGAATCTTCTGTACCATATTTTTTTCTCAAGTGCCTCTACCAAGCATTGCAATTTATTCTAAGCAAAAACCTGTTTTCTTTTTATCATACCTTCTTTGACAAAGGAAAAATGTGTAATCTGGGTAATGTCGGAAGTTGATACCATAGTGCTTTCACAATACAAAAGCATATCACATATCCAAGGAAATAAACACACTAAATCCATTTATGTAGTTAGTCAGTTGTTAGACCTAGCACAATTTTCTTTGCCATTGTTTTCATCGACTGTTCTGTATCAACAGGTTAATCACTAGAATTAGAGGATAAATATCTTACTATGGTATTACATAATCCTACAGCCAAACAATGGGCTCACCAGTGATTTACCATGGTAACTCAATAGTTTCTGTAATCTGATAGAGCTTTATCCCCTCATCTTGGAGTCAGTCAATTCCATGTGCACATTTCAGCTTTCGCCGCTTAGAATTCTCCAATCCCAGAACACTTAGCCTCACTATGGTGTAAAACACAATTAATGTTTTCAATTACGCAGAGTCCTTCTGGCGTTTCTAGGGCTGGGATCAGGCAGTGGTTATGCGTCAGAGTTCATTGGCTTTCAAGGACTTTTTAAAGGAGGGGCATGATTCACATGGGGCCATATTGCACACTGGTTCATCATTAGGAGACCTGTGTGAGAGGGATCTTGGGTCTGTGGCCTCAAATTTAAAAGTGCAGTTTCAAGATCAGAGGAAAGAAACTGTACTGCTGCAGCTCTGCAGAATGCAGAGATCTAGCCATGCTTTCTATAAAGTATAGAGAAAAAAAACTGTATACTGAAGGAAGGAGCAGGAAAAGAATGAGAGATGAAGAAATAGCACTAGCTTCCATGCAGAAGGTACAAGACTAGTAAACATATCAATCTGAAATCTATTGGGAAAAATATTCACCCTCTTCAGCTATGGTGTGTGTTAACCGGATAACTGTGTATTTAGGGTTGATAATAGACATTAATTTCATGAATTACACTTAACATGTCAGTTAGCAATCAACTGACAATTACTACTGTTACTTTTATTATATAGGATCATAACAGTGCTTCTTGTCTTGGACCAATGTCACATTTAGTAGCAGACGATCATGTACTTTCTCAGCTCTCTATACTCTGCTACACATGCTTTTACACCTTGTGTGTACAGCATTTCCTTATTTTTTATATTTCATTTGCTGTACACCTAAATTAATGTTTATTGGATCTTGAATTCCTTAATCAGTTCATTTTCAATCAATTTCATTTTCAGGTGTGTCAGGGGGTGTGATTGACACTGAACAGTGTGAATCACAGGCAGGGCTATCAATCTCACAGTGTCAGCCAATGATTATGAGGACCTGTCAGGGTGCGTTCTGGTCCTCACTCGTCAGACTCCGATCTTTGAGCCCGACTAGTTTCTCACACAGCTGTTTTATAACTCTGACTAACTGGCAGGGATGTACCTTGCACATAAACCATGGGCATTTAATACTTACTAAAATCCCTGGGGTTGACATGTGAACTTGTCAAACCCACCCGTCAGTAATCTGATGCCACTAATCAGATTGCAAGAGGCCTCAGCCAGAAAAGTTAACAATGCTATTTTGGTATTCAGAGCCATAGGGGATTTAGTGTTGGACGATCAGACTGGAGAGGGAAGGCTTTGAGATTGAAGGGCTTATGAGGGTCAGTCAAATGACCGATTGCACATCAGAATTCTGTTTGAGGGTCTGATCTTATTTTAAAAGTCAGTCATAAAAATGGTAGTCCATTTCTAAACTTTTGGGAACTAGTCTTGTGAGTCAGATGTTACTTATTCCACTCCCCAGTGGGGGCATGGCTAGTGAACCCGAGGGTAAGGCAATTTGTAGGAATCGCTTCAAGTAAATATCCAGCAGTAAAAAAAAAAATAGTTTTATAATAAACAAGTTAAAATAATGATTCACCTGTTTCAAGTCTGCTTCACCTGCCCTGTGCATATGTTCTGTGATGTATATATCTGATTATTTGCAAATAAAGTCACAGTTTACTTAACATAACATCCTCCAGTAAGTCTTTGTTTTCCCCATTACTGCATCCTACCCAAACCTTTTTTTCAACAACTTGAGCAACCACAATAGTTGCGGGAAATGATTATATGTCTAAAATAGAAAAAAGAGAGATTCATGTGTACCTGACGTTAGTCTAAGTGTAAGATATATCACATATGTAACTATTAAACCTACTCACTGAACTTATGGGTGCTGTTCCACTAACAGAACATTGTAATGTTCACACAACCATTTGTGTTCTGTCATTCTTTGTGAAGTTAAATATTGGATTTGCTGGACAATTATAAGCAAAAAAAAAAAAAAAAGAAAGCAGGTGTCTCTTTTCAAACTGCACTTCAAAGTAGTGCTGTCCTTTGAAGATAAGAATGCCGATACCTGGACTTTCCAGATAGCAGAGAAAACTCTCCACTACTACAGTCCCCTTAAGAGAGTAAAACAACATAAATGTGTAAATATAAAATTTTAAATAAAAAAACACTATCATTGATGGGCCCAGGAATTGGCAGTAATCTTCATTCTTGGAAAGACAAATGCAAAATGGAGGCCGCAGACCGAGGTACAACAATGTCCTTTTCTTCCTTCCCTAAAAGACTTACACGAGGCTCGCTATTCAGGCCAGGCTTTTATGTGTTACTCAGCCTATTCAAAAATCTGCATAAATAGCACTGCGGTATTTAAAAATGAAATGCTTTGAAACAGGGAGACAAAAGGACAAGTAGAAAAGAATTCAACAAAAAACACACACACACACAGACACACAATCCACTCAGCCACTCTCATCCGGTTTTAAAATTCTTGATGAGGCTGGATTGGTTTGGGAATGGGGGATTTGGCCACTTCTAAAGGGCAAGTAGCTGAACTCTCAGTGGCAAGAGAAAATGCTGAAGGGGGATCTGCCCACCAGCCCTCTCTGGAGGGAGAGTAGCAGAGAAGAGGCTGATGCTGTGGACCAGTGGCTTCAGCTCACAAAACACTAGAGAAGGGGGTTTTAGGGCCAAAGGGGAATGTGACAATAGCAATGAGATACCTTTCATTCAATGTGTTGTGGGGTGGGGGAAATTAATTAACAGCACAATAACCTTTTAACTTCCACAGGCTCTTTAGCACACAATTCCCCTGAAAGCCCATTGGCCCCCAAACCCCATCCAATACCTGGCACAACAGGCAACATTGACTCTTTTCCCACCAAGACTTTTCATCTAATACAGTTTCATTAAACGAAAGGAAGCAGTAGAAGAAGAAACCATTTTGTCTCCAACAGCGTCACCAAACAGGATTAGGACTTTTGTCAGTCAGTGTAAATAGCACCTATCTGAATGGGAAACCAGTGCAATCTGTGTTTTGGGAGGGAAAGGGTAAACAAAGGGCAGATTAGCCATCTGTGTCTTTGCTGTGCTGGTGTGCTGACCAGGCTGAGGCCTCAAAGCCTCTTGCTTGCATAGAATTGTGCCTAAAAAAGGAGAACAGTGGCAGGCCTGCAATGACGATCTCACCCACACCCTCCCTGGAGATATGATGTATTGTGCTTGCCCCTCAAGGTCTCTTGACAAAGAATAGGTCATCAAACTTTTTATGGAAAAACTCTCTGAGGATTTCAGCCTGAAATCATTGTTTTTAAACTACTTAAACTGATATTTACAATAATAGAAAATTCTGAGCTCAAAATGAGATACATGATATGCATGAGATTATCTTTTTACATTGTTCCTCCTGGAAGTATGAAACAAATCAAATAATTTTACCATCAAATATTTGACTAATTGATTGCCTATTATAAACTGATATCACAAAATGAATATTTGGATCCCGTTACCATGTCCACAATATGAATTAAAAACATTTACTTTGCAAAAAATGTGGTTTTGTCATTGAACAAAACACTTTTTACCTACATTTTGTTTTTTTTTTTCATTCAGGTCCAAGTTAAGGAAAAGATTTGACTAAATTCTGGCCTACATGTCAGGCTTATGATTTTTGTTTTTTCATCGCAAGTGTTGGAGGGTGTTTGCTGCCAAAAGCATTGTAGTCAGTGTGTGTCAGTATGTCTTGTTTGCTTTGTTCGCAGCTTGTTTGTTTATTTCTCAGCATGTCTCTCAGTGGTGTTATTTCTTAATTGCATAAAGTGATTATGAGACTACCTACTGTTTATGTGACAGTGAGAATCACCTACTAGCAATTCCAAAAGATTCTTAACAAAGCATATGTCGTGTTAATCTTGTAAATGAAACCAATGGTTTATATACTGCTCAATTTATTTGGATTTTATATGAAACATTTGATTCATTTAGAGATTATATAGAGGACACAGACAAGCAATACGTCTTACAAGATATGGAGTATATTTGTTATCATGGTGCTCATCGCAGTTGATGTCTCGTAAACATTTCTCTTTTTTACCATCGTCAGCCTTCTAAAAGCTTGTAAGAGACTAGTATAAAGAAGAAAGACAATTTTATAATTATAAATAGGCTATTTTATTTGCATAAATGATGTATTTACTATATATAAGTGAGAAATTCGTCATGTGTTTAAGATCAGGTCATGCCTGCAGTCCTGGCCTATCTTTCTGACTAATTCATCAGAGTTCACTTGAGCACAAAGCAGATGACAGAAAAATCAAGTCTGCCAGGCAGCTGGGGCAGTTTAAAGCCCAGCTCACTGTGAGGACAGGCTTTTATGTTGCCAGACAAAACTCCAGGTTCCACTTGTTTGTGAGAATATTTTATAATGGGATCATTACCCAGACAGTCTTTGAATGTATATGCTGTTCTATAGCTGAGACACTTTCACACATGCCAGTGATTATAATTTAGTCATGAACAGACACTGTGGAGGATAGTATAAGAATCACTGCTTTGTCCCTGATGACTTAAATACATACATTAACATATTAAAAGGGAAGTCAACATATGTACTTTACTTTGCATCTGTAAAGTTTGTTGTCCCAAATGTTTTGTAAAATCAACTGTACAAATATTCACATTCAATTTTCATTTGAATATCCACAATTCAATATCACATGTTGAATGTTTAGAAAAGTTCCAAAAACAGTCTTCAATCAATGGTGACACATGAGGACAGTGCCTCTACCCTGCTGAGGCATTCTGGGATAGCCAGCACCATCTGCAGATGCTGTGAATGCACGAGAGCCCATTTATTTCAAGCCCCATGTGACAAACTGTCCAAGAAACATCTCTGAAATACCCATACTGCCCGTACTGCGTTTTACCATATGATATGCTTTGTGAAATGTGCCCTCATTCAACCACAACAGGAGATCAGGATTGCTCTGAGTGGGTTCTCCTGTTGCCAACACAAAAAAAACACATAAACAAAGAAATTTCATCAATAGAGAGTACACAGAAGACGAAAATGACTTCTGTGGATGGGTGATGTGCTTATTATACTATCTCAGTGATTTGCTTGTTGCCGTGGCTCACAGGGTTTGCCTGGAAGTCTTGTAGTCAGGTGTTAAAATCCCAGCAATGTCATTATGAGCTATGGTTTGAGGTCTGCATTGCTGAGGCAACACCTTGTCCAGCGTGGTCAGGTATGGTAGGGGTTTAAGCTGGTTAAGATCAATAGTCTTATCGTTCCCTCATCGGCTGCTCCTGGTTAGCCAAGAACCTTTGGGTTCAAAATGCAGAGACTGTGTAATCCTCTGATGACAGGCAGTGTGTGATTGGTGGAGTACCAGCAGTGAAGACAGGGGTGATGGTCAGTTGTCACATGAGACAGAATCCATCAAGTCAGGGGGAGCAGGTCACCATTGTGGAGTAATCAGTTGTGCTCAGGTAGGGAAAAACAAAAAAAACATATAGAGCATTCTGTATGTGAGCACCCCTCTGTCTCTCCAGTTGTGGTTGTTTGGTGTGTGCACCCCTCTGTCCCTCCAGTTGTGGGTGTTTGGGGTGTGCACCCCTCTGTCTCTTGGGGATGTCAGTCAGCTGCTGTCATTGGTGCCTTGGCTGCTGGTATGCCTTTCCTCTGAGTCCAGACAAATTCCTCATTATACCAGAACTGTGTGGAGTCAGTCAGAATAGAATGCCATCCACAGACAGGGCCGTAGGCTGAGCCTGTAGGATCTGCTGGCAGTTCTCAACAGTCATTCCTCTCTGAGTATACAACTTGAATAGCCACACACACTCACACATACAAACAAATATGGTTGCACACACACACACACACACACACATACACACACACACACACACAAACAAGCACACACTCATGCACACCCATGGAAACATACACATAAATGCACACACATACACACACACACACACACGCCCACACACACACACACACACACACACACATATGCACAGACATACACAGATGAACACAAATATGGTTGCACACACACACACACGCACATACACACACACAAACAAGCACACATTCCTGCACACCCATGGAAACATACACATAAATGCACACACACACACACACGCCCACACCACACACACACACACACACACACACATATGCACAGACATACACAGATAAACATACACACCCACACATGGGAAGACACACTCTTTTGATCTCACTCATTGATTCCCTATCAGCAAATGTACTTTTCAAATTGCAATAGATCAGAGAGACTTTATGTAGCTGAATTATTATAGAGAATCATTATTATCATAAAAGAGATCAGTTAGGCGACAGATCGTTGAGTACAGATTGTAATGGTGTACATTATCAAAAAATGGATTGTGTATGCCCAATTAGCAAACACATTATTGAATAACAGAGGAGATCAGATCACAGTTTAAGTGGCATAATGTTTTAAATGGTTATCGGAACATGGCTGTCCCACGCAGGTGAATGTGAACCCAGGGACTCTTCTGCCTGTCTGTTTTACCCAGCACTTAGCCAGCATCTCAGCCCATGTGCTGACTCATACACGCCTCTGACAACACTGTTGGAATGGATGGAGCAAGAGCCGCTCATCTCTCCCTGGACAGCATACCATTTTAATCTCCTCAAATAAATCATAATGCAATAAACATTTTAACCTCTGCCATCTCCTACTGCTCCGGCTCCAGTTCAGAAATACTTTTAACAGGCAGCTCCTACCTCAGTACTGAACAGGATTCTACAATACCTCAGTGAATCCGCATAGAAACTACCTTAGTTTTACCTTCTTGTGAGACTTTTTGTTAGCTGTGCCTCTCCACTCTGTCCATCATCCCAGCTAATAAAAATACATTCCTAGAACATCGGGGATAGTTTCAGCTAGGTTCTTATTTGGTTGTGAGGTAACATTATGACCCTGAAATTGCTATATAGGCTGTTTATAAAAATTGCATTTAAAATATAAGGTAACACTTATCACATACAAACCCTTAAGAAAGGAGAAAAGAGCCCTCTGAGACTGTAAAGTTGTTAAGCTCATACCGCAGTTTGATCCTTGAGTTCATAAGGTGAGGTAGCGCTGGTCCAGGTACCACCCCAGCACAGCGGAACAGATATCTTTTACTTGCTGTGCTCCCTGACTGTAAAGATCTCAATTTGAAGAAACATTTTAACAGTCTGGGAGCACAGCAAGTAAAATATATTATATATATTATAAGTTGCTTGGATGCCTGCAGAGGGACAGTCAACACATTTATCTGGACTGCAAGACTACCTAGAACCCTAAGCCAAAGACATCCTTAGCTCAGCTCTTTAACTGTGCCTCTGAGATGTATGCATATATTTCCTCTCATTGCTCTCTCAAAAGCCAGTAAAACACATTGCACTCCATTATAAAACATTATATCTCTGATCCACAACCACTGTACATAGCTCTAATACTGCCCTCTTCTCCTTATTATGAAAAACAATAAATGATGCAGGGTCAACTTGCATCCTATTAAAATATTATCCTAAAATAATCTTTATGATGCCAGAAGTTTGTTGTTTGGATTTTTTATTACTGAGTTTTTAGTTGAGAGATAATGTTTAGGGAGAAAACTAGCACACAGAGGGTAAGATGTGGATTTGGTCATGCCTTAGGAAAAAACTATGCTAATTATTTTCAGAGTCGATGATTGCCTGAAACCTGTCATATCTGATTTCATACTGTCAATCATAGCACAGACGACTGAGATGACCAGATTGCAGTAGATCCTGTCTCTATCTCTGCCAGCAGTAAGGCTAAAGGCACTGGGTTAGAAGGTTACTTATTATCATCAGATGCCACTCAAAGAGCACTACGAGACAGTATACAGTATTCTTAAAATGTGTAAGTTGGTAAGGATTCATCAAGGAGTGAGGATTTTGAAAATGGAGCTCTTCTCAATACAAATTGGAAATTTACTTATTCTGAATAAATTATAGTTTTAATAAGTTCCAAAGAGTCCCATAACACAAAAAGCTGCTGTATTTAGTTTTAATAAAATGCAATAAAAAAGCTAAAAATGATCCCAGAACAAGCAAATTTAAGGTCCTCCATTAGGGCTATGGGAAGTCTTGAATCTTCTTTTTTTTTTTTCTTCAGCTCACCAAAATATTTCTAATTAGATTTAAAATACCCCTGTAAAAGAGGAAGGGGGTCTTTCAATGCATGCCTATCATGATCAGATGCTGCTGAGGTTGAGAGACAGCCTCACCCATCCTTCTGCTCCAAATCCATCCAGCCCACCATGACGGCATAGTGGGGGTATTTGCATGTTCTCCCCCTCCTTGTGTGAGTTTCCTCCCACAGTCCAAAGACATGAAGGTTAGGCAGATTGGACTTGCCAAATTGCCCCCCACTCCCCCCAAGTGAAGCGGGTATAGATGATAGACGGATGAACATAGAGCAGTCTTGTCTGAAGCAGAAGGTCTTCATTTGGATGACCTCTCTTTGTGCTTTTCCTTTTCACACAGTAAAAAAAGAAACTGGTTCTACTTCTGTTTCATTGCATACACCATTGTAACATTCTGTTGCAAATCCCTGCACAAATCTAACCCAACAATAAGCCAAAAAAGTGTGTCCCAAATAGCAGAGGGGAAGGTCATTGTTCTCTTTGTATCAAAGCTGAATATACTGAACATCCCGAGAGGCTCAAGGATGGCAGTAGTCAAAAAAATCATATGACACCAGAACGGATAAGGTTACATAGAGAACAGCCTCACTTGTCAGACTCCATGACAACTATGAGTCTGAAAAACTGCTGTTTCATTTGTGGTATAAATCCATCCAACTTGGGAGTGTTCTTTGCAGAAATAATCAGTTACTACCTCTGAATAATCACAATCTCATGTAGGCAGGAATACAATCTGAGGTGTATATATAGCGCTGGAAAATTCTCTGGTCATTCCTCAAAAAGTAGATATGAGACAACCTTTCTGAGGCATTCACATCCACCCTTGTGTTGTCCAGTAGCTCTGTCAGAGCTTGACTGTCTGGGGCTGAGACCAAGCAGGGTGTGAGTTCAGATTGCTCTGATGGGACAGGGTGTTATTTAAAACCTCCAGTGTCCAGTGAAGCTTTGCAGTGTGAAATGTTGCAGATTTTGTTCTTTGTTCACTTCAATGTGCCAGCAGTGGAATTCAATGTGTTAGATGGGCAGACATGAATAGCAGTCAGCCAATTACTTTCCAAACACTTACTGTTTGATATACTCATCTTAACTGGAAAAAAACATTGTTGGCTTCACTCTACCTTTCTCATGCTCCATCACAGAAAGAAGGGCAGCAAGTGAGGAAACAGTCCTTAATTTATTCCATGTTCTAGGCTACTTGTTATTGGAGTGGGTGAGAGAGAGAGAGAGAGAGAGAGAGAGAGAGAGAGAGAGAGAGAGAGAGTGAGAGAGAGAGAGAAGGAGGGAGAGAGTGATTGAGAGAGAGAGAGAGAGAGAGAGAGAGAAGGAGGGAGAGAGTGATTGAGAGAGAGAGAGAGAGAGAGAGAGAGAGAGAGAGAGACTATGAATATTGTGTATGTAATTTTGGTGAGGTGCTTCCTTTATTTGAAATGTGTTGTTTCAGACCAGCTGGGGAACAGAGAGTTGTCTTTGTGCCTAAAATTCCAATATATCATGGACAAATGATGACAGGTATTTAAAAAATCTTACCTTTCTTTTTTGTACATTTACTATTGACAGAAATTGCCCTGAAGGCAAATCTGCATTTTCTTAAGTTACTGAATTTTGAAAGATTCTGGCAGGAGAGAGCTGCTGGCTGAAACCCCTCCTTGAATCCCTGGGCAAAGGTGGGCCTCTCCCCTGGACTCCCAGCCCCCAGCCTCCAGCAACAGTGGTGTGACAGCGTACAAAGGATTAAAAAGCTTCAGTAATTTGGTCGAGTATCACTATTTAGAAAATCAATCTTTTCAATGTGATGTGGTGCCTTTTGACTGAAGTATGAGTTCAATGTGATGGATCAGGCCAATTATGTGCAAACACTTCTCAAATCCTACAAACTTTGTCAGTCAGAAATGCAGATTTTTTTCGATATGTATAAGTGCAGTATGAAATAGCACAGCTGCATTTGTCTTCTGTGGGCATGGGCCAATGCCACAGTGTAAGTGACTTTGACTCACTCTGAAAATGGCTGCCCCTGCATTTCTGAATAGATTTGTACGTATGTGTAAGAACTGCTTGTGTACACAGGAGCTAGCTGAAAATGCTTGAGGCTAGCAGTGTTCTATGTGCTGAATTATTAACAGCTAACACCGAAGAATGCCTGATTGTGTAAAGAAAAACATGGTTATACAAGAATCCAATTCAGCACAATTTATTATTTCCCTTGAAAGTCTATGAATATCAATGCAGCTCTGGGCAGGAGTGTGAGGGGAGAAAAAGACATTTATAAGCATGTGAATACTTTGCTCCAGAGCCCGCTTTAACACATTATCCAGGAAGGAAACACATTCCCTCTCAGGATGTGCTTTCATTTTACATTCCCAGGCCTTGTCTGGATGATGTATGTGTGTCACAACTTGCTGGCACCCATTCATCTTGCTTGGGCTTGCCATACTAATGAGATGTCTAATTGTGGAAGGTATTGGTGAGAGGCAGGTTTTTGTAAGTACTTGGTTTGCCTTTGCATTTATGATTATTTATGCCTTTAGATTAGCACTAACAGGGTGGTGGTGTTAGTTGCCTGCCTCTTCGTTTATTTGCTGTTTGAATCTCTGCAGGTGGCTGATGCTCCTTTAATGCCTCATTCCCCTAAGCCTTCACTCTCCTACTGAGACTGACTTTACTCTGCCCCACCCTGGCAGACAGCACCGCCCACAGACCCCTCCTGGCCTCACACAGGCACATACTCACCCATGCATACAGTGTATATGCACTCTATTTCAATCATAGACACCTAAACTCACAAACTCTCTCTCTCTCTCTCTCTCTCTCTCTCTCTCTCTCTCTCTCTCACACACACACACACACACACACACACAGACATACATATAGGCAAAAACATATTCACATACAAACTCTCACACATACACCCAGGGTGCCATGGTTTTTTAACATACTGGTCTACCTCTGTTGCATCTCACAGGATTAAGGGGGCCTTAATCTGCCACTCTAAAATAACCTCAGTCATTTTTGACCAGCTTTCTATGCATATGAAAACAACTGCAATCGGTTCCCTCATTTAGTACCATTCCATTGATTTAGGATTTGCAATGTTTGCATGATAGTCCTAGTTTCTCAGGGAATCATTATTGCTTACTATATGTACTGGAGAAAAGACCTAATTCATTAAAAAGGTAATTTCATAAGCATTATCAAATGTAATACTCTATAGTAGCTACAGGTGTTAAACTGAAAATTGTTCCTGGCTGTGGATCAACACTCTTACTGCTGTAATCCACAGGTACAGATCATGTGTCCCTTGTGGAGAAATACAAACCTAATCTGATGAACACAAAGCCAGAAACAACATACATAATCACAAAGGTTACATCTATCCATATTGAATTATTTTTCAAGGTTTCGTTTTGCTGTCTGTTGCTCAAGAATCACAAGTTTGTTTGGGAATACCCAAAAGGTTTTCATTATAAGAGATGGATCTCATTATAAGAGATGGATTCTGTTATCAGTGGTGAGTCAAAGTGGGAACTCTGAAATAAGCTCGTAAAACTACAGGGTCTATTTTAGTCTGTGTATTTTCAGTCATTACAAAGTGAATTTAACACTATAACCACAAAAAGCAAAGCTGTGATCATGCCATGTGTACTGTGAGGGGGAACATGGATTTGAATATCTTCAAATCATAGTATAACTACGTTATTTAGTATTGAGATATAAAGTGAATAATTTCAACAAAAAGAATATTTTTGTTTTGGTTTGAGGGCAAAACTTTTGAAACTGCAGCTTTGATTTGTTGCTTTTACAGGCTTTTGAGGAACGCAACCCCCTGTTGAATATTTCCTTGTTCATTTCTCCCACATTTATGTCTTGATCCATTGATGCATGAAACAGCAGTAAAAGACAGGGGCTGTAAGATGGATGCGTCTGTGTAATAAATTAAAGAACACTTCACATGATCTGTGGTATCAAGACCATCAGACTTCATGTCACTGGTACAGGTTCAATCAGACTGGAGTGGACAATTAATTTTTAAAAAATAGATTGTGCAAATGCTTCTTCTTATTTCCTTTGTATTAGCACATTGAATATTTTATGAGTTTTGGCAAAAATAATCTTTTAGTGATAAAGGAACCCATAAGATCCAGAGGCCAAATCAAGACACAAATTAAGATTAATGGACCCAACTGTATTTATTTCAAAAATAGGTCAGTTGTGTATAACATAACGAGTTCCATTATTCCCAGAAAGAATGTTTTGCTGTGCTTATTGCCATCTGCCTGCCATTGCAAAACTACACTTCTGGGACAATCCAGGTTAGTATAGTGTTTTGTTGGGTCCAGCTTGTATTTTAAGTTTTCATGGTGATGCGTTAGGTCTGTCTAGTAATCCACCAAGATGAGTCAATGTGAATCCAACATTCCCAAAGCACTGATAGTATGTTGGCAAATTGGCATTTTGTTGAAATACACTCTCTTCATTAGAAAAGTCAATAAACTGTGAGCAGCTTTGTAAAGAAAGGGAGAATCCACAGGAAGAGTTGAATAAGCATACATTTAAAAAAGAAGTAAATAAAAGTCTAAACAATTCAAAATAAACTGAAATTCATTCCAGCTTAAAAGGAAAACATGTCTCGTAGTTTCATTAAAAACAGGGAAATATGAAGTGTCAGTTAAGATCTATCTAACGCTATCTAAAACAAACTATCTTTCAGGTTTCCATAGATGTCTACATGATGGTGATTTCTATTGGCTGCTCTGAGAGAGTTCCCTTTGACCCACACTGCTGGCCCATGTCTCAGCCTGTGGGTGGTTGGACAGGCCAAATGCATGCAGATCCTGCTGAGTTACAGCAGCAATTACCCTCAGCGCTGTGACACTGGTGTTAATGGGGAATTAGTGTGTGCAACAATAACCCCAGTCACTCTGTTTCCTATTTCACTTTAATGGCCAGGGGCTGATGGATTGAGACTGCTGGCAGCCAGATCACAGATGGAGGGAAAGACACATCTCGTCCTCTAAATGCACATCTCAGACTTACTTTTACATACAGAATGCTTGGTGTTACCATGGTAAAGAAAACTAATGCATGTGTGTATAAGCATGATTTAAAAAAACATTTAATTTTCAAAATCACATGTAATTATCACATTCAAGTTAACCGGTCTGCAATTTCCTTTACCATATTTATATGAATTCATGCAATATAAGAGATGGCTCACTTCAGCGCCCATCTGTGAGCCATCAAATTATTATGGCTTACACATTTAAGCTGCCATGAGAAAAAAAGCCTGCCGAGCACATAGAGAATTTGATTTGACGCTGTATTTCACATTGAAGTGGATATCAGTGTTGTACAAATCTTTTTACAGATAAATTTTGTTTTGAAATCGAACAGACTTCCCTGGCAGTACCCTGCAGTCCCCAAACCCTGGGACCTATCAGATTTTGTGGGACAGAGGTGAAAGACGTGTAGCAGATGGGGACCCTTCAACCTTATTGAGTACACAGTGATAGCATCACATAGGAGACAATAATGCCAGTTTTGGACAGAAATGGTCTCTAAAAATAGCTAGCCCCTTATTTGTGTCTTGTATACTCATGGATTCAAACTGAAATTTTATGTCACTCATGGCCTGGCTCTCTGTTTGGTAATGCCCGTCTGTGGAGATGACAGGACTGAAGTCATTATTGTAATGACAGCCATTGGTTATGATGACTTGATTAATGAGACCAATAATCATTAAGTGAATTGCTATGAGGCCCATGATAACGCTTGTTAACAATATTTGCTGCTGCTAATAGATATGATTCCACTAGAAGTGTGTGTGTGGGTGAGTATGCGGTGCATTGCCTAAGTTTCTATTTCTGCTCAAAATCATGTCATCAACCTTAGGCCTTCTCCATCACCTTTCCCCCTCTTTTCTAAATTCATCTGCCCTGACCAGAACATCTCTTCACCAATAGCATTACTCACCAACTCACACCATAACACACAGCATGTTCTAATCTCGTCCTTTTCCCATCTACCACCTTCCTACCCTTCACCCACACACACGCACACACACATACACACACACTATGACCCTCCCCAGCCCCAATTCTCCATTAATGTCCATTTCCCTTGTCTCTTGCAGTAAAGTTAAAAATGAGCTGAGATCAGTGTAATTTTAGACCCCTTGATCGATGATCGTCTTCCTCTTGCCGCTCTTTCCAGCCATGTTCCAAAGGACAGCATGCATCATTCATTAGAGACCAATCGGCATTTTGGCTCCTTCACTGCCATCTTTTTCCCTTCACTATCTAACATTCCTCTCTTTTAGCACTCTGGATGTGTCAGAATGTCTTCTATGTAAATACTGCATGCTCTAAAATCGCACTCAGATTTTTTCATCTGTCATGTATGTACTTTATTTTTTGGTTATATTGTTTATGTACTTTGGCCATTTATTTTGTTTCACATGGTGACTTTAATACTTTTGTATCCTATAGGTCATATTCACTGCTATGATTGTTTTTTTCCTCTCCTCTTCACCCATTGGTGGACTGACAGATTGACTCTGTGAATGATTGGAGGAAGCCTCTGGGAAAGCCTGTATGGATGCTGTTCCAAAGGCTTTGATGCAAACGAAGGCTGCGTTCACGCTGCAAGCCTTAGTGCTCAATTCGGATTTATTGCTCAGATCTGATTTTTTTTTCTTTGGCTGTTCACATTATTTTTTAAATGTCACCAATATCAGATTCCACTGTGAATTGGTCACGGTCCTGAACTGACCCGTATGTGCAAAAGAACAAAACAGACTTCACACACAGCGCGCTGTCATATGGAAATAAACATGTTCACACTGTTGAAAAAAACTGATCTGAGTAACATATGAGCAAAAAAATCAGATTTGGACCATATTTTCCTGTTGTCTGAGAATAGCCTATGTGTGATGCCTGAGACAAAACAATGTGCAGGAATGAATAAAAGTGAGGTAAATACAAAGAAACAGTGGGCGTTGATGTGCTGAGTAGGAAAAATATCAGTTAGCATCTCCCAAACCTTAGCTAACTATGTATATGAAATACTCTTGATGTGGGTAGAATTTGAAAAACCATGCCATCAAGTGAAAGAATACATCTATTCTGAATGTTGATGAAAACATTTAGAGATATTATTGTTTTATAAACAACTAAAGTATTTCAAACACTGATACGATGTGACATAGTATCATTAAAAGGGGAAGGGAAAATACGTTTTTCTGCAATTATAGGATACAAATTTCACTCTTTGACTGCTCTTTTTGTTAAATCCGTGGAGGCACACACAGCAAATACAGTCTCTGTTCCTTACACCATTTCTTAACCATGTGGAGTGACAGGCAGTAAGGAATTGCAGTGATTTGGTTGATAAGGTGACTTGCTTTCAACCTATATGGTAGAATTAGATTTTTGTCAACAGTCTAGTTTTCAGCTATTCCCTCAACAGAAGCACTTACATACAAGCTTAATTTTTATAAGACACTCAAAATACTGTGAACTTGTATTATATTTATGTTGAAGTGATATTGATTGTGGTTGACTTGCTTACTAGACATCATTTTAACCAAGGGATATTCTGTGCTTCTTGGATACACTATAATTAATTAGCCTTTCTTTAAAACTGAAAGACAACTCTAAGTCAAGAGATTTTGAAGAACAGTTTGAATGTTTTGCACAACAGACACCCAACAAATATCTCTTTTTCTAATTTCCAGGGCAAAGCCAAGAACTGCATGTGCCATATGTAAACTCTTGCAATGACATGTGTGTATATTATTTTATTTTAATTCTGAAAAGACAGGGTAGTTAAAGGTCACATAAAAAATATAGCCAATATGAGAGAACATCTTCATATTCCTTTGTAGAAAGATACATTTGCCCTCACAAATGCTGACAAAGAGATGCAAAGCAGTGTAACATTTTTTAAAAGTCAGTTTGAAGCAATGTGTTTCTTATCTTTTCCTTACATTGCAGGTTGCAGCAATGCATGCTGTGTATTAATCTAATTACAGTGCATCACAGTGTTTGAATTCAGACAGACATTGTTATAGTGTTACAATGTGAATCAGAAATCTTTAGAAACCATTCCAGTCAAATGAGGCCAGCCGTAGGATATACTTGCTGTGAGTGTGAAAAAGATAAGAATTAGAAAAGCAAAATAACATCTATAACATATCTAAATGAAGCACGGTTGATCGATTTATTAAATACAGCTATTAAAGTGAATTTAAAGGAAAATTTGGCCTATATACATTATACAGTGTGTTGCTGGGTGTGTAGTGAAGCACTGTTTCATTGGTATATTGTTTCATGAGAAGGGAGAACCATTGGATTGTATTGGTGGTGTATCAAGACCAGGACCAGGGAGGGACTCAATCAGGAGATGTGTATGTGTCCTATTACTCACCAGTGATACCTACTGACCAATCAGGAACCCACAATCTACCACTATAAGCTACACATAACACAACATGTCTTCGTCCAGTTCATTGTGCAAGCACTATTGTGGTCCATTGTGTGTAAACAAGCAGTGATTTTATAGAGGAGAGCATATGCTTGTCTCCACTCTCCGAAGCTGACAGTGGAGTTTGTAGCTTTTGAATATAATTAGGGATTCAAAACTGGAAGAAGGAAGAGAATAAAATAAATAATAAAAAAAAGAAACATTTCCATTTTTTTTATTATTCATGCCTGGCTTTGGAAACCGTTGACATATGCTTTCATTGACTTTTGTGGATATATTTGTTTTTGTGTATGAGTCTTGGTTTATCCACTGTGAAAACAAGGTGTAATAGCTGGAGATGATGAACAGCAAAGATAAGAAGGCACATCTTTTCCGTCCCTCACACCATCAGCAAGTAAAGAAGGGACAGTGCATTTAGTCAGTTTATCTGCATTTCCAGAGAGAAAATGTGAAAGGTCTAAAAGGAAACCATAAAAGCAATGTATACAACAGTTTCTGAGCCAAACCAATCCTAGATAGGCTCTATCTCTACCTCTCATTCTCTCTTTCTTCTGCCTTCACTCCATTCCTCTCATCTCTGCTTTGATCCCTAGTCACTCTCACATACACATCCTCTCCTTCTCTCTGTGCCCCTTCTCTCTTTCCCTTCTCCCCTCCCTCTCTCCTTACTTCTTTGATCAGCACACCCGTCCCCTTGCTTCTTCCCCCGTCCTCAGAGTCCATCTTGGAGAGATCTTTACTGTCTGTCTTTTTCCTGCACTTTCTTCCCATTCTCTTCCTCTGTTTTGCTCTTTCGTTTTTCTCCCACTTCAGAGAAGCCCCTGACAGATGCTGTCAGCTTGATCTTCTGTGCCGCTGCTGATGTTGTCACAGCTGAGGATGTGGTGTATCGAGCTGGCTTGGAGGGGTTAAATGCACGCATCACCCCAAAGTCAAGCTGATTCCTTACTGCAGGGTTCACAGAAAAACGTGTGCGATGTCAGCGCATTAACTGCTTTGTTTCTGGAAAGTTCCTCTTCATTTGTGCCTTTTTGATTGGGTGGTAAGGGTAGTTCTGGCCAACCAGTAGCTCTGCCTACACAAAAGAAAGATGAGGGAGTTTCTGTGAGAAACCATCACTGCCTCGTAATGACCTGAAGGAATTCTATGCTTCATGGCTGAAATGTGCATTTCTCAATGCTTTAATATGTGTTTCCTGAAACGAGCCTGTCAGTAACCAGTAGCACAAAGCATGAGTGGAAAGATGGGCATGAAAAAGATCTTTAAAATAATAGAGAGGTTTGCTAAACTCTACTACCACTTTCTTCTGTGCCTGCTCTTGCAAGGCTGTCGTCATAGTAACGGAGGAGAGGGTGGAGGGAGGGAGAGAGCGGGTGACAGGGACAGGTCATTTCTTCAGAGGACTGACCCTTGGTAAAAGACAGGTCCTGCCTGCTGAGTAGCGACATGGCTCCCGTGGAGAGAGTGACATTTTCAGGCGCAAACTCTCACAGGGAGCAATTTCACGCAAGCTGTGTGCCGGTGCGACGGCTCTGGTTTAGCAAATTTGGCCCCAGTGCTGCGTCCTTTATTCATTCTCGCTTTTTGGTTGTGTGTGTGTGTTTTGTGTACCATTCTCTTGGTTACCGCTGCTTTATGTTGCTCTCCTCCTGGTTCTGAGCGACTCACTACAAAAAGGTGATACATTATTCTGCCAGTCGCAGCAGTGATCGCTTAGCACACTGACTCTTTGGGGCCTCGAAGCCTCCATGTGGTAGCAAACTACTCCATAGCTTTCTCATCTTGTTCAAAGACAGTGTTATGTCAGTGAACTTTCTGTTGTAGTTTGCAACTGGGGTTCCACTGAAGAAGCGTGGAGATTTGTTTTTCATGAAAAAAGGACTGACTGGATCTGTCACTGAATAAATGGATGAAAAACATAATTTCCCCCAATATTTATTGCTGTCCCATTTTCTAAAACATTATTTAACAGACCTTATCTAAAACAACAGAATGTTCTAAGGTTGTTCTCTTCATCATACAGGTTCCAGCAAAAAGACTGCCCAAAGGCCTGGGGCCAGCATAAAGTCACATCAGTCCATAACGCTGAGTCAGTCACTGTCCTGTTAAGGCCCATGCTTGGATGACAGGCATTTTTAATAAGTTTAATACATAGATACTTTTATGTAAAGCATGTGCGTAACAGTCTCCAAACAAGGGCTCCCCCTCCTTACAAAACCCAATTTAACCACTGTATACAGGTATTTAAGTGCAAATATTCAATAGAAATTAAGTAGTTATTGAGATGCAACAATAATAAAATAATTTAAAATTACATCAGCTTCAAATGTTTTATACAGGATGGTCATTCTAATTTGCTTCCATAGTAGCAATGGCTTTCAAAGCAGGATGAGCAAGGAGGATCGTATGTCCTTTTCATGTTGTAACTCTGAGATGTACCTCTACCATGCTGATTTGGGTGATTCCTTCACGCTATATTCCTTCCAGCAGAGTATGTTAATGACTTATTATAGCTATATATATTTTTTGGAGGGATGGTAGAATAGCTAGATAGCCAGGCAAAAATACATCTGTGTTTTTTGATGCTTCCACCATTAGATTGTAATGTCAGTTTCCTGTCATATTAAATGGAAATTTGAAGGTGTCATCATTTTCTATGCCCTTGTATCCCTGACCCGAATGAGGCTGAGGCAAATAAGTAATGTATTATAATATGAAAGTTAAAGGATTCGGCATCATTTTTCTCAGGCGTTCAAATGAAATCTTGTCTGAGCACTAGGCAGAGGGGAATACCCGAGGCCTGGAGTTTGGATTAAAAAAAATGCATCTGTTTATTGTCAGCCAGATGCCAGCCAAACTTAAATTTTATTATAAAGAAAAATAAGCAAATGAGTGAACATGTATGGGGAGAAAAATTACCTTGGAACACGCGAGACAAAGCAACTGTTCCAAACCCCGCGGGGCAGACTTAACGAGCTGTCAATTAAAGGAAGTGTTTGTGGCTTGGAGTCCAAGTCGAGTGTGGGCCTAGTTGAAGGAAACACAGCCTGTCTACCTGGAAAAAGAGAGAAAAAAACACTGACAGAGCAATTCACACACACTTGACACTAATTTGGTCTTGCTTTTTCAAAAGAATAAAATACCAATCCCACACAATATATGGCAAAGGAGGATTGCAACTGTATAATGTTGAAGGTTTGATGATTACCATTAATGTTATTTGTATTATGCGACCTGAAACAATTTTGAAATATTTTAAATGCAAGAACCTGTTTTTGTTCTATAGGGAACAGATGGGTAGTTGACTTCTGCATCATAGATCCCAGTAAACATGTCAGACTAATGTTAATGCCTTGGAATTGAGAGTACCTTCTTAGTCCCCATAGGTTAATTTGGTTTGCTTCTGGTAATTTATTTCTGTTAAAATGAAGCACACTACAGTGCACTTCCTGTTATGAGAGTTTAACTGTGCCCTTCTGTTGCAAACTGAACATGCACAAAGTGCTTTCAACCCCCCAACAGTCCCCCTGGTCCTCTCTCATAAAACCTTTGATTGACCCAACTGCTGCACAGTTCACAAACAAGCCAGCAAAGCTTACCATCTGTCACAGGTACCTCTTTGTGTTTGAAATGCAGTTGGTGGAAGTTTGGCTAAAAAAGCATGGAAAAAGAAAGGTTCCATGTGGTAATTTAGCAGTAGTGTTGGGTCCTTTATATTAAATTTCTGACAGCCAAAACAGACAAATAAAACAAAAAAGGTGACAAAACCATATTAGTTACAATTCAGTAAAGAAGTCTTAACATTCTGTGGTAACAAAAGCTTTTCAACTATGTACTGTGACTCACATGATCACTGCCAGTCCAATATACAAGGAGTCACAGCATCAAATCTGAAATAAAACAGATTTCTATATTCCTATGTGCTTTAAACAAGACTGCAGCTGCTAACTAGTACGAATAGTTAGCGTGTTACTGACTGACACAAAACAATGTACCAACTGTTACTATTTGTCATGCAATGATTCATTTATTAATTAAAGTGTCAACTAGGAATTATCCCACAAAAGAGCTAGAAGGTCAGTTTAAGAAGTAAGAAGTATTGAAATAATAATATATGAATCACATTGCAATAATGTATAAGATATTTTACAGGTGTCAACTCCTTTTAAACTCAACTGAAATTCTGTAACCACTTGTGTTGTTATTGGAAATCTATTTTTTTCCCTCCTCCGTGAGTTATGAGTCTTCCTTTTGGTTTAATCTGCAGAGCTCTAGTTTCTGACTAGACATAATGTATTGTGTATGGTGAGTACTTTTATTTTTATAATTTTTTTTTTGTTTTGTTTTTGACGTGTGCATGTGGCTGCCTGTGTGTTTAGGCTGCCAATCTCTGCAAATACCCACTGCAGTCATCTGCCATGACAAATTTGTCAGGGGGAGACTCACACACAGGTATTATTTTATCAGCACCACAAAGTGATTCACAATGACAGCGCAGCAGAATGCCAGCTTCTTGCAATATTTGTGTATGTTTATGGCTGCACATGACAGGTTAAATACATGTTATTACTCCACTGTGATACCTGCCAGCTCCAAACTTTAGTCATCCCTGACTCGACTGCTACAATGAAATATGTATTTCTAATGATTACTCTCTGATGATTCAGCTTTACAAGGTTTTGCATCACATTTAGAGGGCATTTGTAAGTAATGATCTACCTCTTGCTGTTATATAATGGAGAGTAGAAGTGTCTGTAAGTCCAGTATAGTGATTGGCAAATCAGCATTTCCAGAAGGTACTATTTTAATGATGCAGCATAGCTAAGTATTATTCCCATACATAATTTTAATTTAAATTTACACAATTTTTAAACATCACATGCTAACTATTTGGTAACGTTGACTGGGTAGCTAGCTAATCTGCCATTCTAGTAATAATTGTTATGTTTAGTAGTGTTTCCATTAGCTTACTTGCCAGAAAATAAATGTTTATTGACCTCATACAGTGGCTTTCCAAACTACTTTCTTTATTCTCCATTATGGTTTGCAAGACACTAGACAGTTCAGTGCAGTTCATTTCAATGCAGTTCAGTACCACATTCCTGTTTTAAGATAAAGCACCAAGTGCTAGCACAGGATAGCACCACCTCTGGTCATACAGAGTGTTGCGGTCTGTATCCATCTTGGATGTGAAAAGAAATCTGATGAGACAGCTGAAAATCTCGACAGCTCGTACATCAAAGTGGAAAAAAGTGCTCATAATGAGTAGTAAATTATGACTAGTTAAATAGTAAAGAGTATTTACATATGGGAAATAATGTTACAAATGAAAAGTTAATCACAAAAATGCATACTTTTCAGTGAAAATGTATGCTAAGTATGGTCTCTCTCTCACACTCTCTCTCTCTCTGTCTCTCTCTCTCCGTCTGTCTCACTGTCAGTGTATGAGCAGTTACCTCTCTAGGGAAGTGTATTGCTTTAGGCTGTACAACTGTGAATTTATCTTCCTCTCCCCTCCCTCCCTCCCTCCCTCTCTCTCTCTCTCTCTCTCTCTCTCTCTCTCTCTCTCTCTCTCTCTCTCTCTGCCCCCATCATATCAGAGGAGGCTGACGTACAGACACAACAGATGAGATATGCTGTAACCTACAGAGAAGTAGACATTCAATAAACATATAACTGCCCATTTCCATGTCTGGAGATGAATTTCCTGAATAGACACAGACACTTTGATAGTTAATAGAAATGAAAAACAAGTTATAACTTTCTCTATCCTCCTCCCCCTTGCCATCTCACACATCCCCTCAGTTCACTTCATTTAATTGGTCCTGTTTTTGCCCAGTCAAAAAAGAGAACCATGTGTAAAACAATGGGCTCTGTTCTCTTGGCTTCCACTGTCAAAATAACACCCAGGCTGGATCCCTCCAGACAGCTCATCAAACTAATGAACAATGACTTAGCCTTCCCAGAAAGCCAAAAAACACTGCAATTCACTTGTAGCGAATAACTGTTGAGCTGCTTTTTATCCAGGCATAGCTGGCACCATTAATTAAGGGGTGAGTGCCACGACACACCTCAGCCAATGACATCTGCATTCCATAAAGCTGATGTGACTGACTCATTCTTTTCTTCAGGTGAGGTGAAACAAAACAAGACAAAAAAACAACAGATCAATAAATTGCATGGCTCCGAAATGTGAAACGACGGGCGTCTAGTCTGGGGTATAGCTGAAACGAGGAGTGGTAAATGACTGCGTCGTTAGCAGAGATATTTATAGCTTTGTGCTGAGGTGTCCATATGTCATCTGAAGTATTTAGACTCAGAGAGATGACAGTCATTGGAACTACAGATAACTGAAGTGGCATGGATTCACTATGCAATTACAGAGTGGGAAGCAGCTGATAGATACTCAGATTTCAAAGATTTATTTACAATGAAATAAATGATTGAATACCTTAGAGCTGTCTGTGTGTTTGATATTTGGTAACAATTTATGGCATAAACCTCGCTGGCAATCAACAGACCCATTTCCATTTACAGTCCTGCCTGGGGATAAATCTACAATGCAGGGTTTGATCAGATGTGTTAGGTTTGTGTCAGATCCTCTGCAGGGAACATAATTGCAGGACAGAAATATACATATTGGACAGATTGGGATGGGGGTGCAGTGAGGTGGTTTTCAAAGTCACCTCATACACAATTAACACTCTCATCTATTTGCACAGAATGCCAATATGTGCTTATCAAAGTATGTATAACCTGTTTCACATGTTTGTACTGCATGCAGGCAAAAACATCTAATATATGAATGACACTTACTTATTAAAACAATAAAGTAGTATCAGACACTATGGCCTATGTATATACATTAAAGACAAAGGTCTTTTTCCTGGTAGCTTTAGCTATGGATCTACACACCCTTAAACAGTAAACAAAACAAGCATACTTCCATTTTAAATACGAGTAATAACCTTTGCAGGAGAGAGTCGGGTTAACTTGGGACATGTTTATACAGGTATCTGTCTGGTAGGTGAGTGCACAGATTGAGCAGAACTAGATTAGGCAAGGCAGAGCGAGGTTCAAACGCAGAGCTAGTTTACTCAAAATGGACTAGTTTCTTGACAGGTTAAAAGACAGTTATTTAAGGTAGCATTATTATTCTTTTGCATTGGCACATTTGAGCTGAATCTTATTACATCTGAGCTGAGCTGAGTTGTGAGGCATGTCTGCTGTTGGCTGGACTTGAGAAGATGAATTTATTTGTGCAGGGTAGTTTCACAGTTTATTTCAAAAAGAAGACTGCATTTGGTGAAGCAGACAACCCGCACTGGTGGATGTACAAAAGTGCTGCTGTATTATTGTTCTCTTCACACTACACAAAATTAACATTGTGTATATTAAAAACAGTCTTGAAGAATAAATTATCAGTTCAAGGTCAGTTCCAACAATTTCATTTCCACACACTTTGAGTGGGCTTGATTGTGATTTATTGGCAGTCAAGAGTAACCATTGCTGATATCACTGCTACACTCCCGACTCACAATGTTTTCCTGTCAGCACCAGAATTGAAACAGGACCGTTTTTGGTTCAGGTCTAGTTGGCTACATTCAGAACGGAAAAGCTCTGAAATCGAGCCAGTATGACTCCATGTTTGCTCAAATGTACAAGTGGGAAAGGGGTAAAACTGGCCCAAAGCACACAGAGGCTCAAACACTGGGCTAGTTTCAAGCTTACAACGGAGCAACCCTGAGGCAGAGCTGTAGTTTACCTAAGGTAGGCGTGGACAACAGTCATCCTTCCAAAATATCTCTCATCTCCCCTCAAGCTCCTTCCGCTTTGGAGCAGCTCGACAGCACAGGATAGATTTACAGGTACTTGTACAAGCTGAATGGTGGTGGTGATGGTGTTGGGGGGGTGCAGAACACATAAATAAGATGAGCCGCACTGATAAGAAACTGAAACACTGAGGCATGCTGCAGGTATGAAGCAATAAAGCACAGATTAGACAAAGCAGGCTGGTTTGAAAAGAAGAGTGAGGGAGATGACAGGAGGTACAGATGGCGATTCATGCCTCAGGTTCAGTGCAGTATTGCACTGCCCCAGTGCAGATCCACAAAGCAAACCATCCTTTTTCAATGTTACCTGTCTATTTGCACTGAGGATCTACACGCTCTGAAACATTACATATTTCGGATTTGGCCACGCGAAAATATGTACACAGGAATTGTGTTTATAGCAATTTGAGTTTTTTTATTATTATTATTATTATTTGCTTCAGGGAAGATCCCAAGGCAGGCTCAGACAAGTGGGAAGTACAAAATTAAACATTTAATGTTATGGTGTGCCGGTTTCGGGATGTGATGAGAAAACAAGCTTTTCAACTTTTCAGCTGTTAAATTCACTTAATGAGTCACTGAAGGCATTAATTGATATTTCTTTTCAAACAGTATCCTGAGAGTTCAACCCTATCATTAGCATGTTCAGTGCAAATCCTAACAGGCAAGCATTGTTAAGCATTGTTAAATCTCATTTATCATTGCCAAAACCATTTACATATAAAGTTTTTTTCTTTTTTCATTATTTTCCTTCAGATCAGCGTTTTGTGATGAGACAATCAGCTGGAGGAATCTGGAAGGGCTTTTCAGATGGAAATAAATGAAAATCAGTTAACATAAGTTATCAAGTTTAGACCTTTTATTGGCATTATGGAAAATACAACACACACACACACGCGCGCACACATACGTACATACACACACACATACATGCATGTGTAGACTTAGACATATACACATGCACAAAAATCTCCACACACACACACACACACACACACACACACACTCACACACACACACACACACGTACATACACACACACATACATGCATGTGTAGACTTAGACACATACACATGCACAAAAATCTCACACACACACACACACACACACACACACACACACACACACACACACACACACACACACACACACACACACACACACACACACACACAGTGCTACCCGGACACATTAATAATGCCTTTTTCCTCCCCCAGTAGATGGTGACGGGGCTCTCTGTGTGGCGGTGCTTTGTTGTTGTTTTGTTCTTGCTGTAGCTGCAGCTCTTTCTGCTGGTCAGGCCCTGGCGCACACATAAAGCTGAGAACTCTCTTTAATCAGCTATCGCAGGGAGATGAATCTCCAGCACACACAGCAGCTATTGACGTCTGAAATTGGCTGCGCTTGCAGGCGAAGGCAGAACAGCCTCAGAATGGAGTGATGGTAGAGGGCCCAGCACACCCTTGTACCCTGCAGCACAGGGGAGCTGGGCTCTGTGCCGTCGATTCTGCAGCGACACACTTCACACACTCACATCGCTTCTATTTTCCAAATGCATGCATAGGTTTGCATGGCCTCTGCTGCTTTTACATGTTCTCACAATTGTTTCCAAAAGAGCACAATGTTTTTGTTCTTTTGGGAAACTGTGTGCTTTGTTTTAACTATGTCTTGAGAACTTAATCCCACTTAGCACAATAGGCAACAAGTTTTCTGGAGTTTTAATAAAATGACAAATATTTTAAATACATCTAAAAATTCATTGAAAGAATCCTGGAGGATTTCAGAAATGGAGCTTTTGTTTGCTGTGCTCAATCTTAACAAGTACATGCAAAAACACAAATTACATTTGGTTTATTGCCCTGCAAATGAACTTTAACACACAAAAAAACCCTGCTGACAGACCCAGAGAATTTGATGAAGTAACAGTGATCACCCATCTGCAAGAGACAAATATGTGTCCTGCTCGTCGCTTTTTCTCCCAGCCTTCCTGCCCTCAGTCAACAGACTCCTTTCACGGATCCTAATTCATCCGGTGTTGAAATCCTTACACCCCCACCCCGCGTTTTTTCATTAATCAGCCAGGGCACAATGCATTTCGCAACTCCAGTTACCAGCAAACAAAGATATCTCATGTTAAACAGGGAGACAGAGAATACATTTCCCCCTAGGCCCTCTGCTTATTCAAATGATGAAGGGGAGATTATGAGCCAATTTTACTACCTCTCCGTATATCATGCTAGGGCGGCATATTTATTTTTTGATGGGGGCTCCGGAGCTACTTTGCGGAGTGTCAGGAGATGGTTAAGATGCAAGGGTGGATTTTAGTGTGCTAACTGACACATACATCAAGCCAGGCACCTCAGCTAAATGGATGGCAAGCCTAAGAAGTGTCCTTTAATCCAGAAGTGGAGTGTTGACGGGGAAATTATGTGCGGGGAAACTCTTTGCCTCTTTACAAACACTCAGCAGAAGCAAATTAATTGCCTCTCTGTGGCTGTCTGTTTGTTTTGGTTGGCCCTATTTTTTGTTTGTTTTTTGGTTTTTTTTTTCCCAATGTATTTGATACAAAAAAAACCCAGGGAGGGGGAGCAAGGTAAACACCATTGTTACCTGCCAATTGGTGTTATTATCAGTCTGAACTCTACAAATGAATGAGGCTCACAGGTATTCATGATAAAATATATATTCCAATAAAGCTGCTGCCAAGCACAACAGCAAATTGCGGGCAGTCACTTAAATCCTGGAGACGCAATGTACAAGATTGCTATCACCAAGCACAAGAAAAGAAGAGGTAAGTCTCCAAGCAGCACTCTGTACAATAAGCTGCAATGAAATATGAATCATATGGCCTATCTCTCTTCAATAACTGGAGAACAGGGGTGATCCTGCATATAACATGAAATGAACAAAAAGAAATGAAAGAAGCTAGAGTTTTGTTATAACTTTTCCAGACAAAGAGCAGGATGCAAGAAAATGTGCAGATATAAGAAAGAGAGGGAGAGAAAATAAGTTAACACAAAAATACAACTGATTTTTAAATTGAAGGCCATTCTGAGTTCCTGTCTGGAAGATGGTATATTAGACGACAACATTCAAAGTACAATACTCTGCACGAGGTGGTGTAGTGTCTAAAAAGAAGTAGAGTGTACTGCCTGAAGAGGTGAGCACATTGTAACTCCAAGGCCCATATGTATTACTGTCTATCAGGCTAGTAGATGAGTCTATTGTACATCTTCATTTTAGGTGAGTATACTCTGAATACTTATGTATGCCTGTATTTTTCGAAGAAGAAAGACAGATACCCATTTAACATTCAAATCATAATAACTTCCAACACTGCAATACAGTATTTCTTTGAAGAGAATGAGGAAATGCTGGCTGTAAATGCTGCTAAAGGAGAAAAATGTAACCTGCCAGCAGGGACACATACATTAGCACATAAATTGTTCTGAAAGACACTTCCCAGTATCATCGCTCTTACAGTCTGGTTTAGAGTGTAAAATAACACTGAGGTCAGTGTTTTATGAGTATGCCCCCAAATGCCCCAGAAGGATGCTTCAGACTGTTCTGCCCCATCTCTGAATCCAGACGGTAAGATTGTAAGAGACCTGTAGACAAGTCTCATCTCACTATCTTGGAATAGCCTTTAATACAGCGGTGATCACCACACCAGGAAATGGCAGCTTCTCAGAGGCCATTTCATGAAAGTTTTTTTTTTTTTTCACTTTTATTATTTTTCACTTATCACTTTATTAATGCATTAGTGTAAGGTTTCAGCTAGAGCTGAAGTGAAATATCCTAAACAGTGGTCCTACTTATAGCAGAGGGGGAATCTGTTAGAAACACAAGTATGGAGCACCAATTCTCACTGGCCAGAGGACCTCTACTGAATGACTCTACTGAATGACAGATTAATAAGTGGAAGACACATCAGAGCTGTATTATAGGTATTGTAGTAAGTAAAAATCAATTTTTAAAAGCTGCATCCAGTTTACTTTGCATGTATTCATGACAAACTGATTGAAATTATTGTAAGTGCATGTCATATACCCATCAATTTAATGTCACCATACTGTATTATTTGTGACAGTCAGTAATGCTATTTCCATCTAATGAACAGTTTTAAGATAGCAATCTTCACTTTTAATCACAGTTAATTGACACAGCTATGGCCTCCAATTATATGAACAAGTACCTCATATACAGAAACTATGAATGAATATCAACATACAGATTTATATGTAAACATGTGAAGTTAGCTAACATCAGCTAATAAGTCTCTTTGTAATCAAGATCATGGCAGTTTTGCTTGGCCAATTGCAATGATAGACACATACTTGGTTTTACATTTGCACAACCAGGTGGGCTATTCACCTATCTAACAAGCATAATGACTACTGCCTTTCTGAAGAATTTCATTGAGCAAGAATTTCAATACAATCAATCAATCACACCATTTTCCAATGTTCCGTTGGCTTTTTTAAAGTCATGAGCTGTATATTTTAGTGTGACTTAAACTCATGCTGAAAAAATGAAAATACTGAAGCTAACCTAGAGTCTTGTTAAAACGGTATATATTTGGTAAACATTAAAAAGGACAGATAAATGTGTATGGTGACAAATTTCAGTCAATGTTGTCTTTGTTTGTGGTGATTGATGGAACCTCTGTAATTTCTCTCGGCAAAAGGCAATGATCTCCCAGAGAAAAAAGACCCTAAATTCCCCCCACTCCCTCCCCCATTCCTAAATACGATTTAATACAGGTGTTGTGTGCGAGGGAGCAGTTTGGCAGCGGGGAGAAAGAGTGCAGACAGGGGAAATAAATAGGCAGCTCATTATTCACTCTGGTGAGACAGCACCTTTGGAATGCTTTGATAGAAGATTAATGGGGCAAGAGCATCATCCCCACAGGGTGTACTCTCCACCCCAAAAATACATAAATAATAAGCCATTACTGATCACTTTTAAGGTGTTTGTGTGTATGCATCTGTAACAGTATGTGCATGTGTGTGTGTGTGTGTGTGTGTGTGTGTGTGTGTGTGTGTGCGTGCACGCGTGTGTGCTGTCTTTATAGTAATACAGTATATACACTGTATGTCTGGGATTTTCATAGTATCATTGTCATTATTGTTTAAAAGCTACATATTTAAGCACTAATTTAGCATTTTCTGCATTAATAATCACTTTTTGTCTATCTGTACACATGAAACATATATGCACACTTATGAGCTGTATGTGTGTAAGTGAAAGATCCTTATGTTGGCTCTTAAAGGCTACAGTATCACATCAGCAGGGATAAGTAGTTACAATAACCTTGACTTGGCATGGTTGTGCTGCCTCTCCCAGGCTGAGTGGAGTTCAGTGTGAGGGAGGAGCTAGCATCCATGAGAAGTCCCTTTAGAGGATTCTGGTGAGTGTGTAAGTACCAAACGCCTCCTATTTTACATCTGTCAGGGAGTCTCACAGCTCTTTTAATTCAGCCCTGTGGTCATAATTTCTTCTGTCTGATTGTTTACCAAAGCAAGCAAGATATACAGTGGCTTCTTTCCAAAAATCATGAAACTGCAGTAATTCCAATACAGTAAACTTTTTACTTTTAGCCTCTCAAATGTCAGGAGTGTAATTCAGGCAATAGACATAAAAAGCCAAAGATATTTCTGTCTCTCTCTGTCACACACATAAACACAAGCAGATGCACACACGCAAATACACACTGACATAGATGCACACACACACACATGCACACAACTATTACCATTGCCAGCTCCTTCTCTAATAGTAAATATATGGGTCAGAAAAATGTTAATTTCATAAATTTAAACAGAATCCCAGGTTTACAATACTAGTCTTAATACAATGTTATTTTAATGCTGCCTTGAGGTTTGGGAAAGTGTTACAATACGCTACGATAATATTTCCAGGGAATGGAAGGAAGGTATTTCAGTCTGCATGAGAGAGTGTTTATTTAGTCATAGGATCTCCCACTGTGGACAGATATTTCTGTATGATTTAAGCCTAATAGTGTGTTTGGCCTAACTGCTGAGAACTTGAACGGTAGACTTTGCATTTTCTGTCTCCTATAAACAGTATGAGAATGCCAAAATGTAACTGATTCTTCTTTTGGGTTTCTCTGAAGCCATGCAAGTCTAAATCCCTTGCATCTATTATATATAAAGGGGGTGATAGTAAACACCATCTCTTTATTTCCTTTGTCCCCTGTCCCCAGATCAGCCTGCCCTGGCTTTGAGTCTTGGACCAGGTCTTGCTGGTGCAGCGCTTTTTTGGATGGTGTTCAATGGAGCTATAAGTAAACCTTAATGGTGCTGTCATGCCAGAAAGGGATATAACAAATCGACCTTCAGTTCGAAGTGGAGAGAGAGGCTTTTTGAGAGAGGGAATGAGAGAAGGAGTAAGCAGGCAGGAAGGATTGATAGAGAGAGAGAAAGAACGAATAAGAAAGATAGCAAAAGAGATATATGTAGAGTAAACAAGGCAGAGAAAGAAACATTGGCGATATCTGCAACTGTATCTTTTAATAAAGCAAAATGAATTTTGAGAGAGCAAGAGAGGGAGAGAGGATGGCAGAGGGGTTGTTGTTTAAATCATCTATGTGTCTTAAGAGCTCAAGTTTCTCTCATCACACCCATAAGGCACATCTGAGTTTGCACTGGAGAGAGAGAGAGATGCATTTACAGTGGCTGAGTCTCTACCTGTCTCAGCTGTAGAAGTCTAAAAGTCTCCACCTGTAATTATGTCAGAGGGAGAGCTGAGCCAATCGATCAGACGGAACGGCTGACAATTTGGCAGCCAGGCTGTCAGGGAAGGGAGGGGTCCATAGATTAATATGCCATTTTGACAAGTTACAGGTCATTACTGCATGCAGATAAGGTGAGGAGAAAAATACCGTAAAAGAATGATGTTCCAGAAGCACACTCCATAACCACAGTTCATAAATGACCATTTTGCATTTAAAAGTAGTTTGTAAGCTTTTTCTGGGATCAAAAGAAGGCTGACTCTCACACTGTGCTCTGATGCAAGACACAGCAAGCTTAGTCACTGCGTTGTCTGACTGCTCACGTGCCCCAGCATTTTGTAATCAAAATTATCATTTCAACAGCTATAAATAGGCAACTCAATACAGGCAAAATCTGAAAGGGCCTGACAAACAGGAGCAGCACAGTGGAGCCAACCTTTTGTTTGCCTGCATGATGCACCTGAACTCAAGGTTACGCGAGTATCTGTGGAACACTGTGGAGCAGGTGTGGAAATGTCACGTTGGTCTCGTTAATGTAATAATTAGAGCCAGGCTTTCTGATCCAGAGTCTCAGTGGACTAAAATGAGACAGGCCCTTCTGTTTTTTCTTCTGCCTCCTTCTTGATTGCTCGTATTATTTAATTAACCAGACAAACATTCCCAAACAGATCTCTTGAGGACTTCCTCATGTTTTTGCTCTAAGTTTCTTGCCAGGCCTCAATCATCACACTGCTGATGTGTTTGTTGTTTGTCCAGATTTCTTGTACCTTTCCGCTCTTCTGCTCTGAACTGCCACCACAATTGAGGTTGATTAACTATTTTCTGAATGTGCTATCATGAGTCTTGTGGAGATAAAATAAATAGATAAAAATAATAATTTGCATTGTTCCCCTCTGCTTCTACACCCATTTGATTATATACTGCTCCCACTATCTTTTAGCTGTGGCATACAGACAAGAACAAAAAGAACATATTAGAGGCAGCTGAGGTGTTTGTATTCCAAGAGGTGTTTATGAAACTGTAACCATACAGTAATTTTAAACTGAACAAGAATTAAAGTACTTTTCTTCTTTTTTCCCCCTATCCATTAATGTGGTTTTCTGCCACAATAATGACATCACTTCTTAAATATTTATTATTCATCTGAAGGAATAAAAAATAATAGTTTTTAAAACATTTTATTACAACATCTAAAATAAGAATGTATGCAACATTATTGAAATATATAGTTTGACAAAGCATAATGTTTTTGCTAAATGTATGTAATTGACAACACATGACACTGACATACACACACATACACACAAACCCACACACACATCCAGACCGCCCCATTTATTTACCTTGCCAGACAGAGTATACATTTAATTCCTGTGGATGTCTGTTTGATGTGACAATGCCATTCATTTTCACTGTCTTGGTTGCGTTTGAAACCCGTCTAAGGCACAAAGACTGTATTATGAAATTGATCTGATGTCAACTTCAAATGAAATAGATCTGCTGTCGCTCCACTTTCCATTTAGTGTTGAATGGATTGTTCTCTACTTCCCATCTCTATGCTGAAACCAATTTTTGTTAAATCATAAAATCCACTAATCTCTAGACTGGACTGGAGTGATGTTGACATCAGGATTGATATACAAATGGTTGGAGCTGCTGCTCTCTGTCTTCACAAGCCTGTATTGATCCTTTATTTCATTTTTTTGAATTACTTCTGATTTCACACATACATGAGCAGTATTGCTTCACAATATAAGATACATTGCTCTGTTTTCCTCATACTTTTTGCTTCCACATTTTTTCCTACTCAATTGTCCTGCAGCCAAAAGATGGCTTCATTATTCTGCTAAATAAAACAATGCCAGTGATTTCATAAGACAATTGGACGAGAAGAATAAAGGGACATGGCAAGTGATGTAAAATTGCATTAATTACATAAATGTAGTGTATTCACAATGCTGGGATGATATTTGTCTACCCTGTAGCTAGTAGTGAATGTATTAGAGAGACTTGTGATGACCTAAAGCCCTTTGCAAGGGGAAGCTTGAATAAGACAGCTCCTGGCTAATCTGATGTTACAGCCATTCTCTCATACAAACTGATGTATACAAACCCAGTTATATGTATTTGGAAGTAAAAACATACAACAGGCACACAGAAGTGCTTATCAGCTGGCGGGGTGTTGTTGCAATTAATGATTTTATCAAAATGATTTTATGACAAGTGCCTTCTGCTGAATGACAACAAATTTAAAATGTAAACATTTAGAATAAAAACTATTTTTCAAAAAAAAAAAGCTTTTAGCAATAAGGTCTTTCCTGTGACACATTCAGGAATCAGTAGAATGCCCAGGGTTCAGGAAACATGTTTTTCTCTTTCCTACAATAGCTCTTTAATGTTGTTGTAGAGATTTTGGGGCTTCCCTTCCATGCAGAGCTGCAGGGTATTTGTAATGCTCAGTAATGGCTCCTGGTGTGATCTGACTGAGGTGCTGGGTTTGTGATTTAGACTGGGCATGCCCTGTTCACTTTGTGGGTCTTTTTGCTCAAATCAAATTTGTTTGCCTCAGTAATTGCTGGAACACTTTTCTTTCTAAACTGAAATAAAAAATTTCAAGAGACCAGATCGGATCTGTGTGTTCAAACAAGCTATTGGCTTGTGATGATTTGTTTAAATCATTCATTTGATTGTTATTATTTTTCCAAGGAGTGATGATGTAGGTCAGCTTGTGTGGGGGATGTTAAAAAAATAAATGAATAAAAAAACTCTTAAATGCACAAACATCCAAATTAGCCACTTTGACATAAGTCAGAATATCAGGGCATCAAATTTTTATTGTCATTCATAAAAATATAGATTCCATGTGGTTTTTGTCTAACCAGACTGAAGGAAAATATAATTTTCAAATGCAATTTGTGTGCTAATTCCATTTTTATTCCCTAATAACTGCTCAAGTGAATCACAGCCCTAGAGGTTGTAGGTTTAGTTCCCGGGCAGGACACTGTTGCTTTAATCGTCAGTAAAGGACAGCACCACAGTGCCAGGTAAACACTTATATGTGAAGTGATGACAGAGGAATGCAAATGAGGTCAGAACTGAAAAGTTATCCCTGCTTTGATCAAGATACACTTCAGTGACTGGTGGCCTTGCGAATGAGCAATGAGCATGCTGAAAACAGGTAGTTAGAGCATATACTCTACATAGATTTCCCACATCAGAGGGTTGGTGTTTTTTTTCCTCCAATTGTAAGAGTTGTGTGAAATATCAGAAAACTCAGATCACACAAAACACTGCTTAGACCTACCTCACTGATCTGGTTTTCAGTAGCTTGAGGACTGGATTTGGGAAAACAAAAAAGGAAAAAAACACAGTCATGGCTTTTGATCTGATCAAGCTTTTTAATGTAGTGTTTACAGTCAGGCCCATCTGTCATCAAGCTTGAGCAGATATGGGCACTGGTGCATGTGACACCAAAGAAAGGTAAGTGTAGGGGCTGATGCAAGCATAGATCAGTGAATATTTACACGGTGACTCCAGTCCTGCCTTCGCTAGTGACACTGTGAAAGAGTGGAAATATGGAGGAAACCTACAGATTCAGCAGAGATAATTTAATAGAAACATCTGTGAACTGAGATAGCCTTTTTGGGTCACAGCCATCTCTCTGGGCAATATGTGTAAAAACTTTTACTGGACCATCATAGGAAAAGTTTACCTGTGCTGTACTTATTTTTATGATTTTTTGCTACCTAAATTTGGTCTTATTCAAAGTGAATTGCACTGTTTATTTACAATTCATTTACACAGCTTAATATTTGCCAATACAATTCATCTTAAGTGCTTTGTTCAAGAGCATAATGGCAGCATCCCACATGGAATTAAATCTGTAACCCTGTCATTACAAATCCTGGTTCCCTCTGGCCAGTGGCATCATGCCAATCAATTTAGGTGGGCACATTCCCATCCAATATTTTGTAAAAATTTATAAATTAATCATTCAATCAATCAATAACCTGCCTACATTGTTAAGCCTGCAGTCATGGTAACCCAGTCTAGGTTTAGCAAGTGAGCAAGTTTCCTCCGCCAGTTTGCACCTCTTAATCCCTTCCCTTATCCCCCATCCCTCATCCTTCCCGTCTTCTACCGATAACTCCCCATCATCCAAGAGTTCATCTCACGTCGCAGTGGCAGTAAACAAGGTTAGCTATCTTTAGTTGTTTACAGTTCCTAGCCAAGCAAATGTGCTACTGCAAGAATAAGAAGGCAACTGATCTGTTTCCGTATTGTCACTTACAGAATTTGACTGTAGTTATCCACTTATTGCTATTGTCAAATGTATGATCATCATCCTGTCAGTGACTATTTTATATTATTGTATTATTTCCATTAGTAGAATGAAGCAGACAAAGTTAGAGGCATTTTATGAATTAAAAATGACAGGACAGGACAGGACAGGACAGGACAAGGCAGATTGGATCAAACAAAAGAAAAATCATGGAGCTGAAAATCAGCTCCATGTTCCAGCAAGGGACAGCTATGTGGTAGGCTATTCAGTAAATCTAAAAGGGTTGGAGATTTTTGGGCATCAGCTGATAGAAGACGTGTAGCAGTGGTTGTCATTTGCTGGAAATGTATGAATGTACAATAGTTACATAAAGATTCAAGGACTTATGCATGTGTATGTGTTTTTTTATGTCTTATGTGTGGTTTTGAACCTGTCTGAAAATGGTACCCACCCACAGATTTGGTTTGCATGACGCCCCTGCCTCTGGCTTGATGCTTCTCAAGTTCTGGTTTTATAGAGTCAGGCTAACTAGTTATCCCATTAGCAATGAATACTCTTGTATGCACTAAGCATGTTGTTCAAGATTTACAACCAAATGAATTGCATATTTGTCCCTCTACATCTTAATTTTAGTTATTAGGGAAAATAATATTTGGTTTCTGTGACATTCCAATGTTAAGGGAAACATTCCTGCATGCACAATTCCCCAGCATAATTTAGTATAATGCTTATGACACTGGGTTTTGTAATTCAGAAGTTGAAGGTTTGATTCCCATGTGAGGCCCTACCATTTTACCCTTGAATAAGGTACTTAGCCTAAATTGCTTCAGTAAATCCAGCTGTATAAATGGACTGTATGTTTAAGAAATGTAAGCTGTGTTGTTGTAAGCTGTAAATTGCTTTCTGTACAAGTGTCTGCTAAATACATAATTGTACTTTCTTCAATACCTGTTTTACAGCCTCCTTGTGAAAGCAAGTAAAGTGCATAGCAGAGAATGCTAAAATTTAATCTCAAAATCGGTGCAGGAGATAAAGAAAAGAATTCCTCTGGAAGGCATGCAAACCCACTAACTTCTAGGAACCTGTTTTTCCAGGGCAGGGTTGTTTTGTCATCTGTGTGGTGGCGGAACACTGAAAAATGTAAAGTATAATAATCATTAAGACATCCGCACTGAAGCCGGGGTGAGGACAGACAGAGCGGAGATCAAACGCAACGGTTTTACAATGAGTTGGCACATAAAGGAGCCCCATCAGTTCTTTGAAATGTAACATGGAGTGAGTCACCGTGTCTCGATTTTTTGCGTGAGAAATGGAGAAGGGCCTTTTTTTCACAGGTCCATTCTAAGCTTCTTTGCCTTGATGCTTGACTTGTCAGTTATGTGTACTGTCACCGGCATTTATCTGCTTTTGGGTCGACGCTATTTCTACAAGGCTCTCTGAACATGTGGAGCCAGTGTGGTTATGACAGGATAATCCATATATGTGTGTGTGCGTGTGTGTGCGTGTGTGTTCACTTACTTGCACAAATATGAATTATAAAAAAGTGCCATTAAGGACTATTAGCACAGGTTCTAGTTAGTGATAACCCTGCTAAAGTGGAGCTACAATGAGTTGTTAATCATTGACTTGTTTAAACCGGTCAAACATATTTTCCTCTCCACAGCTAATGTGGCCATTCGTCCAAATGAATGAGTCACTGATACTACATGGTAACTCCTCCCATTTTTGCTTCAATGAAACCTCATCACTGGTTCAGGTTTCATTTGCACAAGTCTCTAAGCTGTATCTGACTAGTAATTCTTACTTTCCAGAGTGGAGCCTAAATATATATCATTTTTGTTTACATGAAATATTTTTACTGTGGTTAAAAGTTCTTCACAAAGTTTGACCAACATTTAGTGTTTCATGGTATTCACTTAGCAATACCTAATAATTGTCATCTAGGTATAGTGCTATATTTCAGATTAAAGGGAGCCCTCTGATATAAAAATTCACTGAACAATGTTTTTATTTATTTTTTTTTCCACAACTTCCTGCTATTGCACACACAGGGTCTTCAGACATGAATCTTAATTTGCCCCTGGCAACAGGTGATGGACAGCAACAGCACTGCATTGATAGTACACCCATAAAAATGTACAAGGCTGTGTTTCCGTAGAAACAGAGCATAGTTTTATTGCAAAATCGCTAATGGAATAATAGATGTGCTGCCTGCATGCCTGTAACTCTAGTTAAAAGTTAAATGTCTCTACGAGGGGTTGGGGGGGCTTTGGAAAAAAAAGCTGTCAAATGGGGGAAGGCGGGGGCCCTGTTTGGGCACCTGCCAAATTACTGCCAGACAGTCTACAGCTGGGTCTGATGGCAAACTGTCAAATTAGCTTCTGTGACTTTAAATGGGTCTGTGAAGTGTCAGAGTGTTATATTTTTGCTCTGGTGTAAACTCCTCTACAGCTTTTCACTTTGGTCCACTGGATGGGGGAGGCTACAATGTTTATGCGTTGGGAAAGATTTTTTTTTGAGGGATGGGGGTGGTGAAAGAATGATGAGAGAGGAGAGGTAGGTGAACGGGAGGGAGGAGGAGAAAGAGGGGAGGAGAGGAGAGGAGGTAGCGGAAACCTCAAACGACGATGACAGGGGGATACATCACAGAGCGACAGGGTAGAGCTTAAAACAAACACAAAACAAATGGTGACACTCTGACAGCGGCAGCAAAAGGAAAGCAAATCAGTGGCTTCTAAGTGCCCGCGCTTGGCAGACACCATGACACTGCATTCAACTTCACAGAAAATTTCCTGTCAGAGATAGAGTTCACTTATTAATTGAAAATAATCTCAAAATACATTCTGAATTCTCCCTCAGCTGCATATATGAAGAAACCTTTACCAAGTTCAAGGTTGCCAAGAACTCAAAAATAAAATACCAAACTGCAGGCATTTTGGCTTTCTTGCTTCAGCATGCATGAGACCTGATGGCGTGGCAGTGCCCTTTTTAGCTGTCTTCTTCTGAGCTCAGGATGCACTGGCAGACCTATAACTGAAAGCACTGTCCTTTAGTACCTGCCAATAACCAAAGTGGCGTGTCACCTTGAGTGACTGCTACACTCCTATTGGTCTTCAGGGGCACCCAATTTATTTTCAATCCAAAAATCCTGGATGCCAAGAATACACATTATACTTGGCTCAAGCCTCAATCTGCTTTAGCTGCAGTTATTATTTATTCCCCCTCCCCACTCTTAAAATCCCTTCTCTAACAAGCTTTATTTGAAGAGAACATGTGAAAGTATTGAACTCACATTTAACATGGATTTGTCATAGTACTTCAGACAGCAGGATTGACTACCATTTTATAGATCTGTCCTGTTTTAAAGAACCAGCAGCACACATTGGATTTGTGGAGAAGCTTCCTAATACAAATAAAATTAGTTGTACTTGCATTCAGTCTTTCCACCTCTGTGGGAATGTATAAGCCTGTCAGTGTTTGGTTTGTGAGTAACAGTTTGAAGGCTTAATTACAGATCACCATATTGAATGCATTACCACACTATTAGGGAAATAGATAAATCTCTGACCTAAAATCACTTTTTGGAATTTGTGTTTGGTATCCTTAATTTTATTTGTGTTCAGCTAAAAAATCTGAAACAATGTAACCTGTCAAAAGTCCATTTTATCATAAACACATGCAATATTCAATTTTCTTTGCTTAATTACTTTGCACAGTAAAGTACCACACAAGCTTTATCTGATTCCTGTATCATAGATTGAGTTTCAGAAAAGCCCAGCTGCCCTCAGTTCATTACCACCATTGTGGTTTTTGTGTGTGTAGATGTGTAGGTGCGTAGGTGTGTAGTATGGGCATGGGTGTCTGTGTGAGGTGTGTCAGTGTGTATGTTCTGTATGAGGTGGGCAATGTCTGTGTGGTGTTGTACCACCCTTCCCTGCTAATTTGATGCTATTGTCACATACTTACATGTTGTCTCCAAACCCAGCTATGATGTCGACAATAATGGATACAGCATGAATTTGACAAATAAACTTGGCACATTAAACCCCAGCCCTGCATCAAAATGTATTGAAGAGACATATTTTAATTATCATCAACATTAATATGAAATGTATGGACTCCTCTATAATTGTGATTTAGTTATTTTGAATTTAACTTGGTGGCTTTTGTCTACCCTATATAGCTACAGACCCACAAACAAAAACATACACACACTACCCTTGCAGCTTTCAGATGTATATCTCATATTAATCCGTACCTTGCACATTTGGTCACTTGTTTCTGCCAATATAATGCCTGTTTTTCTGTTTTAGTGAGAACTATTTTGTGGCCTCCTATCTACAGGGACAGAAGTGTGTGTGTGTGTGTATGGGTGGGTGGGTGACAGACAGACAGACAGACAGACAGAAGGAAGGAAGGAAGGAAGGAAGGAAGGAGAAAGAAAGAAAGAAAGAAAGAAAGAAAGAAAGAAAGAAAGAAAGAAAGAAAGAAAGAGAAAAAAAGAAAGAAAATATATTTTGCATCCCTGTTCCTCACAATTTTTCATCTGCCCTGGCCTGCACTTGAACTGTGCCACAGTTCCATTTGGAATAACACTTGTGTCTTATTGTAGGCTATTTCCAGTTGACAGACTTTACCAGGATTTTGGCTTACTGCTGCAAAGCTTGCTTAGATCTTATGCTCCCTTTTACACAAACATCGTTTTGCTAAAGACGGCTGTTTTCCCTCAGTGATATTTGTCCACCTGGGAGATACATGTTTACATTTTTTTCTGGAGGAAAAGTGGTAGGTCTTAAATAATAATATTTTAAATGCTTAATGCATTAGGCATTTGAATTTATTGCCATTTCCTCGATGCAAAACATTTAATTTGTGGTAAAAAGTGAGCGGAATTAGATTTATCTGGAAATACATTACAAGTAATCTTTTTTTTTAATTGTCATACAACTGCTCCTGTGTTGGCACATACTGATCTGAGCAGCATTATCGAAGTTGCTTGAACTTGAACAAAATAATTATCAACACCTCTCCATCTGTGGTTATTTTCAACACAACATACTTGCCTGTGGCTGGGGCTTGTACACTCCTAACCAGACTAGAAGAGGCTGGAGTGCGGGGAAGGTGCTGGTGTCACTAAAGCTTTCCTGAGCTCTTCCAGGAAGAGACGTCTCTTGAAGCATTTCCCCTGATTCCAGGCTGGGTTGATTGCCATCCACACCGTGCATGCATTATACGCTGACATATCCAGGATGTTGTGGAACACCGCCACAGGCCAACGTGCTGTCATTCGCTTGCAGGTGTATGTACCTGTAAGCTGCAATGAAAGAAACAATAAATAAGAAATTTGAAACAATACTGAATCTGAATGCTTTACACCGGTAAAAGTAAAATAAAATACATGATACATGAAGATATGCATTACCTTATCGAGGCAGTCAACACCTCCTTTGTTGCTGTTGTAGTCCTGGAAGATATGGGGCTTCCTGTCTTCCGTGGTGCTGACAGCGTTGTCTTTGTGCAGTGTGCAAGTTCAACTTCGATCTTCTCTTCCTCTGGCTCAATAATTAGGTCCAGATCCTCTCTGACTGTAATTTTCCTGCTCATTGTGGTCACAGAGTAAAATGAGAGCAAAGAACAAATAAAGGTAAATAAATAGGGTGTCTGTGAGAAGATCTGATACATAGTTTATTCTGTGAAGTGGTTCACGTGAGGGGATTGGGCACAAAAGCACGGGAAAGAGACAGGTTCCCATAGCAAACACCTAATTGTTTAATTTGGAAATGTATAATTATTTAATGGAGCAAAATTGGGCACCTGTGGGGGATGGTCACATAAGGGTGAGAAAGAGACAGGTTCCCATGAATGACACCTAATTGTTTAATTTGGAAAATATAATTATTTAGTGTAGCAAAATTTGGCATCTGTGGGGGATGGTCACATAAGCACGAGAAAGAGACAGGCTCCCATAAATGACACCTAGTTCTTCAATCTTAAATGTGTGGTTCACATGGATGTGTGTATGTGTGTGTCTATTTGTTGATGTGGATGGCAAGAAATGAAAATAATCTAGTATTACCCATGCATTATCTATGCCGGTCACTTTTGACCAGGAACACCACAGGTGCTACAAAGTTGATTAAACCACTGAGAATTCAGAGAATGTGGTGATCAGAAATTTTATATGTTCAGCTATCTAGTATGGAGGATATCATCAGGCATTGGGGTAATCAGAGAATTTATTTTTTTTATGACCTTATGAAGTTGTAAATCGGTCAGATTTAACCCAAACATCATAGGAGGGTTAAAGTGGGGGTGGTGAAGCTGTGAGTAGCTCACTTTTCACTGACCTTTTGCATACTTGACCCACACAAACACTATGACTAGCCTAGCCTACATTTTATAAAATGTATCTCAAGATATCCGAATGAACAAGGAATTGCACAAGTATTATGAACTGCCCTTTCTGAATTACGAACTGCCCTATTATTCTCATATAGGCCTATAATGTATGTAAAAATGTATTGGTAGACCGCAGGTTTGCAAAACAAAAAAGCAGACGTGCGTGTTTAAAATGTGAAAGTAAGACATTTAATCTGAGAGGTATTGGCAGCTCATGGACATCAACAGTAGGGGAGCGGTAAAGTCACAACCTCAACAATTTTAGTTCCGTGGTTTGCGCGTATGACCCCTCGACCTGGCGGTGTATGTTCGAATCCTGATGCAGACAGAGCATTAGCAAGGCAGCTGCACAGGCGTAGCTTGTGTTAGATGATAATCCAGAATGTGATGATCCAGGACGTTCCTCACATCCCCCACAGCTGCAATACCTGTGGTGGAGTCTGCTGTTCGTTGTCCATATTTTTACTGTAGAATGAGTGGGTGGTGATGAGGCAGCACTGGTGGGGTAATGTGGTGGTGTGTGGTGGGGGGGCACCAAATCATAATCTCACCTTGGGCACCAAAATGGCGAGAGCCAGCCCTGACCATAGCACAAGTGATGCTTATTTCGTTTTAAAATTAAAGAGAGACGTCTAAAACCACTATGTTGCCAATTAACAGCTGGAAAACACTTCTAGTAACTAACTATCGTAAAGCAGAGAGCTCAGCACAAGGCTGTGGGGTACGGAGGGGGAGAGAAACTGTGTGCCATTCTGACATTCTGTGCATGTGCTCCTCTGTGTGGCTGTAATTAAGCAGGCCTGTACAGACTCATTCAATTATTGCGACCAAAGTGGGGTTTTATATAATAAAATTGTGGTTACAGCAAAGACAGTGCATGCCTGCTTCCTGAGAGACCCAGAAAAAAGAGGCAAAGAAATTTAAATTGAAGTTGTGTATTACCATTGTACATTTCATCATAATTATGAACAATTTTCATATGAGAAGAACAAGAGCACTGTGGGAGTGGAATTGTGTGTGTGCGATGTGTGTATAGTGTGTGCACGGGTGTACGAGTGTGTTTGTGCTAGCGTGCACTGCAGTGTGCATGTGTGTGTCTGTGTGTGTGTTGTCTGCAGTTTTTTACTGTAAATATTCCCTTAGCTTTGAGGAAAAAAGACACCATCAAAGTTTGCAATATATAGCAGCAAAAGAAGTGCAAAACCATAGAGAATAGATTACATTTCAGCGATGAAACTACATCTGCTTCTGAGAAGGCTGAACAGATCCTGCTCTGTGCAGTGAGGATGGGAAGTTATGGAGAAAATTGTGTGACCACATCTGAATGAAGTGCCTTTTTAATCCATTCACCCTTGGCCTGCAACCCTGACCAAGGCAAATGTCTCCAATGATGCAGGGTATGGTTTGGTACATTATTGCTCTGTCATGTTCCAGTCTGCTAATTTTAACCATTTGTTACAGTCTGGTTCATTTCTTTATTTTTATTTTACAGGTTGCAGATAGGTCAGGAAGGTCAGAGAGCTGAGAACTCCATTCTCCTTGGTAGTGATGAGCTGGGGGAAGCAGATAGCGAATGTGAGCAGCCAATAAGCTGCAAGGGGAGCAGTGTTTGTTCCATCGTTTGGTCTCCTCTCTCATTTGGTGTTTATGTTCCTTAGCCCAACCACAGCCTCTTACTTCACAGACATAAGTGGAACTTGGTTAAGTCACTGGCTATCACACCCCATCTGATAACAAGGAGAGATGAGAGTGCATACTGGCAGGCCTCTTTCAGGTGTGCCATTGTACTCAGCTGTACTAGTGCCAATATCCAAACACACTTAAATATTCTGTTTTACCAATTCTCACCCATAATTTCATGTACAATCTTAAAGTCCGTACATGCCTGCCGAAGTACTATAAATGGCATGATGGTCATGTGATGCTGTCACTGATCGAGCTGTCTGTTTCCTGGTAAGGGTAAATCTACCTAATAATGTAGCCACTCACATATTTGAATTGCAAAAGTGTTGAACTATTGTTTTTATATTGATAAGATAGTCAAGTAATGACAATTTATAAGATAAGATAGCAGTAATATAAATAAAACTGTGGTCAATAAAACCAACTGTTGCTTCATTACAGCGTATGCATATTGTGATGAATGCCTTTTTTGGGGTAACATTTTCACATTCTAGCGCTACTTTGCAGTGTATTCATCATTACTTAATCACTAATCATTACCTATGCTTTCTCTTTCTCACTATGTTCTTATTGCTGCTTCAACTTATTTTATGTATTTTGCCATAAGGAGCTTGTAAATGGCTCTGGATTGAAGTGTGTTCCAAATACATTAATCACTTTTCTCCTTCTCAGCCCTGAGTTTTTTTAGTGAAAGCAAAAAAGAACAAAGACAGTGATAATTCATAAAGTAAAAAAAGAACAAAATCCTCACAGCACCAATCCTGACTCAATGACACACCCATGGAGCAGGCATGGGAAACCTCGATGCAGATTGAGTGCGAGTCAGTAATATAATCTATCCAGTAGTGAAAGCCATTTTAACATTGTAAACCATGTAATTTTCGGTCAGGACAGCAGAATCACTGGCTATCTTCTGAGTCAGGCTGCAGACCCACCTATTCAGACTGCATCTTGGCTCCACTACCCTCCCTGATCCCCACCCATTGCATTTGCCAGTTTGGTAAAAGTAAGACATTTTATAATACATGCCACTACAGCATTTACCTTGACTTGTTTCTGTGTTAAAGGATGGCCCAGTTAACTACATTAGTTATTCAGTGATGTTATATCTGCACGATATGTTCTGGGACTGATAGCTCGGTCTTTACCTCTCTTGCTCCTAACTCTTGTGGAAGCACTTATGCGCTCCTGCACTGTAAGCCTCTCTCGGTAAGGCTATCCAGTAAATAACGGCAATGTAAGTAGAAAATCAGCAAATTTGTGGCGTCTCATGAACAATCAAAAAACAAAAAGAAAAAAACCGCATGGGTCAAAGCCGTTGTCCTGCTCACTTTCCTCCTGGCGCTTCCGTTCCAGATCATGTGAGTCAGCTTGCTTGTGGGCTGCGGCCACTCAGCAAATTCCAGCACGCTTTCCCATCGATTTCCCCCGGCACTCTCTGCTTTCCAATCCTTCATTACTACACTGCCTCCATTCCCACAGAACCAGGCATTTAAAAAAAGAAACCCTCAAATATGTTCCCCACTGAAGCACAGCTTCAGGGAGAGGAGAGGGTGAGACACATGTAAGCGGCCTACACAATAGTGAGAGGGAATCAGTTCTGTCCATAGCAAATAATAAAGGGGATGTCTATTTCTTCACAGTCAGTTACAGGCCTGATGATGTTTCATTACAGCATACCATGTCCCCTTTGCTTGAGGAATATTGTGAATTTTTATGCATGTATCCAGAATGTTCCAAAACCCCTGTTTCAGAGCAAACAGTAATCATGTACAAAACCTTATATTACATCAGTTTGATGACAACATTAAAAACAATTAGGGTGTTACTCATGATACCATTGGAAGCAATTGGAATTATGATAATGGTAAAAATAGTTACTTCATCCTTTTCCTTCCGTCTTGTGTAAAAATCATAAATTCACCAGTTTCCAAACATGATCACATTTCCCTCTGTCTTGTGGCAGGATAATATGTTCGACAGAAGGCTACAGACATTTGATTAAGGCAGTCTGCTTGTGAGGTTGTGCCAACAGTATGCTGCTTGAACAGATATTTAACTGATGGCAGCCCAAAATGTCCCCTCATGTTGCCAAGCGTTAATCGGGCAATTGACCACTGCTGTAACTTTTACCTTTAGAAGTTTAGCAGTGTTTTTATTAAATCTTAACATACTTACAATATATTATATCTTATGCAAAAATATATAAAATACTTCAGAAAAGACGTGAATATCTTTGAAGTGATGCCAGAGTTACAACTAATAAACTTTTAATTGGATCAAGAGACCTGCCAGATGATGAAAGGGTGAGATGGTCAGAGGGAAAGAGTCAGAAAAATTCAGAGTAAATCAAAGCAGGATATAAAGAAAAAGCCATAAATGATGGACAAAGTACAAACTGGAGTAATGTTGAAGAGGTTATCCTGAATGAAGAGTCTGTGAAAACAAACATGTCACCAGATGAAAGAGCTCAATATCCAGAGGTATCGTGATGTGTTTGACATGCTTAAAATACTAATTTCTGTGAAATTATAGCATTAAAGCTAATAATGGTTAAAGCCCCAGTCTAGCCACAGCAATAACACCATTGCTGTTGGTCCCTTGAGCATGGCTCTTAACTCCACATTGCTCCCAGGGGGATTGGCCCTTGGTTAGCCTAATCAACTGTAAGTTGCTTTGGATAAAAGCGCCAGCTAATTGACTGTAATGTTAAGTTTACATTACAGTCATAATAAATAGTAATTAATAATAAAAACGGTCAATGTATTGGTTACAGAGAATATCTTGTTTTGTAGAGAAAAAATGTATTTTTTTTTCTGCTTCCACAAACAAACAAGACATTGCATTAGCAGTGTTATTTACTAGGTGGCAGTGTATCAACCATCTGTATAGAGTAGAAAGCCAGAGAGTTACACTTAACTGTCACGACTAAAGAATTTCGGGCGTGCTCAAAGTCTAAAAGTTAATATTCTAAAAGAGGCTGCATTAATGCATTAAGATATATATGTATGAAGTTGATGTTTCTCATGTAGACAATTTACTTTGTACATTTTTATGGGACAGACTTTTCACTCCTACCAAAAATGCATTTTTATTAATACATTTAAAATTAATACTTTTGTATTTGAAATGGCTGATTGTGATGGTGCCATTGTGATAGTTTTGTCACTGTGTGCCATAGCCATGACCGGGCCATCTTTCTATAGCTGAAGCAGGGCTGGAGTATATGTTTGGTGTATGTGTGTACATGTTTGCTGGTGAGGGTGTACATGAGCAGGTGGACTTTGACGACAGGTGCCCTGTGGTTTGAGCTGTGTCTCAGTGTCTGACAGCACTCATTCCTTTGAGCTGACCACAGTGAGGTTTCACAGACCAGCTCCCACTGGGAATGTAAGCACTGAATTACCACCCTGTCAGCAAACACCAATTAACCCCCACCCTGTCCCTCACTCACACTCTCATTCTCCTCCGCCCACTTCACTAGCCAAATGCAAATCAAGGAAAGCACCAACACCAGTTTTCCGAGTGATGTGTTTTCTTTCACTTTTCTTTATGCCTATTCAACTATTAAGGACTTTCAGGATCCCAGAAAAATCACCAGTGGAAAAAATAAAAATAAATAAGACAGCCCATTTCACCCCCTGAATTTCTCATTCGATGGGTCGGTGTGCTTATCGATCCGAGTATCTCATCAAGTTCCCACACGATTTTACAGCCCAGCTGGAAGGAGAGATTCAGGAGCCCTCTGTGTCTGTATAACAGCACTCCATTATCCGGCTCAGCCAACACGCACACTTCTAAAGAAGGTGGGGGAGCTGGGGTGGTGTGGGTATGTTTGCTTTGTGTCACCTGTGCAGTATCTACCTGTAACCTGGCTTTAAAATATTGTATCTGAGAGCCATGCATTTCTTTTGTCCTTCTTGTTTTCACCCATGTTATTTGAACTACAGAGGGTATTGCTAGACAACCCTTTGTTCATCCACTAAATTCTTGTCACATAAAGCCCACACAGTCAGAGACTCTGTAATCACCTCCTATCTTTGAGTGATCTCTCACCTCTATATGGGTGCACAAAACCTCTTTTCATCACAAAGTGTCTTGTTGTTCAGTGCTGCTGTGAGAATGACACTTTTCTTTTACTGTTATAATGCTGGACATTTCCTTTTTTTCATATGTTTCAAAGTCATTTTCTTCTGTCACATCTCACTGGACAGTTGTCCTTGACATTCGTGGAGCCCATAGATATGCAGAGCTCATTGTCTTTAGTTTTATAAATTGGCATTCAGGCATTTAGCAGACACTCTTATCCAGAGTGCCTTACAAAACTCCATGGGTTTTACCAATGGCAAAATAATTTATTATGCATTTGGTACCCAGCTAAACCAACTATGCCAAGGATAAGTTGTCGCTATCTGTAAAAGTGGCTTTCTTTTATTTATGTAAATGGCACTCCCTTGTTAAGTTGGTGTAGTGTATTGGATTGGCACATAAATCTTCTTTTACTTTTAGTAATTTAAACAGCTTCCTGTCCCAACTGCACGCACTCCACATTTCATTTAACAAACTCACATCCTCAGGAAAAGATTTGCACTGACATTTATTTGGCTCACTAGGTATTCATGATATTACTGTTGTGTCAATTAAAGTATTTCTTTGTTTTAACAGGGTCCTTATGCTGATATACTATGGTGTACACAGCATGCATTTCCACATTATTGTTCTTGGTCACATCCTAAATAAATGAACAGGGGATCCATCAAATTGGAGTACTTTAGCCTCACTGGTTGGAAGGCAGAATGTTTAGCATTATGAATACAGAGCTGAACATGTAGTGTCTGTGGGGAATCTGTGAGACTGACAATCCAACTCTTCTGATTTGCTCTGCTTTCATATTAGTCCCAGTATTTTCACTCTAACAAGCACTATAGAGCTTTTCTATGGCTACATGTAAAATAAGCCTTTATTTATCTATACTCTGAAAATGACAACAAAAATTAGCTTTGCTTTTTAAGAAAGCATTCAGCTAATTCAACCTGATGTGTCTGCATTAATAAAACAATAATTAACCAAATGTGTTAGAAATCTTTGCGAAGGACGTTCATTGAAAGAATAATTTGGCATCAAGGGTCTCTGTATTCTTATCGGCAAATACAAAAGAAACAGTCTTGATGATGTAAAGATAACTCTGGGCCTGTTCGTGTGACAGCTAAGAGTCTTAGTGAAGAAACAATCCTCTTTTTCATCAGGAGGCAGATGAAATTAGGGTTCTTATGAATATTTTATTGGGAATTACCCTTTCCCAAAACATGTTGGATGTTCCTGTGCTTAGGATAATTAAGAATATTGCCAAAATAACACAGTTATTGTCACATCACTTTATAACAGAAGGAAGGAAGAAAATCCAATAATACATTTGCAACCCCTGTAGTAACTCAAATGTTGGCCACAATATTAGCATTAAAATAGCCACATGACTACCTACAATACTGTGATTATGACTCCTAGCTTTTTTCCGGGGTTTATAGGACTACATGCTTTTAAAATAATAATAATTTCAACATTACACTAATGCAGTCATCAGCCAGTATTGTTGCAACATTTGAGAGAAAAATGTTAATTTAACATGAAACTGATAGTGTGCAGAACGTTTAGAAAGCATTGCCTTTTAACATTTAAATTTATGGATATTTTTAGCTGGCACATGATGAAATTTTGTCGAATCGTCAAAGATAGCAGTAAATTTTTGAAAATAAATGGAAGTCTCTGCAGAGCTTTACATATATGCTACTATACTCCTGTAATACCCAGAAGAATATTGGCCTGAATATCTTCTGGAACAGGGATGTCTTTGTTATATTTTGTTGTTAACAAACTATGCTCTTGACTGCCACCCAACTGTCATTTAAGTTTAGGCTTTTGAGTTTTTGATCAGTTGAAATATCTCTTGATGAAAAAGCCTTTTATGAAAACACTTCAATCACTTGCTAGATTGTTTTGGTGTCAGTTGACTGAACAATAACTTTTCTCAAAGAGAACGTTTTAGTTGATACTTGAGAAAGGCTAAACCTGACAACCTGGGGCATCACAGCTATTTAATTATTTGGATCAGACCTGAATTAAAAATCTGACATAACAGCAAAGTCCCTGTCGGTCATTCTCCTCTCTAATCCGATTTGTGAGCATGCTCTAACAAACCCAAGCTTTGGACGATAAGGTCAGGTAGGATCACATTATTTTTTCCTGTGATTTTGTCTGTGATCGCTGGATCACCCATCTTGTCCACTGTATTGACAAAAAAACTCTCCCTTCAAGCACCAGATTCAGCAAGTACGTATTGCAACAGCCCATCATTTGTTTGTCTGCTGGCGACATGCCTGTACCTGCCTTACGTGCCGTGTGAACGGAAATGCTGCCCAAATGTCACTGCCACTGTCATTCAACTGCAAAAAATACAGACTAAAATGCAAATCTGGTCCCTTGCATAAAATTTCCAACATAAAAAAGTCCATATTTGCATTTTCTCCTCACTTCCCACAATGCCCTGGGAGCATTCACAGCATGAGACCTCTCTCTTTAATTCAAATCATGTTTCTTTTTCTTTTAATCAAACTTTGTTAGTCGCTACATTGGCATGTACGATTTTGAGAACACGTCAGTTGGGAAATGGCTTTGTTTCCACCTCTTCATCCATATTTTGCATTCTTAGTTCTGAGCAGTAGGCAGTATTGGCCTCTGGAAGCGTGCTGCATGCTCAGTGTTTAATTTACTACGTACTTGGGATTACTAAGCTTCTCAAATAAGACAAACGATACTATGTAATATATGTACTGGTATCTCAAAGTTTTTTTTTCTTAATTATACAATGCATGGTTCAACAAATTGTTTTATAAGTTGGCACTCACAATACAATAAAATTAATTGCTCAAGGTAGTACATATTAAGAGTCTCAGTGTGCACATATATACCTACATTATTTTTCTTGATAATAATGATCAATGGATGGCATTATTTTCAGCCAGTGCCTGTGGTGTGCTTGTTGTGTTTCGTTGACATCACCGGATCAATTCTACTTGCCCTGCCTCGGGGGGGCACTTAAATGGGTGAGGCAGGAGAAGCAGATTGGAGTCTGAAACTATAGACATGTCTGAAGCACTGGAGACTGCAATAAATCACCACATTCACTCTGTTTTTCCTTTTTTTCAATCCTTAGTGTGATGGTGTGTGCTGGTGCCAGATCGCTTCTCCTAATCAGGCGAGATTCATCTTGAGCAGACATCGATGCCGAAACAGCGGCTGTGTCGATGTTTGTCTAACGCATAAGCATGGGTTGATTTGAATATCATATCTCTAATCCCACCAGTCCCTGGCACCTGTTATTGCAGGGTGCTGTTCTGGCTCAGGGTTTCCTGCTCCTGCTTTATAGCACACCACAAACGAGTAATCCATCTCTCGCCTGATACTGCGGTCTGGACGATCGACATTAGTCAGGCCGCGCTGACCCCAAACGGTTCCTCCATTAAGAAGGGAAACACAGCAAACGATCCCATCCTTATCTCTCTCCACCGCCCCAGGAAAGCCCTAGGGCTGACCCGGCTGCTCACCTTCCTGCTGTCTCAGACGACCAGATGATACCATCTACCAAGACACTTCATCTTCTCTTCTTTCTGCCCCTGAAAACCACCCTGACTGCTACTCTGGTCTGTCTTAAGCAAGCAATTAATTGGTATATGCTACAAGTTTAGTTTGGTGCGACTGAGAAATATGTGGTTGACCTTCCACACATCAGTATATCACACTGTTTTGACTATTTATTCTCTTCTATTTTTAATTTTTTGCATCCGTGTATATATATTTTTCAATTTACTCTGTGACTTTCTGTAGCAAAAAGATGGTGCAGTCCAGATGGCTCAATGCTTGACTGCTCTGGGGTAATAGTATAGCTTATTGTCCCTGGAAATTGGTGCCATTTTGGTGTTGCTGTTAAATTTATGAGAGACAAAATGGGGAGGGCATTGTCATGCATCTCTTTCCCCACAGGTAGCTGGACGCTGTGATAAATACTATACTCCATCCAACAATAGATTCAGTGTACATGTTCAGCATTATGGCATCATCATTCAGGCCTGTTACAGGAAAGGATAAATAAGCTTGCTCCTGATGTAAATCATAGGGCCTTTTGCTGGCTTCCCCTTCTCTGTTTATTTATTCTTCATTTTGTTATTGAGGTTCTAAAATTGCCACTTTCCTCTCATGTCGCCTCTGTGAGACTCCACTCACAGAGCTGCAACCAACTTGCGTCCATATTGCATTATAGGATACAAAGCTGCTGATTACATCGCATACCCACTCCATATATAACCTGGAAATATATCTTTTTTTAAGCATATTTCCCAACTATCTGATTACTATCATATTTCCCACTTCTCAGATCAGTGGAGAGACCATATCTGTCTGTTCTTTTCCATGCCATCTTCTGATGTCAATGTTTTAATTAGGCCCATAAATCACATCATCTGAAATTTGAGTTAAAGTCCTGCAGCTGAAGACTATTTGTGTCCCCTATATTACATTTATTTGTGTTTTCATCTACATTTGAACTGCCAATTGTGTTTCAAGCTAATTTCCTGAATGAAACTGCATAATTTGTGCAAACAAAAACCTACATGCCTTGAAGTAACAAAATTGTCCACTCTTAGTTTTGACAGTTTATAATACTTATATTTCATGCATGAAAGAAAGTGAAATTAACTGAGCATTAGTGACAAAGTGGAATGCAATAGCTTTTGTGGAGTTCAAAAACAGAAGTATGTCTTTATTGCTTTTGCCACTTCCTGACCTAGAAAGGAAGTTAGATTATATGGGAGAGCACATCTCACTCACATGATTGCGTTTGCAGCATTTTACCCTACAGCTGCTCATTATATCTAAAGCTGTGCTCCCATTGGCAAACCCCTGATGTTGCTGTGCAGCACAGTCATTACTGATTTTAATTGTTTAATTGCCATTCGTTAAGATCAATTATCTGATTAAGAGGCATTGGGCTGTCTGAAGTAAGGTAGTTCAGAGACTAAAGCATGTCTGTGTCCAACTTTCTGCTTTGTGGGGAAAATTCATTGGCAGGCCTTCTTACTGCATTCAAAAATTATTAATTGTTTTCTTATTAATTGTTATTTTTATTATGGTTTAATTCAATGTTCCAACACAGCCATGCGGTCTGCCGCCAGTTTTTATATTTGCCATAAACATGAACAAACAAGTTGGACCAATGAATCCAGGAGAGGTGGGTAACCTGTGAAATGAGTTTTAACTGACCAACTACGAGTTGAGAAACAACAAAGCACAGCATTCCCTGTGGCTCTCCAGGCCCACAGCTGAAGCGGCATGTTGTAGATGTGCTGTTGCTGTTTCCCCCTTTCCCCTTCTCCTTCTGAGTCAATATTCTCATCTAAAGTTGCATATGGAATATCCCTTCAGTCATCCAAGATCAAGAAACAGTGTCTTGGATCGAGTCATAAATAGGTCAAACCATACCAGAGTAATTGCTCAGCTAACTAGAACCTCCCAAAGGTAGACATTAGCTCCCTTGTTTCCATACAGTAAGCGAAGCCAGTGATTGTGAGAATGCACCAACAGATGTGACCCTTACCGATTTAACACCTACTCTGCACATCTGGAACAGCTGTCCAAAATAAATGCCACTTGACTCTAGTAGATGGGGGCTGTAGAGGGAGATTAATTTTCTCCCTGAGACTAAATAAAATGAAGTTTCCTGTGCTTCAAATAGAGGGAAGAAAATTAATGAGTGTTCCTCATCCCTAACCCCCAAACCAAGTAATCACACTTTAATCAGGTTTTTGAAAGCAGACCAAGCCCAGTACATGTGTACAGTTTCAACATGATTCTGGTTCTGGTAACCCCCCACCCCCACACACACACACACACACACACACACACACACACACACACATACACATAAAATGCATGTGGAAATGCTTAAAAATCCCTGATCACTCACAACAGATCAAGTTCAGCTTCTTATAGACCATGTCCTTTCTGTTTAATCGAAGCTGCTGTCCTACAGAAATAAAAACATTAATAAATAAAAAATCTGTTTGACCCAGTGTACCACTTCATCTATTTCAATATGTCTTGTGTCAGACTCAGCAGAAAGCTCAATGCCAAGGAATGCAGCTACACTCTGCCCTGGCTGGCTTTACCCTGCTTTTATTTCAGTTATTAGACTGCCTCTATGCATTTTAATGTGCCTCTGCTGTTCCCTTCAACATGTCATTGTGCTTGTAACCTGAGAATGTTTGTTTATTTCCCTGCAAGAAGCAGCTCCCAGAAATCTTTAATAGCTACTACAACTCCTTCTTTGTCACAGGTCAGTTGCGGCTTTGTTGGTATGATGATCAAAACATATTTCCCTGGGCAATTATGCCCAGAGCTTTAGTGGTAATGTGTGTGAATCCGAGGAGCCATTAGGCAGGTAAAAAAGAAGCCGGTCAAGGGTTGTCAGTGGTGCGGTTGTCAGCACCCTGCTTGCGGTTGTATCTGCCTCTCTTCCCTTGTTAAATCCCGACTTCACTTCCAAATCCACATATGATATTTCAAAGAGTGTTTTTTTTTTTTTTTTTTTTTGCTTGTTCAAGGCCTCCTCCGATACAACCTTCGCCGTGACTAAATGGGAACTTGAAAATAGGCGTTGTAATGAATTCTTCCTGGATTGGGTTACAGTGTGCCCTCTTTCACCCATCCTTCTGCTCCCCCTCCCTCCAGTATTCAACAAATCAGCTTCTTTAATGGAAATCACAATGTTCACATTTCATACTGAGTGAAATACTGTGCACTATGTTACTGAATGAGGTGGGACTGGCCTGTGTGTATGTGTGTGTGTGTGTGTGTGTGTGTGTGTGTGTGTGTGTGTGTGTGTGTGTGTGTGTGTGTGTGTGTGTGTGTGTGAGGTCAGTCCCAGGGCTGCCCTAAATACAAGGCCTTAGAGAGATTGAAATCGCGGTCAATCACATGCTGTTCACACACAAAGACGCAGTCTGAGAAAAAAAAACCATGGAGAGACGAAGAAAAACATGTCCCTGAAGCAGGAACGCATATCAGATATAAATCTGTCATGACGATGGAAATACCCATCAGATGAGTGAGACAGAGGAAGGGGCTGTCGGTCAGTACCCCTCCTTCCTACATACACACTTTTGGAACATGTGAATCAGACAAATGATAAAAGAGGGAGAATGAGAAATAAAATGCTGGCACTGTAATGCTTCATCGTTGCCATTTTTTGAAACAATGGTAGAGAGGTTTCATCACTGTGTACTGCCAGCGTACACAATGATGAAACCTCTGACTAATACAGTTTATTCAAAACACAATGTGGGGACAACTTTTCTAATTTAACATAAAAATTAACCCTGAACACACTGCTGTTGTACACACCCTGTTGCATACACTAGGGTATCAGCACTAAATAAACTTTATTGATCCCTCATGGGAAAATTTAAGAGTGACATCAGCAAGATGAGTATGTAAGTAGGATTAATACAGAAATACAGAGAACTGAGATAAAGAGAAAAAATATAGAAAAGTAGAATAAGTACGTAATGGAAATTTTTGAACAATATACACAGACAGGTGACAAATTAAAGGAAAAACCAACAATAAATGCCTTAGTAAGGTGTTGGGCCACCACAAGCTCCCAGAACAGTTTCAATGCACCTTATCACAGATTCTACAAGTCTCTGGAACTCTACTGGAGGGATGGAACACCATTCTTCCAAAAGATATTCAATGTTTTCACTGATGCCAGCTTAGCAATTGTGTTGCTATAGATTTAGCAACTTTTCAGACTAACTTTTTTTTCCTTCTAAATGACACAAAAACAATTTTCTCTGTCTCACACTCAGTTACAACACACGGTCTGTCTGCCTGACTGCAAAAGTGCATTATGAGTGACGTTATCTTGCAAACTCAAACAGAATTCATGACAAGAACGACAAGGCTCGCTAAGCTTAACTAGTTTGCCTTGGTAATACTATTCACAACAGGTACACCTCAACAAAACTCTAAATTTAAACTGCACTTACAGAGTGGAATGATCATCTTGTGACAAAGCCTGTGACAAAGCAAACCTTGATATCATTCTGATTGTTTTTCTGAACAGGTTGCTGTTCCACAGTTTTAAAATCAAATATCTTTTTTAATGTATTTATTTATTTTTTTACACACACTCAAGGATTGCCAGACTGGGAATATATTTTGCTTTGGTTTAGATTTTTTGTTTGGCCTCAGAGATTTTGGTGTGTGGACATATTATTGGATTGTAAAGTACTTTCTTCTTTTTTGGAACACATTATCTGAGGGAATTAATGGGGAATTGTTGGGAGTCTAAAATATGTGTATATATTACTACTGATGAATCTGGCAATATGATAGGCAATGAGATAGCAGTCAGAGTGTATAATTGCTGTTGCGTTGTTTCCTTTTTCATTTTCACTTGCCTTTATTACCTTTTTAATGGCCCTATTTCCAGGAGTAAATGTATAGTTCACTGTATTCTGCTGAAAACCTTCCTTTCTGATGTTGTTAATTCCACTCAGAGTCTGGTAGGCGCTGATTGTTATAACCTCAAAGAAAACACCAAAGCCTTGAAATTCCGGTGAAAAAGGCAAGAATGACCCAACTGCTAACAAGTGAATTAATGCCAGCAAACCTTAGTCAGTCAAGAACTCATCCTCAAATCACATGGGATAATTATGATATAAAATGATAATTAATACAAAATGGGATAATTAAGATACAATATAAACCTTCTGCATTCCTATAGCTGCCTTATAGCTATAGCATTCCTATAGCTGCCTTTGAATTGAAGTCAAAAAGGACTCTTTGCTTTTGTTTAGTAGATACCTGTTGATATTTTGTCTAGTATACTTGATACTAAATGTCATCCACATTTTTTTCTTGTTTTTTTTATTGTTATTTTTTAAACCCAACAAGCCACTTAAAATATAGAATCTTCAATCCAGATGTCACAGCTTCAAACACAATTAAACATCTGTTGACAGTTCCGCCTAACCATCTGGCTTCCTAAGTCACATGCACGCTGTGACAAAGCTCCTCCATACAGACAGACCATGTACAGCTCTTAATATTTTATTTGAAAAATGAAATAAGAGAGAGCGTGTTCACACTGTGATATATGAGACATAATAAATGTATATATAACTGACGTTAAGTGAAATCTACAATGCTATATGGTTTCTTTATACTCACGCTACTGTAAATCATCTGAGGTTCTTTAGGCCACAGGATAGGCCTTGCAGACAAGCTAAATCGTAGATATCTCGACTGGGCACAAAGGACTGTTTTCTGGGTGAAATTAGAGCTTTAAAGAAAGCATCTGGTAACCTGGAGATTTGTATGGAAGAGGACCTGGGGGTGGGGGTTGGGGGTAATGGCTTTGAGGTGTTTTTCTGTGTTCTGAGATTTCAGACAAAAAAATGCCAATAATGTGACCTCTCCAGAGGTTTTTTGGCAGCAGTAGGCAAATTGGATACACTTCCTCCACCGTGCGGCTTCTGTCCCCCCTGAATGCACTCCGCCAGCTGAAGGAGGAGGAGAAGAAGGTGAAAAGAGATACAGAAGGTGTCTGATCGCTCTTGTCTACCTGGGTCACTCTGCTGTCAAGGTGTCGGACAAAGGGCTGTTTTGTATAGACACTCTGGGACAAGCTGTTACTCTGGTTCTCTCTTTCACTCTCATTCTCTCTCTCTCTCTGTCTCTCTCTCTCTCTCTATCTCTGTGGGAGAGGAAAAAAGCTGCAGTCTTCTTTGGCTGACTGCAGCCCTCTGAAATAAGAAACAAAGCAATAAGTTGACACCGGCAGCTCTTACAAATTGTTTTTTTGTAGATTTTTTCTTCATCCTAGAGGAGAAAAGGTGAAATGGTTTGGGGGGGCGGGGATTCAGTAACTCAAGTAGGTTTCCTCTGTCATAAGTTCTCATCATCTCTTGTGCTGTTGTCTAGCTGCATTTTTCAGAGCAGCAGCTCCTATATAACGGAGCATGGTTTCCGTATCCTTCCGTCCCTCTGTCATTGAATAGGAGCTCTGCTGCCATAGGAACCATGTGCCTCAAAGAGCCTCTATCACTCAGTTCAGTCTGCAACATCATGCAAGATACATCTTTCCTGAGAACAGCTCGTTTTGTCATGCTGAAACTCCAGATAAACTCTTTTCTTCACTACCAGCGATGCGGTCACACGAGGCAATGACATGAATGACGTCAAGGTCGCTTTGCAATGCCCTCAGACTTCAGATTGTGGCATTTGTTGGGCACAACAAAAATGTTGCCTATGTCTATTTAGGGATTACCCAAAATGAGACTTACAATTGAAAATGAATGGAAATGATTTTCCATCACTTAATGCAGATTAAAGACTTAAAGTTTGTAGAAGAAAATTTTGAAAGACATATGTGGGACATCTAATCGTATGTAGTCACTATTCCCAAAAGAAAAATGCAGTGCTACATCCATAAATATTTTTTATTAAAAAATATAAATAGGTCTAAAGTCAGCCAAAACAAGATCTTAAAAACAAGGCTTAATCACCTTAAGTCAAATTAGAAAAAATCCCTTGTATGTCTTAACTTATTTGTTTGACTGTATTACTTTGTTCTATACTTTCTGTTTTATTATATCTTCCATATACACTTCTTCCCTGAAATAACATAGATTTTTCTATATGCAACTCAGTCAGTAAGCCACATTAAGCGCTGACTTCTGAAGTTATTGGATTTCTAGCAAATATTTTCCAATTTGTGTTAGCCTTCCTCTTTTGACCATAATGAGCACTTGAGGCCAGAAATGGCTGCTTTTCTAACCCATAGCTATCAATCAGAGTCAACTACACCTGGAAACATTTTCAAGCCTTAAGAATGTTTTTGCTTCACAAAGAATGTGGGATTAAGCAGCATGTCCCTTTATTTATTACAGAACCATAATTATGAATCGGGGAAGTTACCACGACATTAGTACCCAGCTACCAATGATTTAACATTATGTATTTAAGCTTTAAGTTCCCATCCCCTGCTGCAACTGGCGTTTAGCCAGGCAACCTGTTGTGTCACTTGTCACCTGCAGTGAACCCGGGACTTTGAGCACCAGTCAAAACCATCTGCTACCCTCCGACCTGGATCATATATGTTTTTTCACAGCTCCACAAGTCTCTTTTCAATTTAAATTAAGGTCTACTCATTGAAAAACAGCTGCCATTCAGTTCACACAATATGTGATAGCTTGCCCTCAAGCATCCAAATTCTGAATCTGCCACAAATTGCTAGTAGCGGGTACTGCAATAAGTACCTCATTCAAGTTGTGTGCAAGGTTTATTTCAGTTTCTGTTAGATATTCTTTAGATCCCTCTAAAATTGTAAACTACTCCTGAGAATATTCAGCTAAGCAGGTAACTAATCAAAGGCACAGCTGTTAAGAAAATATGTGAAAATAGGTGTTTAATTTTATAAAATCAATATTCTGCAGTAATTGTACTGTTACCTGAAAGGTAAAATAATTTCAGGTAATTAGTTGAACCAGATCAGGCCAGTACCCATAATGGACAATGATGTTTGTGATACATCATATTGTTAGGTACATCAATATTTTTATCTTGTCACAAATTTTCATGAAAATCTCACTATGTGCTTTTAATTCGTAGCACACAATGCGCTGTCAGTGTTCAGTACTGATTCAGTACAATACTCTCCAAGAGAGACTGCGTCTTACGCTGAAGCCAAACTCATGCAGCACAGCAGATGGACATTTTGAATAAATAAAGGATAGACGCGAGGGATCTCTCTGTCAGATCAGCCCGTCTCCCTCTACCCTCCTGTCTGATTGTGGGGCCTTGATTGTCTCCATTCCGAAAGCCTTTTTGTCGAGTTTGGAGGCAGAACAGATTCAATCATGTCTGAAGGTCAAGAAGTTAAAAATCCTATTCTCTCACTTCTTCCCTGAAATAGTAAGCAGAGATGGGAAGAGACTAAAAAATAACCACTCATATAATCCCTCTGATTATACTTTTCTTCCGTCTTCCTATTCCCTCCATCTCACCCTCCATAGGGAGGTTCATTCAGCATTGTCCTCTCATTCTCCACTCATCCTTGGACTGAGCGGGAAAGGTGAAATTGAAGTACAATCTGATTCTCCAACCATTTCCTTTTTTACTCTTCAGGAGGAAACAAAATCCTCCTCAAGCAAAAAAAAAATGTGGATTACGAAAGAGTGCACAGGGAAAGCGGAGAGATTAACATTCCAGGGGGATTTTCTTTGACACTCTGGGCGACAAATTTGCAACATTGCTCCCCCTGTTCCTCTTCAGGGGCACTGGCTGAGACTGTGGCCTACAGGTGGGAGGAGGTCAAGCGGAAGTGGAAAATCCCTCTATCCTGTTGGGAGGAGGGAACACAGAAGGCTGTAAAATTCAGAGCTGCAGGAGGGATGCAGGATGTTTCAATTGCTTTTTAATAATTTTATGTGTTATTATAGTATTGTCATTATAGTCAAAAATATTAAAAACCTGTATCTCTAAAGACAATTTTTTATTTTTATATAACATTTAAGAAAGGTTTAGCCAAGATTGTGATCTGGATAAATTATTAGTAACAGACGCTTGAAACACTGACAGAACATAGCTGACTGGTTTCTATCCAGGTGTTACAATGAAAATGGAGATTGTATGAAAACGGGGTTTGTATGACACCAATGAAGCTACACATTTATGAGTATCAAGGAGCACCATTGTATTTTTATTTTTTTAAATTGAAAGTCATTTACATGACAGCAAAAAGAGATTCACACAATTGGCTTTCCACCTGCCAAAGTGTCGCATGGTGCTCAAGAACTGAATATTACAACATCAATTCAGTGGCAGGAAAAAAAAATCCCAATAAATTATTGATTGGTGAGACATATCCTTGGGGAAAGAGACAGAAAAAGAGTGAAGGCACTGAGTTCTCTCTCCTTCATTGCACTGTTTCATGCATGCATCACAGGCCAATCCATGCTTGTTTCTCTACATGGAGTACTTTTTGTAGGTCTAATTCAGTAGTATACACAGTGGAGGTTGTGGGGGGAGGGGTGGTGGGGTGTAGAAGGAGGAACTGCTGTCTTATTAAAAGTAATCGGTGGTGATCTCTTCAGGACTCTGATCCAGCAGGCCCTCTGGGGTGATGACAGGACGGGTGATGCCACTCCTCTGGGCCATGCTGCGTGATATTCATGAAGGTGAATTCCCAACTGACACACAAGGCTGACATACTCTTCTACTGATCTGCAGGTCAAATACTCTCCGCCCCATCCCCCAGTCCCCTGCGGTAAGAGTGCTCTGCAGTGATTAATGTGGAGGTGGGTAGCTTGTGGTGCAGCAGTAGGGCTGGGGCATGTGACATTTTGTAGAGTCTGAATAATGTAGTGATGGGTGAATTATATATTATTAAACCAGTGAATGCAGTTACAATCACTGACTTGTTTCTGTGACTCAAAAGATTTCACTCCCCTAAACAAAATGTGGTAGTTGATTCAATTCAGTGAGTTACTAGTAGAATATGGTATCTCCACCACATTCTGCCATCTGCAGTTAGCAGGACACTGTGTTGAAATATGTACAAGAGAAGCCTGATCCCACTTCAGCAATTCTACACTGAGACACTTAATGAATGCAAATGATGATCTGGGATCTTCTTTGCCTTGCAGGTCATAGTGGATAAGGTCAGGATATGGATGGGGGAAGCCTGATCCTAGATCAGCATCCTATGCACTTCATAGACATGGGTCTGGAGCTGATGGCAATAAGGAAACACACTTTTTATTACAGTAAAAGAAAGCAAGCACCAGAGCTATGTAATATGAGACAGACAGAGAAACACAGAAAGACACAACAGAAAGACAAACACCCCAAGGCATCAGCAATGCTACCATCTGCGTCTGACTCAAGGCCAAACAGTTAACCAGGTCACACATCTTCTTTTGAAATTCCCATTCACCTTGTAGCTTGGCTGGACAAACAGAGGTATGGCAATGCAAACAGGCTGGCTCTGACGAAAGACATACTGCCTCAGGAAACAAGTATAATAATGAAATACGGTGATAATAGTAATGAGGGCAGTGTAGAAGGGAGCACAAAAGACCATGATAAAACCCCTGAGCCGCTCCCTGGCCCGCTCTGTAAAGACTCCCCTTTGGAGAGCAAGAGAGGAGCTCACACACCTGTCCAAACAGAGGCTGTCGCTGCGGAGGTGGAGGACACGGAGCAGTGACTGATGGGTAATGAATCCTCTGGCACAGAGTCCTAAGGGGGCATGGCTCTGTGAAGGACAGGGTGTGGTTGAGAGGGCCAGCTGGCATCTGTGAGAGCTTATACTTGTATAAAACCTGAACCTAGTACGGCACAGCCAACTACTCTGCATCAGCCAACTAGCCTCCCAGCTAACACACAACACTTCGGTCACACTTCCGTTTTCTTCTGAGATAGAGTTATAATGAGAATTTTCTTAATGAGAGCTATTCCTGAGCATTTTGTTTATCCACACAACTTCTGTCATTCTTACATGAAAACCATGGTAACACTTCAGATTGGGCCATGCAAAATAGCTTATAAACAAATTAATGTGTTGTTCATAATTTGCCATCAGTTTATTAATTATTATTTTAGATTTGCTAATGTATTTGTAAACATTAGTAAATTACACTGTCTGTGGTTGAGCAGGGGTGTAGCACCAGGGGCCCTTCAAGAGTTTGAAGGGGCCCACTAAAATCTGGGAATTTTCTTTTTATAAAGAGTGGAGGGGCCCTCAGAGCCTGCCTGTGTACAGGGCCCAGAATTTCTAGGTACGCCCCTGGGTTTAGACAGGTTCATCTTGTTAAAAACTATTGCCTGACTTCCTGATGCCTGCACCAGGTCATAGTACACCTGGACGTCTGATCTGAGAGTTGTGGTTACAAAGTCAAACTTGGCTTAAACTACAGACAGTGTAGGTTACTACTGTCCACTAACACATTAACAAATCATATATAGTCCTTAATGAACAGATTGCTGATTATTTTGTTTATTAATAGATTTTTGCATTTCCCAATCTGAAGTGTTACTAAAACCACTGCAGCAATATTCCTTTTGACTTAAAGATAAAGCCGAGGGAACAATCTAGAAATTAGACAAATGCGCTATTAATGACTACTTTGGCCTAACTAATTGTTTGGCAATATTCTGAGGAAGAAGTGTTTGCTTGCATAGTGCTCTTTCTTGGGTAGGGTTAAATGGTCTCTGAAATTCTTAAAATACACACTGTACAAATGTTTTGCTTGCACTGATTTCCTATTTGTTTTCTTCTCCTGGTGTATTGGCTGACCTTTTTGGCCGTTTTGTTTGTTTTTACAGTTGAACGTCCTTAATGTTTGCTTATGTAAAACCTTGGCAATATATTCAAATGTCAAGCCAAAGCATTTTGTTTGTTTGAATTTGAGAGAGGCAGAGAGAGACAAACACAGAGACAGATACTGAGACAGAGAGGTTAATAATGCTGTTCTATCCACCAGTTTTAGGAAAAAGCACTAATGGCTTTTAGCCATGCTACCTCTACCACATTTAGTACCTTACATTCTAACATTACTTTTACCTGAAGAATGTTGCATGGCTTACTTTACACTAAATCTTTTGTTCAACTCAGAGTTAGTGTGACCTATGTTCCTTTTGTGATTCAATTATTTAAGAGCAAATGAGAAAACAGCAAAGCATAGTCATTGAAGGAATATATTGGAATCATTTTAAAACACTCTTTTGCTATTGGAAACCTAGTGTTCCACAGAAATAACAGCGTCTCTTCTATGTCAGCATTATAAAATTGACTGCAGCATGAATAAATAAAAACACACAAGATTGCAAAAATGACCTGTCAAAGAGGCTGCATTTGACAGGAAAGGAAATGCAATTTTACAAACCGAGAACTAATTACAGAACATGGCACAAGCTTGAGGTTGGGAGCTCCAGATTGAATCATCAATAATGTTTTAGTACCCTGTCATTATCTGTGTGCTAACAGCATCATTAATTAATCCCCTCACTGGTCCCAATTCATCAGCGGCTTTGGAGGAATAAATAAAAGATGCAATGCTTATTTGGGAGACGTATGCAAGTGAGCCAATGACAGCGTGTTCAGTTCATCAGTACTGCAGGACTATAGGTCATGGCATGACTGTAGGAATTGTATCATTGTTGTTTTTTTTTCTCCTTTCAAAGTTAAACATGAGATATGTTAATTGTGTTAGTTACAATAAAAAACTGTTTTGTATACTTTTCAAATGAAAATGACCACAGCTTCTCTAGCTCTGTTGGAATATCTACATGCATTGATCATGCTGCGGGTTCATTTTCTGATTCTGGGCACACTGAGCAAGATCAAGTGAATTACACAGCCAAGTAAATTATAATAAGCCACCATGTAAGGCTGTTTGAGAGTGCTCCCCGGGGAGAGTCACAGCTCATTCACACACTTCCAAGAATATCTGAGACATGTGTTGGTTTGTGGTACAACACCATACTTTTACGAACCTTAACTTTAAGTATCAAAAGGTGATAATATATTTCAGAAAAAAACTTTTATAAGTGACAGCAACAAGAGAAAAAATGGCAAGGCAAATGAAAATCCTTCACACAGAAAGTTGCAGTGAATAACTAGGCAAAAACTGATGAATTACCTTCAGAAAGGTTTTTTTTATACTGTTACTGTTACTATTACTGTTTTTCTGAACATACTACAAACCCCAAACATACAAATAAGCATAGGAGATAAATATTTAGAGGATTATTTATTATCAGCAAACTTTTTAGGTTGCTGATAATAAATGTAAAGAGACACTAGATACTTAAGTTTTATTTGTGTTTTTAGCTACCTTCAGTTTCTTTTCTTTTTAATTGCATCTACTTTTCACTCTAGCTGACTAGCTTTTTGTCTACCTCATGAAACAGATTTGCAGAACGAATCTTTAGCATTTGTTTCAAAATTCTTAATTTTATATAACAATAAAAATACCTTTTTTAAAATAGTGCAAGAAATGCAATACATATTTGAATATAATATTTGAATTAGCAGTTCTTTCCATAAAAAAAGGTAAAAAAAAAAAAGAGGGGAAAGAAGACATACAGAATCTAGGTCACAGAATGGCTAAATACTGACTTCTAATTGTCCTACTCCTACTTTTGAAAAAAAAAAAAAAAAGAAAAAGAATATTTCCGGCAGCAACATCTGTCCAAACATATCACACTGAAAAATGGCACATTACTACATGCACTTTACTGCTTAATATGACTTTTGAATTTTAGGTGCATTTCACTAAAATCTCATTTGGTTCATGTTTTACCAGCCAGGGTCACAAATTCCCAGAGGCGAGAAATATCAAACTTAACAACCTCCAAAATGTCAGTGAATCCCTGCACGGGCTTACCGGCAGGCTCCTCCACCTGTCAGCCTCTAATTGCGAGCTAATGTCACGACATAAAACAAAGGTTAAGTATCGGAAAAGGCCATTTGTACCCATTGGAGTCTCACAGTTTTAAGTACCTGAATCAAGACCTCCCAGCATGGGCAAAATTGGGTATTCTGACTGCTCTGCTCTGGAATTCACTAACTACGGCTATCTGGGACTGGGGAATGCAGATCGTATCTTCTGTTGCTGTACTATGCTGAATCTTGCTAATGTTTACCTCATTTTGTGCTGATGCATTTGATACATCTGTAAATAGCTCTGGGCTTTGGGATATTTCCCTTTTACAGTGTGTAGTTTTAAATTACGAATTGAGTCCTAATGCTTTCTTACAATAACCCCCCGCTCCCCCCTCCTCACGTGTTATTTCTTGGTATCACTGTTGTTATTTTTGATCTCTATCATCATTTGGGGGGGTAGAAGAGGGTAATGCTACAATTATTTCAGTATGGAGCACGGGGTAGGAGGCAGTTGCGGCAGAGTGTGGGGGATGTTTATCAGATTTATAAATAGTTTCTCAAACAACTGAGCTGAAACAGGAGGTGAACCTGCATTTTCCCTTCCAGGCAGTGAGGCGCCACAGATACACAAGCAGCAAATTTCATTCAAATTGTACAACATGAAGAATAATATGTTTCTTTTAGGAAAAAGGTAAACTCAATTAATGACATTCCAGAGGAATGCAAGCAGCTAATCGCCTGCTAATTCTCTTACCTCCCTTCACTATATTAACTTCTAGCTTAACCAGAGAGACACTGCAGAAGAGGAAGATGGTATTGCTTTTATGCAGTATCTCTCATGAATCTGAATGCTCTCCAGGGTGAGGTAGCTGACTCACCTCAATCGACATCATACTGCAGCACCTTCCTGAGTGATGCAAAACAGCCATTTTGGAATGCCCATGGTACCTCCACCCCTAATGTACCTGTCCTGTTTCAGATCACCAGTAATCATTCTCTTCTTCATATTCCCTCTCTCTTCCCATCTCTCTGCTCGTAATTCCGTCATACCCTTCTCCGCTTCAGCAGTCTTTCAGCAGGTGATGCAAAGCAGCCATTTTGGAGCTGGACATTTTCCACTCTTCCACATAAATGGGAAAGGGAGGAATTTATTTCTTCAATTAAGGAGAGGGGTGAGTATATTGCTGAATTGAGACAGCCAGATTGGGAGTTTGGCTGGGACACCAGGGGAGCCCCCAACCCCCCACCTCTTTGTGGCAGGCACCACGGGATCCTTAATGACTACAGTTAGGCAGGCCCTTTAGGACCTTAAAGACCCAGTCCAAAGACAGGACATGGATATTACTGTAATATAATTCATGGTTATGATGGTAACATACTGCACTAGGGTACTTTGGCATGTCAGTTAGCTCCTCACTTATTTTTTTCTGAACCTCAAAATGACCCCAAAAAGGCTCTAGGTTTTTCAAAACATTATTCAATCTTATGAAATGATATCATTCTGATACCTGTCAACAGGTTCACTGAGCAGTAGGCCAGTAGGCTATTCCAGTGATGTTTAAACACAAGGATAAGGTGTGTGTGGGGGGTTTTGGGTGGCACATAGTGTCAGAATTGGGGGTGATATTCAGCAATGTGGAAATTGAGTAGTAGATGTATTCTACTTAGGAACTCCACAATCATGGATTCATAGAAACCTGAAGGTTCTACTGAATTATGTCTTTGACACTGATTTACTGTTTGTTGCAATGCTTTATTTCTTGAGTAAACCACAACTGCCTAGTTGCAATGTGTATGTGTCTGTTTTATTAACAAATCTTGCTTCATTCATTCATGTTGTTATTATGATTTACTTTCAATAAAAATTGTTGAAAGTGGGCTCAGCAATAAATATGCTATTTAGAAGGGTTGGGGAGAGGGAGTAAAAGTTTGAACATCCCTGGGCTATACAATCACTTATAGGATGAGAAGGATTACAAAATTTCACTCCTTAAGACCTTAATCTACAGAGCTACAAAGTGTGCAGTGTCTTTGTCATAATTATCAGGGTGTAAATATAAATGGATTAATGCAGTCATGCAACTGCTCAAAATGCATTAACACTTATAGATTAGAAATGGAATTTGCATGTATTTAAAGAGTAATTTTGTTTTATTAGAATTGTATCTACCCGAAGGATCAAAATGGGTAACTTAAACAAAAAAGGTCAGAATTCATTATTGGCTTGGATAGAAATTCCTGTTCGAATAATTTGTAAAAAAGCCGTTTTCTTTTTTGTAGAAAAACATTTTGCATTGCCTGTCTCCCTTTTCCTTGCCTTATGCCTTCTGGAATTTTCTGGTGAGAATAATTGACACAAGCCAAGTATTCCTGCTCAGATCTGGATTGCCCCAACTTGCATTCCCATGTGGTACAGCACCTACACTCCTATGTGTAAGAGGTGGAATTCCCTCTGGATTTAATATTGTGGAAAGAGAGGATTTCTTAAACACAAAAGAGGGCCAGAAACGGATTTTGCACAGAAGGGAGTCCATTGCTGTCTCTCACTATATCGAGTCTCGCACACTTTACTGCATGGCCGTTTAAGAGCCATTCAAGGGGATGATTCTACATCCACCATAAAAAAGAAAAGAGCCCCAGAAAAGGGTGCCCTCCTCTCAGCATTTATGTGGTTGTAAAACATGTTCCCCACTCATCCCCACAGAACCCCAGGGAAGAGAGGTGAAAAGGCTGTCACCAAGATAACCCATGACCCGCAGGCCAAGCCTTCAAAGTGTGTCCTGACAGGCCATCAACAAGACTTACAGTATATTTGTCTGAAACTTGCTCGGGTCAAGAGTAATGTTACAGCCTCTTAAATGTAACAGTGGGTGGGTGTGGTAATGGAGATTTAATGGAGTTAGAGTTTCAAGCCTTGCTTGGTACTGCTCAGATTCCTTTAACTCTAAACAAAGGAGAAAAAAGTCTGTAATCTCTTTTTGGTGCCATCTAACATAACTGCTTAGCTGAAAATTCCATTAAAGGGCTCTTATTGATGAAAGAGCTGTCAGACTCTTTTGCGGCAACGTGGGGCCGAATGCAGAAATCTGTTGCTACAGCTAAGTTTTGTCTTTGTTGTTGTTGTTGTACGTATTAATCAGCAATTCCCTGTCCATTTTGCCATGAGCAGAAATACTCGGCCCTTGCTTAAATGAATCATGTTCAATCAGAGGCAGATATAAACATGCATTGGCAGTGACTCACATTATGCATTGAATGCTTAAACAGTTATAATGAGGTTCAGCAAATAAGTTCCAGCGTACGAAATAAAACTCAATGACAACACCAACAAGAGTTTGTCTTTTGTTTTCACTTTATTCAGTTTGTCCTCATTTCAATTTTTCTTTCTTGTTCTGGTACCTCCATCTGTCCTTCACATCTCCATCTCCACCTGTCTCCTCTCTCCCATCATACTCTGAGTTCATTTCTATCTGTCTGTTGCTGTTGTCTTCTTCAAAATCCTCATACCACGCTCTCCCTCTTTTTCTATCCCTGCCAATAATCCCTCTTTACCTGTTTTCTCTATGTTCTTCAATCTCATCTCTCCTCTTCAAAATCTTTCTATTCTACAATCAACTCTTCATACTCCCTCTTCTCCTTCATCAGTTCTCTTCATGATTTCATATTCAAATTAATGTTGCTTTATTGACAAGAAGTACATGTGTAAATATTGCCAACTTATACTGAAAGCAATCCAAAGGTATGTGTAAATTAATATCTTTCTCAGACAAAAGTCATCTCTCTTTTCCTCTTGTCCTCATTACATTCCCTCTGTCCCCATGTCTGCGATCATCTTCATGCTCTCACTTTCTTCTGTTATCTTCTTCATTCTTCACACACTTTCTTCTATCTCCCTCTCTCTTCTTCCACTCTTCTGTCGCTTGCACGTTTCATCCATCACATGATCATTCCTTCATCATCCTCCTCTCCCTCCCTCTGACACCTTCTCTTTCTCCCTCTGCCTCTTTTCATCCTCTTTTACCCTTCCCTCTCCTTCTCTCCCTCTCTCTCTCCCTCCTCTCTCCATCTTTCTCTCCCTCCTCTCTGTCCCTCTCTCTCTCTCTCTCCTTCCTCTCTCCATCTTTCTCTGTCCCTCTCTATCTCCCTCTCTTTTCCTCCTCTCTCCATCTCTCTCTTCCTCCTCTCTCCCTCTCTGTCCATCTCTCTCCCTCCTCTCTCCCTCTCTCTCTTCCTCCTCTCTCCCTCTCTCTTTCCCTCCTCTCTCCATCTTTCTCTCCCTCCTCTCTGTCCCTCTCTCTCTCCCTCCTCTCTCCCTCTCTCCCGGGTGCAGTGGAACAGGTTGTTGCTGTCGGTACACACTGCCGCTCAGGGTTTATTAGGCCTGCTGTTAAAAGGCTTTTTTGAAGGGAGCACAAGGGTCCCCATGCATGGCTGCTCCCATCTGTAGCGCGGCATAATGATTTTTTCACGGTGCATTAAGTTAACACTGCGCCGCCAGCTCTGCGGGCCAGGACCCCCGCTCTGATAGAGGGGGAGAGAGGGGCTGGAAACTCCGCGCCACGGAGCACCTTTCACCCCGCTCTCTCTTCTCCATCTACTCTCCATCTTAACTTTCTCAATCATTCCCCCACCCCCTTCTGCCCTCTTGAGTTTTATCCTGTTTCTCGTGCACTGTGTGTAAATATTTTATTCCTCAACTGAGCTGTTGTCTAAATCATTTTATTCTTCATTCATTGGGTGAATGTTCTCTACAGTATCCTCCTTCTCTATCTTCTCTCTCTTACACTCAATTACTCGTAGTGAATCTGCCACACACTCAGTGTTTTCAACTGTGAAAGTGAACAACTGAAATATTGTCTTTTTCACATTTTCTCTCTCAACAGGTAGAAATAGACTAATAACCTCATAAAGTGTGATTTTAGATCAGCACTGATATTACAGTGTTTTTTAATGTTGGCCAGGCCAGCAGAGATAATTCAGCCAGTTGTCTGCAGAGTTTGGTTGTTTGAAAATGTTGTTGTTCCTGACGCACTCGGACATTCTCAGAGGTCATCCCCAGTAGAAGGGGAGAAATCATACAGCATACAATTACCCACATAGGACTGTGACCCCCTGCACAGCCCAATCCCATCAAAACTGATCCGGAAAAATGTGCCTGAGTACTGACACCATGTAATTACTGTGCGCTTACAGACAGGAGGGGTGTCTTTTCTGCATGGTTGCACCCTGATATCGCTGCCTCAGTTTGACTCCCATTTGCTGGGGGAACCAATGTAGAGACACCTCTACCCCAAAGCCATGAGACCCCCTCTCCAGCAATGCATCTGACACTGCGATTTCAGTCAGGTGAGAGGAGATATGACGCTTTAATGGAGCGTACAGGAATCTCACCTTCATTGTTGGCTGCTACAGAAAACTGGTCTTTGGCCCCTGCCCGATGTGGGAGAGCACATGTGCACACTTCCTTATTCAGCTCCCATTGTCGGTTTCAGAAAAATCTCCACAATAAAATGCATAAACGTGCACTGTGTAAATACTTTGTGAATAAACACATGTCCAGTGTTAATTTAACAGTAACAGTGGTTATGATCTAATAGGATTTTATATTGGTGCAAAGTTTATGCTGTACATTTTACTGTGTGAATTGTGGTGTACAGGTGATGATTTGTGGATACGGTCCTGTTCCGGGTTTTAGAGAGAGACTAGCTTACATGCCAAGTGGCTGTGGGTGAGAGCGTGTCTTGGAAGTGTCCCACAAAAACCAGCTGGTAACGTTGCATGATGGAGATGCATGTGATTAGGGAAGTCACAAGGCCGCTTCGTTTTTGAATCTGATTCCCTGTAAATGAGTATGTGCTGACATACATATCGCTGTGTCGGAGGGTCACCATGAAAAAAAGCAGCTCTTGAACCAGCGGTTGGCTGCCTGCTGTCATTTTCAGAGAGAGAACTTTAATGAGGGTCCGGGCAGATGTTTTTGGTTCCCATTTAGCGGCTGGATGCTGAGCTTCAGATCCAGCTGTAGTGAAAAAGAAAGAAATGGAGAGAGTCAGGAGAGGGAGTCCCTTTGCACACCCGTTATTAGAGCCAGGGTTAAACCATTGTGACGTCATTCGTTCCTCAGCTCCTCCCCTGAGTTCTGGTGTCTCCTCTCTCTCTGATAAATGCCTCTTTCTTTCCCCAAGTCTGACCAGGACAGTCTTAAATTACAAAAAGGTTGTGGAGGAGAAAGATGTAAAAATAGCATGTGGGTTGGACTTTTTTTTAGGGTAATGGTCCTCTCTCTCTCTCTGTTTAAATGTAATATATGGCATTTGTGCTGGGTTATTGATGATCAGTCTGCAGACTAACCCCCCAACCCCACATCCCCCTCTCCAAATCTTCTTCCTCTCCCATGAATAATGGCATCCAGGAGTCAGAATAGGGTCAGGAGAATAATGGAGGGACATATTGTACAGTTACAGCTGTCTGTGGCTAGGCCATCCATAAAAAAATAGAGACTGCCCATAAAAGATTTAGTCATTTAAAGCAGAATAGATGGCAGGATTGATTGTCAGATCAGTTAATCTGCTTCACGTTAACACATAGTGAGGGAGTGGGGAAGTTTATGTAAAAAATGGATGTACTATACTAATAAAATTGGGATTGTCATCTTCCTCCCCAGACAATTTGTCAAAGTGCAAAAGGTGACTTCAAGTTAAGCTACCAGTGAAAATTAGTCATCTTATTGAACTTTGTTTCTGAAGCTTCTGCTTCCCTGAGAATCTGCTTTTACCAATTTAGCATGCCCTTCTCCTCTCCATAGTTATTTGATTGGCTAATCCTCTAGTCCGTCTTGATGCTGTGCTGTCACAGGGCTCCTCCTCTCTGTGTTTGACAAAATGAATATTATTCCTGCAATTAAAACTGAGGAGGGCAGAAGGGTTGCAATTCAGTAAGGAACCTTCTGCCCCAAAATAAGCTTTGTTTTTCAGGCTTGTCATTAAAGATCCTGCCAGTCAAGAGCATGGCAGTTAACCTTTGACCCTTCACTCACTATGCCCTTTTTTGAGAGGGTGCCTCTAACAGTGGTATCCTGACAGGTTCTTTTAAAGGAAGTGTTTTGCCGGGGGGGGGGGGTTGGGGGTTTGGGGTTAACAATGAAAGGACTTTAATTGCCCCCTACTCCACCCCCAAGTCCTCTTGCAATCCAGACCCTACATATTTGCAAACGATTCAGCACCGTTGGTCAGTGTTTGCCTGCTGCTCGTTTGCCAGTAATTAAGTCCTTCATTCCCACTTTTTTTCTCTGTTATTTATGTCTCTATGCTATTCTCTCTCCCTAGCTCATTCTCTCCTTCAACTGCTCTTTCATTTCAGTATTTCTATTCCACCTTTTCCTTGATCCATCCTCTATTGCTTTCTTAATTAATATTATTCCCACATAAATCGATATACTCAATTTGTGTACAACCCCTTTGTTACCCAAACTCAAATGCAGTGGCCTCTTTACTGGTAATAATTGGGGACAATAATATTAACTAAAACATGTCAACATAATGCCATCACATTCCTACGCATGCTCTGGCACTCTAGCTTTCTTCAGGGCTGTGCTGATCCAAGGTCAGTGTCCTCATTGAGACGGATGTCAGTAAAACATCTAAAGCAAGGCATCAACAGGAGGTTGATGGATGGAGCGTCCGCACAGACTGGAAATCAAACTCAGGGTCAGACATCATTAAAGAGGAGAATGTTATTGGCTGACAGACAGTTTTGTTTAGTTGCTGACTCGAGTTTTAATCCCCCTGGGCTGTGTCACCTCCATTAAAGAGACCTGGGCCAATCAATGTCTGATTTAACAGCTTCCAGGAACAAATACATCAACAAGTGTCAGGGAATGTTTTCTGATGATCCCACTCTGTAGAGGGCTAATTTAGCATTTTCTAATTCAGTTCACTGAAGCACCTCCATGCATACTAACATAGACTGGGCTGTTAAGAAGGTATTGACTCATGTACTCTAATGCAAGATTTTGATATGATGGAAATGTGTTTACTAAAATAGACTGTTTGAAAATGTTGTTTCCCTTTTTTGTTTTGAGAAAGCTGCCTTCAGTATTGAGGTATTGTGATCATTTTTGCACCTTGTGCCAGTATTTGTAAATGTCAGTCAAGTTTTGAATATGAAGGAGATGCTTTCTTTCAGGGAAATGCCACAATATGAGTAATGGCATTAAATTATTATTCACAAGCAAATAATCCTGATTATTAAGCGAGGGAATCTGACCTTGATAAGGAGCACAGTATTTCTCTTACAGTGTGGAGGGGAGAGCTTCAATTACCCTGCTTGCTCTCCAGTGCACCTCCAGCCAGGCTTATGCTCCATTTTATCTGTGTGTGTGTGTGTGTGTGTGTGTGTGTGTGTGTGTGTGTGTGTGTGTGTGTGTGTGTGTGTGTGTGTGTGTGTGTGTGTGTGTGTGTGTGTGTGTGTGTGTGTGTGTGTGTGTGTTTGTGTGTGTTGTATGACAGCACAAGGGTAAGCTGTGTGCAGGCTCTAATAAGGGAGCAGTGAGACTCACCTCTGAGGCAGCCCGGAGGAGGTCAGCCATGGGTAACTTCCTCCTCTTCACTGCCAAAATCTTCTCATTTCTAGGGAGGCAAAACTTTCTTATAAAAAATGGGTCATTTGCTAACAAGTTTTATATTCGCATTGACGTTTTATTTCTTTTCCGAGGTGCTTGCTCCTCTTCTTTGAGGATTAATTTTCTGGTCTGAGGATAACTCTCCTTGCTCCAAAAAAAGACCCTTTTTTAAATCCCATTCACAGCTTTGTCCCAGAAGCTTGGTTTTCCGTTCAGGAAGTAAAACCTGCGTTCCTGTACCCTGTTCCTCCCTTCATTTACCCACAAACTTTTAAATCTCTCTGACAAAACACACAGTAGATTAGAGGCTTTCCTCTTTGTTACTGACAGGAGGTCCTGATGAGCTGTAGTGAGCTCGATGTGCTGCCTGCCACTGCAGAGGGATTAAGGTTACATATTAAAGACTTCGGTCTTGTTTGACAGACTTCCCGCATCTAACAAACATGAAATATTAGTTGTGGTTGAAAACATTAGAGTGATTTGAAAAAGGATACTGCTGTAGCTGTTGGTTGGTGAGTATAAATCATACATCCACAGAAAGACTCATACACACATACATGCAAGCAGTATGAATGCACATGCTCGTACACGCACATGCACAAACACACACACACACACACACACACACAGTACATGCACATATTTGTGTGTGGCACATTCACACACAAATGCATTCATTTGCCAAAGGATGTTATTTTGGAAAAAAAAAAAAAAAAAAATTAAAACAATAATTGGTTCATAGCCAATATTCAAAGATTCAATATTGAATAATTAAATATCGTTTTTGTATTTTCTCCAAGGGTCACGTTCCATTTTTATTTTATTTTAAATTTCTTGCAAGTTTCTGCCTGCCATAAGAATACATATAGAAAGCCATTGCTGAAACTTTAACAATGCTGTATTTTCTTCTGTTTGTTGCAGATCATGGTAAGGTCAAGAACACATACTATTGAATGGATGTAATTACTGAGTTCACCACCTGGGGAGGAGATAATGGATATAATTAAAAAATGGATACTCATCTTCATAAGTTAGCATATTCTTATTCAATGTCATTACTGAACAAAAATTAAATATTTTCTTTTACTAAATAGAACAAAAACTCAAATGACTATCTGGAGATAAAAGTTTGTACTCTCTGCATGCTTAATTGGACCTAAACGAATACAACAGCATGGCAAAAATAATAATAATAATAATAATAACAATTCCAACTTAAACAACAAAGAGTGTATCAATTATCACAGAGTTTGATTAAGAAAAACAAATTCAAACTAATTTACAATGTGCCACAAATGCAAATTTGTTACACAAAAGATACCATTAAATTGTACAGCTTAAATGGAAAATTGATATAAATATTCCAAATTGGTTTTAATAAAAACAGTTTTGAATATATTGCTTTCAAACAGATCTGTTTTTGCCCTTCACTCTTCAATGTGGCATCACAACACTTCCGACAAATAAGACTGTCTCAGTGGTGTGTGGATGGCCAATAAAATCCACCTACATCAGAAAACCTCTTGCACACCCATCAGGCTGTAGGAAATCAGGACCAGAAACATTTCAAAGAGGCTACCTGTGTGACAGATTCTGTGTCTGGAGATGTGACTTACATGTGAAATACAATAATGACATACATTTACAGTGAAAAGAAAAAGTTGACATGAACAAACTATACAGTGTTGGGCTTAAATGGCCAGAAGTGTAGCCATGCTGCTTTCCAAATTGCCTGGTCTGAGCTTGTGGGTCATCCCAGTTGTCACGGCAGCTGTGGCTGCTCAAGAAGACCCTTGCTAAGCCCCTCAGGACGGTGGCAGTCTGTACTGTCCCATTTACCGTTTGCCTGCACCCGAGCTGTAAAGCCATCACATTTTAATGCAGCCGGAAAGTGAAGGTCTCTTTATCCATCCAAGGCCCCAACATTCACTCGCACTCAGGTACTTACCACCCCCCCCGAGTGTAACAACAACAAGAACAGGACATCACAGAGTCCCAGTCAGATACCTCACCCCCACCCTGGTCCCCAGGTGAACAACTGCTACCATTTATGCTGAAATGTCTCCTCCCTGCATTCTACAAGCAATTAGAGAGGCATCGTGGGTCAGAAAGTGGTGCAGCACTTTGAAGAGCCAGAGGCCAATCATGGGCTGATTCCCCTTTGGAGGGAAGGCGTTGGCTAAATGAATTAATGATGAAATGACTAGGCTGCATTCAACTGCGTTCACTGGAGAATGGGTTTGTTGTTGAGGGCTGAACCATTAAAAATGTCAGGGCAGAGAGTCCAGGGCACATATGCCTCCACGGAGAAAGGACCCCCCTGTTCATAGAAGTCCAACAGTTTAAATAGAACCAGCGAGTATTAATACGGGATATGGGAAAAAAAAACATAATAGTAATGTACTGAATGATGAAATCATGTGGTAGGTGACAATCAAGACATAGCAACAAAAATGTGTGTTTTTCTCCTCTCTTTGTGTGTCTAAAATCTATTTCAGGTGCAAGCACAAAAAGACACAAAAAAAACAAAGAACACCCTGCAAGCTAATCAACTAATGGGCTACACTGAGGGATGTGCCTTAAACAGAAGTTAAAGATGTTAAAATTTGATATTAGAGGAGTCTCATTTATCATGGTTGTAAATATAAGCACAACATAGTAATTTAGGTGATTTACCTTTTGTAATATGCTGACTGCTTGAGGTGTTCATTTCTGCTGCTGTGATTAAAATGAACATATTATCTTTGGCAAGTGGCCTTAGTGTAAGCTTAATTGTGGTAGTATTTCCTTAGAAACTGCACCTAACATGGTTATGTTAAAACCAAAAGCCATAAATGACATTGGAACAGGGATGGTCTGAACATGTAATAGAATGCTTTTGGAAAAATGGAAATGCACCCATCATCACAGAGCATGACTATTTCAGCACACACTTTCAGAACTGGGCCACCACTTAAGGTTGGTTAAGCACAGGCCCACTGAAATGGCTCTGAAATGTAAAGCGTGATTAGCCAAGAGGGAGCCCATTAATTTAATGGGCAGGAGGTGTTGAACGAATTTGAAATATTTAGGAGTGGCCTACATACACTTACATACAAAAGTATATTTTGCAAGAAGTAATATTAAGTTATATTTTCTATAAATCCTGTCAGGGCCTGTTTAAAAACACCTGAAATGATATGAATTCTCACTCTGTTTGGCAGCCTGTCTTGCTGGTTTGGATATTGCAGCATTATCCATTGCAGTGGTGACAGCAGTAGTGTCAATTTGAAGGTTAGAAATTAGCTGTATTATTATCACAGACATATTATCACCCGGCCAGAAAATGGAAAATGGCAGGAACTTCAGCAAAGACACTGTGACTTAGGTCAAAGGAAAAGGGAATCTTCCCACTGGTCCTCAGACAGTTCCTAATCACTGCTCAGTGGTCCCCTCTCTATGTTTTTCTCTTCCTCCCTTCCCTGTCTCCTTTTTTCACTTTCATCTCTCTCAATTCCTCTTTTATTCTCAATTTCAGTCTGCCATTCTCTTTCCCTCTCTTCCCTCCTTCTCCTATCTATCCCTCTCTTTCTGTCCCCTTCCTACTTCCTCTGTGCATCACTATCTGCCTCTGTCCCTATTCCTTTTCCTCACTCCCCATTCCTCTCTCTTTTTTTTTTCTCTCTTTTTCATCTCTCCTTCTTTGTCCTCATTTCCCCTCTCTTTCCATCTTTCCACAGCCTTATATCTCATCCCTCTGCTCATCCCTCTGCTTCTCTCACTCTGTTGCTCTCTCACCCCTTTTTTTTGACTGTTCCCATCCCTCTACTCTTCCTCTCTATGTTTAGGAGGCTCCAATGTCCTGACTGTCCAGTGAGAGAGTCTCGAAGCGCCCTCATAATCCTGAGGAAACTCAATTACCCCCGGCAAAGCAGCCCCGCGCCTCGTTCACTGGAGATTGATGCTGGCCGGCTTGGACCAGGGACCAGCTGTCTCCGCTCTCTAATGGCCTCACTGAGACCCGGCGCTCAGGATCCAGTTAAGGGACTTGCGTCAATTTCCGTGGCGCCCTCCGCAATATCAAATCAGGGATATAAATATCGCAAAAATTTGGTTTGGTTTAAATGGATTGCAAATTAGAGGAATGAAAACTGATTAAAGGCTAACTGGCATGGACGGCCACTAATAAGAACACTTACGGATGCAACTTCTGCCGTACACACAAAAAATACATTAACATCTATATTACGAAAAAAAATATCTGCTTGACTGGGTTGAATTGTAAATTACGGGCTGAAACATCTATTGGATGACATCATAAGCGGGCATCTGGAGGCTGACTCACTGCGGACACTCCCCTGTTTCTCAGTGCTGTGCATCCTGGTTACTGATTCACTCATGATTACATGCCTCTGTTATTTTTTATGGTTTTAGATTATTTCTCTCTCCAAAGCATTTGTTTGTTTAATGCATGTTTGTTGGATTACTTTAAGCCATATTGCCCTTTCAGTGGCTTTAGGTGGTCTACCAGGTAAATGATGAGCCGGGAAGGACTGAGTAGCAATTTCTTGTCATTATGTCATTCTTTGTCATTCTTATGGTCTTGACAAAAGCTACCGTCATCTGTGATCCCAAAGGGTCAATTCTCCCCACCTGTCCTTGGACTAGTTATTTGATTATTTTATAAATAATAAGCCCTTGCAACAGATAATTGCAGATTTATTTGTCCCTCAGTATGTCTAATGGAAAGATTAAATCAACACAATACTTCAGGATTAACAGTGAACAGCTAACAGGATGAACCTGAGAAGTAAGCAGACACCACACTCAGTGTAAATGTGCTATTTGTGCCAGACATGGAACCCTCATGCTGCATTCATGTGTGGTGAGCTTTAGAGCTTAAATTGGCTGGAGGTGAGTTTCCCCCTTCACTGAAAACTATTATATAAATGTAAATGAAAATGTAAATGAAATTATTATTATTATTATTATTATTATTATTATTATTATTATTATTATTATTATTATTATTATTATTATTAACTCAGATTCTGATGGTATAGAAAAGTAGTGTCAGTATGTCTACAAATCATTACTTTGTTTTTTTATTATTATTATTATTATTATTATTATTTTGCCATACCTGTTCTCTACATGCGATTGATTTTGAATTATTACATGCAATAAAGGCTTCTGTAGAGTATTGCCACTGGTTGATTGATGAATTTTCTCCCCTTATACTGTGGCATGCAATATAATTGTTTCACGGGCATATTGCTTTCTGTTTCACACAAAACCTGGTTTGCAAAATGAGACTGACTCCACAATGCACCAGTTCCTTTCTTGATTTAATAAATATCTTAATAAAAGGAAGAACGTTATCCTTAAGCCTCATTTTACACCTCAGTCACCTGAAATATTTGCATCCCTCTGGATTACTGACAATGTCAAAAGTAACATTCACTTTCACTAATATTAAAAAAAACATCATTTTACTTCATTCAGTTGTAATTTTTGTCAGTATCATGTTTCATTTAAATAACTCACACATTAGGATTTTCACATTTTAGAATCTAAAGATTTAAGATGTTTGAAATAGCAGTGTGTTTGACCCAGGTCAGTTTTGAGTAAATTGCTTATTTACAGCTAAGGATGCTCCACTTGTGGGATGGTGTGTTTCTTCTCTTTTTTTTCCTTCTGTGGCACAGTTTTAATGCCATATTAAGATCAAAGATTTCAAAGGATTTTTTTAACATTTTTTTTACATGCTTACTGGTATAAACTGCCAGACATTTGGGGCAACCCTTTTTCCATTGCTAAGTATCTGCAACAATCCTTACAGATGAGGAAAGCATACCAGCAGGTGTGCCCGGTGGAGCTGTCATCCAGGTGTGAAAGTTTGTACATCTGGAGAAGCCTGGCCATTGTGCTAATTCATAAGCGAGCCCATCCTAGGATGCTGCAAATGTTTCCCAAGGATTCACCTCATTTAAAGTCAACGCGGTCTTTTGAGGTGGAAAAACGGATGGTTATCCACCTGACAAGCAGATGACAGAGGAAATCTCCCCACAGAAAAACAAACTTCTCTCTGGAGCCAGAGGGGAAAATCAGATTTTTCACACCTGCCTTGGCATGGCACCTCATAGGGGGGTGTAGAATGTGACAGGCCCCTCCTGTAATGCTGGTGGCTTTTGCCTTTGGGCAATACATCTGACAGGGCTTCTTGACTGAAACCTCATTCCGTTGTGGTGGCTGTTGACTGAATGTAGAGCGTGTCTGTCTGACTATCCTCATGTCTTATGGCAAAATGCATTGATATAAAACCCTGACCTCAGAAAGTAGAGAACTGTCATTTGTTCATACACCCATGCACCTAACCAACTTATGTCACCAATTAGCTCCCCCACCTGTCTGAAAAGCCGTGCTAATTAGAATCAACTGGTTTAGTGCATAGATTCTATGAATACTTGGTAGCACTTTCTGAAGCCAGGGTTTTACACATCTTGCAAAAGTACAAATACAGCAGGTAGCTACAACTCCACTCCTGAATAACAGGTATTTGTTTGTTGGTCTTACTGTGTTTTGGCACTAAAGTACATAATACAAGTCATTGTTAGGCTAAAGGATCCATATACCTTGCTTTCAAAGCCTAAATTGGATGTTGGTTGAATTGATTAGTTTAACCACCCAGAGATTCAACCAGTAGATAAACGGTATGAAGCAAAAACAACACAGAGACTCTCACAGTCACAGTTGTATCAGTTTATACTTTCTATTTTTTGAATGAGGCTTTCTGGTTTGCCAGTGTCCATGGAACTAGTATTCTTTAGTCTAAGTCTACCCACCTCTTTGTGTGTGAGGCTTTGGTGGCTTTTTTTATGAATGCACCCTCACTTTGTCATAGTCTAAGAAACCAGACAAAGAATCCCTGCTGAAAAGGTGTCGATATCAGTCAAAGTCGGTAGTGGTTGACATCCCTCCGCTGATTGTTTGGTAAATGGTTCTCCCACATATGATAAATTGATAATGCCAAGGTGATACATGAGCCGGCTGATGCATTAGGTGTCAGAAGATCTTTGAGTCTAGCCTCAGTGGGCCAGACCAGAGGCCGGGTCTGTCGCTCATTCCCGCATGGTCGATACACTGAGGCTACAGTGTCCAGAGCCATCGGTCACTGAAGTGATAGAGGATAGGCCCGAAGAGGCCAACTAGGGGCTGCATCTAGAGGAGGGCCTTTTTCATCTCAGCAGCTATTCTCTGAGGGTTCCTGATGTCTCACAAACTTTTGTATCCACCCCCTCAAACAGACACACACACACACACACACACAAGTTCATATGGGCTTCTAAGCAGTGTGAATACAGTTAATCAATTTCCAATGGAGAAATAGGCTAATTCAGTAAGACATAGACTGTATAACTCTCAAAGGTCAAAAAATTACTGTAAAACAACATTTGCTTAGTACACCCAGATGGGAATGGCATGGTTTTACTGAACAGAACATACGTTTACATAACTTTGAGAGTAGAAAAAGGGTTCATTCTCAGTCTCATTTTCCGCAATCACCCTCCAGGTCCAAACTCATCAATGCATCTACTGTTAGGCAATGACTTCTGCTGTTATTATGGTGTGTGGGTGATACTATTCAATCTCCTCACTATGTACAGGAAAGTAACCTCCTACAACACCAATTAGGCCAGTGATTGCAAGAGTGGTGCTGATGCTGTTATTTAAAAAGTGAATGATGCAGGTTAATCTCTCTTTGCAGAACAGAAGATTAGAGTTAATTTAGACTTCTCTTAGTGACTCTGGATGTCCTTATTCATAAGTACATTGTCATTTTTTATGTGTTCAGTTTATCATCTTCAAAAAAATGAAATAAGTTTTATCAGTTGCAGTACTAGGAAACACTGACACTATACCAATTCCGTTTCTACCCATGTATTACAACCTCAAAAATGAAATAATTACAAGGAGACACAAGGTTTATGCATTGCATCAGATGCCAGTGGTGAGTCAGTGACTGCAGGGAAGCACTGGTGGGGTTGGAGGTGCTGATTCAAACCAAATGAACCCCTGACCTGTACCACTGGATAAGACCTGCTATAATGAGTCACAATTACAGGAATCCAGTAATGCACACTGTAAAATCAGTTACCAGATGCACTACAGATAGAGGAGGCAAGTCTGGGGCTTTTTCCCCCTCTGCCCTGTTTCTGTGAATTTTAATAGCCAAGTGAGAGATACCAATGAAAACAGAGGGTGCATCAGTTGCAGAAATTGCAGTAGTAGTAGTAGTATCGGTATTATCTAGTACTGGTATTAACATCATTAGTATTATACAGTGTTGCTGATGATTGAGTATGACATCATTGTTTGATGTTGATTGTATTTATTACTTATATGCTTTGGCAATATTTGCATATATATCTTGAATTTGAAATTAAATGTATCTGTTTGTGGGTGGGCATGTAAATCAAATGGATTTGTAATTAATGGTTTTGTAGTCAATTCATGATTCCTCATTCAGATATGTGCTATGGAAATAAAATGTATTTATATTGCAGAGGCAGCAGTGTGTTTTGTTCTAGTTCTTTTACAGTTCAACAGATTTTCCAGTGCAACCTGGTTATATAATATACAATTTACATTACGATGTAGGCTTTAGTAATTTATTCAGCTTAAACAGAGGAGTAAAAAATATTAGTAATATTACAGAACAATCTGTAAATTTGACATGTTCTCAAAATTTACTGCAAAAAGGCTTTGTGCCACTTTGCTCATTCACAAAATTAGATATGACCCAAACAAGTGAACAATGTTAGGAAATGAACCATGATTTGACCTTCATGTACTGACAATGTTGGAGATTTACTTTTTGGGTACATCTGGAGTTGAAAGAAAATCTCAAGATACTGAGCAGGATTTTTATCTTCAAGACGAGACTTGTCAGGGCTTAATTACAGTGGAGTGATCCCGCTGCTAATATGGATATTGGTAATGCTCCTTTAATGATGGGCCTGGGTTTTTTCTTTCTTTTTTTAAAGGGGAGGGATCATTTTGGCATATGGGCTCAACTCTAAAATCAAAGCATTTTGATCTCAGTTCCTAAAGATCAGAGAGAAGGTTTCAGTGCAAAAGTCTCTCCGCTATCTTTTTTTTTATTTTGCCATTCCAGATTCTCAATTTGTTTTCATCAGGTTGCTGGTCTGAGTGCTGACAGGGCCTCCATAATGACAGAGATGAGGGGCACTGTGGGGAGAAGGGGGGGTGGGCATTTGCCCACAGTTTCATTGTTCAGAGACTGCTCAAAAATAATGAGGGGTACGGCAGATTAATAATTTACGGCTGAATATATTTATGCTGTGATGAAAAAAGTGTCAGCAGGCGTTGGCATGCAGAGAGAAGGCCCTTCTCTTTCAAGCCAACCGCACTGACACTCCCTTTTTATTAGCTCTGTTACAGGCAAAAAACTGGAGAAACCAGCCAGAAGTGCAAGACCCTCAGCCTCATCTATATGTAGTTTTTTATTTGGCGTCTTATGTATAAACCTCCCTGTAGATTCATGTACCCTGTTTTTCATGCACATGAAGGAATGAAAACATTCACTGGGATTTTCACTGATGAACAAAAGCAAAGAAAATAGGGCCCTAATGTGATTAATATAATTGTTTCTCTTGCATGACAATTCATTGCAAAAATTATGTCTTAGGTGAGTACTGGCTACTATGGCTCTGCACCCACACTTGTATGAACTTCTGTATTAAGGATACTCCCTTAATTTGTGCATTTTACAATTATTGTGGCCAATTTGTTTATGCCACCTAATGAGCTTGGAAAATTAGAATTTTGGAGCTTATGTGTTTGCATATTTAAAGATATTCTGTGATTGTTGATATCATACAATAGGGTATTGGGACTGACACTCATTGCCACTGAATCAAAGTGAGCAAAGGAATTAAAATGTCACAGCTTTAGTGCCTTGCATTTAATTCTTTTCTGGGAAACAAACCCCTAATCAGACGACACCGGTGTGATGGAGGTGGATCTGATGTGAGTGCTAATGAATTGGGTTTTACTGTAGATTTTTATCCTTTCTGGGCTCTCCCTCACTCATCTGAGAGAACAGCTGGATCAGATCAGTCATGCAGCATAGAGGAGCCTAAGAGACAGGGAGCAAGCCAGGATCAGAGCCCTCTTCCTTCCCCTCCTCTTTCCTCTCTGCTGCTTTCCCTCTCTCCAGTACCTGGTCTGGGTGGGACGATGACAGGAGACACTGGGGATATACCCCCTCTCACATACACCCACCCCCCGGGGAAACACCAGATGTGTTCAATTCATCAGTCAGACAACAGGGAGATGGGAGGGGGGAGGAACCAGGGCTAAAACCCCCCTCACACCACCCAACCACCCCCGACCCTCCAAATCCTCATCCCCCCAACTACCACCACACTCTGCTCTGAGGCCGGGAGGGTTGGGAGAGAGGGTAGGAGAGGACACAGTAGGATCATTTCTGATTTGCCGTGGGTAAAGATCATCAGAGATCAGAGGGAATAAAACCTGAGAAAACAAGAACACCTGTAGTACCCGATTTATCAGTCACGTCAGAAGGGAAGAGCACTGAGAATGTGACAGTTTCATAGTAAGGGGGGTGTTAATGCTCGCTGAGTGAGTGGTGTGTGTGTGTGTGTGTGTGTGTGTGTGTGTGTGTGTGTGTGTGTGTGTGTGTGTGTGTGTGTGTGTGTGTGTGTGTGTGTGTGTGTGCGTGTGTGTGTGAGTGTGTGTGAGTGTTTGCATGTATGTTTGTATGTTTTTGTGAGTATGTATACACATATATGTGAATGAGTATGTGTGTCATCGTTTGTATGTGTGTGTGCGTTTGTGAGTATATATACACTAATATGTGAATGTGTGTGTGTGTGTGTGTGTGTGTGTGTGTGTGTGCCTTTGTGTGTGTGTGTGTTTGTGTGTGTGTATGTGTGGTATGGGAGATAAACAGTGTATGCTTGCCCACATTTTTTATCTTTTACCTGCATGATTAATTCTCTTACCCTTAAACTAAAAAGAGATTTCTCAGAACCCGATGAAAACTGCTTTACTTCAAAACATTTTTTTTTACCCAATGATCATATCACAATAAACAAAGACACAGGGAGCTGACTCACAGCCAGGTGTGGAGTTTTTGCTATACAGATAATGGACTGTAATGTAGTTATTAAAAAAGTACAAGAAAAGTTTCTTCTGTTGTATTATTTTCACATTACAGATGCCCCCATCAAGATATCTATGATGATAAGGCTGAACATTGACACAATACAGAATTACCCAGCTAATAAACAACAGTTACTCCATGTTTTTGAAAAAAAAAAAAAAAAAAAAACCTCTTGAATTTTTCTATTTTTTTACACCTGAATTAAAGCATTAGCCCCATCCACTGCAAAAAGTAGATGAAAACTGAAAAGGATGCAGTCACCTGTGTCATCAACTGCTTCATGTGGTTATGAGAAATGGTTGAAATGAGGTTTTGTCAACCCCATCAGGGTGGAGATACATTTTATCATTGACTTGTCTGAACCAATTAAATATGGTTTTTTCTCCAGAGCCAATGAGATCATTGGTCCAAAGCACCCTGTCACTGATTCTATGTAGTAGCTTCTCTCTTTTTTGGTTCATGATAATGGGCATACATATTTGAAATTACTCTTGGGAGTTACTAACTATTGAATTAAATATCTTGACAATGATATATGTGAAACAGACATCATTAGTAATGTTGGGTTATTACTAGCTTTTATATATCCTATTTACTTTTTCCACCATGCTATTTGCCAGCCATATGGGCACTGCTCTCAACTGGATGCAGTTTTTCCACTGGCTTTATTTACCTGCTCACTACTTTAATGAGAGAAACAAAGCAATGATATGCCGTCACTGTCACTGTCATCTGGCCACATCTGTTATGCATTAATAAATATTACCAGCACAAACCTTTTATGATAAAACTACTACTAGCAGTATTTATAAATGATCAGATGTTTTCATCCAAACCTGGAAAGAACTTATTTTTATTTTGTTGCACACAAGAAATAAATTGGTATTTATTTATATATAGAGCTGTTATAAGGACAAAGCCGAAGGTCCTTTATTACAATTTCCATGACAGAATTTCAAACGTTGGGCCACAAGAAACTCTTTTCTGGCTCTGTGATTTCTCTATGCTGTATTTTTAACATAATGTGAAGCTTTGAAAGCCCAAATCCAACAGCAATGCAAGTGAATCTCAACTAATATCCAGTTTTTACAAATCTTATTAGAATGAGTTGAAGTTTATCTGGATTTAGTAAAGGGAAAAATGGAGTGGGCTGACTTTGAAGTAAAATCAAAGCGCTTGCAAAAGCTGTTTTATATCTCCTATCGCCATGCCGCCAAGAGACTGCATGCCTACTTTGGTGGGGGCTGGGAAGAGATTCTCTTTCCTAATGAAACATCAACAGAGAATCCATTCCTCTGCTGTCGTTTAGCTTTGGCCCCATGTCGTTAGTGAGATGGGCCTTTCTGGCCACACACTGCCCAGTTGTCACCCCTGGCATGATTTATGATAGTGGTCCATTCGAAGAACCCCAAATTAAATCCGTCCAATCAACTCAAGGAATCTGAGAAGGCAGCCATATGGATGCACTACAAATCCCAGCTAGCAAACATTACCGAAGGAAAGTACCATTTTTCTTTCAAGGAGGACGTATACCTGTAGATCTATGTGTATTTTTCCTGGTAAACTTTTCTTTTGTTCAGTCTATCTGTAACAGGGTTTGTTTTAAACCTTGGATGTGATTAAATTAAGCTGATTTGATTGTTGCTGTCACAGTTGTCGCAGTGTTCTACATACAGGGCTATATTTTTTCAGGATTTTTTCACTTTTTTAAACTTTTGTAACTTGTGTGCCAACTGGCTTTTCCACACTGCAGATGCTACACTGATCAAATATTACCAATGCCATTGGAGGAGCACAAAGTCAATGTATGATCCGTTTACATAACTTGCAGGTCACCTGAAGAGGCCACGAAAGAGCTGTATGACTGACCACTCACCAACCAGTACATTTCATTTCAGTTGAGCTAATGATTTTAAAATATTTACTGCAAAACCATTTAATATTTTCTTTGTAAAGTGGCCTTCCACTCATTATTATTGAACTTGATTGTTAAACACTTGAAGTATGAATAAACCTTACAGAATTCAGACTTCACATATGATATTCCAGGAATTATATTTGAGAAATATTGTTTCAGTGAAATGCATTCATGTAAGGCATATTTTTTATTTACATTTTAAATTTAAAAATTCTTTTCTGTAAAAAATGTGGTAATAAGCCAATATTGTGCAGTGTGAATGGAAGGGTGGCACTCAAACTGGTGTTGCAATGTTGGTTGCTATCATCTCTCTTACACTCACACATACACAAACAAAGAAAACACTGTGATCTTGCAAGCCTCTCTTTCTACCATCATTCATCTAGATCCCCGTTCTTCACATAATTTTCCTGGTATGGTTTATACTCAGGACAGTTTACTGCAGTGTAGTATACACTACAGATTCACTCATAACAAAAATAAAAACATGCTAGATGATCACTTTAAATCTACCTGTAATATTGACCTCATTAGAAATTTAGAAATCACCTGAAATATACTTACAACATATGTCCACCATATGTGTGTGTGTGTGTGTGTGTGTGTGTGTGTCTGTGTGTGTGTGGGTGTGTGTGTGTGTGTGCATATTTAGTGAATATAGTATATATTTCCATTTCACCTTTTCAAATGATGATGCTGTGCTACTAAACTGTAACAAACTTTTTCAGTGTCATTATTTTGAGTCTTGGTCCCTAATTTTACTTCAAAGAAACAGGGAGTAGACATGTAGAAGACATCACTCTGAAAAGACATTACATGAGCCATATAAACATTCTCATGCTTTTTCTGCAGTCCTTACAAAATGTGTTTTGTCTCGGCCTCATTAAGGTGAGTTAATTACAGAGCATGAAACAGATTACACATCGTTCTCGCACACCTGGCAAAACTGTCAAATTCCTTTGCAGTATGTCAACACCGTTCACTCCATGATTTTTGTGTTTTCCTTGGCGAGAAGCCAGGTAGTGAGGGAATACTGCTGGTTTGAATGGAAATGAATGACAGATATCAGTGAGGCTAAGGTTATAGCAATGATGTCTAATCCACACGCATTCATTCTTAATACCTTTCCTTCACCTGCCTAGTTTCCTTTACTCCTTCCACAAGTTCACACATGCATGGCTACACACATATTCAAACACAGCTGGCAATATTATTGCAGGTAGCAACTCCTTGGTAATCAATTTTGTCCCACAGAGAAACACATATTGAGAGATTCATTTCCTATATTCAGCTCCATGTCTGTTTTTCAGGGGGAGATATAGGTTTTATGTATTTTTTTACTTGCAAATACAAAATATTATTCTCCAGTTTTGCTTGTACTTTTACCCAAAACACCTTCAAATGATTAAAAGTTACATAAACCTCCAAACATTGCAGTCAAACACAAATAGATCATTTGCATAATCATTCTTGAATCATCATCATCTTATAAAAATAATCAAGGTTCTTTTATAGCATTGAATAAGCAAGGGGGAGGTTTCCAATAATTTAATGAACATTTTAATGAAGCAATCGCTTGATTGAAGTTCTAATAATTAAATATAGATTAATCTGTAGAAACATGTAGGCAAACTGCATGCAATCTGCTGAGACAATATTGAATCAGTTCTTTTCCAATAACCACTTGCTCATGTTGCATATAAATGAAAAATAAAAGAAATTCATTTATCCAAACAAAATCCTTTTCCTCGACAGGGTTGTCTTTCACTTTCCACGGTTCTAAGCCAAGGCTGGTCTCATGGGACAGTACTTCCTGCACGCGTGAAGCTCAAGCCTTTATTGTCTGAAAATGCACTTCATTTGTTTGATTTTCTGATTTACACATAATGCACATGGGGCATTCTACTTATCAAATGCAGTGTGTTCTCTGGTTTTTGGTATAATGAATGATTGTATTCTAATGCTGTGCAAATGTAGAACAAGGACCATGCGTTACAGATGTTAATATATTTTTTTCATGTAATGAAGGGAACTGGAACAATAAATTCATTTAATTATGGATGTTTACTCAGTGTTTGTACATCATGCCAGCAGATAATTTGAGTGATTGCTCTTCCCTTTGGTACTCTTTCAGAAAATAACCACTAAAACACAGCAAAAGAGGGTTCTTGGTTGTAGTCATAGGCAAACATTTTTTGGTAGAGAACTATTAACAAACCATGTAAAAAAATCTACAGTAACAGTTCTGTATAGTTTGAATCAAAGAACCCCAGGAGAAAATTATTTTTTTAAGAGAGTATTATGCAGTTAATTTGAAACTTTCCTCAAGAACCACAGTGCAGTGTGTGATATTTCAGTTATTAATTTAGTCAAATTTGCAAATAATGTTCAATAATCTCAACAGAAACAGAGTACTTTCATCCAAAGGGCCTCTGCACATGGGGTGAGTAAGGCAGGGCTGGGAACAGCTGAGATCTGCAACTGCACTGTAGCCAGATTGTTTTGACTGGAAACATATTCATACTGGGGTGATTTCATTAACAGGTACAGTATATACCACTGATATGTGGTTGATTTTCTTCTCATAAATTGTCTTATTTATTATTTATTTGGCTGTTTACCTGCAAGAGATTCAGATCATGCAGTCTGACTGTATGGAAAATATGGGTGATGCCATGGTCTAACACCCCCCCAACCCCCACACCCACACACACACACACACACATTTAAGAAAAAAAAATATTTGCAAATAAATACAAGCACATTACCAAAACTCCACTTTAAAGCACGCCACTTTAAAGCCTCCACAAACAACAAAGGGTTATGGAAATTTGAGCGTGGCTTGAAGGGTTACCTCTGCTGGAGGCTGCACTCACAGGGTGCAGCATGGAGCTACAGAGAGGCTTCAGCTAAACTGTGTTTGAGTCCCATAGACCACGGATCACTGAGTCTGGGAAATAAACAATGGGAAGAAGAACCATTCCTATGGCCTTAGCTCTTTTCCCTCTCTCTTCATTTTATTTCATCTCATTTTCCTACTGCCATTCTTCCCATGCTTCTTCTCTTTCTTTATTCTCTTAATTCCCATTTTAATGTATTGTTCCCTCTGTCTGTGGCTGTCCAGCCCTTCCCTGTGTGCTGTGTTCCCTCTGTCTGTGGCTGTCCAGCCCTTCCCCCTGCTGTGTTCCCACTGTCTGTGGCTGTCCAGCCCTTCCCTGCTGTGTTCCCTCTGTCTGTGGCTGTCCAGCCCTTCCCTGCTGCTGTGTTCCCCTCTGTCTGTGGCTGTCCAGCCCTTCCCTGCTGTGTTCCCTCTGTCTGTGGCTGTCCAGCCCTTCCCTGCTGTGTTCCCTCTGTCTGTGGCTGTCCAGCCCTTCCCTGCTGTGTTCCCTCTGTCTGTGGCTGTCCAGCCCTTCCCTGCTGTGTTCCCTCTGTCTGTGGCTGTCCAGCCCTTCCGTGCTGTGTTCCCTCTGTCTGTGGCTGTCCAGCCCTTCCCTGCTGTGTTCCCACTGTCTGTGGCTGTCCAGCCCTTCCGTGCTGTGTTCCCTCTGTCTGTGGCTGTCCAGCCCTTCCCTGCTGTGTTCCCTCTGTCTGTGGCTGTCCAGCCCTTCCCTGCTGTGTTCCCTCTGTCTGTGGCTGTCCAGCCCTTCCGTGCTGTGTTCCCTCTGTCTGTGGCTGTCCAGCCCTTCCCTGCTGTCACTTGATCCTCCTTTCTTTGAAACACGTGTACACCACTTCTGTGCATAGAAAGAGGCTGTGATAGCCCGTTTAGCTGCTGGGTAGTTGTAAGGCACTCAGCTGTGTTTGGACTGTCATCAGAGTATAAAACCTCTGCAAATACTCCTTTCTTTTATGCACTAAGGGAGGCTCCACAATCGTAAAACCCGATCATTATGGTCTGTAGTTTGTTAAAAGTGCACATTGACTCATTTTGATTTTCATCGCTCTGTTCTTGATGGCATACACTAACTAAAGTTCTGGGAATCATCCTGTGTACACTGTCACTGTCTTCCTAGTGAAGCTAGACCAACAGTTAATGATGAAATATAAATCACTTTGGGAAATAACTTGAATTAAAATCAGTGAACTATATTAGAAAAGCTATTTCAGCTTACTTATGTACTCTGATCTGCAAATTGTAGTGATATTAAGCTACTTAATGTATGAAACAGCAAAATGATAAACTGTGATGATTTCCTATATTATTGAACTCTGCAGTTGCTCTGTAATTCATACTGAGGGGCAATAAGACATATTTTATATTTTCTTTGCTTAAGGAAATGTATCATCAGTGCATTAGAAACACATCTGAATTTATATGTAGAGACTATAGTCTACTCTTTACGTATGTGTATGCGTGTTTGTCAAAAGACTGGAGGACTCTGTAAATGAGGGAAGATTGAAATTACCAGAAAAATCTGCGATCATCACAATAATAATAATGAAAGTAATGATAAAGAAAAATAAAGAAAATGTTGGACACCTTATTGAGCAGGTTCTGTAATATTACTTGCTCTATAATCATGCTGATATAGTAAATACTGCACGTATACTCTGACCCTGGTGTTATTGAATGTCACTCTGATTGCCGGTACACCTGCATGTCTGCTTCTTAGGCATGCATGTTTCATTGGGGGGTTCTGCATAAGCAGGAACACATCCATGGTCTGGTCTTCCTCAAGGGCTTAATCTGTGAGGCAGGATCTGCCTTATCAGAACCAATCAATGTCTTGCTTCATACTACATGAGGCATTCACATTGTGTTAGTGTCACACATTGACCACTAGAGAGAGCCTACACAGAGCTGAATCTAAGGAATGAGGTCTACAATCAATGATTAAGAAACAGTAAGGCCAACATGAAGAAGAATTTCTCAAAAAATATAAATGTGGAAATTAAATTAGATGCTGTGAATATCACACAGGTTTTTGAAAGTGACATTTCCTCTCTGAAATGCAGGTGAGATTAATTCCTGGTTCTAAATTCTAGTTGAAGTCGTTTTCTTGATTTCCATATTTAAATAAAGTGTGTGACTTCAATCATCTGTCTGTCCACCTCTCTTCCCCAGAATTCATTGGGGCTGATTTCATTGTTTCTGCCTGCTAGCACTCCACAAGCAAATCTCTGAGAAAAAGTCATATTAAATCAAATTGTATGTAGTAAAACATGGGATCAGCAGACAAAACTATTCATTTATTTTGAGCAAGAAAATTTCTGAAAGAATAAACAAGAATTTCACAATTTTTAAATGTGGCTAACAAAGAAAGGTGTGGGGGAGCAATTTATTCTGGGTTTGGTATGAGGGTTAGATAAGTTGAGAACAAACAAAGAGCTATTCAGTGTAAATTACTAGCAAGGTACAGGTTGGGAAAGTCATTAGAAAAGTAAGGTTTTAAGCAGCACAGCTACCTTTAAATTATGGCAGTACAGTAAGCATCATTAATTGTAATACCAGATGTCAGATGTAATGAAGTGCATTCCCTGTTTGTATGTTTCACCGGGTAGACCATTCAAATGTCTGCCATAATTTTTATTTGTGGACGTGCCTTGCCCTGGGGTCATGTGATCTGTGAGATGTGCTTTGCCTTAGGGTTATGTGACCCCCCTAGCCCTGGGGGAAGGAGTGTTCCATTACACTTTTTGACTGCCTTTAATTTGATGTGAATGGGAAAGATCGTGGACATGAGCTTGTCTGAGCAGGCTGAGAGCTAGCTGTGCCTTGCAGGTTACTGGATCTTCTGGTCTGTATTGTAGGTTTGCAGCTAACAAGAGGAGATTAAAGCTATGAGTGACAAGGGACATTTAGTGTTAGCGTAAATGGCCTTGTGCTTTTGTTGGTTTTCTGGAATTTGCCTTTCAGTGTCATATTTTATCGATTGTCTCAGTAAAACACATTGTGAGCTGTGTTTGTTCAGCTCCCCTGAACTAACAGAGAATGACCTCTTCTTTACTCTCTACCTCCCACTCCATTCGTGGCTTGATGGGTGTGGTATCTATATTGCACCTGAAGGAAGGCCCACTCTCAGCAGACCTTTCTCCAAAGTACTGTGTCTCTCTCATGGTCTGCTAATAACCCAAAAGTCAGTTAATGCTATTTTGACAATTCATGATCTTGTGTAGGTGGTGTTCCAATTGGAGCTACTTATTTTAGTCAAATCTAGCTCTTGTCTTACAACATAATGGGTGAATATTGATGGATCCAGTCTGATTGCAATAAAACTCATCTCACAAACTGTAATTTCCTTTTCCAGATACTCAAGCAAGAGAGAATGAGTGTGTCTGGGGTCAAGGCCAACCATAAAGTCACCATCCATGAGAAACAAGGAGGAAGTGGAGGAGTGAGTTAAATAGGGAGGTGAAAAGGGAGGTAGAGAACAGTTTATGTGGGTTAGTAGCTGTAGCTTGGATTTTTGCCCAGAATTACACATCATATATTATACATTTATGTATCTGTACAAACGTATAATAAAGTGATGTTTCTGTGCCTATAAGAAGAGTGGGGCATTTTATGAAAAATTACCATTTTTTTTTTTGAATTGTAATATTCCTGATTGTGTTGTTAGAATGATATTAAACAAATTGGGCTTTTCCAGCAGGGGTACAGAAAGCATTCTTCTCCTATAAGTACAGCCTGGGACCCAATCAAATGCACACAGTCTTTATAAAGAGCATATGCAATTAAATAAATACAGATTATATATTACAATATATATTTCTTTGGGTATTTTCTATTTAATTAGAAAGAGTCAAGTTTGTCCTTGAAATATATTATTTCCATCATAAAATGAGATATTCCCAAAGAGATATATTAAGTAACATTTTTGTGTAAGAATATTGTTGCAAGATCATACTAAATTGCTCCCTATCATTTAAAAAGGCCCATTGACATATTGATTCACCCCCTGGCTGTATTTTTGGTGCTTAAATTTTGTATGGCCTGTACAATAGCTGGCTCATTGCCAAGTTTAACTGCCAAGCCAACGGAGTGTGGGGCGAGAGTATTTTGTGAAATTTGAATGTGCAAAGCTGTCAACTTGCGTGATCAACAATAGCAGACAAGTAAATTGTAACTCCTATATCTCCAGTAGTGAAGCTGAAAAGAAGGAGAATTCTTACACATACATATAGTTACAAATCTCAGAGCAGAACAAGGGAGAATCTAGGATTGTTTTTTTTTTTTTTTAAGATGGAGAGCATTATGGGATGGAGGGTATTGCTTTAGGTAAGAGCAGCTACATCCCGATGTATTCGGTCAGCAAGCTACTGAAAACTGATAATGAGCAGCTGACCACTTCAGTCAGAACGTTCACATAGAATGGGGGACGCACTTGATACTAGAAAGGGACAAACAATTCTGCGACTTGAGTAAATATTTTGATGTAATTCCTCTCCTGAGCTGAAGAATGCATAAAATACTCATTATAGCTTTATAGAGATAACATTTTAGATCCTTCACTTCTTTTTATACCTTCAGATTCTTTTCACTATTTGGAATACCGAGTTGTGTTCATAAGTTTCTCTCATTGAGAGCTGCAACACATAGTGTCCTCCTAAATGTGATGTGAAATCAACCCCTGCCTCTTATCACATTGCAGACAATGATCTTACATAGTCATGGATTCTGAGAGAGACACTTCATGTCGAGAGCTTGAGCTAGTGAACTGACGCCAGGTGATCAGCAGGGTTTGGGTGGTGGGCAATGAGACATAGGCATGGCCACAGACTTGATCTATTCCCTCTGCTGTGGTTCTTTGGCCAATTCTATATCAGCAGGCAGGGCCTATCACCCACAATCAGCACTCACACAAAATATTTTTCTCTCCCTGCTGATCTGTAAACACTAACTGAAAGAGTGCAGAAAACAAATCAATTGAAAATATAAATGAATATTTGTAAACCACATTACAGAGAGGAAAACTAGGGTTCACTTCATTTACTGCAGCTCTGCTGAAGAGACTGTGTGTAGTGCCCTTCCAATAACCACTCCAAACCTCATGCTCGTGAATAGGTGCCAAGGGAGTTAATTAATGATGAGTCAATTCCGTGTCCTGGCAGGGGCATCTGGGTCATACAATTTTAAAAGCCACCAAATGCTGTCAATCACTTATTAGAGATTCAACAAGGTCAACAAGAGGGTAACATAATCCAATGATTAATGCTGTTTTCCGATCGGATTTTGAGTAGCTTCCTTGGAAAATCCCAGGTACCGTTACTGTGTGGAGTGCCATTTTATTTCAGTGCAGTAAAGCCCTGGGTGATGAGGCTGTAAACAATGCCATGGGATCAGCAAACATTTATCCTTAATTTTAACTTAAAAATAAAGTGATGGTTTTACGTTCTTAAATTAGGCAGCATCATTTTGATTAAATTGAAACTACAGATGCATTTAAATAATGGTTGAATTTTGGTTAGATTTATTCAGAAAATGTACTTTATTATTAAATGTCAGTATTCTGTGGCTGGTGCTCTGTAACCTTCCTGCAAATTCTCCTCTGCGCTCAGCACGCATTGATTAAAGAATGGAACAAACTCTGCCCTGTTGAATTGAATGTAATATGTTATTTCAGATCAATAAAGCGAATGCATTTGTGTTTTATATGTTCAGAGGACAGAGTCTGTCAGTTGAGCAGACTAAACAGAGGGAATGACTGTAATCGAGATTTTAAAAAAAAATAATTCAGCAAAGAATAATGGCATTTATTTAAATCAGTGTCAAATAGGGATTTGTTTGGAGCAAAAACTGTTTCAGTGTTTAATGTGAACAGTTTATGTATGCATAGTTTTATCCTTTTTTGCAGATACAATCATGCCTTGAGAAAAATATGAAGACAATATGTGTTAAATTGGATGGTTACTAACCAATTACTCTTCAAAATCTATTTTTACTGACTTTAAAGGAATTCAGAAGTATTTATTTTACACATAGACATAGAGAGCAGTCTTGAAGAGCATTTAACCATGCTGTAATACTGATTTCTGGTTTTATAATGTGCCTAAATTTGTTATGAATGGTGAGGGCAATGGAGCAACCTGGGTCTTTGCATCTCTAAATCATTGTGTTTTCTCAGGACGTCGTGAGTTGCGCGTTTTGCCAAACCTGCCTGTTGGATCCCCTGTTTGCTCTGGGGGTGAACACTTGTAATACCGCGCTGACTGCATGGACTGTAAAAGCACGGCTTCCCCCCAGCAGCTATAACATAAGGTCGAGTGCGTCACTGCGTCTGTTGAATGGGCACAGAGAGTGTCTGTTTCCACAGGAGGATATGCTAGCCCGAACGCTGAGTGCATTGTCTGCACAGGGTCTCCCATAGCTCTGGGCGTGTGTGTTTTAGACTCGCTCTGCCCATGCTCACAGCCCCCTCGGGCGCTGCCATATTCAGTTTCGTGGCCTCTTCTTGTCTAAGGATTAAACAATTCTGTGATCATTGAGGATACATCTTGTGTTTTTTCTTTACTCCCACCTCATTGCTACATTCCTTTGTTATTGTATTTTTCAGTATAAAAAATCAAGGCAGTCCCTTACAATTTCATACTGTATATCCTCCCACCCCCTCTCTCTCCTGCACATGCTGCCTCTCTTTTTTCTGTCTCTGTGCGGATGAGCTTGAGCACTGTCTTTTTTCAGGGAGGGAAGAGGGATTACGCTAAAACCCAAACTCGGAGAAGCCAGCCTTATCTTGCCCGTAGCAGCTAAGCGCACCAGAGAAAACTGCTTCTGAGAGAGCGAACGCTAGAGTGAGCCTGAGAGAGGAAACAGAGAGACATCAGAAGTGAAACCAGAATACACCACTGAAAAATACATTTATCGACTGATTTAGCTGTTTTTTCACCTTATGTTTGAGAACACTGCCTGTACATTTTTAGGGCACCGACATGTTTGTCTAGGGTATTCCAGTTGGATTTGAAATTGAGATAATAGCATTGGGTGGGAGGAGGGGAGTTTGACTAAAGGTATTTTTGGCACAGTTCAACTTGGAGTGGAAGTATATGGACTGAAAATGGTATTTCCAGAAACCTCGAGAGTGGTGTTATGATTATGTTTGGGAACATGAATTTTCTCTCAATTTCTCTGACATTACAGCTTTAAAAAGGGATCCCACAGTAAATGCCATTTGCCACATTATTTGTAAGAGTTGAAAGACTGATCCACCAGGTGAATGAGTCAACCCCCAACCTCTCCTTGAGACACTCCCCCATTGTGTTTAACCCTCCCTCAGTGACTACCAACGGCATACCTTCAATTACCATGCATTATACTCAATTACCATGGCCATAATTAAAGCTCCATCTCTCTCCTATTTCCTGAATGAAATAGTCTCTTTCTGTCATCAGGACAATAGGGCAAGCTGCAGCAGGAACAAGACTCCACTGTGCCAGGCTGCCGGCCGATTCACCTGGCCTAATTACCTTAGCCCACTGGGGGATGGACTCTTGGGAAAGATCCAGGCTTCAGAGGCCTGTTTGAACTTAACTCAAATTTCTTTGCTGTGACATATGTCTTGGTTGTAAGCAAGTCTTTGGGGGAAAAAATAGTTGTCTTGAAATATAAAAATAATATTATTAGTGTCAGACAAAATTTCAAAATGCTCCTCTCAGATTGAAACATTGAGATTGTAAAAGGTTGATGGTTTTACCCATTCATTGAAATAACATTTTGTTTTGAAACTTAAAAAGTGACATTTCTCTGAAAACAGGGCCAGAAATGGCTCTGAATAGCTAAATGTGTATATTTGTGTTTGTTGTCTAGCCTCATCAACTTCAATGTCATTAAAAGCCTCACAGTGAACTCCCAAAAAGATTAGCCATGAATCGCAAGGCCCCAGAACTTCCAAAAATAAGCCCTTTGAGCTAAACATCATAAAGATAGCAACCAAGGACTTGGTCCATAAAACTAACCAGAACTTTGGGGGGCAAGCTCAAAACATTGATATTTAAGCCTTGCTTTCTGCCCAATGTAGGAATGAAACCACAACAGACATCTTAGGATTTTCACAGTCCTTTCTCAAACAATGTTAACAGCTCTCCATATGAATGAATGACTTTGAAAAAATGTGTTGCTTATTTATGTGGGAGCATTCCATTTTGTTTACAACTGCAAACACAATTAAAATGTGTTTAATCGCATTTGCATTCCTCTGTGTCTTTTCAAAATGTCCCCCTTTTATACTGGAATCCATGCAATTTTGCAAATTTTGCAAGCAAACTGAAATTATAAAGATTTTCATTTTTATCAGCCTTTACTAAAATTCATTGTAACGCATTACACTGTGCTCATTACACTGTGTGCTTGCTCAGTAATGTGGCACTGCTGCATTTGTTTTGGCTTATGTTATTATTGTATGCAGAGGTCCTCTGTGGTCTAATGGCTATCTTTGCTTCTTTTACTCAGACCTGCAAGCAGAGGGAGCTGTACAACATCTCAAATGTATTATTTCCCATTTTATTTTCTTTATTGCTTTATTGCTTTATTTCTCAGAGACATCAAAACCACAGAATTACAATCAACTCAACACATCATGCTGTGTATTTTGTTCTAAGAGAGAAATGTGTTTTACATCCTCACAAACCTCAAAATCCAAAGCTTACTTTCTGCTAATTGCTTGTCACAATCTTCACAAAAAAAATGAAAAATGTATTTTTGTTCTAAAATCGTGACTGGTTTGAAACTGAAACTATTATTCTGCTTTCAAGTTCACTCAGAGATGTTCAGCAAAATTCTAAATTGATGTATCAGCCCTTCATTTTCTAAACATGGTCACAGGAGATGTGTGTTAAAAGTGATAATGGTACAGTCATGCAGGGTACACAGAATGTTTATGGTAGCATTGCACAAATGATAAAATATAATCTCATAAGAGCATCAATACTCATCAATTCCATAAACTATGGACTGATCAGGGCCTGTGAAAGGCACAAGGCAATTGCACTGCAACAAAATCTTATCAGATGTAATTCTAGCCCATCGTATCTGGAGGGAGAACTCATGACCATGGACACATCTATACAAACAGTTTGTTTCATGGCTAAAAGAGAATGTACTAGGTGCCAATGTGAATTTGTGACTGAACCGTACTTGTACATAGTATGATCAAATGGCATTAACGGAATCAAAGAAGGAATAGCCTACACAGGAATTTTAGCTATAGGGTATTTTACTGGTAGCAAAATCTTCAAGTTTAGTGAAAGCCTGAATGTGTCCAGAGAAGAAGTTAAATACTAGTGAAGTGCATTGTGCATTCCTGTCCATGCTGTGGTGATTGCGGTTGAAGCATGTGTTCAGCTTTCACTTGATACACTCCAAATTGTATATATCTTTTTGCTCTGAGGTCATATAACTCTGCTAACACATCTGATGATGTGCTGTACAGATAATCCAATGGTCAGTTAATATTTGTGATGAATCCCCCAATAGAGTAGGTGCATGAAGTGATAAACTACCTGAGTCAGCCATACCCACTATCAGGTATATCATCATTTAACTTACAAGAAGCCAAGGTTGGCCAAAAGCATGAGCAGTGGCAGGGAACTATCAAATGGACTTAGTCTCTTTTAGGACATATGCAATTTAATAAAACATATATTACAATACATCTCCTTCAAATATGCTATATATTATATGCAACATAAAACAGTATATGTGCACAAAAGACTGAAGTATGTTTTGATTGAATATAATATGTCCTTAAAAAGACTAACTGCCTTTGACTGAAATTAGTCCAAGTTATCAAATAAAAGTCTATGGAACACCTAGTACAATTTATCCTGGTATAAAACAATGCCAGCTCCCACTTATGGGACCTGACCAGGGGACTGCCCTGAGTGGCTCTCCCTGGATCCCGTTGCTCTACAGCCTCGTTTTATGAAGAGATGGAACGTTTATGGCCCTCAGCTCCCAGGGCGGCCCACCCCGTCTGGGACAATGAGGCAGCTGCAATGACATCACTCTGCCTCATCCACGATCCAGGATGTGAACTTCCAAAGCTTGCGGCAAGGGAACACATAATGGGCCATTCTGATTAAAATTTGTTGCCTGACGAAAAAAATTGCATAGGAGCGCATGAAGTTTATGTTCTGTCTCTGTATTTATGCCACGTTTGGGAAATTACCAGTGTTTTTCATTGCTCATTTTATCTAATGCTTTGAATAATAAAATATCAGTTTGTATTTGTAGATATATGTTACATCAGCCCAACATTTTTACATGATCAAGATATATGGAGCCATGAGAAAATGATGAGGTTAAATTATTTGTGGATTGTGTAGATTTTATATTGAATCCTAATGCAATATCAGTTTATGGTAAGGCATTCTGGCTGACTACATGCAACTCCAGGTTTCAGTACAAATTGTGCTGTAAGCTCTTTCTCAGTCACAGAAGGCCCTAGGGGTAAAGTTGAAGGCCAGGGTGTGATGGGGTGGGATAGTACAGGGGGGTAGAGGGTACAATGCCTCTTTCTTTGCCCATCATGATCCTATCACTTTATTCCTGGCAGCACAGATGAAAGACTGCCTGTAATTGTGGGGAGGAGGGAGCAAGCACAGCTAATGAAAAGCAAAAAAAAAAAGAAAGACACAGAGAAAGGGTGAGATAGAAATGCCTTTGATTCCTTTAAATAAAGCTAATGAAAACAGTGGTTTTGAGGGAGCCCCCCTCTATCAACACAATCAAAGTGAGGCCTGATTGACAATGTAGCGACACAGGATTCCGAACTGTAATAACATGGCTTTGTGGGGGAACTAAATGCATTGTCTTCCTATTAGGGGTTTTTTCACTTAATCTCCTTCTTTTTTATAGCAAAACCCCAGTCTTATTTTGCTGCCTTTTCTTCCTGGAGAAGAAAAGACGAGTGACTTGTCTCTTTTTCTGTCATCACAGACATGGTGATTTTGAGGTTTGATAAACTGAGGGACTGAGTGGAACAGTGCAATGGTTTGTCTTGAGAATCACTGTTATGAATGTTCAAGGACAGCTGGTTATTTTGTCCAAGGAGCGACACTGTCAGACCCAAGTCAAAAACGTTGTGGGTCCCGATTTGCTAGTTTCTCTCTCATGTTGACCTTGGCTGGGATTCAATCAAATCAACCTAGTTTCTTTAAGGGCATGTGCAATTCAATTAAAAGGCATAAGGGAATATGCTGTTCAATGTTAGAACAAAGAGAACACTTTCCAACTTTGCTTTCCTTATTTGAAATTGTCAGTTTTTATTAATTTGCTTATGCCCTTAAGTGGTTAAGTGTTTTTGATTGGATTCTGCAAGGCATTTGGCATTTTTTACATAACTCCATTTCATTCCACCTTCTCCATCAAAAAATTATTGGAACAGTCCTTTAGAGAGTCTCTGTTTCACATTTCATTACTGTGACAATTAAAAAATTCACATGGATTTTTAAACATTTCAGTTAATTTTATCGTCCAGAGTGTTTATTTACCTGTAAGAAAGGGTGGATGTGTCTTTTCTTTTGAGAACCATAAAGGGACAGTTAGCCATTATGGCTAAGGAATTTTAAGGAGGAACTTAAAGCACTTATCTGTATTTCCCATCTCTCCATGTCTTCTGTCTTTGTACCACCATCATAAACTTGTACTATAAAAGAGCTTTTAACCCCAGTTCTTGCACTACACCTGAATCTAACTGAGTCATAAATCTTAAATAGAGTGAGTATCAAAGGGAAAAGGGAGTGCTTACGCAGCTGAAACGGCATATAGAGAGAGTGTGATTGTGTTTCTGGGGTGAGGGCGAGATGGAGAGAGAAGGAATGTTAGTTATATAGAGTGAAAACATGGTAGTTAGACACATAGTGTTTCCTGATTTGCAATTGTGGCTAGTGTTTGAATGTATTGCGATGTAATTACAAATGTTTGTGTTTCAAAAATATTTTTTACAGATGAAACTCATAACAAAGTCCAAAAGGGGTTTCATCATGATAACTTTTTCTTTTAAAAAATATTGTGCAGTACATCAGTGGAGAGAACACTCATAAAGGGAGCCTTGGGCTCTGTCATTCCACAGAATATAACAGCTGGATCAATACCTTTACTCAGTCTGACATTTTATATTAGATTACTACATTAGGTCAAAGCAAATCATGGGAACAACCGTTGTCATTTTTCCTTCATATAAAAACGTTGCATGCACATGCGCATACACACACACACACACACACACAGAAGCAGGCACAAACAATGAAATTCACTTTCTTTCGCTGCTTTCCTCATTTTTTGTATATATGTATACACACACATATTTATTTAATGTATATATTCATCTCTAACATTTTGCTGGCAAAAGTTATCAAAAACTTCGACCACAGCCAACCAACGCGACAAACTTGTCATGTTTCTTCTTTGTAGTACAGTACTGCCACTAATCAGGGTTCTTGTCACAGAGTAGAAGTGGGTCAGTTGCTATAGAGTACTTTAAAGACACACATACAATGTCTTCAGCTGGGATTTAATCTGCTGCTGTCCTTAAATTTGGCTCACAATTAAATGCAAGTGAGCATTCCTATCTTCACCAAATCAGTTTTGCAAGTTAAGAAATCATGAAATTTACTGACAAACTGTTATTTTAGAGAAAAAGCATAACAATACATTACATATCAATGTTAACTGAATCATATTTGGTTTAATGCTTAAGACTCAAATATACCTAAGCATTTGGGTTAAGTTTACCACATCGGTTCATGTGCAATACCAAAATAAAGGTCTATTGATTGATTGATTGATCGATTGATTCAGATCTGTACAAAACCTCCATTCAGTTGTGCTCTACAAACAACTAGTGCAACTGTACTGTGAGTATAAGTGTTCACTCAATCAATACTAATGCTGCATTTAAACCATGCATGGAATTTGTGACCAATAACACAAAAGTGTTTCATTGTGGAAAAGTCAGATATACTCTACTTGAGATATTTATTTGTATTTTATTCATTGTCAGTTTTATTTACTTCTGTAGCTAAGTGCCATCTGTTTACAGTTTGATCCAAAAAAATTTCTCCTTGATGTCGTAAGGTTCAATGAACTTTACACCTCAAACTCAATTAACACAAATCATTCACTGTATATTTATTTTTATATTTCACTACTTCTTGCTTTGTTCAGGGCCAGATTCAGTGCAAATGGTCATATGAATTATACCCTTAACCCCAGGCCAAAAATTTGGGATGTTCAAAAATGCTTTGAAAGGACTGGTGTGGGATGTAGTTGACAACAAATGAGAAATGCTTTTAAGGGGCCTTTGAATTCAATTGGTCAATAAATACTCTGGCTGTTTGAGCTTCCCAAACTGACAGCAGTTCAAATAAATCAAGGTTTACAGCAGTCTGTATATTCTGTAGCTTGTGTTAGAGAGTTTGCCTGAGCACATGAGAGATGGAGATAGTGATGAAAGGCAAAGAGAGAGGTGTGAGAGACACAGGTATGAGAGGCAGTGTGCTGGGTAACTGAATCACTCCTGCTTTACCTACACCACTGGGTGTCATCCTGGAGCCTGGGGGATCCATTTTATTTATCCATTTCATTGGCCATTTCTGAATCAATTCAGGTCAAAAATGTGTTTAGACTCTACCATGATTTCTAAAACAAACTTACTTTGGCATAATAGTGGGTTGGCTTGTTGCCTTTTGCAGTGACCAGGTGCCCACACTTTTATCAGTTAGGACTGCACTGATTTCACTGGGAAGTTTATGTTAATCAAAGGAGCCTTTGATTAAATTTACTCTTTGTGACATGCATAGCTTTTTAAGAGGGTAAATCATTCCTGAAGACAATATGTGTCTAATCAAGAACAATTGCAGCTTCCTGACTCATGCACAGTGTACAGTGTCTATACTTGGACATACCCCGAGAAAATAAGTTTGAAAAATCTTGATAATAAAAGCTTGCTCTAATATTCAGCTGGAGAGCAATCTGAAAGAAGCAGTGAACATAAATTGTGTTCTGGTAAGATCGGTCCAATGTTTCAGCCAAATGAAACCAAAACAGAGCAGGAAGTATGGTGGAACATCATGTGGGTGGAACATGCACTAATGCTGTGAAGTAGAACAAGATGTGAACAAGAAGTCCACAATCAATACACTGGAGGCTTGCTCAGTTTGTTGATGGAACAGACATTTCAAAATAATTCCCTTTGCCCTTTTCTATAATGCTGACATGAAAGAAGCAGTGTTAGATTTAATACTTAAAGGGCTATATCTATTAGAGCCTTTAGTGTGTACAATTTTTTCACATGCAATTTCAGTGACTTGATTTATGATTGCAACAATTGAACTACTTCAACAAATCATAAGCTCTCTTTGTGCTAGTCTGCTTGGCAAAACAGTGTTGCATGTATTAAATGCTTTAGTAAAACATATATAAAAATCTTGGACCTATTTTACTAAAGCATTTAATACATGCAAAACCGTTTTGCTCAGACAGACTAACACAATATATTCAGTGCAAAGCAATACATTTGCAGGCCAGTGAGAAAAAAAAAAACTTTAACAGTCTGTTACATCACTACGGAGGCTAAACCCAGAATTTGAGCACTGATACCTACACAAATCAGACAACATGTTTCAAATGTAGAAAAGCGTAAATAATATTTGCTTAGCAAATAACCTGCGTTATTCCAAGCATGCATAAATGCCAAGCACAATGATATCAATGGAAATATTATTTCTTTTATAGCTACCAGTGAAACTATATGACATAAAGCTGTTTATTGGTCGGACAAAGAGTCTGGTCATTAATATGAGCAGCAATACACTGTTTAGTCACAACAAAGAACTCTTTTAGGGCCATCACAATCTAGACAGAAAGCAAAGTGTGACCATTTTCACTTTTAGATTGCAAATCAATGTCAGAATGTGCTTTAGGAAATGCATTTTCCAAGTAATTTTCAAATAAATGTGCTACCACTCAGGGTTATCTCAAAGCTGGCCTCCCATTTGAAGAGAGAAGAAGAGCAATTAAATGCCTTGCAGTCTTTTTTTACCTTTAATGGCTGTTGTTCTTTTTGTTCTTCATTCAGACTATTGTTTGCACTCATTTTAATTGTTATCCAACCTCATTGTAGTACATAGGGCTATGTTTTAATGGTCCAAACTCATGGCACAATAGTCAAAGCAAAGCAGATTACCTTGATTAGTTTATGCTTCGTATATTTCTACATGATTGGGTGTCAATTTCGCACAAGTAGACTGCGACAATTAAGTGGCTGCAGAGATTACATTCCAGCCTGCTGTGAAATGAACTTCGCCCTGATTCACATATCACAAAAATTTGGGTTTCCAACTACTGCACCAATTACCAAAAATAATGAGGCATTTTTTTATAATTTCACCCTGGAAATGGACTTCTGAGTACAGAGCCCATAGCAGACAAATACAGTATGGTGTTTCCGTGGGTACTTGCAATGAAATAGTTTTATTTCTTCTATTAACTATGTCATTTTCACCTGTTCACTGTAAATGAAATGTATTGTGTGTGTGTGTGTGTGTGTGTGTGTGTGTGTGTGTGTGTGTGTGTGTGTGTGTGTGTGTGTGTGTGTGTGTGTGTGTGTGTGTGTTTCCAACGCAAATTCCTCATACAATTTGTTAAGTAAACTGGCAGAATGAAATACCAATTTCTTTGCAGAACTCCAAACAAGGGAAAGAGAATGATGTGTGGCATAAGCTCACACATCACTTTTTGTGAAATGACCCCCACGCCCAACAACCACCAAGCTACAGTGTTGGACACGATGCATAGGACTGTCGGTTGCTGTTGGAGGAGTGGTCCACTGTGATTTACTGTGGTAATTATTCTCTGTGCTTCCTCACCTGTGACAACAGGCTTAGGAGTGACTGCTGCAGATATCCAAAAAGCAATTGGGTACAAATGCTTGCTGACGCCTGGATTCCAGTAATGGCTGTTTTATTTGAATCTCTCTCTAATCCCTGGGCCGGCAGTGCTCGGTGGCCATAGTGACTGCTGAAAATGCTCTTTGGACTCTGCCTCGGTTTCATCCTGACTAATGACTCTCCGCACCATTCACACATTTAGATCCATTTCGCCTGCTTGTTTTTTCCCTGCTAACTATCTCCTGCTCACTCAAGGATGGAAATGAGACTGCAATTGGGCAGCACTTATTACGGAAAGTGCACAAGCCGCATGCTCTGGAGTGAGCGCCCAGGGATGCCAAGGGGGATTTTTGTGTTTGTCCTGATCTTACAAGCTTTTGAGGACACTGAGCTGCATTTAGAAGTCAGTCAGAGATGTGGTACCTAGCTCTACATTTCTGTATAACATGGGCAGGTAAAATAGTGCACCTGTGTGTGAAATACATTATATCTATTAAAACAGCCTTTTCTCAAAGAACATCACTTTTGCAACTCTTCCTATAAGGGATTAAGAGCAAGGGTGGGAAATCATGTAATTTCTTGTTGGTTATTTGCTGAATAGTCTAACTCTAATTCTCTTAAAATAGTCAATGATTCATTTACAATTTATTTATAAGGAAAAAGAAAAAAATGCAATGTACAGCTCATTCTGCAGAGTGTCTAATAAATGTAAATTTGAAAATGGAGTTTTTGGTATTTTGGGGCATTATTGTTCAAGAGTCAGGAGGGTCAATTAAACCTTTACTCAATGATTCATCTACAGCAGGCGGTCGCATTCAATTAAGCAGCAGCTCAGATTTCCACACAAGAAACTGAACTGAGCGTATCTAATTGCACTGTGTCTGAAATTAAATTAAACACTCAAAGCAATCCACTCTGTGTGCCCCCTGTCATTGGACCTGGCAATCAGACTGCCAGGGAGAAACATGTTGGTCTGTCTATGCAAACCTCTATGTATGCTCTTTGTCAAGGATAACCAATAAATGTTTAATTGCTGTGTGTCTGCAGCTAGATTTTACCCATTTACAATAATATGACACATACCAAACCATAAATGCACCTTCACAAAAATAGAAGTGACACTAATTTTACAGACAGTTAGGGCTGTCATGATAATGGTATGTAACAATGAGGTCACAATGTAATAAGGGGTATCAGGAATCTCAGACTCCAGTGTTGGAGGGCAGCAAGGTCTTTATCATTAACTTCAGTCCTGGAGGGCTGCAGTGTGTGCAGGTTTAACTCCAGTCCTGGGGGGCTGCAGTGTGTGCAGGTTTAACTCCAGTCCTGGGGGGCTGCAGTGTGTGCAGGTTTAACTCCAGTCCTGGGGGGCTGCAGTGTGTGCAGGTTTAACTCCAGTCCTGGGGGGCTGCAGTGTGTGCAGGTTTAACTCCAGTCCTAGGGGGCTGCATTGTGTACAGGTTTAACTCTAGTCCTGGGGGGCTGCAGTGTGTGCAGGTTTAACTCCAGTCCTGGGGGGCTGCAGTGTGGGCAGGTTTAACTCCAGTCCTGGGGGGCTGCAGTGTGTGCAGGTTTAACTTCAGTCCTGGGGGGCTGCAGTGTGGGCAGGTTTAACTCCAGTCCTGGGGGGCTGCAGTGTGTGCAGGTTTAACTCCAGTCCTGGGGGTTGCAGAGTGTGCAGGTTTAACTCCAGTCCTGGAGGGCTGCAGTATCTGCAAGTTTAACTCCAGTCCAGGAGGGCTGCAGTGTCTGCAAGTTTAACTCCAGTCCAGGAGGGCTGCAGTGTCTGCAGGTTTAACTCCAGTCCTGGAGGGCTGCAGTGTCTGCAAGTTTAACTCCAGTCCAGGAGGGCTGCAGTGTCTGCAGGTTTAACTCCAGTCCTGGAGGGCTGCAGTGTCTGCAGGTTTAATTCCAGTCCTGGAGGGCTGCAGTCTCTGTAGGTTTAACTCCAGTCCTGGAGGGCTGCAGTGTCTGCAGGTTTAATTCCAGTCCTGGAGGGCTGCAGTCTCTGTAGGTTTAACTCGAGTCTTGGGTCATAGTGACTGCAAGCATATCTCCAGTCCAACAGGACTGCAGTGACTGCAGAACAACTGCTTCACATTGTCTACAGGGTTTTTTTTATTCTTTTGTTCCAGGGAGGGTTGGGGTTCCTTTCCTTTCAATCAAACAGTCAATTTAAGCCCTGAAAACAAGATGTCTGAATTCTTTACTTATCTAAGCAATGACTTCAAACTATTTCTTCAGTACTGAAACACAGCAAAAAACAACACCTTAGCTGAGACCTGAGACCCAGAAAACTGCACAAAGCTCCTTAAGTGCATGGGCAATTCAAGAAAACTGACTTTATGATATACATTTACACAGAGCAGGAATTTGGAGTTTGACTCACTTGGTTAAAACCTGTAGATAGTGTATTATTTATGAAGGAAAAAAAATATATTTTTTTTATCTGGTTCTATGTTTAGGTTATTTGTGTTCATGTTTTTTTAGGGTTGGATCAGTGTGATTTGAGTCTGCTCTACACTGTAGGTAATGAAAACTGCAGTGACTGAACAATGTGCAGTGAGGGCAATCAAATTTACATTTATGAGACTTGGCCATTTGGCCATTTGACAGTGGTCTGATACTTAATGTGAACCATCAACAAAATCTAAGCTGGAGGATGATAGCGAATGGTGGTTATGACATCAAATCCCACAAGGTTACAGTGTGTCTCCCTCACAAGCAAAATATCTAAAGTTACTGCCACAAAGATCTGGTGAAGAAATACTAGCCTATGATGCATCGAAACAGACAGTGATGTGATCAGATGTCCTCAGCGATCCAAGGAAGTCTAGAAATCTAGGACAGAAGGAAACTCAAACCCTGGGCACAGGTTCTAGTTAGGATGGAGAGAAGAATATGATCACTTTGAAGGTAGAGACAGTGCCATTTCCTTTTCTTGGACAAAGTCCTGAAAGCGTGAGCTCCAACATGAACAAGTCCTTTTTTGTGCTTCTCATTACCCAAGATTCCTTAAAAGGTCATTGGCTCTGAATTAGGCTGAGGTGCATGAGAGTGTGTCTGTTTGAGCAGGAGTGTGAGCGCGTGTGTCTGGAAGTGCTTCAGTGATTGTGCCTGACTATGTAGGCTGAAGGATACTTGAGTTGGAGCAAGTTCCCATTGATGTCCACTGTGTGAATACATTGTGCACGCACCAAAATCTTTTTCTTTTTGGACTGCAGTGTATGGTACTGTGTCCGTCTGTTTTTCTGTGTGTACGTCTGTTATCTGTGTTTGTGTGTGCATGAGAATGTGAGAGTATGAACAGATAAGAACGTGTCTATCTTTATACATGTGTATGTCTGTCTCTTTATGCGCATGCCTCTCATGTACCTGTCTGGTTGTGTGTGTTTGTATGTGTGTGTGTGTGTGAGTCTGTTCATGTGTGTGTCTGTGCCACAGGGAGCTATGCACATCTATTTGTCTGTGCATGTGTGTGTGTGTTTGTATGTGTGTGTGTTTACAGGAAGTTATGTGTCTATGCATCTGTTCGTGTTTGTGTGTCACTGTGTGTGTGTGTGTGTGTCTGTGTGTGTGTGTGTGTGTGTGTGTGTCTGTATTTTCTGTGTGTGTGTGTGTGTGTGTTGTGTCTGTGTTTTCTGTGTGTGTGTGTGTGTGTGTGTGTTTTCTGTGTGTGTGTGTGTGTGTGTGTGTGTGTGTGTGTGTGTGTGTGTGTGTGTGTGTGTGTGTGTGTGTGTGTTTGTGTGCAGAACTGAACAGGGAGCTGTATGCCGCTTCTGTGTCTGTGTCGGTGTATGCGCTCAAAGACGTGATGGACACATTTTTCACTTGGAAAGGAAAGGCTCCTTAATGAACCTCCTGTATCCCACTGAAATTTCAAACAGCCTTGAGCATCACAAAAGGCTGTCTGCCTGCCAGCTCCTGCAGGAGCCTGTCTTCAGAGCAAAGGGGCTCCCCTCCCCTCCCCTCCCCACCTCTCCTCTCCCTTTCTCCCTTTTCCCCCGTGCTATCCTGCCAGCCCGGAGAGCAGCAAGCCACTCAGAGCTGGAGTTCTGCAAGATGCCCCTCGCCCCGCTACCCTGGTGTCGTCTGCTACAACCTCACCTCTTCCTTTGCATTGTTTCCCAATCCTCTCTCCAGCACATTGTCTGTCTGTCAGCCACACTTCTACCAGGAAAACTAGGTCATCCAACTTAATAAGACTTGCATTTCCCTTGCTTAATTTTTTTTTGAATGCAGTGTAATACTGGGTTATGACAAGGACAGCAACTTGACTTGAGTGTTGTTGGGTAACACAGATATACAACCCCAAGTAGTCTTCGAATACGACCACATGAATCAATCTGAAAACGCCACCCCCTCTACCAGCCATCCCCCAGGGGGATGTGGGCCAAACACAGCCTTTGTGGCAGTCTCTTTTCTCATGGGCAGGTGTACATAGCTGTGTGAATGAACCAGCACTTAAACAGCTACTATGTACCCCCCACGACACCCATGCACACACACACAAACACGTGTGCACACACACACACACACACACACACACACACACACACACACAGTTTTCAGCTTTTTAGTATAATGGACTTTGTTCCTTCAACCTAACATTTTTGAGTCATGCAACTCACAGGCAAGAATATGCTGCAGTCATAATAAACATAATGATTGGTTGTTTCTTCTGGGACTATCCTATGAGTTGTTGTGCTCAGGTTTAAGGTTTGGTCTATTAGACCAGGACACACAGGAGAAAGGAAATGAGAGGAATAAATTTGGCTGAGTTTACAGGAAAGAGAAATAGCTGTGCTGCAGAGGAGTTATGGAGTTGGAGGGAAGAGCAAAGGATACAGGGAAGAGTAAAGGAAACAGGTCTATATCTGTTTTTCCAGTTGTTTTCATTTTTTTCTGTCAATTTGTAATTTTGTTAAAAATTGTTTACTGTTTTGCTTGTCTGCTGTTATTGCAACATCTCAATGTATTTCATATTCAATACATATTTTAAAATATGTAGACTATTTTATATTTCCTTTTATTTATTCATCTAAAAAATACCCATGCTACATCTAATAGTTTTTGTTTATACCAATTTGCACAATTCTCCCTATTTATAAGAGGTACTTTGTTCTGCATATCTGATGGTCCTTCCTTGATGTTGTACTTTTGAGCTGCTGTCAAATAAAAAAAGTTCCTCTGTTCTTGAGAATGGATGAAATACAAAATGTGTGCAAAAAAAAAAGACAGTACATTCCAGGAGAAGGTTGGAGGGTGCAAGAGCTATCAGTGTCTCGCTGAGTGCGTGGCTATTTCAGCTCAGCTTGCTCTGTGTTCAGACAGTTTGGCAGAAGCTCTGTATCTCACACCTTCTGACAAAGAGGCCAGCTCTTCCCTGCACACTCACTCAGACGCTGATATGTGAAGTGCACTCTGGGAAAATGTGCTAGACTGACCTGGGTCTCCCTCAAGTCCCTCAATGAGACGATATCTACAAAACCAGAATACTGCAGTAATGAAAAATGTATGAGCTGAATCCTTATCACATAATTGTTCTGTACTCTCTCAACTCTTCAGACTAATAGTTACCTGATATCACTTTAATATTATTTTTTTTTCTTAGATGCATGATTTTGTTAATCAAAAAGCAAGGGTAAACTTTACTTGTACAACATCTTTGCACATAATACTACATTTTATTTTTGTCAAATCAGTTATATTTGATATACTGTAACAAATAGATGAAGTAATCTTGGTTAGTTTTGCCCACGAGTATATCCGCTACTATTTCAACACTCAAGGCCAAAAATTGTCTGAGAAAGGATAACATTTTTATTTGTTCAAACATGTTTTTGTAATTTAATTTAAAAAAGAAAATGAATGTGTTTGCTCAGTCTTAAAGACAAAATGAATCTATCACTTTCAAAAACTGTATGACAGTATGTAATTACTCCAAAGTGCAATATTGATAAACAATATATAAATAAATCTAAACAAAAACAATTTTGTCACTGTGCCTGCAAAGGTTATACATTTTATCATCGTAAGTGTCTTTATCTGTGTTGCTTTAACAGCTGAAAAACATGTGAAAAAGAGAACAACAAAAAACTGAGCAGCCGGCCCTTCAAAGGTTTAGCCTTTCAGTTTAAAGAAAATGGACCAGTTTGTCCAACATGAAGCATCAAAAAGAAAAGGTCCAAACCGTGTGGAATGGCAAAACCCATCATTACATAAAGGTCCTCTTGTACAGATACTACAGTGCTATGGGCATGTGTGACAAAGAAAATGAGCAGTTTATTATCAGAGGTATTACATGCAGTTTTTGTATTTTTATTTTAATCCTGACCAGACACTGACTGCTTCTGTCAGTAATTGTATTAGAGCTATCATTTGGCTGAATTCACTTTTGATCTTATGTACTGTAGCACCAAGCTTCCCAGAAATCTCAGAAGCACAAATAAATTCAGCAAAAAGTAAAGATAGTTTTCCTCAAATTGTACATTTTACATTTAATTTACTCTATAACGTCAGCAAAGGCAATTTTTTAAATATGAATTATTCGTCAGAATGTGAATTCAAATATTGGCAAAATGAAGTTTTGAATAAATATCCTGTTTGAAAATGTCCTTGTGTAAAATGGATGAAGAGCAGTATTCAGCCCTGTCCTTGACAGCTATCAAGTAATTTGTTTTTCCATGCCACCATAAATTTCCTGTTTCTAGAGGAACAGAACCACCTGTTACCCCCTGACAATTAATCCAGTTATTTGTGGAAGTTGTCTAAGATGATTGATGGCTCATTGGTATTCAGGAGTTGTGATTAAAGAGCTCCAGAAATCCTGTTGCATGTTTTCATGGACTGTCTTCATCAAACAATAGAGAATACATAAGATGTTCAAAGACAAAATAAATGGATTGGCTGCAGTGTTGACGAATCTATAAATACAGTACTATATTTAGTAACAGTTGACAGTGCTGAGCATTTTTCCAGATTTTTCCACGTATATTCCTTTCATGCAGAATGTAATTTAAGTGCTAATTGTACAAGCTATTCAATTTGAGGAAAAAGAGTCCTCAATAAGTAATATTTGTATGTAAGAAGACCCCTGAGAATGTGAGCACAGATATTTGTGGATGCAGATGTCCATTCTTTTTTTGATGAACCCCTATTTCAGAAATCAGAGTGAAAATTTGACACCCTATTACAGAGAAAGGGAAACTTTTTCCTTACGCTACAGAGGCACATTGTTTTACTGGTTGGGCTTACTGTAAAGATGATGTATTATATTAAGTTGCACAGCATCTGTCCAGCAGCCACAAAAAGCTTTTGAATTGAAAATGATTGCATTAGAGTGCCGGTGTGCTTCAAGGGCTTTCTCAAGTTAACTAAAGCAATGTATTTTTTCCCTGTGATTAAATGAACACTTCAGTGTGCTCTCCTGACTGCAGGTTTATCAGAAGTTCCAAAGACCTTTGAGCAGTTGTTGGCAAATTACAATGCTCTTTCTCTCTATCAGAAAAAAAGTAAAATAAATACATAGAGTGGGATATTTATTGGGCAATGAGGGGTGAAATCCAATTTGAATTGTCACAATCGCCAAAAACTGCTCTTGGTTTTTTTCTGTCTGACCTTTATAGAGATGCCCCAGCATTTCCATGCAGCGACAGACAGACATCAGAGGAGTGACAGTCAAACGCTTCTCTCAAGCCTTTGTGAATCATACTGTTTGATGAACACAAGTGCGCGGTCCTGTCTTATCCATCCTTGCTGGCATTTATACAGTACAGAAGTACCTTTCAAATAAATGTTTACATCACTTATAATATTTTATCTCATAAAATATTTTATAAAATTTAATCTCAAAAAACCATAGCATTGAACAAGGTGTTATATAAGAACGGACTAAAATTCCTGTATTGATATATGTGGTCCAGACAGGTTTAATGTGTGAATCACACATTTGTGATTCAACATCAAACATGCCATAACCCTTTAATCAGGCAAGGATATGGAACAGGCTGTGCTCTCTGTAGCTGAGGGAATCCCAGCCATGCTGTTACTGGTGCTCCTTATTGTGGAAGCAACAAATGACTCAGCCTTTCCGGGGGAAAGTGCTGGTTTAGCCAGTGAAATCTGTCACATTCAGCATTTACACTTATCAGTCTCAGTCACACCACTGTGTGGTCCCCTCTCCTGGCCAGCCAGGTATCTGTAGGTTCATGAATTTAACTTCTGCTGCATTAATCTGACCATGTAGGAGATATGTCATTGATGTCACATCTAAAGTGCACAAAAAGCAAAAGGTCATTATCACAAAAATCAGGGGTTTGAGTGGCTGCCGCCATTTAAGTCTTGGTTGAGTCCACTGCAGTGCAGATTGCATAGTTCAGTTGTGATTGCGTAGTTCAGTGTGGATTGCATAGTTCAGTATGGATTGTGTAGTTCAGAATGGAGTGCACACACACAACTGGTAATGCACATATACATGAGGGGGAAGATGATATGCAGGTTAAAGAAAATGTATTCATCTTTCTAATTCACTGAAACAATGTATAGATACATTCCGTGTCTTTGCCATGTAAATTGTATATTTTTCTTCTTTAACTTAAAATAATTAGAGATTATTCTGTCAGATGTTTTTCTCATTTCATCCTTATGCTTCAAATTAATTTCCAAACATCCCCAGCTATTCCAGACACACATAGTAACCTGGATTTGGGAATTAGGAATCATCATGGGTCTCCAATTCAGGTTAGGTCCCAGAATGCAAGGCAAGTACGTTCCCTACGACTTAATACTGAAAAGCTTGCCCTCTGAGCCCCCTTGTTAGCACCACAATTCACTGCAATGGCCCCACTAGTACATGAATGATACATACTCAGTGATATGCTACATGCTGATTGCAGTCATATTTTCTGTACTATAAAACATAGCCACAAGTGTAATTAGAGGTTAATCAGACAAGATCTATTTTTGTGTAAGCTATAAATTAGTATTTAACAAGTGGCAGCAAATTCAAAACAGAAATGTTTGATAGAAATGTATAATGATTTCAATTAAGCCTTTGGTATTCAGTATGTACAAAAATAGATACAACATTTGCACTAATCCTTTTGTTCTCTTGAATCTCTTTACAAAAAATTGCTTGAGTATGGCTTTTTTTTATAAACATAAATGATCGATTTCAAATCTAAAGTGATGTAATTAGATCATGATCCATGAATTTGTAAAATGTCTCTGTGGTACTGAGTGGGCCCCCCCTTCCCCCACACCCCAAACCCTAGCGCTCCCACTGCTTGTGAAAGCATTTAGACGGCAGTTAGCAAAGCCTGCTGTTCTGACAGGTCCTGACATGGGCTGGCGACAGAGAGCGTAGACAGGGAAGGGCCAATCCCGAGGCAGGACGGCTGCTAGCTGAATGGACCCAGCTGCCATTGGATCAGGACGAAGGAATTACCTCGCTGGGTTTTTATTCTTTCTCTTTCTGGGAAATCTGTGAAAGCAGCCATGGGAGGGAGGGCTTCTGTTCTTTAATCGAAAACATTCTCTGCCAAACCTAACGCGGCCAAGAACCCAGGTGATAAACTGCCGTCATGATTAAACAGCAGCAATCCAATAAATATGATGGGATTTCTTTGTAGTCACATAAACCATGACATGCATGTAATTATTACATATTTGAAGGGTCAAGGCACGAGCATTAGAGTATGATTTACTGTTGTGCTGGCGCACAATTAATGTGATGAATGAGGCGGTGCGAATATTCACAGTTTCTTTGGAAACTGTTACGTGTCATCTTTTCTGCTAAGCGATGCTATGTCTTTACAGGCTCGTTCACAAAATGGTGAGCGATTAAACACTTTCTCCATAGTGGCCTAATGATGGCATGCTATCAAGTAAAACTCAAATCATTAATATAACACAAAGATGGGCAATTCTTGCTCTCCTCAGAGTGATAGACAAAGCCATGTTTACCATATAGATTACTTTCAAATATCTCTATCTCTTATTTGAGTGTGTTATGTTAGTGACTTATTTGGAAAATAACTCCACCTCCATTGATAAAAACACAAGTAGACATGTTCATTGGAAAAACATTTGTTGTTATCCCAATGGATGGTAACTATCAGGACTGAAGCCATGTCACTGAAGCCTTAACCCCTCTCCCTAGGGCTATAGAAGCAGGTTTACACTGGGTCCATAGTCGCTGTGAGATAGTCAGGAATTGAATTGAATGGACATCAATCTATCCCTGCTGCCAAACTTCAGGCTCTTGAGTCTGGGACCAGGGAAACAGTTGTCCTTTGATGCTTATCATTCACGTCATTTGACACAAGGCTTAATGTAGTGAAAAAATGAGGACTCAACTTGGACAGCTTTTCATTGACTGGCAGCAGTTGGTTCCTGCCCGGAACAGTTTGACCCCCGATAACCAATAGCGAATTCTCTTAAGCCCCATTCAATTGTGCTGGCTCATAGATCTGGCTTTCTCCAGTCCCTGGGCTGTACTGAATAATGTCTCTGTCAGATTTCTAAGCCCCCACATATTTCCTTTTCTCTGCTAGGATTGTGAGTCCAGCAACCAAATTCCCCAGATCCATGTTGGCATCCCCTGATGCTGCATGTCCCTTCAGATCCTCATTCAAACATTAAATGCAGAGACCTGGAAGGCCTTGTTGTTTTTTGTTTTTTTGTTACACTTCTGGTTACTGAGCTTTTTTCCTTTTATTTTTTTGCTATTTTTAATGTTGGTATTCTGCTATATTGTACAGAGATCTGAGGAAGAGCTACAGTCTACTCAAATATCTTACTCTGACACCTAGTCATTCATTTAGTTAGCATTTGGGAAGATAGTGTGGGTCATAATATCTTCCAAACTGGAAGTATCATTTGGCACATTTCAATTGCTTCCATGTGGACAAGACTGCTCAGTTATGCCTGCTCATTTTGCAAAACCAAACTGTTGTTATGTGGAGATGAGAAGCTCAAGTTTAAGTGTTTATTGTAGAGATATCAATCCCCCCTGCCAAAGACAGAAAAAGATCTGAGTTGAAAAAATCTGCTGCTCAGATATATATGGACTCAGTGTTCAGTGCTCCACAGTTTCAGTCCCAGGCAGCTACAGTCCAGAGTCCAGAACATTATATTGATTTTTCTCCAAGGTTTCAACAGCTAAAGACCAGGGAAAATGGCTTGATCACTCCAATTTCACAAATGAGCCAATTAGGGGAACTGTTTGAATGAAGATCAGGAAGGCTTTGGCATGCCAGGCTGCTGTGTGTGGGAATATCAGAGCAGGAGTGTGACACTCTGTTCTTGATATTCAATTTTTGCTCCTCAAGCTATTGAGCGCTTCGCATCGATTTTCGCTCGGGGGAGCATCAAGAACTCCAGCAAAAATTGATCAGGGAGTCCAGCCACTTTCGTTATCGATATAGATGAGCTCAGTGTATGTTGCTGATGCCACACCATGTCGACAAAAATCCGACAATTGCAAAATGGATAACAATGAAAAAGACTTCTTGTGGGACTGTCTTATCCTGTCTTATCTAAACAGGAGCAGACTCTCCAAGCACAGCTCAAACATGTAGAAAGGGCTCTGTGTCAACATTATTAAAGACAGTTACATTTTTCCCTTCAAAAACAATCTTGATAAAACTATACAAATGATGGATCACTTCTCCTGATTAAAAAACCTGCTCACAGAGTTAATGATCAGAGCTGCCCGGGCTTACATTCATAATGCTAATTAGCAGCAGGCATCTATTAATTCACAAAGGAAAGCAGTCAAGGCTATATTGCAAAAATCCAAAGCCATCCTTACTTTCTTATAGGTGAACTCTCTTTGAGTGACACTCAGCTGTCAATCACTTACTTGTCTGAATGAAAATTTTTTCCCTCACCACAGCCAACATGGCCATTGGTCCAAATCATTGAGACACTGAAACTATGTTAGCTCCTCCCATATTAGTCTCAGTAAGACCTCACTCCCCCGTCACTAGAGCTGCTTCTAATGCAGTAGCACATATTAAGAACCTAAGAGTATTAAACAAAGAATTTAAGTTATAAAAAAACACCTGGCAGGATGTTAATCACAATCTGATCAGTGTCAAAACAACACTTCCACCAGTACCTACAAACAAAACTAACATGTGTTTGCGTGTTAGTGTGATGAGCAAATTATGAGTCACCCTGATGATTTACCCACACTGTCTGTTTTTTTTTTCAGTCACACTCAATGCAATGGCATACAGTCTCTATATCGATTGCTTCTGTATAGTTAGCTGATTTTCTTCATTGATATTATTTGCTTTGCATGTGACAAATGCCAGTAACCTACCTTTACCAAAATAGTATTGCCTAGTCTCATCTTTGGAAAGATTTTCACAATAACGTGTTAAATGCCTTTTGAAAATAAATGTTTGACTCTAGCTGACTTAGATGTCTGCTTTGAATGATGCAAGTTTTTCTGACTCAGCTTTGACTTTTGTGCTGTTGTCATGCATGATTGTTCCATAAAATGTAAACCGCACACCTCCAGCTGCCAGCTAAAGCAGACTGACCAATAGCCCAGTTAAACTAAAGAGAGAGTCGATGCATCCAACAGTGCTTTTATCTGAGGTTCAACAAAGATTAAAAAAAGTATAAATGAACCTTGCAAACTTTTGCACACTGGGATTAATTGCAAGTCTCCTTAATAAAGCTAAGCTTTATTAAATTAGTCAAATGCTTGTCTTTTTTTACCCACCTTAATGCACTGATGAAGGTCTTATGAATTAAGGCTTAGCTTTAATTAGATTGGCATTAATCTCAGTTTGCTGAAGTTTCTTTTCCTTCACTCTCAGAACATTAGGGGAGACTTAAGTAACATTTTCATAAGGTTGTGTGATAAAACTTCCCTGAACATGACATTGATGCAAAAAAAAACATTCTTTTAGCATCAGAATCTTGGTGTTTCACATGCACCTATAGACTGCTACTTGACCTCCCAATCATGACATCATCTGGTTAAGGTGGAGAGATAACCAGGGGGCCACATTGCTGAGGAAATGATTGGCTAAGGCTATCCAGAGTAAAGTAGAGGTTAAGCCAGTTACAATTAATTTCATCTCCAACTCCTCCAATGATAACATGGATAATATGTGATTGTCTTGTCCCTGTGGTATTAAATGGGAAAGGTCTGTCACTGCATGAGTCAGAGGAGTCACATGTGCAGGTACTTCCTCCTGAATCATTGAGGGAAGCTCATTGTGGTGCTCATTGCAAAGTTTATTATAGGTGTGGAAAAAGGTGGATTTCCGTTAACAAGAAAAATTGCTGGCAACACTAACCATAACAATGGTCCTCAAAAAGAACAATCTGGCTCCTTACGTCTCCCCCGGAAACAAAAGCCTTGAGGACATGGTCCTGGCCTTCAAATCTGCATCACTGCCCTCAACGATAAATCTATTTATTTACTTAGCAGACACCCATATCCTGGGTGACTCACAAGGCTGACATTTGTCATGGTATCTGTTCTTGCGGATGGATAATATACTAATTGGTTTATGTTTTTCTTTGTCCTGTCAAGAGAAAATGAGCACCGTAACTTGTTATTTATAACCGTAAGGTGATGTCCCTCCAGGATACATACCTGTCTCAGATCAAGCACAGTCTGATCACATCTTGTATCTTCTACTGCTATCACACTTCTCCTGCTGTCCGTTTTCCCAGTGTATTATTGTTCTTCCTTTCAAGGTCCATCTGTTGTAACCTGCATTACTCCTGTGAAATGTTCTCTGTGAGGTGTCCAATGGAATTACTTCTGTTAAAGGTGATATCAGATAAACTGGAATCGATTTATATTTCACTGAGGAAGACCAGGCTGCAGCTTGCTCACATATTCAGTAGTGGAACTCCGGCTGGGTTTCAAACTTGCAGAACTACCCCTGTCCCCCATACCACCACAAGCTCAGGGCTCAAACAATTGCATCATGCAGGCACACCAACTGGCTATTCTTGTGATTTAAGCTAATTCTACAAACCAGGCACAGTACTTAAAAACAGCTCATTATGATGCATTGCATTATAATTATCAAACTATCGTTCAATAAAACATAATGTAAAAAGGCTCTTGAAAATGAAATGTACAGTACATGACATCTTGCCCCAAGGGGAAGTCTATCAACAGTCTTGCTTTTCTCAACTTTTCTACTCAAAGCAACTCATGTATCTTTTTTAAACAAAATCCATGAATAAAGTTAGATGTTAACTGAAGCAATTTGAGTTAATTACTAGAAAAGTACAAAGCCAGTGGTACACCTGAGATTTGAATTGATAACCTATGAGTTATAAACCCCGTTCCCTACAGTACTTCAGTGCACTATGAACTGGACTACCACAATTTGCCTTTGTTATTGATGCTGTATTTGTTTAAAGCCAAGACATGATATTTGTGTCAATGTTTATATTATAGCAATGGTTGAAACATTCTACTTTTGGCACAGAAGGTTTTGAAATAAACAAGGCAGCGGTTACTCAAGGTCACACACCCAGTTTTTACCATTGTGCTATGATCTTTGACCTATTAAAATAGAGCCCTTAATGTTTTATGGCATGCTGTAATGTCTGGTATTTGATGTTGTGAGGTATAGTGCTTTCTTTTTAATTGAGACAATATGCCAGTGAGGGTTTTTCATCTAAATTGGAAGAACAATTAAAGCCCCTTTTCAAGATCAGAATTTGATGCTACCTGCCCAGTTCTAAAGGTGATGGCTGAGTAGTTGATGTGGAAATGCAGAACATATGGTGGCCATATGCCCCAGAAAAGGACCCCCCCTAGGCCTGATCCCATGAGAGAGCCACATTATAGGGATGAGCCATTCATAGTCTCCAGTACAACTTTCTCCTTCTGTGCCACAGAATACCCTGAAAAGAAATTTTCAAATGTCAGCTTAATCCCAATGCCACAAAATTACCCAAAAACATTCAAAATCGCAAACTATAAAAAGCTTCCAAAACGTCTACAAATTTGGCTAAAATTCACTGATCTGGCAGCCTTGTCGGTGGGGTCCAACGAGAGCATTCATGATGTCATGTGATAACCTGAGTATGCATGGGCACCCCCCACACACAGCAAACTGCCAGCGGAAAGGAGGGTTTCTTACCCAAACCACCCCTAAACTGACAAGACTGAGATTAAAGGTATGACTGTTCACACGCCTTATCTTTGTGTCATGATGCTAGGAGAACAACAATGAAAGGAAAGTATGAAAACAAATCAAATCAAAACTTCATCATTGGAGTGTATTGCAAACCTCTTCATCTATAATATGTTTGCCACAAAATGGATTCTGCTTTCATTAGGGGTGTCAGTAGATGTAATATCATTATTTTTTAAAGCCATCTTGATCAAGGGTGACAATAATTCTGGAGTCTACTATATATATATATATATATATATATATATATATATATGCATTGCATGTATCAATTTCTGTATGATGCACCTGACATACAGAAGCATTTGGTACATACAAAACTACTCCAGTTATGCAAAAACAGTAAGAGCATGTAATTGTAGTTGAGGTGTTTTTTTTGCTTCAATCACAAAAAAAAGCCACTAAAATTGAAAAGAAAATGATCATGTGCTGAAGGCTTTGATAAATCTGACCCTAAAACAGTGTGTATTGAACTGAATTTTTATTTGTATCCTAACTCCATGCACAATACAAAGTGAATATTTGTATATCGATTGATTAATTTACTGATTGATGAGTGTTGCTTTGACTGACAATGACACCAGGACAGCTTTACATACAGCTCTGTCCTTAACATTATTTGTTGGACTAAGATGCCCCCAAAGGTTCGGAATATTGGATAAGAACTGAAAGTCAATCAACCCACTTTCATACAGCACTATTTACAAATCAGCCTTCCCACTGTTTTCACAATGAAAATTTACCAGAAGAAATAAAAAAACATAATTGGGTGAATTTAGGGGGAAACAGTAAAATTATTCCCTGACCACTTCAAGGCCATCAAGTTGAAGTCCTGGCGAATGTCCCAGGCCTAAGTGTGAAACCTCAGGCTGGAAAGCTGCTCCTCCTCAGAAGCTGGATTGTGTCAACCCCCACCACGAGAAACCACCCGGCTAACACAAAACATATCCACAACACTAGAGAAGATTCAGGTTAGATTCCCATTTTACTGTGAAGAAAACCTGATGATGGCAACAGTTCCCTAAACGGCCTTATAGTACATTTTTGAACAATGTCTGTCAAAGTTAAAATAAACTGCAATGATGTTTCGAGAATGCTAACTCTAAAATTTAGAGAATTGTCAGGGAACCAGAAATTAGCTGGGCACATCAATGGCAGTTAGATGCTGTATTTAAGGTACATAGTAGGTTTGACCAGATAAAGGTGTGAAATAGGACAGGTGTCCAGAAAAGCAGTTCTGAGAGAGCTATTGCAGTGTGCAGAGTTAAACTCTGGCAGCATGTCACCTCTGAAGAATAACCAGGAGAGAGAGCTCTCTGTTCTCAGCACAATTATGAGCACTCAGTGAATGCATTAAAGCAAAATAGGAAGGTGCCATCCATCAGTCTGAAAATCTTAAACCCACCTTAACTCTCCAAAATGAGAATGGCTGTTTTTCATTTTCTAAAGTTTTTCTTCAATTCCTTGTTTTTCAAGCCAAATATGTATTAAGAATGGCATGCAGTATGTTTGAGAGAGGCTCACCATATGTCTCCGTCCCCTTGCACCATCTCTTGGCGGAAACACACACACACACACACACACACATACACACACACACACACACACACACACACACACACACACACATTACTTTTTGTAAGGAAAATGCAGTTTATCAGAAGACATTCACCACATTACACAGGAATGTCAATTTAACAGTCTTGTCATTCTGTTAGTCCTGTTTGTTGATTTCGACACATTGATAACTAGGAGCATCCCAACCAGCTCTGATGTGTATTTATTAAAAATTGCATCCATCAAAGAATTGTCACCCACTCCAACATTCCTATAGTCACAATATTTTTCACCATACATTTTGATTGATATGAAATACAGAATCAATTTGTGTTTTGCATTTTATTTGAGGCAATTTATCTTTTTTTAACAGTGAAGGCTTCTCCTCTGAACTCTGCAACATCATAACCCTTCCCCCCTACATCTGCCAGTGTATTCACTTCAATGTAACTCTGTAACATTGAAACTGTGCATGACTTTTATCTCCTTTTTTAATTATGATTTCCAGCCCCCCTCCCCACTCTTGCAAGACTGCTAAGTGAACCGTAATATGTAGTTGGCTGACACAAGTTTGTTCTGACTTTAATGAAAAAATGAAGTACACATTGAAGGAAAAAGCTATGAATATTCCCAGGGAGTTTTTACTAGCTGTAGATTAGAAGATTCAGCAAGGCGAAGTAGTCACGTTTCCCATTAAAATTTCAAGGAAGTCAATGGGAGATAATCGGCTATCATGTGCATGTCAAGTTGGCTGTCCTAATTCACTTTGACAAACTGCAGGAATGGGCTGGAGCACGACGGGCTATCAGAACATTCAGCATAAGCTCACAAGCATGTATGCATACTGCATTAGAGAGATAGGCCAAGCATTCATTTCTCACATAGTCTTGCAATTGGAAGATTATAGATGAATAGTCCATTTGAAGGGAGCCTTAGAAGACTACCGGTTTCTGCAATGGTAATTAAAAACAGTGGCTAACATTTTATTATCATCTAATTTATTGATGCAATCTGCATGGACAGCCTAATTGTACACTAATGGGTTCCATAATGCATTTCTGAATTGTTTTATAGAGCACAGAGCTAGTGGGAACCATTGCATTGTCTGTTTATCTTTCCTGCTTTAATGGAGAAATGAAGGGATCCATTAGCACCAAGCCAGAGAACAATCACTTAGAGCAGGCACTACTCAGGCAAAAATGGAATCCACTAAATTCAGATCAGGAAACCCAGTTGCCATTAAATGTTTCGGGGTTGGAGGAAAACACTGTTTAAATTGCCATTTGTTTGTGAGATGATCCCTTAACCAGTCTTAAAATGTTGATTATTGCCTGCAATATCATGTCTCTTATCTTTAACATTTTGCGGTCAGAGAAGTTCATGAAGTCATCGCTACAGTGAATTTCAGGAATGCAGAGGTTAGTGATGCGCAGCTCTTAGTATGTCTTTTAGGCCAGCCATATGGAATCACAACCATTGAATAGGTGCTTCAAGACTTGAGTGCAGCCTTTGACATTATTGATCATTTTATCCTCATAGACGGACCTGATACTCTTGTTGGCTTTTGTGTACATGCTCTCTCCTAGTCTTATCTATCAGAATGAAATCAATTTGATTATATTAAAATTGAGTCCTCCAATTGCTGTACAGCAAGGTATGCAATACCACAAGGATCTGTGCTTGGACCTCTGCTCTTCTCCTTATGTATGTTACCTCTTGGTAATATCATTGATAAACATGTCATGAACCTCCACTGTTTTGCAGATGCCAAACCTGATTTCCTCATTGTGAAACCGTCAAGCATGGAAGCTTGCCTCAAAGATGTAAAGGAATGCATGGCCCAAAATTGACTCCTCCTAAATTCAGGTAAAACAAAAATAATGGTTGTTGGCCCATACTATCTTGATGGTGTCTCTAGGGCTTTGAGTGTAGTTATAAAAGAGTTTGGAAATGTGCTAGGAATCAAAGCTGGCAATATTAGAGAAAAAGGTAATTCTTCAACCTGTTTCCAAATGTTAGCGTTGTACTGGTGTTGTTTGCTTTCATCCAGTGGTTCTATTTCCAGGAAACACAGTTTATTCAGAGAGAGCACACACAAACAGGGATGTTAATAAACACAGTTTATTCAGAGAGAGCACACACAAACAGGGATGTTAATAAACACAGTTTATTCAGAGAGAGCACACACAAACAGGGATGTTAATAAACACAGTTTATTCAGAGAGAGCACACACAAACAGGGATGTTAATAAACACAGTTTATTCAGAGAGAGCACACACAAACAGGGATGTTAATAAACACAGTTTATTCAGAGAGAGCACACACAAACAGGGATGTTAATAAACACAGTTTATTCAGAGAGAGCACACACAAACAGGGATGTTAATAAACACAGTTTACTCAGAGAGAGCACACACAAACAGGGATGTTAATAAACACAGTTTACTCAGAGAGAGCACACACAAACAGGGATGTTAATAAACACAGTTTATTCAGAGAAAGCACACACAAACAGGGATGTTAATAAACACAGTTTATTCAGAGAGAGCACACACAAACAGGGATGTTAATAAACACAGTTTATTCAGAGAAAGCACACACAAACAGGGATGTTAATAAACACAGTTTATTCAGAGAAAGCACACACAAACAGGGATGTTAATAAACACAGTTTATTCAGAAAGAGCACACACAAACAGGGATGTTAATAAACACAGTTTATTCAGAGAGAGTAAAATTAAACAGGAATGTTGAAAAATATAATGTATTCAGAAAGAGCACACAAACAGGGATGTTAATAAACACACTTCTTTTGGAGTGGGCACACATACACAGGGATGTTAACAAACAGTTATTTCGGACAGAGCACACGTACACGGACATTAAAAAATTGCGTGTTCCAAGAGAGCGCACATCGGTGGGAATGTTAAGAAACATTTTATTCAGAGAGAGCGCAAGTAAACAGAGACTTTAAGAGGAACAGATTTTCTCCATGAAGAGCATTAGATCAGCATTTGAAATAGGCAGTCATGTGCTGAGCTGATTCCTCAAAGTAAATAAGAGGAAGATTGGAAGTCCTACGGTCTTGAACCTTTAACCATTTTATAGGAATAATGAGATAACTGTTGGATGCAAAGTGAATCACAAATGATTCTTTGTGGGGAAAATTGCATGATGTGTATCCCGTAGGTCACCTAATTCTGGGCATAAAACTCACTATTTTTATTTTTTTTAAACTGATATTTATCTTAAATCACAAACCCTTTTGAAGGACAAAATAACATTATGCATGGGCTTGGTCTATGTCATACATAGTGGCATGAAGCTTGCTGCTGCCTAAGACAATAGCAAAGGTTTATTATCTTGAGTCACCAGAGTCAATATATAAAAAAGGGTTTAATTTGATGGTAAGCTTGATAATACACCGATAGCCTTTTTACTTGAGTTCATACAACCATTTACAATTTCATTTCACGATTACTTTGAATAATTTTAGAAAGGCTATAAACATTGCCACCCTGTTTTACAGCACACCTGTAATTAACTAGGCCTACAATCACTCACATGTGTACATTCCATTCAATTAATCAGTTTGCAGGTAAGACACAAAACTGGCAACTAATCATGTGCTCAAATCGACAAACAAATGCACCTGCCATGTCAACAGTGAAGACTACTCCTTCACTCATCCAAAGACAAGTGAGTATATTTTAAAAAAGTGAATAAGAAAACAAAATGAGAGTCTTGTTGCACGTGTTGCTAAAATTGATGCAGGGTCAACACACATGCACAAGAATGCTGGCTCCTTTTCCACAGCGATGGTGCAAAAAAGACACTACTATATTAAGTAACCAGTGCATCATTTGTTTGAAAACCACGTTCAGTGGTGCCTTGTCAGGGCAAAGTTCATTATGTGTATCAGTCAGGAACTGAGCTATTGCAGCCATGTAACTGTCACAACTTGTATGAAACTGACTCCACATGATTTTGAAAAAAAAAAAAAAAAAAAAAACTCGGCAGCAGTTGCTCAAAAGGTCTGATTTTCATTGCTGCAGCATGAGTTAGAGCAGAGCACAAAGTCTCTCTGCATCCTACTGCTGCCTACAGTGTGTGTTCAGTCAGGATCCATGAGAAAAGCATAAATTTCATTAAACATCATTCTCCTAATTCATAAAACATGACATTTTTAAGAAACTTGTAGAGCATTATTTAAATTTCAGTTTAGTTTATGGGGAAATGTTATGAAATGAATGCCTGCAACCATCTTTGAACATGCTTATTGTTCCAAATAAGGTCTGTCAGAGTCACACAGAAAAATGACAGGCCGTGTCTCATAATGACAGACTGGTGTCATCCTTTCTTGCTGGTCATAATTTAGTTGTGAAAAAAAACATGATGGAGGATATGTTGTTTTTTCATATCATCAAATAGGAAAATAGGTGAAAGTTTTGAAAAGGCAGATTTGTTTCATATTAATAATATTGGTGAATAAAATGAAGACAAAAGACTACCTGCAATTCAATGTTATTTTATTGGAATAACCTCTAAAACATTTTGGCCACCTCTGTACACTGGAGCATGACAGGGAACCCTGAAATGCTGTTTTAATGTAGGATGCTTATTGTATAAATTCTTTAAAACTAGGCTTTTTCATCACCTCTTTAGTCATAAATAAGTAATTTATTTAATTTAATAATTAAAAATATGATTCTGCAGCAGAACATATGCCCAAATGGAATGTTAAATATTTACTGGTTACAAACAAAAGCAGAACAATACAGAACTTGTGCTTCAATGAGGCAAATAATTCCTTGACAACTTAATTTGGCAAGTTATGACTTTCAAGCACACCACATATAATAATAATATAATAAAAAGAAGAGGAAGAGGAAGAAGAAGAAGTACATGAACAAGAAGAGGAAGAAGTATGGCAACATGTTTTATTTATTTAATGACTGATTTGAACGAGGGTAGGCTTATAAGTCCTTTGGTGTTGAACCATTCACTGTTTTATAGGAATAATGAGATAACTGTGGGACCCAAACCACGGTACAAATTCTGGCTTTGTGGGAAAATGTCATGATTTTTGTTCCTTTGAGATGACTTAATTGTGGACATAAATCCTACTATTTCTGAGGTTTTTAATGTTACCTGGCATTCATTTTAAGTCATACAGAATACACAGCAGAAGAAAATTTGACATGAGGTTGTATCAAGCTCACACATAAAAGGCAGGGAAAAAATCTAATGAATATATTTAAAGAAAAAATAAACATCCTAATGCACATGGTACTCAACTAACTTCATAAAGGCAAACACTGGCCATTTGATCAACAGGGGCCGATGGTGAGCAATGAGACACACACACACGCACGCACGCACGCACACACCTTTGCAGACAAATTCCCTCCCTCATTGGGTGACACCTCTGTTAATCATGCCTGACTCTGTGTGGCTCCCAGCCAAAGCTAGCTCTAGTACAGCCAGTATTCAATACTTAGAGGTAAAACTCTGTGATACAACATCAGTAGTAATGTACTATGAATAAATGAGTGAACAGATTGACGGACAAGCAAATGAATGAAACGATGAAAATACAACATCATTATATCAATTGCAAAACAAGCCTCTTGCTGATACTAATTCTTGCTAATAACAATCTCGTAAATAAATAAGTAATATGATTTTCATGTTGTCACTGATATATCACTCTTGTAACTTTACTTAACGTTGTTGCCTAAAATGAAGGGCCTGTTTAAATCTGGAAAAATACATTGCTACATATGAATGAATTGTGACATTACTCATGTAACTATGAAATGGATACTGTTGGGTATTCTTTTAAAAGGCAATACACTTCCACCTTTAGGAATGTCATTATTTATAAATCACTGTTGTAAAAATAGAAGTTGTATTTTTTAAATTATGATTCAGAGTTCAGAAATGTAGACTGATGTTGAATCAAATTCAGGTGGATTGAGTGGCTGGGTCAGAGCTGAACCCTCTTACCTGGAGGAGGGCCAACTATAGCATGACAAAAAGCAGCCCAGGCCTGAATTTCCACTCAGCGATTGTGTCGCCCTGGATTTGAGAAGGTGAGGGAGTGAGAGAAAGAAGGAGTGTGAAAGAGGGAGAGAGTTAGGCTTACTGCCCACTCCTGTATGATTTCAAATACTCTGGGAAACCCACAGAGTAGTAAAGAGAGAAGCTGCCCCATCCAGACACCAAACTGCATGTGAAATGAAATGAGCATGAAAGCCGATACGTCAAACGAAAGCCATTACCATCGCAGTCTGGTCGTTCTATTGAGAATAGATACATTCCAATCTATATTATGCACGCTGTACCTTTTTCCTGCACAATAAATCGTAATAAATTGCTTTTAGCTCAAATGGCATCAGTCATGGCAGTGGCATAACTCTGATAAAAAAACAAATTTAACAAAAAATGTCTGGACCACAAAAGGGCCCACAGGGTTCTCTGACACCAGTGCAGGGGAAACTCTGCCCAATGGAAACAGTGCTTGAGAATGAAAAAATCTGAGCTTGTCCACCCCCTCCTCTCAACTCCCCGTTTTTGGACTGAACGGGCTTCGATTGTTCTCTCACCAGTTGTCTCTCTCTCCCTTGTCTCTCTGTCTGTCTGTCACTGTTGCTCATCCTGCTGTTTTTCATTTCCCCCTCTCTTCCCTCTCTTCTTCCTCCAGCTCTTGGGCCAGGCCGGCCTGTCCGCAGTGAAACAATACAGTATAAATGTTTCAGCAGCTCATAAATTGCCTCCTCCATGTCCTGCGGGGCCATTTATTATCCATTTAACCCCCACACCCCCACCCCTCCCCCGCCACTCTCTCCAGGAAGTCTGACCGTGTTCCCATGAGCGATCAGAGTTAAGGGTGTTGGGCATCCCCTTTCTCTACAGGAATCTAAGAAAGTCCTTTTACATAGAGCTCAAGCACAAAACAGCTCCTTTCTACAAAGCACAAAACCAAAAACAGTCCATTTCTATAGAACTCAGAACCTAATATGGTTCTGGAGATGCATCTTTGGGCTCAAAGCATGTTCCCCTATAGAGAGGAAGGAGAACCTGTCCTATAGGGTGCAGTCAACACTTGCTGTACCCAAAACTCACTGGGCAGAAAAGTCCAGTATGAAAAGATTTATTGGTTTTCTCTGGATTGGGAATATTTTTGGGGGGAGTTTGCATATTGCGAGTGCCTTATTTCTGAAATCAATTCCCAATCATTATAAATTATTGCACATCACAGTTGTGTATGGAAGCAGGACATGGCCATTAGGGATATCCAAAGGAATCCAAGTGTAACAAAAGTATTTGAATTTTAATGTTGGTCAGGTCATGGTACAGACACAGCAATGACTCTTCACAAATGGCTCATATTTTTTGGCCCATTAAAAAACATACCAAATCAAGATACCCCTTGAAGTTGAACATAGCTCTTCTTATGAGGATTCCTGATTGAGCGAGAGAAACGAGGTCTAAGCATAGCTCTACTTGCCAGTCCTGCTCTTCGGCTCAAGGTGATTCAGAGACAGAACCACCCAATGACAGCATCCATTCAAATTCTTCACCTTGTCAGCGGCCCTCACAAAAATGGAAAGATGGATCAGCGCTCCAATCATGTAAAAATAAACCAGACTCCAGCTGTTCAATGGTTTGATACATTTTCGGTTTTCCAGATGCTGGGGTTCAAATGCCATTGATGAAAGGGACACCAACAAGGAAGTATAACAAGAGCAGCCATTTTGATATTCAATAACAGCTCCCCATGTCTCCTCTCCACATTTATGTGCAATATATTTATACAATGTTAGATGAGAGCGTACACACTGTACTTGGGTTACTCTTTGTTGTAGCTGATGAAACAGTTTTGTGGTTTTTGTCTTCAAGGTGAAAATGCCTCTGAGATAGATAAGCTTCGAGCGTCATTCGCCTTTGATGTAGCTCCCGTAACAGGATTTGGTGTGTGGGTTTGTTGTTAAAAGCCCCTAGGTGGCCCAGTAACACAGTCAGTATTATTCTGGATGCAAAATCCCTGCTTTTCCAAATCGCCTAAAAAAAGCGTTTTAAACTCCGCAGATGTCATGTAAAATATGCAATGGCCCCAGAGATAAAAAACAGATTCTACTAGTCCTACAAACACATCTATCCTTGTAGCTCACACTAATGACAACTACAAAACAACAAATAAACTGTGGAATTCCCTGGTAAGTGAGGTAGCATCCATCATGGTGTTTATATCGCAGTGGCATTTTTTTTGCAGGACAGCAAATCACCATTGTTGCTGGAAGCAGGATCAGAATGTTTTTTTTAAGCCTGACGGTACATTTCCAGCTCTTGATGTCAGGGTTGCGTTGATTGGAGCAGCGGACAGCATGCGGTGCTTTCTCACACTCCGAGACCCAGGGGGCAGCTCGCACTCTGTCGGCTTGGCAGGCAGCGTATGCTGACGCGGGTGCTTCCTCAGGGCCTCGTCTGTTGTGAGTCCAGGGCTGGAGCTGCGCTCTGTCAAGCCTTCACTGGCCTGTAATATTGATGAGAAGCTGAGAGAGATGGGGGGGTGGGGGGGCAGCATCTTTGCTCTTTCTCTGCCTCTCTCCTACGGAGGGACAGATTGCGTTCTCACGCGCTCGGGGGTAAAACAGACAGAAAGAGAGAAAAGCGAGGAGGAGGGGGGCTGAGTGTTTCAGCACCTTTGCAAGATAGGGTGGGGGTGTGAAAATCAGTTTCCACCTATGAATGATTGTAACAGTTAGTTCACTGTCAAGATTTGGGTTTGATCACAGATTGTCAACCAGCATATGCCTACATGTTCAGGTGCTCCAAAGAAAGTTTAGTGACCACGTTTAGAGTCAGTGTTAAAGTGGAAACAAAACAAAATGTATTCATCTTTATGTTGTTAGTTTCTTGCCAGTGTTCACAGCTAAGCTTTGCTTTGTGTTCCTTCCCCTCCTCATCCTCGATGAAACAGTGGACCAAGGCTACGGCTATGTAATATTCAGTATTACTGCCCCTCAAATTCACATTCACATTCATCTGGCAGACGCTTTGCAGGCTGCACCCAGATTTAATCAAAGTGCAAAAATGTGAGAGTCAGAGAGGCAATTGGTGCACTGAAACTGAACAGTGGGTTAGCATTAGCATTTAAGAACACATCAGTTATGCTGAATTTCCTCTCGGAGCCCAGAGGGACCATGTACACCCATGCGATAAACAAAAACAGCTCTGCCTCACGGTTTAGAATATCCCACATACAATCTGCAATGCAAAATTAACACTATACCCAGAATAATTCCTAAGTTCATTATGTGTGAAATGTTTTAGCACACCTGTGAAGTGTCCTATTTTTCCCATGTTTCTACTGTATTTTAAGGCTGTCTTCTGGCATTCATCCATTTTTTTCCCAGGAAACTCACATAATTCCCCCTGAAAGTTTATTACAAAAATTCACCATTAATGGATCAATCCATTTTGTCTATGAATTAGAAGATTAATGAACATTTCAAAAAGATAAATGATTCATCTAATTTTGCTTTCATATGGTACAATGTTTAGGTTAATAACATGTTTCATTGAAAAGTATATGGGATCTGCCGGGATGAGTTCAAATTTAACCAGCACCCAAAGAGTTAAAGCATTTAAATTATGTATTTTCCCCTGGTCTGCTATGGATTATCCTATTATACAGTAATGAAGTAAATCTTTAGCAATGGTCTGAACTTGCATCCCTCCACATCTCACCCATTTTTGCTCATAACACACACATGTGTGGGACAGCAGAGTTGCAATGTATATGATTTATTGATGGAAAGTTATAGACATTCTGCATTTCACATCAAAAATAACAAAACCAAATAAATATCCTTTCAGTTTCACCCAGGGATTTTTAAGCCTGGATTTTCAATGGAACAGTGAGAGAGAGTGGGAGACGGGGGATAAAGACGGGAGGCAAGACGGAGAGGCGGGTGCTGAATAATTTATGGGCTGACGGCTGGAATGAGAAGGAAGGTCGGAGAGATGGCGTGTTCGGGCTCTGATCACTGGCTTGTCATCATTTACCTCATTAGTCCACTGATCTGACCCCCCCCCGTATCCCACTCAGCTCTGCCAGACATGGGGTCCAGAGTCCAGAGTTGCCGAACCGGACAGTAAGCAATACCATTTATTACCGCTGTCAAACCACAGTTTTTAGGAGTTAGAGCAGGGGATCCTAACCTATGTCCCTTGTGTTTCAGTGCTTAATCAAAGTCACTGACTGACTACAGTTCAAATGCCTGGTTTTACAGCCTCACGTAGCTGCTAATTGAAAAGAAAATTTTGCCCTCCTGGGACAAAGCATTAGCATCCAGGGTAAGGTTTGCCACTGCAAAATGCATGCATCAGACGACAGTAAAAACATTGCATGGCCCACTGACAGGCTTCTGTCACTGATTTGCTAATCAAGGAATTTTGCTAACCTGTCAGATCACCACTGAAATCCAAAAACACATTTGGGTCTCTTTTACCCCCGGGGTACAGGTCTGATCCTAGGGAGGCCACAGGAGGTGTTGGTTTTGCATTCACTGTTAAATAAGAGGCAAGTTCAGCCCATCCATGGAGCAGTGAGATTTCATTGAATCAAAAATGGGAGGAGATACAATTCGTTAGTGATTGACAGCTTTACTATGGTACCACTCTAACTGGGTACATGAAATGTCATTTCAACTATCACTAGTTCATACTCAAGAAACCATGTGAGGTAATTACTTAGTTTAACTGACCCATGAAATGGCAAGTAAAAACTAACACTACTGTCACATGTAGACCCTGGGGCCTGAGTCCTGACTGCCTGTGTTCTGCCAGTCATATCTGCTCTGACAATAACAACAGCTCAATCAATTCATGCACCAATTCAGAGAAGAAACATTTTTTTTTCAGGTTTTTCTCAGTAAATGTCAGGCTCATCAAAGTTACTTAAATGTCTTCCAAACACTAGTGAATGTCTGAGACGTGAAGTTTGACTGGGGTCTAATTTGACTGCATATAATCATTTCTATGAATTATAATACATTTTACTCAAGGCTCGAATATGGTAAATTACCCAGGCAATTTTAAGAACCCCATGAGTGGATTTTCACAGAATACGACTATCTATCCTACCTGTATTTACTCTTGCCTTTACAGAGCTGTAATGTATGTTCTGTGCTCTTCTCAGCATATATTTGTCAGTAATAGCAGTTGATTGAGCAGTTGACACTGGATTTCTTGAGTCTGAATTGTTTGCTGTTTTTTGGTGAAAACAAAACGTCCCTTTAACCAGTATTTAACCTGTATTTGATTTGTGGTCGATCAATAGTTTACATGTTTTTTTTATCACTTTTTTGTGGACAATCCAGGTGGGTATTGTATGACATAGTTCATATCAAGCGCTTTATTCAAGGGTACAATGGCAGTACAAACTTGGGAGTCAAATCTACAATCTGTGAGTTACAATACCTATTTTCTATTATACTAAACCGAAAATGCCCTAAATCTCATTCTTCCTGTACTTTCTGGCTTCTCACATCTGTGTGCTCAGACTTAGTTTAAGCACCACATAACTGTTAGCTGAACGCAGTTTGTGACAGCAGCTTTACTCAGGTCCATACGTGTGGAGTTCCTCTTTATTGAGTTTATTCGGGTATGCGTCTCACATTTCCGCCCCCTGCTTTTCTGTCATGATCTATGGCCGCGACAGTCGGTCGGCGCTTTAGTCAGGTCACAGGAATCCATGCGGAAATGAAGCGTCCCGGGACTCCAGGACCAGCGGCCAGGGGGTGACAGATACCGGAGCTGGTGCCATCCATCTCTGAGCAGGCGGGGGGGAGGTGGAGGAGGTGGGGGCTGGGTGGGTGACAGGGCATCACTGATCATCTCCTGCATGTCCAGGCAGCGAGGTGTAAGCACTGAGAGCAGTGTGTGTTGGGGGAAGGGGGGGCTGGGGTGAAGTCCAGATGGCACACTGCCCCCTCAGACACACATACACACACACACACACACACACACAGCATCTCGCTCACACTAAGTGACTCACTCCACAACACACACACACCCAGAGCCGCACTGTGCTCGACACATACGACCAGATGAAGATAACAATGGAGGAAGGAAGAAGAGTAAGAAGAGGAATCAAGAAAAAGAAAGTAAATGAAATATATATTGCATACATTCAATGATAAATATATTTCAAATCTATATTTGTTTTTGTATTTTTATGATGTGGCAATGTCTGAAAACCACAGTTATTTGTATATTTGCCCATATATTGTAAAGTGTATCAATTTCTACTCCTTCTAGTCTCATATTTTTCATCTTAAAAGGAACTTTTTTCAGATTGCAGGCTTCAGGCTGTAAACTATTCTGGTGCCTGCATTTATATCCAGTATAGATGGCTGGAAAATGAAGTGCAGATTCAAAAATTACACAGAATCAATGTACAATGAAATTAGACAGGAGCCCTCCAGAGAAGCGTGATGTTACATAATTATGAGGAGAGGGGTCCGGTCCACCAGGTATTGATTTACACATATCATTTTATTGAAAAGATCATTTGCTCAATTAGTTATTTTTCCCGATAATTGTAGCAATGTGGTAAAACCATGTAAATTTTAATTTACCACAGGAGTATTTGAACCCAAGGGTTGATGCCTCCAACTGTTTTTAAAGAATAATGATGCAAAAGGATTCCTGGAAAGGTTTCTCATCTCAATGCTTTTATTTCTGGATGTCATGCCATTGTTACCAAGGAGCAGAGTTACAAAGGAAAGGGGGGAGTTTTCAGATCTTTGAAAAAGGATTTTCTCAGTTTTAAAGCTTAAAGCGCACACTCATTTCAAATGTATGTTTACAGAGATGGCACTGGTGTCTGTCCCTTCGTGGCCCTGAGCGGTGCAGGCAGTGCAGAAGGCATGCGGGGTGTTTTCAGTCTTTGGGCAGTTGGGAGGGGGAGTCTGTGTGTCACAGGGACAAGCTGTGACAAACGATAGCAAATTGGAGTGAAGGCCTCCTGCTGTTCCATGCCATGCCAACCAGAATCACAGGCAGGGAAGAGGCTGAGAAAATAGGGTTCAGTTCAGACAGAGGCACAGAGGGGCCAGTGAGAGTGTGTGTGTTTGTATGTGTGTGTGTGTGTGTGTGTGTGCTGGGGGTGGGGGCAGGGCATGAGAGGATGGGGATTGGGGAAAGCCTTTTGCACATTCAGCCACAACCTTATCATTCCATTTTGAAGAACTGATAGAAAATGTCTCAGTAGGAGGTATATTGAGTTACATTCAAGATGAATGAAGTCATAGGAAACCCACTAGACTTTAATTTATCAGAATATGGTTTAGGCAAATGAGATGGGTAATGTCTCTGGGTGAGACAGGGCAGCCTTGACCTACTTAAACATCCTTCAGGTATGACTTGCTTCAGGATATCACCAAAAAAAATTGAGAGGTGCACCCATCCATTCAATACAATTCATAGAAATTGTACAAATTACTGTGTCTGAGAAGAATCTGGTTCTATAATTAATGTGTCAGTATTGATTTTGTGTGTCTCAGTTCACAATCAACACCATGGTGTACTCTGCTGAGTGAAGGGTCTTGGTGAAGACTGATTGAACACAGAGAGAGCGATTATTCTGGCTCTGAAACGGCAGGTCACAGTGTTGGCCAGGAGCAGGCAGACAGTAACATATCCATTTCTGGATTTGAGACCAATCTGAATTTTTCTCTTAACCAGCGCGATAACTGTACAGCTAGCCGAGGCCAGGGGTAGTTAACTCAGAGCCTGGAGGCCCAGGTTATTTTGTTTTGTTTTTTTTTTTTGTTTTTTTTTTTTAGGCTGAATAAGCTTCATACACCAACATCAGCTCATTGTAGGTTGGACTATGGGAAGATGTTTAATGTGCACATATGAGAGATTCAGCTGTTATTCATGAGGTTAGCAAGTAATGTAGCTAAGCTGTCAGATCACCGAAATGATTGGGTTAATTAAATAATTATAATAATAATTTATCCATCTTTTCATTTTCAACATTGCTCGGCAAGGCAGTTATTACATTTATGTATGAACAGTGGTACATGAATAAAAAAATAAGTCGAGCAGAAATTGGCATGGAATCCAGACACAGATATGGATCTTTTTGCCACTTTCTGAGCTAGCCTTAATCATTAAAGTGATCTGAAATTCTCAGAATAATTATACTCCTTGTGAAATGTGAAATATCTTGTATACTGTAAGCCATCCTGTAAGTGAGCTGGCATCAGTGCTCACAGGTAATTACATAACTGAGGCAAGGTAATTGCTGGATAAATAAGCCCTGCATACACAAGGGTACACCAAGAAAATAGTTGTGCGCCCTTCATTGAAGACGCTTACAACAAACAAGGACGTCTTGGCCTTGGCCATTCATACTTGAGAGACCTTATTGAACCAGGTCTCAGTTTACTTTCAGTAGCAGCTGATTTCTTTGGTGATTCCAAACAGCATTTAAGGGAAAGTTATTCAATCGCTCTCCTGTTCTTTGATTTTGGAATTGAAATCAAATGAATACCAGAGGCCCAGTTATGATGTTTTAAATCAGAGCCTGTTATTCATAGTGTCTCAAAAGCAGGAGTTGCAATCCAGGTTAAGTTTTGCCTTTTAGCTCATAATGGATGATGTCAGGATCGGGACAGGGGAAACCTGACCCTAGACCAGCACTCCTACTGTGACATTTTATGAATGCTGTCCTTGGTCTTATGACTGTTCTTTTCTCATGTGCCTGAACCTAAAAGGCTTTAAGTGTATTCTGATATATCTTTATCATATTTTTTAAGAAAGCACCCTGGATTTTTTTATTGTATTACATTTTCATATTTACCTTTACATTAACATTTAGGCACTGGGCAGAAACTCTTATCCATTGTGGTTTGTGCTGTATTTTATTTCATGAGCCTGAATGGCAGAGCTGGCACCAGGGTTAAACACTCAAGGTAGCTTACCCTGCCCACTCCCCAGCTCCAGTGCCTTCAAATAAAACAGTGCAGAAAGTGTGTGTGTGTGTGTGTGTGTGTGTGTGTGTGTGTGTGTGTGTGTGTGTGTGTGTGTGTGTGTGTGTGTGTGTGTGTGTGTGTGTGTGTGTGTGTGTGTGTGTGTGTGTGTGTGTGTGTGTGTGTGTGTGTGTGTGTGTTTTATCATGCAAACTCTATCTTTAAAAGGATTAGTGTCTCGCCCTGCCGCAGAAAGTATGCATTAGCAATGCCAAACTCGCCACCATTGACACTGTTAATGTGAAGCCTGTTAGTTTCCATTGATGAAGCCAAGGCGGTGAATATTTCAGCTCCCAATGTGGTCCACCGACATAGCTGCATCTTACAAAGACAGAGGACCAAGGCATGGCAAGGGATCACAGTGCCACGGTAATTACTGTGATCCACTTCAAGGGGTTTTCAGGAGGTTCATGGTTCCCATTCCATCAGGGTTTGGAGTTTTGGAATTTATACACATAGAATATTTTTATGTACACATTATATACACAGTACTAAATATGTTCCTCCAGAGTCCAACCAGCTCAAGGACTTGAAATCATAGTTTCTGCTTCACAGAAACCCCCTGAACATGTTTCACTTATTAATTTAGTTTCTCTCTCACATTAACGTATTTGTGGGCAATTATTTCTGTGGAACTCCAGTCCAGGATTTTTTTTCCTCTTTTCCCCAATACATGGAATGCAGCTTAGTGGTTTTCTTTGACTGTTCATTTCTCCCAGAGTTGTGGCTGGGCTTTGCAGCTTAATGAGAGATGGCGTTTGGAGACCATTAATTGAAGCTGCCAGCCGGGCCTACTAAGGGAGCGTCTCTATTACTGCCTACTGTTGTTTGTTCGCTCAATGTTGATCTAGATTCTAAAGGAAGTCCATCACTCAATTCAATGCCTCCAGGGGGTCGTAAATAAATAGTACTGGCACCTTAGAAAGATCCGGTCAATTTCATCACAGGATGCCTCACAGCCTCTACAGATCACCTGTATAATGAGCAAGAGGCAGAATGAGTTAACTTGGTGTAAGTGTTTGACAGGCCCTAGCTGAGGTCATATTTGGTCAGTCAGCCACGTTCAATTGCTGGACATCGATTCAACCGCACTATATTTTGCAAGGAGACTTGTTGCGATTGCAGAAGAACATGAAAGAGATGCAGCCTTTCCTCACAGATTGCATTACTCTTTACTCTCTCTCACTGTGTTATTGTGTTGATGCCCAGTGATTTCTAAAGTTGTGATTATCATGGGGGCTTTGAGTTAAACACAATTGGCTCTGACAGCTTAGATATATCCCCGGGATTTTGTTCCCTGTTCCTTTGAGGCAAGGGTGCTATCTAGACAAGTCCCGCCCCCTCGCCCTCCTTTCAGACTGCCCACTGTACTTTAAGTTTAACAGACAGCTGCTCCTGTCCAATCACGGGGTCAGTCTTAGACTGTCAGGTAGCTTCCCTAGCTCCATGAGATGAGGCTGCCACTGTGACTTTTAACTGCTGAGGATGATAAATTATTTTTTTTAGAATTGATGATTGAAAGAAATATCCCAAGGCTGTCATTTTCAACTCCACCCTCATTCTCTTTCTCTCTCTCTCTCTCTCTCTCTCTCTCTCTCTCTCTCTCTCTCTCTCTCTCTCTCTCTCTCTCATGCACACATAGAATGTGAGATATGTTTCTGTAGCTGATGCATTTTAAACTGCTATAAAATTATCTTTATTACAGATACACAAAAAACAATGCACCACATATTCATTATGATATCATCTTTGTCAACATTGCACCACAGATTTGGACAGTCAAAGCAGAGAACTCTATCTGTCTTTCCCATCTCATCCACCATCACCCCCAACCCCATCGCCCCCCTGGAACCCCATGGGGTGCGGGGGCGCTGCATTGATCCGTGTCCCATCCTACAGCTCACAGACTGGCCTAATCACCCGGAATAACTCACAGCTGATAATATATTCGCCCATCTGTCAGGGCAAGTTTGTCTCAAGGTATCCATGAGTCACTCACCTGATGGTGACTAACACTGACTGCAAACACACCAGCAGATCAACCTTTCACTTAGCAAATGAAGGTCCCTGTGCATGGATACATATGATCGCCATGACATCGAGTCTGTTTCATCTTTAGGTACATCACAATCATGGCATCCCTATCAACAAATAGGCCAGTTTCCTATTTAAACACACAACAAGACTAAGACTACAACTACTCTACCTCCAGTACCTTGGCTAGAAGAGACAAAATTAGCTGTCAATTTGAATAAACACTGTCAGATTTGAAGAGACTTCAAGGAAAATCCCCTCCAATGAATGTGATGATAACCTTTATGAAAAACCCATGAAAGATTTTTTGAAAAAGTCTGTTGCTGTCAGTGGAATGTTTTGGATTATAGCAAAGGAAACAGTGTACGTATATACTGTGACATCTCTGAAGTGAACTCTGAGATTCCCTTCCCATCAGATGTATTTGAATATGCAGCTGAATGCTCTTGAAACATCAGTGCTTTCTTGCACTTTATGACTGAATGCCATATATGAATAGAAAAAAAGGCTGTAGCTCACTGAAAATGTGGATGGCGTAGTTGCTGTATTTGCACACATAGTTTGGCTATTCAAAGTTAAAACGCCAACTTTCTTCCCAGTGAGTTATTACTCCTGGGTGAGTTGAACCCAAGAGCTCAACAGGTGACCCTTAGAAGATGGATGGCCCAGATCGGGACGCTGGTTTATAATCCCTCTTCTCCAGCATGGAGATAAACTCCAGACACCTGGCCACTGACATGGCGCACCTGTGGAAGAAGTTCAGGGGAATCCAGGTGTAGGCATGAGTCTGATAAGGTGGGCTCCTTTGGGGAGGAGGTGGGAGGAGGCACGAGAGCCACAGTTCACACATGAATGTACGTTGCTGATGCTGTGGTTCTCCCTTTCTCCTCACCTCCCTCTCTCTCACGCTTCTCTGCCTTCTCCGTCCCTTCGGTCCTCTATCTCAACAATTACTCTTTGTATAAAAGTTACAAGAAAACAACAACGCAATAACCTTCTCCCTCGATCTATCTTCTCCTCCCTCCCTCACTCACTTCAACTGCTTTGTCACTACATTTGTTACCCCCATTCTCCAGTCATCTTTTTTTGCCATATGCTTACTTCAAAAGCCAACTACCATAACCTCCCTCTAACTTTTTCCTCTGTCTTCTGCCCCTTTCTTTTCTCCCCTTCTTTCTCTTCTCTCTCTTCCTCAGAACCATTATTAGAGGCTTTTCTTTTTCATTACTGAAGGCTTTTCTCCCTTTTCTCTCCTCCTCCTCCCTTCCTCCTTTGCCCCTCCCTCTCTCTTCTCCTCATTCTGTCTCCTCGCAATTTTCAATCCAATTATGCTTTATTGGAATGACTGCATAAAACAATATTGTCAAAGCAGTTAATGATGAAACAAGAAAGAAAACACTAAATGTATACAGTGTCATAAAAATAAATAGAGACATAAGGCTAAAAAATTAGGAAGGAAAAATAAAATATTTTGCAAATGTGAAATGTTTTATTGCAGCCAGGGCAGTTTTTTCTCCAAATGCAATTGGAAGTTTTTTTATCCATTGATAAGGAAATTAAGTGATTAATAATTTTAAGAACATCAATACTGAAGTATAACTCTTTTCTTTTTGAATATTTGGTGCAATAAATAAGGAAGTAAATCTCTGTCTCTGCCTCTTTTGTCTGACACATGACCACATACTCTCTCTTCTTTTGGTAGCCATGGTGTATATGTATGGCAAGGCTGTGCTTTCTTTCTCCGTCTCCCTTTCCTTTTGCCTTTCTCTCCTAACACTCTCTGTCTCTCCCTCTCCTGCTCCTCACTTTCTCCTTCTCTCCTTCTCCTACTCCTCACTTTCTCCTTCTCGCCCTCTCCTATTCCTCACTTTCTCCTTCTCTCCTTCTCCTACTCCTCACTTTCTCCTTCACTCCCTCTCCTACTCCTCACTTTCTCCTTCACTCCCTCTCCTACTCCTCACTTTCTCCTTCACTCCCTCTCCCACTCCTCACTTTCTCCTTCACTCCCTCTCCTACTCCTCACTCTGCCCCTCTCCTACTCCAGTTGCTGCACACACAGAGTGAGCATTGTGAGTGAGTGGAGAGGGGCAGAGCTGGGATTTGCACGCGTGTTAGAGGGGATTACGCTCGCTACAATCGGCTCTGGGAACCAGACACGCATCCCTGCCACAATCCACAGGCCCCGGGGTGCCCCCAAACACAGAGCGATACCCCACAACCCCCAACCGATGAGAGGATCTCCAAAATATCCACCGTAGCAGCCTCTTCAACGCTCCCAGACTTCCAGCATTGCTCAGCTCTGATGCACTCTGGTCCTCAAAAAAAGGGAAAAATTTTAGCTTCTTTTGTCACTGTCACATCTTTTCCTATCAGTGAGCAAAATGGTCAATATCCTGGTTTTTTTTTTTTGACAAGTCACAGAATGTAAGTTTTGTTGTTCAGTCAGCTGGAATTTTGTGTGTAGGGTGGTCAGCTGATGTTGCCTTCATAAGAACAATTCAAAAACATTCGAAACAGTCCAGAGGTATCTTAATATGTTTCTGATATACAGACAAAATACAGATGATTTTTTTTCAATCATTTCATCATTTTTTTTTTTTTAAATGGCCTCAGCTTTAACAGATCTTTGCACTGACTAGGCTTTTCAAAGAATTGTGTTGACTGTGATGGTTTATTTGCACAATTTTAGGGATGAATCCTTGGGTTATTAAGATACATTGGACCTTCCAGTGCACCCACACCCCACTCATGCCCTCCATTAGCAATCTCCATGCCATTACACGCCAGATTCCTGTGGGCCTCAGAAACGTTTGGGACAAAGAGGGGTGGGTGGGAAGGCCTGATTTTAGGGTGTGTTGGGGGGGCAGGGGTGGGAATGTAATCCTCCAAGGCCCAAACTGATGCATATGTTAAATCCCATTTTAATCCACAGACCTGAATATGCAGCCCTATCTCCTCTTAAGTGCATCTGTGTGTGATGGGCCCGAGGACGTGTGGAGACAGACGTCCAAAGACACAGGCACTGTGCGTGAGATACGTCTGCATGGGGACACTGTTTTTTCTGTGGGGTTAACTCTGCAATAATAAAAAAGCTTTCAAGATGTAGAGAGCAGTAAATCGTTCTGGTGTTCCTGCTAAAAGTGCAATAAACATGGATAGGGGATACCAGTTTAAATCTATCCCATGCAGTGCTGGGGTCAGAAAGGGCATGGAGCACTGTAGCACACAGCAAGACACACAGCTGCACATCGAAACAACACCGTTTCACCATTATTAATGTGGTTCGTTTACAGAGGCCCGACGTTATGATGCATCACCTGACTATTCTGAAGCCACAGTTTTATATTAGATGTGGAAAAGCAGTAAAAGATGTTCAGTCTCTTCATGTAATTTAATCTTTTCTATCTCTCTTTCTCTCTGCTTTTCTCTTGCTCTCTCTTTCCACAAATGCTTCACATTCCTCTGATTTCCTCGTAATTCAAGTCCTATTCAAGCCATCATTTCTGATGTCGGTGCCCCCTCTCTCTATCCCTGTCTCATTCTCTCTCTGTCTCTGTCTTGCTACTCTCTGTCTCTCTCTTTTCTCCAGACCAACATTCAATCAACATTTGTCCTTAACTTTAGCTCACAATCAAATGCAAGTGTTAATTTTATCCTCACAGACACAACTTGGCAAGTTCTGCAGTCATGAAACTTAAATAGCCAAACTGTTCTTGAAGAGAAACAGCACAACAGCACAAAATTATTATTGTTGTTGTTTGTAGTCGTAGTAGTAGTTTCAGTGGTAACACTGTAGCTTCTGAAATATTTTATTCTCACATGATAATAGTGAGCGAAGCATAATTCTTTCTCCCTCTCTCTCTCTACTCTACCTCTTCATCTTCCCTGCCAGTGTTTATGAGCCCTCTACCCTTCCCACCCCCTTCCCTTGAAGTCTACTCTTAATGTGCAGGGCCCCCAACCCCCTTACATTGGGGTGTTTATGAAGTGTGAAGTGCTGTCTGTCTGGGCCTGTTTGCTGGAGTCAGTCAGCTCCAGGCCCTGGCTCTCACACTCTACTCTGCCTATCAGTGATCCTCCTTCTGCCGCTGTCCTCTCAGCTCCGGCCGCCTGGTGCATGAGTGTCACCCTGTCAGGATGTCAGGACATCCTGCCCAGTCTGGGAGGGGGAGTTCTAGTGCATGACATTTGCTCAGGAAGTGTGACTGATTTTCAGGGGCGCACACACAAGTGCACACATTGAAGGAGTGTGAAAAGGAAAAACTGTGTGTGATTTCCACTTTTAGAAGCATCTGCCCCAGTCATAACCCCGCCCGCCATCTCTGATCACAGCAGGCACAATAGGCCTGGTGTTCGCCTGGCAGAACAGAAGCTGGGTACGGATGACCTCACTGTCTTTATATGCCCCCAGCCTGGCCGATGGGAATGTCAGGGTCCCCACTCCTTCAAAGCGGCTCACTGGCATCTACAAGCTGTGAGCTGCCAATGGAATGCAGCGTAGTGGGACATGGCTGTTGACATGAGCGATTCAAATGGACTTGGTGTGTGTGTGTGTGTGTGTGTGTGTGTGTGTGTGTGTGTGCATATTTGTGTGCGTGTGTGCATGTGTGTGTGTGTGTGTGTGTGTGTGTGTGTGTGTGTGTGTGTGTGCATATTTGTGTGCGTGTGTGCATGTGTGTGTGTGTGTGTGTGTGTGTGTATTTGTGTGTGGCTGCATGTGAGTTTGTTTGTCTGTGTGTGTGCGTGAGCATTTGTGTGTGAGTGTGTGTATATGTGTTGGTGTGCATGCACATGTTTGTGTATGTGTATATGTGTGTGAGACTGTGTGTGCATACATGTCTGCTGGGACCCTGGAGATGCCTTTGACCCCACAGTCATTAAGCATGCGTTAAGTAGCAATGTTGGTGGAACTAGTTCATGCAGTAGGGAGGCAGTCCTGTCTCTGTATATGGCTGTATTGATTCCCCTGATTTTTGGGGGTGTATGTATGCTCTAGTACATTAAAAACACTGAGATATATGACATCTGTGGCAGCAGAGGTCAAAGCAGGAGCATACGGCCAGTGGGTCACACATTCACACAAAGGTTTGTATTCACTAATATGGAAATAGCCCCAGGAAGTACTGCATGCCTGTGTGCAATGGGCCCTCTGTCTCATCTCTCTGACCCATCAGGTTGTAATGGAAGGGATCGCTCTGTTCCCCAGCTGAGACCCACTATTATTGAGATGGCTGGACAGACTGTGACTCCTGTAATACTGTATCAGAAAACAAAAACGCACACACACACACACACACACACACACACACACACACAATACACATGCACATACAATATCCACACACACACACACACCCAAATTTGACATGCACACATACACAATCTCCTGCAATAAACACACACTAATCACACACAGGCACATATGCAGTCATTGCCTTTTCTTGCTTTCCCTGGCACCCTGTGATTTCACCTCTGGCTCTATGGCAGGTTGTGTGTTTCTGCATCATCGCTCTTCCGGCAGTGAGGAAGCGCTGGAGCAAAGTTACTCTGTATTCTCCTGCCCCCAGACTATCAGAGAAGGAGCCAGTCTCTCTCAGCACAGTGAGACACTTCTCCTGCCCCCAGACTATCAGAGTGGAAGCACCAGTCTGTGGAGGTGTCTCAGGATGGGTTAGAGAGCTCTCTCTCTTTTTTCCTGGCCTCCCACCCTTTTCTGCATTCTCCAGGTCATCTCCAGATCACTGTCTGCATGCTCAAGGGCTCTGGATCCCAGTTATTCTGAGCAACGGTTGTTTTCATTGCCATTAGTGACAATGATAGTGATACATCTTTATGAGGGAATTAATAGTGTTTTTTTTTGTAAAAGCATTCAACAAGGTGAACTACAAAGGATTTTTTTAGGTCGAGTTCATTCCATTCAGTCTATTCTCAGGACATAAAATAGGTTGCCAGGTCAAGTAGTTGAGGTTGAGACTCTTGTGTGAAAGTCCAGACTTGATTGCAGTATTGGACACTGTAGATTAAATGGTGAGCCAAGCTATGCTGAATGGTCTGTTCCTGTCATCATATGTTCTTATGCTCCTATCTCCTGTGTAATGATGATAATTAGCTGTTCTTGTCCAATTTATATTTGGTTTTGACACAGAAGACAAAGCAGTCACAATACACTTGAAATAAATGCTGAAAAGCCCACACAATGTGGTTGTAAGCATGATGTAGAACCTGTCATAACCAGTAATAGCAGCCAATTACAGCTTATGATCAGTGTCATTACACTGTTAAAAATGTTAAACAAATTTTTACCAACCACATTCAGAATAAATTATTCAAATCAATTGCATCAGAACACTATGACATTGTTATGACATTGGCTGTAATATTTACTATGTTGCCACGATTGGTTATAACAGGTTTTATATTATACTTATGGCAGATTTATGTTGGCCTTATGTCCTATAGTTTGGGTAAAATATTACTGACAAGTATTTAAAGTGGTTATGTTTTAATGAGGTGGAAAGGCCCAGGGGCCAGTAGTATATCATAGACATTGAGAAGGCAGGGTTGAGAGTGAGGGTTAAGGAGAACTTTTAATAAAGCAGTAAGTCATGGTGTAGCATGGTTTATTCTCAATGCTGGCATGACGAGTACAGTGAATGTCTTCTGCCTCTATCTAACCCTCACACTCACCTCTTCCTGTCACTGTTCCTGATACAACACTGGCCCTGGGGCTAAACCCAAGATAAGCTGGAGGCTGCAATCAAACAGGAATTTTTTTTTTTTTTTTTGATTCACAAACCTAGCAGTTCAGCTCTCTAGCTACAGTTTTAAAATGTGCTCCCTCCATCAATTCTCTACTCCCTCTCTCACTCATTTCATCCCCTCTGTCACTGACTCTTCCCCCCCTCCCCCATTCCACTCCCTGCCCTTATCCTTGTCATTTTTTGTAATTTGTTTCCTTCAAAAAACCTGTCATCATGCCCTTTCTCCTCTCCTGTTCCCTCCATTTCCCTTCTCCCCTCTTCCTTTTTCTTCTCTCTTTATCTTCTTCCCTCTCCTTTTCCTTTCTCTACCCTCTCACATACTGTTTAAGGTTGTTTGGGGACCTGTTTTTTCCCATACCCTTAAAGTGTCACCACTGAGACCCAAAACACATCAGACACAGTGCCAGTGTGTCTACATGGCAACAGCGCTCCATTTCATTTATAAGTCAATGGATCTGAATGACATGCAGCTCGTACTGTGTGAGTGGCTGGGCTTAACCATGTACACACTGCTTCAGCTCGGCACTGTTGTCTGTTTCTGCTTTATCTCCCCATGTTGCACTGCAGATTCATGTGCATGACAATGATCCAATAAAGTTCATTTTCGAGCCAATATATGAAATGATGCTGATGTGTGAAAATCAATGGGGTTTTACATCAAACTATATTTTGGCACCTGCTCATCCTGTTGGTGGCTCATCCTGTTAAGGCACTGTTCCAGTGTGTGAATGAGTCTCACTGTCTGCATCCTGTTAAGGGACTGGTGTAGGTGGGTTCCATCGTCTGGCATAACTCCTGACTGGATCTGTGTAGACTGTGAATGGCAACCCTGTGGGCAGAGATCATTGGCCATGATGTCACTCAGACTGGGAGGGGCTGGTGGGTGGTACATTTCTCAAAGTGCACCAGGAAACCCTACAGGTAAGTGGGGCTAAGACTGTATTCACAAGAATGAGCATGAAATGTCTTCCTCTGACTCTGTTTTAGCTGAATTTGTGTGGGCAGAAGTTTGAAAAGAATCAGCAGCTGAAATATTTTTGCTGCATGCCTGTGGTATCTCGAATTGATATCATAGGTTGTAGCAATGATGATTCATGACAGAGCATTCTAGATCAGAGGACAAAGGGGGAAAACAAAAATATATATATATTTTTTTGCTGCATCAGAATAATTCAACTCCATGGCAAGCACTCCAAATAATCTAATACCCCATAGGAGGACTGTTGTATGAAAGCAGTGCAGTTCAGGGTGATAGATCCACCTTCTAAATTCCACATCCATTCAGTAATGATGGTCTAACTAAAAGCAATGACTCAAAAGTAAACTGCACCAAAGGGACTGAGGTATCGCTCATATATGTCACACCTTTGAGAATCTGACCTTTTTCTAACCTGTCATGTGCCTGGTGTGGTGATCACTGCTACAGTAAGCACTGTTACCAGGCAGTAATGTGAGTGTGCCTGCAAATTCCCAAGGCTAACTGGGAACTGGCCTGTATATGGGACTCCATGGAGATTTTAGAAATGGAAAGGGAGGATTCAGATGGACATGAAGAGTGGATCCAAATACCACGGCCTGATGTGCTCACACAGGAGCCAGAGACCAAATACTGAAGCTTTCTGGGAGTTTATACAATAGAGATGGGATCACTAGGAAGCAGGTGTGCGTGGGTATGGAATTTTTCCCTTGCTGCAAAGCTTCCATTTTTAACTCTGTTTACAGAGATTTTTTGGAAGCATCTTGGCCTTTTCTCAGTTCAGAGGGAGTTTAGATTTTTTTGTTTTGCATAGGACTTGTCTCTTGGCAGTCTAAAGCTGGCGATCTAGTGTTAAATATGCTGTGCTGACAAAATTCTGACCTGACGCTGAAGCTGTCCAGGAACAGGGATTGCCCTTGGCTTCAGTACGGGGCAGTAACATGGGTCACCTCACTCTTTCATATGCAGATTGAAGCAGACATTCATACTTGTACACATATAAATATGTGCAGAACATACAAATAAATCAAAATTGCTCAGTTCACCCCCATATTCTGTTCTCAAGTCGTACATGTCGACAGCTTAACAGACACAAAAACAAGAATGCACATATGAACATATGCACATCCATGCACGCACTCACCAGCAGCTTGACATACATATAAACAGTCACACACAAACATATGGACATATCAAACATAAACACACACATATACATACACACACTCCCCAAGCCATAGCAGAGACTGGGAGAGAGAGACAGGAGAGGCATTAGGTCCTGAAATCTCCATCTCTCTCTCTCTCTCTCTCTCTCTCTTTCTCTCTCTCTCTCTCTCTCTCTCTCTCTCTCTCTTTCGCCATGGCTGTTTGAAGTCCACCTGATTAAATTGTAGTCTTTCCTTTTCCTTGAATATCATGGCTTTCTGGGGCAGTTATCTGGTTACCCCTTACTTACAGGACCCTGTGCTTTCCCCCTCTCACCCCTTCGAATGCAGGATTGGGCTGGACACGTAAATAAATAAATATGTTAGTGTAATTTGACTTCCCACCACTGATGGGATTACCATGCTTCCCATGCAGAACTGACAGGCTCCCTCCATTCAGGATGGCTCGTCTGGGAAGTAAGGCAGATAAAAAAAAAATGTAAAAAACTCAGCGGGACAGCAGAGGAGGGGGAGGGAAAAGATGTACGTGTCCAAACCAAGGTCCCAAAACTGAGTTTGACAACAACTTCAGAGCATAAATTATGTACATCTACATTTAGCAGCTGGTCTTATCCAGGGTGTCAAACTCAGCTTACATTTTATTAGCACTATCCGTTTGCATGGCTGGATATTTTACTGAGGCAATGCGTGTGAAGTACCTTGCTCAAGGGCAAGACAGCAGTATCTTACCTGGGAATTGAACCTGTAATCTCTTGACTCTAAGCCTTGCTCCCTAACCATTACTCTACAGTGCTGATAAAATGAATCAAATGAATCCATGGAAAACAATTCACACCTTATGTATGCATAATTCTGCAGCCATCCTCCCCCTGTTACAGATAGGAAAGCATTCTTTGCATTCTGCATTCCTTTCAACTCACAAAGGAATTAATAGTGCTAACAAATGCAAGTGGGCTTTCCTAATTGTATTTCAAGAGGAAACTGAGAACTCAAGGACAAAAAAGATACTAAAAACTAAAAAGTTTTTATAATTAAATTAATTCAATTATAATTAATTAATTAATAATTTAAAATTGATACACAAGCAAAAGAGTGCCAGTCACTTTTTTATGGTATGGAATACTGAGATGAACTAATGATACATTTCTAAGTTATAATTAAAACATAAGTATGTAAAGGGAATATCCATGCTTGAGAACCTGCTGTCTTTCAGAAGAAGATTTTGATATGGCTGGATAGGCTCTCCCTTTCTATGGCTTTCTGTATTGTCACTTGAGTCAGCGGCACATGGCCCCCTGGTTTGCCTGTCTGATCTCACCTGTCATATGACTTTGTGAAACACTCACAGCCTGTCTAATCACCTCATAAAACACTCAATCTGTCCAGTCATTTTGTGAAACACTCACAGCCTGTCCAATCATCTTGTGGAATGATTACAATTTGTCCAATCATCATGTGTAATACTAACTACCTGTCCATTAACTACCTGTCCACAAAATACTGGCAGTTGGTTAATTCACTTGGTAATGAGTGTCAACACTCCATGCCCTCTTCCTTACCACTTCCTTACTGAAGATATAAAACTCCCTGAAATCCATTTGTTTCCAGTTTATTTTGCAATAATTTGCTTGCCTTTTCAAATGACAAAATAAACAAAAAAAATCCATTTATGTCTCCCCTCATTGCCCGTTTGCAGATAGCCAAAATATATTCTCTTTGTCATTAGTCAGTTGAGCAGAAGCAGCATCTGTAGTGTCTGCAGGAAGGAAACAACATGAAATAAACTTTGAAGGCTTTCACCAGCATGAAGGGAACGGGAACAGAAAATGCAAGGCATAAATTGGAGAGTCTCGGCAACAGTCCAAATGATTTTGTATTAAAATACGTCCTTCTTGACTCTTAAATCGCATGCCTCTTACTTTACGCTCATGAATCACGCTTTGTTCAGGTCGGAGAGAGAAAATAATTAAATCTGACTACCATAGACAGCTCTCTCTAGCATTTTAATTAAGGAGCGGACTCACAAATCCATAGTACAGGGGAGATAGCTGGGAGACAGACAAAGGCGAGATGCTTTATTGGGCTGTTTATGCGATTCAAACTCCTTGCCGTGCGTTTTGACAGCACTGCAGAAGTATAGCAGCAACCTCTCTCACACATTCATTCCATCAGGGCTTTGCCAGATGCCTTTGCAGTCCTCTCCCTCCTCACCCATAAAAATGAAGTATTCTGTGAGCAGTGTGTATATGTGTTTATGTGTATCTGAGTATCTGTGTGTGTGAGTGTGAAATGTGAGAGGGGCTGAATTTGTGTATGTTGGGGGGCTTTGGAGTGTGTGAGCATGTGTGTATGTGATATGTTGGTGTTCTGTGTGTAAGAGTGCATTTGTGGGTATGTGTGTAATATGTGTGTGATGTGTGAGAATTTATGTGCCAGGTATGGGTGTGTGAAGTGTCAGTGTATAGTGTGCATCACATGGACTTAGAGGAATACCACAGGAGGCCGCGCTCTTAAGTCCTCCATCGCTGGAGGAGTTAAAAAACAAATCCAGTCAGTGGCCACAGCACAAAATGGAGATAGAGATAGAAATGGAATAGGAAAAAGCAAATGGAATGACAGGGCTTATTCTGCCTGAGCGAATTGGAAGATAACTTTGCATTCACAAGGTAAAATGCCTTGATGAAACTTCCCAGGAAGTAAGCACAAGGACAGAAAAACAGAGAACACAGACTCATAATGGCCTCTCCCAAATGTTCTTTTTCCTGCTGAAAGAAAATAAGTATTAGTAACACTTTAACTATACATGTGATCTATACACCATAAAGCCCTCATACCTTTTTCATGAGCTTGAAATGACACCTGCCATAACCTCAACATCATGGCAGTGCATTGTGCCTTTTGAGAAAATTGCTTTAAGCTATCATAATGTATATAGTGACATTTTTTGGGCCATTTAATTCAAACTGGCAAAATCTGGCATATACATTAGCAGTTACAACTATCTGTGATGCAGGTATGAGCATCCAGATGGATCTCAGGAGAAACACAACAAATACAGCTCAGGGTATGTCCTCATTAAAAATCTATAACAGTACAAGGGAAAGAATGATATCCAGAAGGATGTGATGATGGATGTATAAAGATTGATTTATACTCCGTCGCTCAACTGAAATCGCAGAATGTTCATGAACGCTTTAATGTCTCCCAACATTGACGATTGCTGTTGTCGTTCTCAAAAAGTATAAACACACTTCAGCAACATTCCAGAAACATCGATAATGGAGGAAGAGCCTACACTAATTAATCTTGTTTTGTCATTAGTATCCATTTTACCAAACAGCTGCTCTGACATAATAGCTACGTAAGTTAGCTAAGTAACTAGCTATAGAGCTTAACCAGTTAACTAGCTAATATGCAAAAAGTTCACATTACCACCTTGCTAACAGGCATTCTCTTTTTTGCTGGCATCTTTATACCTTGCCTGGTCATAGCGATAAATACACGGGTGGGTATCCACCCACAGTACTTTGAACATGATTTTTCCATTGGCAATTTTACTGGGGATAATCAATTAAAGGCTAGTAAGCAAAATATGGAGTGGAAGTCTCAGTGCGAGACAAATGTTACCATAGCAACAGAGCTGGCAGCTGGGTCAAAATTCAATGTATTTTAATTCAAGGCAACATGGTCAGCAATGGTCCCAGCGACCAATGAACCCAAAGTATAAACTGAATATTGCTGCGACCAACGACATCACCGGGCACAACAACATTCAGTTTATACTTCTGATTAGAGTGACATTCGTTTAGTGGTCACTGCAACAATGGAGTATAACCCAGCCTTAAGATGTGCATTTCATATTTGTCAGGTCATTAACAAAAAATCTTAAGAAGTAGTTTACATTTTAAGTCCTGGATTGTGACTGGCTTGGCTCAGTGGTGGTGTTATCCAAGAATGTTTTTGTGTGCTGTTCTTATGGTGGCAGCTGTACCTCCACTGCTAACAGGTCAAAATCAAAACAGCTTGCTGATGCAGGAATACAATTTGAATTCTCTGAATAGAGCAGGTAAGCCCAAAATCCCCCTTGTTTACTGTAGTGCAACTCACTTTTCAGTCGAAGAAATCTGAGGGTATTCAATAAATGGGGCCACCTCCCCAATGCATCTGTTCGCTTACCGCTGTAGGTTCCTCTCGTTTGCTCCAAGGTCCCGATTGCTTGAGATGAATTGATTGCTTTCATCCATTCCTCAAATCTTGAACAAATTCTGGCACATACTCACACCTGTGAAAATAACTGTAATAACAGTATGTGGAAGTACCGATTACAGAGTTTGCTCAGAGCAAATGACTGAATATCATAGCCTAATGGAGAACTGCATATTGAATGGGGGTAGGGGGGTGAAGATTATGCAATTTGTTTACCTGGGCAGCAGGCACTTTGAGAGCCCGACAGCTGTTCATTTCTGGGTAATGAATGCTCAATGGATCAGTGATGCAGGGATAGCACATCCGAGGAGATTGGCAGTCGGTTTCCTTCTGCGACGTGGCCCTAGCAGTAGCGCAGGTGTGTGGAGGCGAATTCCCAGCCCATGCCTGCTTCCTCATGCCGGCGCTGGAGGGGAAGGAGGGATGGGAAACACATACTGAAAGCACAGGGAAACGCTTTCATAGTTCAGCTCTCCGAACACATCCAAAAACTGATTTGATTTTGTAATGGCAAATACGATGAGATGTGGAGTCCCTGCATTGCACTTTCAAAACCTCTGTTCCCATGCATTCATTGCCCCGACCACCCTCATCTCCCACCCACTTTACACCTTTGCTTCTTTATGTAAGGTATCTTAATGCATATTTAATGCCCATGCAATCACATTTGTTACAAGATGTAATACATGTAATACATTGGTTATGACTGGTTATTGCAGGTTTTATGCAATACTTTAGGTAGAGTTACATAAGCTTCATAGCATACTGTTCAAGAAAACTTTGATCTAAATATTGTGTGATTGTAATATGTTGGACTACCTGTAATAAAATATCTGTCAAGGGTGATGGTTGTGTGTAAGTAGATAAATTGGTTATATCATCCTAAAACTCATTTGATTTTGTCCTGGCAAGTTGAGCCTATATGATGTTTCAGATGCCCTGTTTCCTGGCATCCCTTGCCCCACCCTTTACTGCCCCCCACTTCCCTGCACATAACCAAAGGACTCTTTGATGCTCGGCTGTGCTGACTCACATCTGCTCAGAGGCTGTTATGAACCATCCCTGCACCAAATCCATGAGATAAGGCTCATAGACAGGAAGACCAACTTATGTTCTAGTCTGCTCATGTGTTTCAGCATACATTAACATAAATACTAAGCTACTAAACTTGCTTAGTCAACACTTGCAGTTGCTGTGATTCGCATTAAAACCGGACTGAAATGTCAAGCATAGCAGTCAGTGTGATTTGGCAGTATTTCACCAGTTGATTGGACAGACTGTGAGTGTTTCACAAGGTGATTGGACAGACTGTGAATGTTTCACAGTGTTACTCTCAGCCCAAGAGAAGCCTGATTATTGGCTGTACCTGTGATGGGCCCATTTTGCCACAACTGTAGCTGGTCCTCTGTAAGGCCAGGTGTGGAAATGGAGGATTTCTGGCTTTTCCTTCTTGGTCTCCCCAACTGTTGCGCACTACCCACCATGCTGACTACCTCCATTTTCCGTTTTGTTTGCCATCCTGTGTTTCCTTTAGATTTTTAGTGTGGATTGTTGGGACAGGAGGTACTTTTTTCTGCACATTTTCTTTTATGTTTACAAGCCTAGAACAGAGCAGAGAAGCAACTTACTCAGAAGACCCATCCCCTTTGTTTGGCTTGGGAAGTCAGGGAAGATCGTATGCATCAAAGCTGATTTAGTCTCTATAGGGTCTCTTGTATCTTGAAATGAACTGTTTCTAAAGTATATTGTGAAACTGTGTCTGTGAGTATTTGTCGACTGCATATATAAGATTGCATGCATTTTTAGTACAGTGGTTTAAAGTTACCCGCAATTGATGAAGAAAATAATCATTGTTTTGACTCACCTGCTATATTTGACAAATGTCATTTATCCCCATCTAGTTCTAAGCCATTGATGTATCTTTAATCCTTTCTTTACAGAGAGCCAGTCCATTAGCATGTAACTTCACTAAAGAAGACATATTATACTACAAAAAATATGAACACCGACCAAATTTAGTATGAATACCAACTGTCATTGACAATAAAGATAGTATTTATGGACCACCTTTTCACCTTGGGGAAGTCTTTAAACACTGTGCTTTTGACATTAAGTGATTGTCCTCTATTCATTTTACACTACAGTAACATAAAAACAGATTAGTGATATCCACAACACACTCAGATACACTTAAAACCATAAGAGCCACATCAGTTCACAAAAAAATAATAACCTTAGAATGGATTATGATTGTGAAATTAATTGCAAGAAGTCATTCAAAAGGGAGATTTGGCTTTCATTTATTTCTTCATGGGGAAAGCACTGAGGCTTATGTTTAGAATAAAGGGGCTACTCAACTGACATGCTGGCAATTACACATGAAATCTTGTGCTCATACAGTAAATCCTGTATGGGTTTGGTTCTATTGTGCCGAGACTTTACTACATTCTTACCAACTTTAAATTAACTATTAGTCATAGCAGATCTGTGTCTAAGGGCAGCGTCTGCTTTCTGACCCGTTACACAACAGCTGATCTGCTGAAGAGTGCTCATGCTGTAGTTTCTGTATCTGTATCTGAAACAGAAATATAGTTCAGCTCATGATTCATATCAAGTGGTGTTTTTTTTTTTTTTTTTTTGCCAGAAGAATTCTTTTCTGTTGGAATGACAGGAGAAAATGTATCCGACAAAATTGGTATTTCACTCTAATACAAAATGGCTGTTTCCTTTCAAAATTATAGAAAAGATTTGCAGAGATTTAGCAATTCCTCCTGATGCCTGTTGGCAATGTCTTGGCAGTGCAGAGAATCTGGAGGCCAGATTATAGTCACAGTTTCATTCCTGCGGCCAAGCACTCTTTGCAACACTAGTTTTCTCTCTCTGTCCCCACATTCAGGGGGCAGACCTGACCCCCGGACAGAAGGGGATTAATGAATTCTACTCTTTCTACTCCCGCCTCTTCTTATGCTCCTCCATCCCTAATTAACTTGTCACTCACTCCTTTTTCAAATGGGTTTTAATAGTGTCTTGGGTGGGAGCTGTTTCTAGGATGGCTGAAGCGAGAGACTTCAGTGTTCTCTCTCAGCAGTTCTCTCATTCCGTTAGACCCAGGTGGTTAAAGGTATTACTCAGAGGAAAAAGGCCCCCCTTTCTTTTCAAAGTGAGGTTGGGGGGGAAGGGGGAAGCATGCATTTGAAATGAGAGGGAAATACCTTGATCAGCGCTGGAGGAGGGGAGCCCCCCTCAGCAAAGGATGAGAGCAGGTACATCTTCAAAGGAAATCCACCGGATAAGAAAAGACAAAAAAAGTATATGAAAATGCTGTTTGTGAAAAAGTTAAACCACATTCTTGGTCTGAAAAGCTCCTCAGAACATCGGTTTTTCTTAAGTAAAAAAAAAAAAAAAAATCACACCAAAAAATATACACTAATTACATCTAATTTCCTAATGACTTTTTAATACACCAGTTTATTAATTTTGCTGGAATGTCTTATGCTATCTGACACTCATGTTTAAATTATGGCATAATGCGATGGGCACACATGGCCATTAATCCTGAAACACACACTGAAGGGTGTTCATGTTACTAGCACTTACTGTTCTATGAGTTCGGAGGAGCTCACAGCTACACTGTTTTTGAATTGAGACATTTGCAATTTTGCCATCTCAGGATGAGCTCAGACTGGATTATACTGAAGTGTAGAGAAAGGTCAGCTGAGGTTCGGGTTCATCTCATTAATGGGCAGACCAGTGCAGTTCTGCTGACTTAAAAGAAGCGAATCAGCCAGATTCACAGACAATGCAAAAGAGGATCAAATGCTTTAAATCAGATAAGGAAAGGTAAAGTCATCAGCCTACGCATCATGCGCATGCTTCCCCATGACCTCAGAAACGTCTCCAAAGTACTTTTAGAGTCAATTCACCAACATCATTTCACTACTCTGTTATAGGTAATACTGGGTGTTATGAGGGCTGGGCAGGTACCAGGAATTTTTCACAGTTATGAAGCCAAAGCAGGGCCACCGCTGAAATGTTATTGCATTCCCTGGATATGAAAATAAGTTGGCATTAGTAAAACAAGTAACGGGACAGGAGATATGTGGGGGAAATGTATTTCTTTTGCATTGCATTGCTTTGCTTCGTGTTCAGTATTACCTCTCTCATAATGTTAGTTCTCCTTTCTTTGTGTGATCTAGCTGAGCGGCGTTCCATTTTTCAGCTGGTTTCCATAAGGCAATTTTTTTCCTTCAAATGCCTTATAGAAACACACTGTGAGTCAGTTCCTCTGTAATGTGAAATCAAGGTCATCAATAGATCACTGAGATTGGCTAACCAGTTGTAAGAGGGTTAACAGTTTAGAGGCTGATCCATACCTTGGATGACGATTCAGGCATCAGAAACCAATCTTATCTCTTCATCGAAAACTCAATTTCAGTCCATGACCAGTTGGAACTGCACAAAAAATCTGCTGTTTTCTCTTTTGAATCTGCCCAGTTACTTCCAGAGCCCAAAAGCGATGGACATGGAACCTGATCTGTAGTCTTTTATTATTTGGCTCCTAGACTTTCTTCATGGGGGATAAATTCACCTTCATTCTCCAGCAGCATGCTTGCAGCGCTTCACCCCCCTCGATTGAAGCTTTAATATAATTTCTTATTGATTTCTTGTTGACCTCCCATGAAGCAGTCATCATTTTGTAATACACTCCACACGCTCCCTCTAATGAAATCAATGCCCTTCTGTGAATAGTGCCTCAATAAGGCCCTGGATCTCAGTTAGGCAGGGAGATGTGCAAAGCAACACCACCTGAATCTCTGATAGGATTTCACTACGCTCAATAAATACCAAAACAAAAAGAGGGGAAAATGTAAATGTGCTGATTTTAATTTCTTTGTAACTGATTGAATTCTTGCCATCAGGAATGAAAGAGGCTATTGATTTTTGTTTGTTTGTGTGTGTGCTTTTTTTTTTTGCTTTGTTCTATTTTCCTGGATATTTTTCACTTTTTTGATGGATGGATGAGCCTGGCATTTGAAAAAGGAAAATGGAAAATATCAGACAACTTTTATTCAATTTTGTTTCCTCACCCCCATTTGGAGTGGCTTGCCATATCACAGTCTCTCTTCATGGCTAAGCCACCTGTGCCTGCAATAAAAGCATCATGGCACATGCAGCTCACCACAAGCCAAGGACTATTTAAAACACTACAGACCAAATGTAAAACGGGAAAACTTGTGCCAGTGAGGACATAGCTGACAATCTCTCTGACAATTGGAAGCTAGAAAATGGAGTGTTGATACAGAGCTGTCTACTTAAAATATGGCCAAAAAATAGAAGGCATACTTCAGTACATATTTTAAAAAAGTGTACTTAAAAGTGACTTCTGTTTGGGAAACCTAACTGATTCTCTTTCAAGTTTAACTGATTCTCTCAGGTAGAGTATTCCTTTGCTCTCCTTCATGTTGAGAACTTCCTGGCTTGACCTGATAACAACATGGCCTTGTGGATCCCAACTGGCAACACACTCAATGACAGAGTACAGTTTTCAGGACACAACCCTTAATAAATCACAACTTGACATACCGGTAGTTTCATTGTTTCACTCAAGTCAAAATAGCTGCATATAACACTGAAACTAATACAGAGAAAGTAACTAGACCACAATGTCACTTGCATATAGGCTGTACCTAGAGCATTGTGTCACTAGCTGCAGTATGGTGTTACTTACATAAAGAATTTGACTAGAGCTTTGATCAGAGATGGTTCATATGCTGTGAAAAAAACTGCACCTTCTCGAAATCCCTGCTCAGAATGTACCAGTGGTTCATGTCCCACAGTTTGTCCATGTCCCACTCTCCTGTAATATGCCACCCTTAACTTCAGTTGACTTAATATATTGGATTAAAATAGTAGGTTTTCTTTACTTATTTGTGTATTTTGTACAGCAATATGTACACTAAGTCCATAGTTTGTAAAAATGAATGCAATACAATGCAAGTTAAACATTTTATCTTATATTCTACGTAGCCGTCACTGAGTGCAGATTCTCAAGCTCCATGGGTATGACAGGATTTGGAAAAATGATCGTTTATAATTATTTACTGCCTCCAAAGTTCAACAACGGCCAAACTGATTCCTTTTATTTTTTTTTAATCATTTGACCATATTTTCATGCACATCTGACCTGTTGGGTTTTACAGTGATATCCAAGCCTCATGACCTCATCAGCCTGTTATCCTGCTTTTCATGTTTGAAGATAATACTGCATGCACTGCAGTGAAGGCAAAGGCATGTATCACATCTTCTCAAGACAGCATGCGGTGGTGAGCTGGGAGATTAAGAGTTCTCTTAGGAAAACGCAGTTAGCAAAGACAAAAAAAAATCATCTGCCCATTTGAAGTATGTTCAGATCAGCTTCTCTGACAAAATCATGTTTCCATATCACATCATCAGGAAAGTTTCAGTAAGTCATCATTAGTCTACATAATGAAGTATGCAAGCTTACTATGCTATGTAATTATGGCATTTACTTTGTTAGTACAGTATGATGTCTAAAAAAGTCATGTCTCTGTACAGCATTATTTCTGTCAGCTTGCCTCGAACACATGTAAAGTCAGCAATTTTAGATAGCTTTGTGTTGACTGAACAAACCACGCTCCAAAAGTGTGTGTGTGTGTGTGTGTGTGTGTGTGTGTGTGTGTGTGTGTGTGTGTGTGTGTGTGTGTGTGTGTGTGTGTGTGTGTGTGTGTGTGTGTGTGTGTGCCACCTCTGTGCAACACTACAGATACGGGGAAAGGTTACCATAGGGCTCTAGCTACTTTCCTATTGAACTCAATGGGATGTTGGTAGATTAAGTTGGATAGGCTAGGTAGAATCCCACTGCATATCTATGGTGATACAAAGTGACACAAGGGCAGGGGCACATAATTAGAATTTGTGAAGGCACAATCTCAAATATTTTCTATATGGGAAAGGTCCAGATAGACAGGCTATCCTCATTTATCATGCAGTTAATTATTGCAGAAACAAACCTATAGAAATCCGCATTTAAGTCACATGCTTTTATGTAAAATAGGGTGATGGTACAAGGCTGCTTTGCCCTCGGAAGGTCAGTACAATCCACTATTTCAGTCAGTCAATCATGTAGCTCACTCTATGTCTGTGGAATCAAAATACCAATCACATAACCAGCCAAGAATGATTATATGTCATACTAAGGTTGTTATTCATAACTAGGCTCACTTAAAATGGTCATCTTTTCATAACTGAATCTCCTGTAATTCATAGCAATACTCAGAATGGTACTTATTGCAGTTTAGGACAGAAGGAGTAAATAATGTGTGAATATTGTTACAGTAATAAACAGAATTTTTAATCATGGGACTGAAAATAACAAAGAACTTTCCTGGGATTCACTAAATTGGCGTTGGTATTTTTCCACATTGTATTGAAAATGAAGTAGTAATCCAGAAATCCATTGTTTCCTCTTACTGAAGGTAACCGCAGAGCCCGGATTTGTTTGGACACAAAAGGACACCTTTCTTGTGTGAATAACCATCTCTGCAGCTAAAATGTGGGTAGATCCTCTAAAAGACAACAGCAACAAACAAGCAAACAAACAGTACAGTGTGCATAAATTCCCAGTGTGCCAGCAGCTATTCGCTTGGCGCGAGGCAGGATGTTTAAACAGAGGGAGAGATTATAGACCTGCATGTCTGTATGTGTTCAATCTGTCAGCTTCTCCATAGCAGGGCACAGAAGTCACCTTTATGCACAAATATTGAGTGGTGTTGTCTGTGTATCAAAGCTGGGCACTTTCAAGGGCATGGCATGACAGCATGCGAGGCAATCAAAGCAATTCTATTCACAGAGAACACAGTTCAGAAAAAAAAGAGGCTGGCTGAAGTCTTGCTCACCCAATTGTTCCTGATTGTCCACAGCTTAAGACAGAAGTACACTTACCAAGGTAATCAGTGTAAGAGCTACTGCTAAACAAGTGTTGGAACCCATACGAGCAGATCTCCAGAAACTGTTGCCTCATCATTTGAGAGCAGCACTTACTGTAGCAGTGGTCACCACACCAAGGATGGGATGAGTCAGCAGCTAAGACATTGGTCAGATTCTCAAAGGGCAGGCCACAGAACTGTGATATAGAGGACACACCCCCTCTTGATCTTCAACCCAATCACTGGTTTGACTTACTACTTTGCCCAGAGATACATCTCCTCAGTGCTAAACATTGTTGTGTCCTGAAAGTAGGCAGGTTTATTTGCTCTGACCTGCATACATTTGGCACATGTAGTAACTGGTGGACGTGCCTGAAGACATTGTGAGCAGGAGACTGTGGATAAGAATTGCTTTTACAAGACCATCATTTGTTTTTGGGGAGTGATTGATCGAATAGATTTTTACACAACAGGGATTTTTCCCCTAAGCAAATGGTTGTCATTTGTAATACTCTTTCTCTTTCACAGTGCACACTGCTAACCTCAGAAGTGCTAGAACCCATGGTGAAGCTACCTCGACACAGTGAGCGCAGAGCAACAACTGAAGGCTGAAAAAAGTAGGAATTAAAACATTTGTTTCAAGGCCATTTAAGTAAGAGAACAGCTGTTGTGTATGTAAGTGACAGGGCTATTTCAGCTTCCACCCCCATCCTTTCCACATAGCAGTTTTGTAAGTTGATTGATGACTAGTTGATAAGACACAAGAGAACACAGGAAAAACAACAATTAAGTTAGTCATGGGCCTCAACAAAAGGAAACTGCTGTTCACTAGCAGTGTTATACGATAGCTGACAAGCAAGCTCAATACATCTGGTGTCTTGAGGTTCTATTTTGACAATCCAGTCTGATGGCACAATGATAAAAAGACCATATTATACTGAACAATTGGTGCATCATTTGTTTTAAAACCCAGATTTGTATGATGTATCAGGAAAGGCCTTTTTATTGCAGCCACATAACTGTCATATTCTACCTTTGTGAAACTGATGGCATAGAGTTTAGTACAAAGTACAAATGAACTCTTGCTTAAGGTAATCTGCACTAGTTTAACAGTTGTGGTATCAGTTTGTGATTTCACTGAATGTGGCATTGTTATAGTCTTTCATAATACACACATAACCATATATCCACGGAATGTAGCATCGGTACACACATGTATAAACACATCCATAGTCTAAATGTAGCATCGTTTTAGTATTTTATTACACATGCATAAGCACATCCCCACTGCATGAATGGCCAAGAGACCACATGATTGGGAGAATTCTACAAAACAGAGGATGCACTATGCAGTCTTATAGTGACAGTGGGATTCACAGAAGGGTCACTTCATAAATATATGAAGTAAATCATCCCTGGGTCTGTGTGTTTAGGGGAAGAACTTAGGGGACAGGTGAGGTATAGGGATTAGAACATTAAAAGGGACCCAGAAAGCCAGACCTGGGTATTCTGAAAGAGGGGATTTAGCTGACAGGTCGACGACAGGCTGCTTATTATGGGATAAGGCCGTTGCTCTGTCCGTCCGGTTTTCCATACTCCAACCCTCCTCCCACCCTGTTCAGTCTTGCCTCCCTCGACCACCAACCCCCCACCCCCATAACCCTAACCTCCCTCAAATCTCATGAAGAGTGCTCCTTTACTGGGAAGGTTCAGAAACACCTGCAGGCTGAGGGTCACAGCAGGGTCTCCGCCATTCCAAACCGACAGAGCAGAAATATGCTCTCTACGTCAAAGCGGAAGGGGGAGTGCTGGAGCAAGGGCGGTTGGATTGGAGCATCTGGGTTTAGGTCGGCATCATGAATCACACAGGGAAAATGATACAAAGGAGTGCAGTGTATATGGAGTGTCTCCATCGCTACCTGTATGATATGAAATGGTTATAGGGATTGCTGGATGATGCATGATGAAATAACAGGACTCACTGGAATGTGAAAAGTGAAGCGCTAAATATCAGTAAGAGGTTGCCCACAGGTCAAGTTTCCTACTGTAATTTTTATGAACCCAGGACTTTGACCCCCACAACCACCAACCTGCTGATATGAGCCTTTCATGCTTTCATTTTACTTTTAAAAAATAATGTGCTGACAACAAGCTTTCGCATTTTTTTCTCTATGATGTGGGTTGAGGAGGTTTTTTGGTTTACTCTGAACTGAGAGAATTGGTGGAGGACTTGGTGCTGGGTGGATGGGAGAGGGGGAGAGGGGATAAGGGGGAGGTAGGAAGGGAAAAGAGGAGAATGAAATGGCAAGCGTGAAAAATGAAAACCAAAAGCTGTGTTGACAGAGAGTGCTAAAGATGAGCGTGCAGAATGGCTGTCCTGCTAATGAGGTCTCACAAAGACAAAGGCACTGCCCTTCACAGCAGACACACGCTCTCAAACCATTCTCATTCTCAAAGACTCACATATTATTCTGATACACACTCACTTACTCTTACATTCGCACAGTATACTAACACTCACAAACTAATCAAAATCTCACACACCTACATACTTGTACCCTTACATTCTACTTTAATACTCATATACCCACATATTCCTCACAAACTCACTCACTATTAATTTAACATGCAGCATTTCTGCATGAAAAGGTGTAAAATTGAGACACACAGTCATATTTGGAACCTTTAAAACGGTAAATGCAAAACTAGAAACAAGAAAAGATGACCTCAAATGTAAAAATTTTATCTTCACAACATATACAAAATATGATAAATAATAAAATTATTGGCCTCTCAAATGTTCAGGCATAGTAATTTCCTGACCTGGTTCTGCATTTTCCACCCTGATGCTATAGCTGAAAGGGTTGGTACATATTTTTAAACAGTAAAACTGGGTAGCTGGTAGAATATCACAACAATGAAAAAGATTAGGTCTGTGTGCAAAGGGCCAACTATGTGTTCATGATGCCAAATCAAGTCAAACACTGTTAAAGATTTGAAAGATGATTTTGAGATTTTTAATGTTCATCGTTTTTACAAATTCAAATTTCATTCAAAGTTTGAAATGAATTCTGACTGCCCTAACTGACATATACACATACTGAAATACCTACACTTTCACATGCATCTCTTATAGTCACATACTTCTCACATAATCAAATGCTTAATAACACACTCACAAATGGTTCATATTCTAAGACACCCATACCCAAACATACTAATTATCTACATTTCAAACACTGTTCACATACTTCAGAGGTACCCAGATACTTCCAAACTGCTCACACATTCCTATAGTACTCAAGGGGAATACAGCAGCCACTCACTGGAATTCATTTTGGGGGAGATTTTTTTTCCTTGCCAACAAAAAGCAATTACGACACCATGCCGCGAATTGGGTGCCAGCCAGATACCTCTCTCTCTCACTAGAGAAAGGACGGTAGGAGAAGGAGAGGAAGAAGAGAGAAAAAAGATATGAGCAGTCAAAGAAGGAGAGGACTCTCAGTGACAAAGACAGTGCATTGAGGTGGGACATGGAGCCAGACTCAGTAGTACAGTAAAAATCACTCCAAGCACTAAGCAGGACTGGACCATGCAACATACAGCATTAAGGGACATGGATACATGTATTATTACATTATCATTCAGTGTCAGTCTGTTGCTCGTAAAACGGAGCATGCATAATATTGTCAGGGACAATAATTTAAAAGAAATCAGAAAGTTATATGCACATTTTGATGCAAATTGAGGTGCAAAGTAGGGGTTAATGATAATAAAAAAACTATTAAGCCTGCAACACTCTCAACCAGTCAGCTACACTCCCAATGACACCACCTGAAGGTAATATTTGTAACACATGGGTGGTGAAACATATTTACCTGGAAAGGACAAAATCCAAAATCAGGAATTAGGCCTTTCTGATTTCAGTAGTTGCGGCCTCTTTGTGAAGTGTTATTTTAGACATGCTATCTGTGCATGTTATTCCTGTGTAGCTATTCCAATGTGATTATATCATTTGGGTTCTGAAAGTAAAATATTTTAATGTTTCTTTCCTCTGGTTTAAGATTAATTGTAGTGGCCTATGACAGTGATAAAGATGTCTACCCATGCTGTGTGCATTGTTTTATTTCACTTTATATTGGAGAAAAATGTCTTTTCCTGTGAACTATGTTTCACCACTTACATATGACACAAAGCACAGGAGATGTGACTGAGAATCTATACAGCAAAGTTGTCTCCATTTGAGATTAGACTTGACAAAATAAGAGGGCATCGAAACATTGATGGTAGTTGCCACAATGTGTGGTAATTTAGTGTTTAGACTGCTTCTGAGTACACAGATGTACTCAGACTGCTTCTGAGTACTGAATAACTCAGTGCATGTTTTCTCAGAGACTCATGGTTTTGGAACCAAGACAGCTACAAAACTCAACCCCATCTCCTACCCCCAGCCCCCAAAAAATGTTAAAAGACTACCAACATAAAACTTATTCACACACAAACAAGACTGAGCTATGAGAGAGGGAGGAGGAAGGGTAGAGAGAGAGAGAGAGATAACAGCTAATGCAGGAGCCTAGTAGCAAATAGAAAACCATTTAAAAATAGCTTTCATTTTAAATGGTGCAGATAGTTGATAAAGCAGTCTTTTTTCACTGCTCTAATGAGCTTCAGGCCACTCACTTTATTAGTGCAGATTGAGACTTTGCCCAGCTGTAGTAATTAGCCATCGCAAAGTTTCTGTTTGAATCCAGATACACGTTTAGAGTCCATTTAATATGTATTTACCAAGTGTGTGGAGGAGGACAGAGGAGAGAGGAATGTGTTTAGTTTCCTAATGATTTTTGGACCAGTGCTAATGTGGCTGGTGTGCTGTTTCTGTAAATAACCACAGATGAACTCAAGAATCAACTCCTGCTCAAATCTTATATGCAATAAGCATTTGTCATGGCAATCTACTCTGTGAATATAACTTGTCTGGCTGGCACACTTACAAATCAATAAACTAAATATGGAATATTTTGCAATAGCTTTTGGAAAATGTAATAACTTTTTTTCATTTCATACCTTTTTAAAATACACATACCAGTATCTGTAAATCACTTTTATATTTGTGCATATTGCATACGGTCAAGTGCTACAACATCTTGATAATGCACTTCATTTTAAAAAAATTTATTTCAATAATGTATATTTACCAAAGGATTCAAAGGTGCTTTAAAAGAAAGCATATCACATAATTTTATTTTGTTAATCAGATGGCTTCATTATACTTAAAAAAACCCTTGATCTTGATGAAATGCAAGAAAACAGTGTCCTTTAAGACGATGGATGTTTCCAGAAAGCACTACTCCATTTATACAGCTTTCTCATTGTTTTTCCAGAGCTCACATCTCAGCGAACTGCCGTTTGGCTACAGCTCTGCTGGATTAAGAGCACACGATAGGCCCAAACACGCAATGCATGAGGATCAACCAGCAGTCCCTGCTCTCACACAAGTGTGATCCGTTTCATCCTCTCGTTTCCTTGTCCTGTCCTTGTGAGATTCTGAAGATGACATTTAAAACTGAACGTGCCTTTGTGCTCACTTCATGCTCCAAACCTCAGTCACTAGCCAGGGAAAGAAAAACAGGCAGCAGAAACATAATGAAATGAAGCTTATGGAAGCGTGTAAAATAGTATCCATACGTAAAATGAGCTTGCTTTTGTCCATGGATGTTTTCTACAGAGGGGAACATATCCACAGGTTTGACACCTGTCCTGTAGTGAGGACAGGACAGAACCTGCCTGCCTCTCAGGCAATGTCAGAAGGCCGCAGGAGAGGCTTATTATGAAAAATAGAAACAGCAAGGCACACCAAGATAACTTTAATTAAACAGAGCTTCCCTGCTCAGCCGTTGTCAGTCACGCACACATGGATTTCAGGGGATTGGTAACTAAGGGGCTGTTTTGAAGAAACCAGGCAGTTAACACTGCTGAACCATAGCTCTGTGTTGCACGCTTACATCCCACAGAAAGATCTGGTTTGTGGTGACAATGACCACATCGTCTGTGCTCCGTTGGACTGGGTGTCCTGCTGGAGGGAAACGTCACTGCTATGGTGTTTAAAATGGTTGTGGGGAATGGAGCGTCTCGTGGAAAGAGTGCAGATTTTCGGTTGTGATCAGACTTCGGGCTGGCCCAGAATGAGGTCTATAGCTTCACCCAAACCCCCCCTCCCCATGGCATGGCATGTTACACACTAAAGGATCCTGGCCTGGATTCAGAGACTTCCAGCAGAGCCTTTACAGGAGTGAGGGAATGAGGAGTCAGAGGGAAGGAAATTAATGTTGGGGCTCCCCCTATAGATATGAGAGACACACACACTCACACACACACACACAAGGGAAAGACAGAGGAGAGAGGTATATTAACATTAATGTCTACATATGTACATAACGTCCATTGACATGTTTGAGGATGTTATGGGATCAGTGTGTTTAGTTCTCTCTCTCTGAAGCAGAACCTCCCTGCTCACACACAATGCCAGGGAAACAGCAGCAGCTGTTTGTACAACCCAAGCTGTACTTGTTAGGCTCATAGCAACAAGCCTGCCTGAATTCCAGCTCTGATGTGGTACAACTCTGCCCAAATTCCTAGGATGCACTTTGCTAATGAAACAATGGTTGGTTACTACTTCTGGCAAATCCCAAACTCAGGGTGGATGCGTGAAATGATAACAATGCTAACCATAGCTGGAAATCTGCTGACACCAATCAGACTGCAGCCTAGGCCACAAACTTTATCAAAGTCATGCAGACTGTCAGTCAGAACGTAAGGGTCTGATATGGAGGCCGTTTGAGGGCACACAGGCACATGCAGCCAATAGGAAACAGTGCTTTATGTAGGCTTTGTGTGTCTAACTGAGAAACAGTGACTATCCCATCTCCTCTACACTGCATTAGGTTAGATGACTAGAAAAAATACAGATTAAAAAAGATCAGTCTGAGCCGGATTTCACAACCTTTCTGCCGTGGAGCATCAGTGATGCTGTCTTATAAAGTGCAGATTAATTAGACCCACCAAATGAGAAAGCTTTGGATTTCTCTATATTGTATTTTTTCTCCATACCATCGAAGTCTAAATATTGCAATTGAAGGTATCCTATGAAAATAATAACCAAAGAAAATACAGTGATGGTGTAGTTCTGTCATTTCTGACCATTTGCAATCATTATACGATGATGTCATCCCAACCCATTGGTAAATATGTAAGTTGTCCTGTTCATGGACAAACAGACAAATGGGAGAACTATCATATAACCAATGGATAATGTGTTGTGCGTCCTTAGGATGTGAGTTAAAACCTTAATTGAAACAGAATACAGCACAAAATGTTGTTAATATATGGAAAATATATTTCGAATACATTCCATGGCATTTTCATAAATTGCAAAACAAAAAGCAATATTTATTCATATATTTGAAGCATTGCAATATCTACTCTGATCTTGATATGTTGTACTTCAGTATATTTCATTTCCGTTGGGGAAATGAACGGAGAGATGTGAAGAAGAGTAGACAGAAAGAGACAGCAGTAGTGATAGAGAGAAGATGGTGTGAGAAGATGGAAGAGGAGGCTGATGTAGCATGATCTGGAATCCTGCAGCTGAGGGATAGCTTCCCTCCCAAATGGAGCGAGGCGAGATCAGAGGTGCCTCTCTCGCTCGGGGGGGGGTCAGCTGGCCATCTGTGGTGAGAACTAATGATCTTACTCCTCTAACTCCACACAACATGATGTACTGTAACAGGAAGCCAGCAAGGATTAAAAAACAGCCTACAGTGTTGACGGGTGAACTTCAAAAAAAAAATTTAAATCAGACAATGAAATTGTACCATTGTGGTTTCGGCTAGAGTACTGGAGGGGGGTGGTGGGCCAGTCCCCCTCTTTTAAAGAAAATGAATTCGAACCACGTGTGGGATATAACAACCCCATCTGCTGCTATAAATCGTAAAGCGGATTCCTGCCAAGTCCCCCAGCTACTCTTCCCTCACGGTTCATGGCACAATGTCAGCCGTTTCACCATTAACCCCCAGCTCACTCCTGATAACCCCCTGGTCTCCTGGTCACAGCTCAAGGATCCTATCGTCTCTGGTGATTCAGGCTGACCCCTGGCACTAAGGTAACAGGCTCACAGGGAAAGAACCACACACACAAGCTACCGTCTGCTTTTCACTGCAACAGGGAGACACCAGCGGCTGAGCTTTATGAAATGTTGCTTTATCAGCATATTTTGCTGTTCCATGCAGGTAGCTTGTTGGAGGAAAATGCCCCATAGGTTTCTTAGTCTATAAGTTTCTGAATTGTTTTTAGGAGATAGCTGGAATGTAAAAGCTGAAAATCTGTCAGTTTGCTATGTGTCTAAAATGTTAAACTTTGAAGTTTCAATGTGTGTCTAGACCAACCTCCAAACATTGTTGTGATACTTCCACAGGAATCAAAATTTTATGTTTTTCATGGTGCACAATGACACAACCAAAATGTGTCATAAATGGTCCATATTTTTGCATATCAAAACCACATTAAGGTATCTCAGAATATTGACTGTTTACACCCACTGATGAGCATACCCAAAGTGGTGCTTCATTTAGCATGTTTTGCCACTCTGTGATGAACAAAAAGAGGAAACATCTCATCTTAATATTATCCAGGTTTCTTGTCAAAGAAAAAACAGGGACAAACCTTTTTCAAATGGGTCCCTGCCAGTTAACTGCAGGATAAACGCTGAATATTTGGTGTGCACGCTTGCCTTTCATCCTGGTGCCTACCAGGTGCCTATCCCATGGTGCACCCAGAGCCAGGAGCTCGCTACACAAGTTGTGTATTATGCAAATTATGCAAGGGCCCCTCCTCTCCCTCATGGAAAAGCGGGTGTCAATGTTTACAACTTCGATGAGAGGCTGAAGTGGAACTGTCCTTCTGGTCATGAAAAGAGGAAAAAACATCATGAGAATGAATTGCGGGAACAGCAATCAGGTAAACTTGTGTTTTCTCCTCTCCAGGTTTGATGTCAGCAAATACAAGTAACAGTAAGCTGATGTGTTAGTTTGCAGGCATCTCTCTCTAGTTTGTCTGTCTTGCTAATCGAGCTGGGTAGTGCATCTCTTGTTTTGTCTGTGTCTTGCTTGCTTGCCAGTCACTTCCAGGGCTGTGTTCTGTGACTTTGTGCCTGACAATAGTGAGAGTGAAATACAACAATTTATTACCTTTGATAAACGCCAACGAGCAACGGTGTTTATAAACTGTAGCTTGGAAAAGAAAAAACTGTCCAGCTGTAGCTGCAGTAGCTGCAGCCATTGCCTATAGGCTTACGTTTACGTTGTATAGCCAAAGCTATTCACACAGCTGTATAGGTTTTATTTTACTATTTTAAGACATATAGCTGCAGCCATAGCCTACAGGCTTTTGTTTACAATAAATAGCCAAAGCAAATTGTATAATATTTTGAGGACTGGACCAATTACCAGGCAGCAGAGCAGTGTTATATTTTATTATTTTCTACATTTTATAATTTCACAATTCCCTATTTATGTTAATATTCACTTATCTTAAGATTCTACAGAAAATATTATATTCAATAAATATTGCTTGCCTAATTCTGCTCTGTATAGGTTTACTTATACATAGATCGACAGATGGAGCAAACTGTTTTAAAGGAGGAAGGATTGTAGTGGGAGTACTGGGGTGTCAGGTGGGACTTTGTGGCAGTGGCAAATGGTTTACATGGCTGATGTTAAGGAGGAGGTCCCTTTGCAAAATTTTGCTTAGGGCCCCAGGGAGGTCAGGACCGGCTCTTTGTGCACCTCACCTCAGGTTGTACAGCTATGACCTGACTGTTGCATGCAAATCAGGATTATTTTGCTAAGGCATTGCACACCTCCTGTGAGAAAGGAAGAGAAATGAGGCAAAGGCTGACCACACATAGGCCCATTTTAATTACGCATGCCTGTCCAGCGGTGGGGGATGCACAAGGTGTGTTCAAGAGTCTTTTTTATTTTGGAGAAATGAATGGTTGAAGGGAACATAGGTGAGAGAGTAAAGTTGAATTTATTGCTTCATCTGTGCAATGCGGCATGCCGGCAGTAAATCTGCTGCCTGCTCAAACTGCTGCACAGGGGAAACGATGCCTGTCCCTGCAGAGCAAAGACAGGCAGTGGATTCAGCATTCATACAAAGGCAGAGGATTCACTACTCATACAAAGACAGAGGATTCACTACTCATACAAAGGCAGAGGATTCGCTACTCATACAAAGGCAGAGGATTCGCTACTCATACAAAGACAGAGGATTCACTACTCATACAAAGACAGAGGATTCGCGACTCATACAAAGACAGAGGATTCGCTACTCATACAAAGACAGAGGATTCGCTACTCATACAAAGGCAGAGGATTCGCTACTCATACAAAGACAGAGGATTCGCTACTCATACAAAGGCAGAGGATTCACTACTCATACAAAGGCAGAGGATTCGCTACTCATACAAAGACAGAGGATTCGCTACTCATACAAAGACAGAGGATTCGCGACTCATACAAAGACAGAGGATTCGCTACTCATACAAAGACAGAGGATTCGCTACTCATACAAAGGCAGAGGACTCACCACTCATACAAAGCCAGACGATTCACCAATCATATGAATACAGATGATTCACCACTCATGTGAAAGAAGAGGATTCACCACGCATATGAAGACAGACAATTCACCAGATGATTCAGAATATAATATATTTATTTCAGTATATTCTGGTTTATTTAATTTCTGTTAGGAAGGCTGACATGTCCTCCACTGAGCTAGAGTCAGTATTATATTAAAATGTACCACAACAGTGGCCATCCAGTGCATTAATATAATTCCCTGTAATGTGTGTGTTTGGACTTGACATTGTTTTGAGCCCACCAGCACACACATCTACTTAAGTATGCAACGATGCAATGTGAATCAGCTAACTTTATTATCTTCTGTTGCTTTCTCTGCCTTTAGCGGGATAGGCAACACACCAACCAAATGGCTGTGTGAAAAGAAAACATTCTCCTATTAATGGCATCCCCCTGCAGCTTCACAGGAGGCAGTGTTCCTGCTCCATAACACTGATGACCTTACTGCACCTCCTCCTCCCAGCTCTGCTGTCTTCTCCTCCGCTTTCACACAGCATCCCACATTTTCATGTTGTGTGACGTCCTGAAAAACACACACACACACGCACACACACACACACTCACACCTTCATGGAAATTAAATACACTGAAATTTACTGACATAGATTGAAATGCCCTGAAAAGTATTACCAGCATTAGAACAGATAGAGAAGATTAGAATAGACAGATACTTTTTGCAAATATGTAAGAACATGGGAAATGGCACCTAATAATGGATTACGAAATCTTTTTTTTTTTTTTTTTTTTTTTTTAAGCTGGCCGTACAAATTTAAATATATTTTGAAATAAAATATCTTATCGGGATCAGATAATAAATTTCACAACATATGGGAAAATATACAAACAACTTTGGTTTGAAGTTTAATATGTTTAAATGCATTACAGTGAAATGAAATACTTTAAAGTACATTTAGCTAGCCTATATAAAATATATTGCATGATATTGTAATTCTGTAAACTGAACTGGAACATGACACATGATTCACGCCCTAGATTCAGATCTCTATAAGGGGCAACCAACTCTCTAATGTCTCATTTGAATATGCAGTCTTCATTAGCCTCCCCAATTAAAACAGGATTAATTCCATAATTGTATTACTGGATCTTAATTAATTCTGTAATCTTATTATTCTTATCACGCGGTATAGATCTCACTTAAAAACAGGCTCCCTGGTTTCCTTCACTCCAAAGGGAATTTTTTAAAATGGAAATGCATCTGTGCTGGAAGTATGCTGATCTCTACTATGATATCAACACCACAGAAACCAATTTCACCACTCATAAAAACAACACGCATGTTCCCATGTCAACAGTGATCAAAGATGTAATGATTCTCTTGTAAAATGCACATGGGGTCTTTTCTCTTCCCTGTATTCATCCAGAGAGGTGCATTCTCTCAGCAGAGCTGTTTGTAAAATCAAAGTACATGTTGCATAAATGTATCGTCATGTTGTTTACATATGTTTAAATACTATTTACTACAAAAAATAGAAAACTATGTTGTTATGTTGATTCAATGGTATTGGCTCAGATTCAGTCTCCCCTGTACATGAATTATGAATTTAAACATTTCCTTCTTTTTCTGTTTGGTCAGCAACATGTTCTAATAATTTAAACACAGGCTAAAATTGTAATGAAGTGCAAGATATTAAAAAGGAATACTTGTTTCAATTCCATGCTAGGAGAAAAGGACACTGGGTATTGTATTTAAACTGAATCCTCTTTGTGGCTTTGCTATGTTTTCACAAAAGAATATACATTTATTTATTCTCCCTTGGCAGAAGGTATTTACACAGCATATACATTTGAGTATATTTAACACAATACTTTGGAGCTAAGAGGATGAATGGCCAACATGAAAAACTGTGGTCTCCCATAGACACAGACCCTTGATGAAGGATAAATAAACAGGAATGTTGGATGTCTGACTTATTAACTGTTGAAATGGGAAAAGAATGCATTTTGAGTGTTATTCTTATTTCCATGGGCCAATTATAATCTGCAGGGATGTGGACAGATTAACAAATTGTGCAAGAACTCATAAATACGTACATAGGGTAGGAAGCATAAATGAAATTTAGCACAGAGCAGTAGTTTTGGAGAGCCACAGGTTGTCTGTTTTCTGTTGTCATTCATCACTTAATTGATTGAAAAAAAGAAGCTGATTACACATTTCATCAGTGGGCTTATTAGGTCAACACAACAAAGGGCTCTCCAGGACCCGGTCTAAGGGCCTCTGTAGTAAAATGTATCACGATGGCATTGCTGGCCACCTTTGACACCTGATTGACCAGCAGGGATCAACAGTGAGTGATGAGATCAGGATATCCCTGCAATATTCCTGCCAACTCTGCGTCGCCCCGCAGGGCTGCCAGCCAGTCAGCACTGGCATTGTCCCGATTCAGTACCAGACTATGGAGCGCTTGTTCACACTGGAGCAGTGCATTTACAGGTTAACCCCCGTTTTGCATTTCTTGTGGTTGATGCAAACCTCCCCTCCTAACTCACCCCAGATGGTCCGGCAGAGGATGAGTTCATTTTTCTTTCTCAATTTTGGCGATAAATACAGAACACATGCCAGCCGACTCTTTTGATTCTCCTCTTCTATATGCAGGGTCCATAAATCAACCAGGGCCAAGAACAAGGCTTCAGGTGAGTCTGTAGCAGAGGTTCACTGCTGCATGTCCCGCTCGTCCTCCTCTTCTTCCACCTCCTCTGTCCTGAGGGATGTGACAACGCCACTGGCTTGTGAGGGGAGAATCATAACCCAATTATGATTCATGTGTAATTACGAGAGAAATAAGTGGAGTTACAATATGTAACACTTAATCACTGATTTCTAGTTGTTTTTTGTTGAAAAGTCTAAAACTTTTTTAATGGTTTTAAAAGTCAGTAATTGACAGCTTATTGTAGCTCTGCCCATTTTGGTTAACCATTGGCTAACCACTGGCTTTGCTATGTTCCTCCTTGGCACTATCTCACAGCATGCCCCTCTCCTTTACTCTATGATGTATTTCCAATGCTGGGCAAGTACAGAGAGAGAACTGTGTGAATTAATGTTAACTGGTAAGTTCTTTTGTATAGGAAAGACAGCAGTATTATCTTCTTATGTAATTATCAAATAATATTAGATAATTATAAATTGGCCAAGTAAGGTCTACAAAAAATATAGGAATAATGTTATCTAGCTAAGCAATTCTGATCTGAGAACAGCTAGCATTAGCTAGCAATATCTCCTTACTTAGCTGCGGTCACCAATTCGAACAAACAAGAACTCATAAATTCTGTTTATGGTTGTTAATCTGTTAATGCAGTCATATGGAAGAACCTGGCCATTGCTTCGATGACAAACACTACTGAAAAGCTACCTGAAGTGCTGGTGCAATAACACATGGGGCAGAGCATCAGATGGGAGGCAGACTGCACCCTGAGCCACATTTTACAGTACACTAAATGCTTGGTCAGGAGTAACACCAGCCTGTAATTTTCTCTTGTCCAACTTTTAAAGCTAAGCAAGACTGAGCTTAGTTTCTCGGATGGGAGACCTCCAGGGCATTTAAATTGCTGCAGGAAGAGGTGGTGGGGTAATAGGGATCACTCTTCCCTTTGGACCAAGTAGAAACCCAAAGTCCCCACAAAGCGTTGGTGGCTCTGTGTGTGCCTTCCTTTGGATGAGGAATTAAACTCACACTTAGCCTCAGAGTGGAGATTAAAGCTCCACAGCAGTAGGTACAGTAGGTATCTAATCTAGTCTCAGCAGGACTGGAGTGTTTGCAGAGCTGATGGTTGAAATGAGGTTTCATGAACTCCATTAGGGTGGAGCTACACTCAGTTGTTAATCATTGAATTTTTCTAACCAATCAAAAATGTTTTTTTTTTTTATTTCTCTGTCCGAACCCAACGCAGTCATTGGTACAAGTCAGGAATCCGTGATTTCATATTATGGCACCTCCCATTTTTGGCTCAATTAAATCCCACTATCAAATCACTTCACTTTGATTGAACACCATGATCTGTTGGTTGATTGAGTCTGGTATTTTATTGCTGAACCACAACAATAGACTGCAGCCACCTCAGTGCTTCTCAGTTACAATGATACACCTCCAGAAACTGGCTCTCTACATCTGGCAACCAAATCACCCCCTTTCATCTGATGGGCTGCATTCCCTCCACAATTTGATTCCCCAAGTCATCATTGCAAATGGGAATTGTATTCTTAGTTGACCTTCCTGGTTAAATAAAGACATTTCATAAAGCTGGCATGCAGCCATGTGGAAAAAAGAAACAAAGGTGAGATTTACCTGAGACCCACGTTCTTATTTCTTGGCAACCGATTAAAAATGTAATCTTTCATAAGGCTTAGGAGCAGCTCCTGTTTTCATCATAGAGAAGCACACTGAAAGGTCATTCTTCTTTTGAGCAGGTTACAGAAAAAGAAAAGCGTGGCTAAGTGCAGGAAAAAGTGACATGAAAGGTAGTGACTCCTGGTGGCTGAGTAGTATTTTGAACCCAACCATGAAAATCAGTGTTGGTGTTTTTTTCAAATTAAGTCTCTGAAGGCTGCGTGGTGGCCCATTAACCGTTCCTGTGTTCTCTAATTTCCTGCCATAAATTTTAAGCCTTCCCCCTGTGAAGTGGTGCATTACTAACCAGCCTAAAGTGCTCAGTGTACAGTATGCTGTGAAAAAAGACAGGAAAGGGAATGAAGAAAAGGTCGAGAGGGAAAATATTTATGCGGAAAAAAACAAAGCCATAGAAGTAAATATTATGACTGGTAGAGTCTGTGAATTGTACCTGCATAGCAAGGAGGTTAAGTGCATTTTAAAAACTGTCTGTTAGCCAAGCATTCTGGGAGCTGACAGGTGGTGGAGGAGTTTTGACAGGTAAAGGCTGGCTCTTTCCTCCTGTGTTTCATGCAGGCTGCTGCCCCACACCTTCACAGGAACAAAGGGCACCCCACAGATGTTTATCATTCTTCTTCCTTTGCCATGAAGGAGAGAAAGGTAGTGTCTTATTGCTCTGCAAGTCCTCACAGGTTTGATTACACTGTACGAGCTACAACTTTTCAGTGAGAAAGAACACAACTGGTTACAAAGAGAATAGGGGCTGTTATCACATGCAGAAGACTGGATACATACATTCACACACACACACTCATTCACACAAACACACATACATGCAAAAACAGACACAGGTACACATGCAAGAATACACATGTACAAATACAATGATTTGTGAATGTAAGCAGAGTGACTGTTTTTCATCGTGTTGCATACCATTTGCCTTTTGTTGAGCATTGGTGAATGTGATTACCAGTATAATGCTGTGGGCTGCCTCTGGCTCAGGTTATATACATTACACCTTCACATGATGCCTGCAAACTGATGGCGGCTTGTTGATCTGCTTTCGGGGAAATAGAGCACATGTCCCCAATACCCATGTGCAGTTGACAGAAAGGTTATGAACGTTCAGTATTTGACTTGATGTGATAAACTAAGCAGAAAGCATTTTTCTGAATTACAGGACAAGGAGATGGCTGTGCCAGAAATAATTTCTGGAAAGGTGGAAAAGGACCTGGTGAGTCCTGTTTGGTGTATTTGCCTGAAATGCGTCGGGTACTTGCGTGGTCGTTCTTATTTAATAGTACTGAAATAGGGAACCATGTGAGTTAATCAGCAGCCTGTTTATTAGGCCATTAAAATTCATATCGGATTTTTATATTGAGTGTCTTCTGTGGCTCCTTCAAGCAGAAATTGATTTTTATCGCTAGGCAGAATGAAAAATGAATAATGGGTTAGGTGGACGTTCCCTGATTTTTTATAGAAAATCACAGGCCTGCGGTTCCTCTATACCCTGCCTGGCTGCTGGAGGATTACAGAGGCCATGTCATCTGCTCACAGACCAGGTGATTGGAGGATCCCAGAGAGGGAGGGGGTTGAGTGAGTGAAGATAAGCCTCACTTCCTATGTGCTGGGTCAGCACAGGCGCTTTTATTTAATATCAAGAACATCTTTGTAGACATACACAAACACTCAAATGTATTCATGCAGGCACACACACACACACCAATTCACACACATACACACTTATCCTAGTGCCCACACACAAACACCCAAACTAATAAGCATGGACTCATGCCACACTCTCACACTTATACACACTTATACAAACACAACAACTGGACTTGTAAATATAAATTAAAACACATTCACACAGGCATGCATACATAGATTCTTCCACACACACACACACACACACACACACACACACACACACACACACACACACAACACACACACACACACACACACATACACACACAGATATGTATTCACTCACACATGCAGGCAAACTGCACACACACACGCACACACACACACACTGATACCCAAACTAGCCAAACACCTATGTGAATAAAACTCACTTACACACACTTAAACACATGCACACTCATGCACAAACACAATTGCACAACATAAGTACCAACATTCTTAAGTATTCACAAGCAAGCACACATGTGCACACACACACACACACACACACACAGACACACACCTACATGCAACTGCTCATGCACTGTAGCTTAAGAAGGGTTTCAGTCCTTCAGAAAAAAAAAAAGTCACTCCCAATTCCTTTTATGAGGAAGAAAAAAATTGAAAATATTTTCCAAGCTGAAGTGAAATATTTACTTTTCAGTCCTGTCAAAGTGGTCATTCGGGGAATGTTTTGGTTCAGCCTTTTTAATTTACGCGTCCTTCAAGAAGTCATGCCAGGCTGTCAATACATGTGCTAGTGGAATCTGACAAGGTATAAGGGAATTGTGACTGTTTGCCTCATCCTGTAAGAGTGCTGTAATATCCCAGCCCTTACTTGATGTGAAGGCCAAAAGACAGGTTAGGTTAAGCATTTATTCTGAAGCTGTATCCAGAATCACATGACTCCATCTGTCATGCCTAGATCTGTGACATAGAGCACACATTGTTTTCACTGTATGGCAGGTATTTACTGGAGAATATTGACTTAGGTAATGTGGGGTAAAGGTGGGGAGATTGCTCTAGCATAACCTCAACAACTGCAGCAACAATATTATTATTATTATTATTATTATTATTATTATTATTATTATTATTATTATTATTATGTGGCTTTGGACCTTCCATGGTGATCCTGTATTGCATGTTCACATTTACATAAGCAATGCCCAGGCTTGTATTAAGTTCATACCATGCAATGGCTGAATCCCAATAAATCTTTCTCTCTGTGAAATGCAATGTAATAGGGAACTTGCCAAAGTCCATAATCATTTCCAGCTCACTAGTTTAGATTTAGTTTAGATTGAGTTTAAAATTTACATCAGGACTTGGGGCAGTAGAGGTCATAGTGATCTAACAGAGCACGGGACAGAATTCTGAAGCAGAGCCTCCTTGAGAAAAAAAAGACCAAAATACAGCTTGATGGCTGAACAAGGTAAATCTCCTTAACCCACTAAACACTAGCTGTTCAACTGAAAGAACAATGACATGTTACATTTAGATAATACTAAAATAAAAGCAAATCTTTTGTGAAATTGTTCATGCACTAATAACTATTCTGTTGTAGTGAAAATCACAATATCTTAGAAACTAGATATAATGTCCATGTATATTATTTAAACTTTAGTTCTTTCACCAGACAGCCTGCTTTTGTCTAATTATGCATAAATGTATCTGTCAATACATTTCAGAATCAAATAATCTGTAAGAAAATTATATGAAATAAATTAGCTTGATTCATTGTATATCAAATTTGCTGTTCCCTAGTAGTAATTGTCATTGTGAAGTAAATTGAAATATATTTCCCATCACCATCCACTAATTTTACTCCACCCCCTACATATGCACATTACCCACAGTGCACTGCAGTGTTGACAAAAAAGAATCTGGGGTCAGGTGATGGAACAGTAATTATTTTTTTTATTGGATGGACGCTGGTCTTCTTTGATTTATATATCATTCAATTATGAATCAATTTTGGCCATGTTGCCAGGCAGGGGGGAATGGTTTTGGTATAATCAGGCAATTACCCAGGGAGTTCATTAGCAATCTCCCTGACTCACACTCTGCTAATCACAGCAATCTGATTGCCACTCTAACTCTTTATCACTGTCTCATTACACCAGCTTGTTCTACTCCTTTCCCTCCACTTGTCTGTCTGCCCATTTCCTTCTCCTGTCCTTTTTTCAGTTCTGTTCTCCATCCCTTCGCTGTCACCTCTCTGTCTCCCTCCTTTTCTGTCTCTCTCTTTCCCAATGTTTCTCTCTCTCTTTCCAGCCCTTTTTTGCAGATCCCTTAGTTTCTGCATTCTTTCAGCCGTCAGGTTGTTTGTGAGCAAATGTAGGAGAAGACGGAGATTTATCCCCTCTCCTTTTTTTCCACTGACATGTTTAATTGAAAACCTCTGTAAGATTGCATTAAAAGACCAGACTCCCCCGTTCCCACTCAAGGCAAATTGCCAGTTCATTCCATTTAGTATTAAAATATGGCTTGGTTCCAGCAGCATTGACATGTTAACACACTCATACATATAAACTAGAAAGAAGATGAAAAATATCATCCAATATGAATGTACCTGGAAAACTTGTGTTTGAGGTTGACCTTTTGATTCCATTAAGTTATCATTGTTGGAGGTGAAGAGTGTACTACGGGCTGAGTTCAAGTTAAAGAGATAGACTTGTGTGTGGCGAATTGCTTCATGATGGGCTTTAAAAGCATTCTTGACGCATCTAATTCCATTTAGGAAAGCAATTAACCATGTTTGTGCTTGGTCGGAGATATTGTTCTATGTTGTTGACTCTAAATTAAATTTAGCTTTCTGATGGATTTGACTATAGCACCCCCTGTTGACAACCTCATGGCACTAATGCATTTATTCAAGGCATTAATAGATAGCAGTGATCAAAAGACAAGAGCCAATCCTTTGATGTATCAGTTCTAATTTGTTCTTCAAGGAAAACCCAGACACTTCCTGTATTTTTTACACCAGCGGTCCATCCGAAGGTCATTCCTTAACAATATTGCTATTTCTTTGAAAACCAACGATCTGGCTCATGATTGCTAATCACTCTTAATTAGTTATTAGCCAAGCAAATCTACGGATGAGTAATATTAAAGTTACGATATAATTAAATTACTGCAGCATGTTTTATTTAACAAATTTACTGAGACGTTAACAATACTTTCTTGAAGCTCTTTAAGTACAGGATTGTTACAGCTTTGTTGTTATTTATGATATTTTGGACTTTTAAAGCTATTCAGAAATGAATATGTAAGGCTGAAAAAGCCGCTTAAAGGTTCTTCATAACCACCCAACAATGCCTGAAAAATATGTCCTTTTATTTAGTTAAATACTAAAATCATTGTAGTCATGAATCCAGAGACTGCACACTGATGGGACCTCCTTGCTGCTTCTTTGTGCGGCTCTTTGGAGAATGTTAGCAAACAAACTAAGAGGTAAACATGCTCTCATCGCTCCACTAGCCCAACAGGACTTGGACATAGATAGATAAAGAAGATAATCTACTTTTCTGTGGAGCTAGAGTGGCAGCATATTGGTTGTTGGGGTTAGTTGTGTGACACAGTGTTCAGAGCCCTCCCCTGCTTACAGGGATTGAGGATTAGCTGGATTTCATGGAGGGATTTTCAGCAAGAGTAGCGCAGATTTTCCACTAATTCCCCTGTCCTCTGCCCCCAGGGTCATCCCTCTGAGTGGCCGATACCAACTTCTGTCGTGGTTTTGACCCCACCTACCCTCGCCCGGGAAGCATGGTTTCTCTGAGACATTACAAAGCCCAGATTCTGAGCTCTGTCTGACCACTGAGGAGCCACAGCCAGTCTGTGACATCACAGAAGAGTCTGAACTCTATCTGCTCCAGAGCCAACGATAGAGAGAGCTGCACCATTGAGAGGTCTGAATTTTCACACAAGCACATGGTTTATGGAAAGTCAAATTGTTCCTCTGCACTAAATCTAAATACAACACAATGAATACAATAACCAATAGCTGTTAAAACTGCAGGTAGTGTTAATTGTTTACATTAAACATTTAGCGAATGTATGGAATTGGATGCAAGTTTCTTTAGAAATGGTTCTGATCTGCCAACTTTAAGCCACTGTCCTTCTGTAACATCACAAAGGAATCAGAGCTCTTTTTTCCCACTCTAGAACCACAGTTGTTCAGTGACATCACAGAGGAGTCTGAGCTGTATCTGCCCACTCTACAACCATAGTTGTTCTGTGACATCCCAAAGGAGTCTGAGCTGCATGTTCCCATACAGATGCAAGGATTCATCTGCCCACTCTTTTTTTCCCAACCTGAACTCAACCGTCCTCCACAAGCTTTAGGGGGAGACAGCCATGAGAACATGATTCCTCCAATGCTCATTAAGGCTAATCTTGCATCTCTTCATGCAGCAGATGCGCTACCATTTATATAATGTCTAATTTGTTGGAGGATTACAAAGTCAGCATACTTTCAATCCACAGATGCCTGGCCTGACTAGACTTGATTGTTAGAGATTAACAAAAGAAGCATGGTTACTCCATCACACTCCAGTGAAGCTGGGCTGTTATATATTTTGAATTTAATTTGCCTGAAAGTGAATACATTCACAATATATTATTGTGTAGAATGTTCATTTTTCCTAAGGAATATTTTATGCCCCAAAGTTCCGATTTGAAAGCTCATGGACCAGCCAAATGAGGAAGGGAGATGGATGGGAGCAGTGGGCATGTTCCCCTGCTTTCGCTGCTGCTTCCCATTCTCTGATACCATGGAAAGGGCTAGTTTCCACAGCCGACGACATGGAGCGCAGAGCAGTCTGTACTCACAGCTCTATTAGGCATGCTTTCAGATTGATTTCCTGTCTGCATCACAGAGAGATCGATGGGCTTTGGGATTTTTTTTATTTATTTATTTTTTTGTTCAAAGGAACTGCCAGTGCCCAAGAATTGCCCAGGCAGCTGGCCATGGAGCAAAGCTGTCTCCTCTACGGTAATTAACATGTTCCTCAATGCTTCCCCTATCCATATTTGATGAAGCTCCCGAAACAATTAAGCACAGCCCTTTGGTGACCACAGCGACTGCAGATGAAGAGCCGGATTGATGTTTCACAGAGGAGGAGAAGTTCTGGGAGGTCACAGGTTAGCTTATGTAACCACAACCCTCCCATCCTCCTTCCCATACCCCCCAGCCCTCCGCCATGTTTCACAGCCGCAGAGGGATGAGGAGACAAACATTCCACCTCCAAACTGTAATTAATTAAATTGCGGTGTATGTTTCCATCTCCCCCAAGGGCGACACTTTACTTAGCCTGTGAAACCGGCCAGCGCTAACATTACCTGACCAGTGTGCATATCATACAACACTACATCCATAGCCATAATACGTTTTTTACAGAAAAGCATTAACTGAACTGAGATGAACTAGGATAATTTTACAGAGACATAATTCATGGAATATGGACAATACAAACATCAAAATTCTTGTACTGTGATCTCTTAAAAATCAGTAGGGAACATTCCTTCATGAACTTAATTCACAACAGATTTTTTTTTTCATTTTTATCAAAATAAATAATTAAAATATAATTGCACATTGTGTGGATCCATGTGGTCGTGAAACAAAATTTTGCAGGTTTCAGTTGTGGGCCTGGAAGAGGTGGCCTTTTTCAGTTGCGCATGTGAATTTAGTGATGTGTGTTTTGGATTCACACCAAAATTTCATATGGTTTTTTTCAATGCCCCACAAAAAACATTGCTGAAGGGAAGAATGAGACTGAGAAACTTAACATGGTCTTCACCACTCAGTTCATGATGCCTCCAATTCACTTGGCTCCAAGAGATAGCTTATTTCACTTTACGATGAGTAATTATATATGTTTTTCAAGTTCATTCCAGTGAATATTTAACACGACCAAAAAATTAAGAAATACATGTTGAATTTGAGTTGAGAATTACTAAGTTGAAGTATTTGGGTTAAATAGATGGGGAATTCGCTTGGTAAAATGCATTTTTGTAGAGAGGTAACCTATCAAAGAGAAAGGGTAACAATAAGAAACAGATAGCTGTAACTCTTCCAGTGGAACGAGAGGGTGAATGTAGAAGACGAGTGCATGCACTAGGGCTAACCGCAACTGAGCAAGCTTCAGGGTTCCACCCCTACTGGAGCACCAAGCTAACACAGATTAACCTCACAAGAAAACCATTTGTTCATCCAACCACCAGAGATGGTCATATTTAAAACATGCTTCCCCTATCATTCATCGGGGTCATTTCTATGTACAAAGTAAATGTTTAGATATAACATGAAAATTTTTGATTATCGCTGAAAAAATCTAATGATACATTAATGTACGTTATTTTTGTATTAATAGTTCTGTTTATTATGATATCGTTTGTAATGGGCATACATTTAAATTTAAAATCAATCTTTTAAATATTTACTGTTAATAATTCAACAGAACTGACATCAGGACATTGCTGGAAAAATGTGAAATATTCAGTTATTCAGTGCCACTCAAACCCCCCTCCCCTTTATAAGCAGACTCTCCTCACTACTCATGAATGATTTTGGGAACAAGTTAGTTTAAAAACTTGTGATGGTTGAAATGAGGATTCATGAACTCCACTGGGGCAGAGCCACACACAGCTGTCAATCATTTGCTTGTCTGACCCAAACAAAAATGTTTTCCTCTCCACAACCAATGTGGTCATTGGTCCACTGATATCATGTGGCAGCTCCTCCCATTTGTAGCATACTGAATGTCAGCATAATGTTTAGACTTTTACAATATTTAAAGATTCTGACATCGAGATGTTGACATCTCATTTGAGTCACATCCATAGATTACTCGCAGTTTGATTTTGTCATTTTCATTTCAGTTTTGCTTATTTCATCTTTATCGTTCCAACCTTAAGAAACTGGAATTGCCATACAATGAGAGAGTAAAAATTATGAGCTGAAAAGACTGACAATTACCAAAACTTATTAGCATCATAAAACACTAAAACTCCATACAATAGTAAAATAATATGAAATCCAGTAGCCAAAGATGAAAACACAAGGTAGTATGTATCTTAGATGTTGTGAGTGGTTTCCAATGAAACAGCAAGTGCAATGACCTGAATCCAGGTTCAAGTACGTGGCGGAGAGATTCACAGTGAGGCTTGTCAAAGTGCAGGCCTCAAATTCAATAAAACATGTGCCTGAAAGACAGTGCAATCACATGGTCCCCATTACATGATTCACTTAAATAAAATATGTGTGCACATCAAAAACATCGGAAAAAAGAGAGGGTCGTATTTATGCCATTTGAGCATAAAACATAAAAGGGATCAAGCTGATGTGAAATCTGTTTAGTGTCTTATAAATACGCCCCAGAGACGCTGAGATGCTGTGATCATGAGATGTAACTGTAGGAGCGCAAACTCCAAACTGCTTATCTTAGAGCGACCCCAAAGACAAGAGTTCGAAAAGGTGTTTTAAAAATGCACCATTTTCCATTTTAAATATCATGTAGCTTTCACAAGAAATAATTGGCTTTGAGGCTTGCATGAATATTGCACCGTCAACTGAGTGAATAGCAGGAGCTTGAGGTTTTATGTTCATTGTCACTATTAACAGGGTTTTATTCTTCTCCTTTATTCCCTGCCTAAATTGAGCTATGTTATACACAACTGATACCACAGGTCAAGGACTGGCCGCACATGTGACCTCCCTCTATTTATGTTAGATACAGATTATTCTCTTTATTTTCATTGCTAAGTTTTGTAGAAGTACCTTTCCAGGGTGATGCTATTTATATTTTTCCCCACACAGCTGAAGATTTATTTCCCCCACAAAGGCTAAGCACAGCTCTGGACACGGTGGGGATGGCAGTGTCGACTCTATCATTGTACCGGTAACTTAACTGTACTGGTTACAAAGCTACAGAGTCCCTACACTTGTGAAAACTCTCTTGAGTGAACAGATCCACCAAACGTATTGAGTGTGATTGATTGATTGATTGATTGATTGATTGATTGATTGATTGATTGATTGAATTGATTGATTGATTGAATGAATGAATGAATGAATGGATTGATTGATTGATTGGTTGATTGGTTGGTTGGTTGGTTGGTTGGTTGGTTGGTTGGTTGGTTGGTTGATTGATTGATTGATTGATTGATTGATTGATTGATTGATTGATTGATTGATTGATTGATTGATCGATTGATTGATCGATTGATTGACTATGATGAAGATCATTGCAATCATAATCCTTTCAGTCCATCAGTCTCCGTCTATTCTCCGCCTGTCCATCGGTTACTGTCAGGCTATTGTTCACACAGTTAAACTCCACTCCTTTCAAACACACACATTCATGTACACACACATACACACACACACACACACACATACACTCACACACATTCTGAGATTCCCACTGATATTAATGACCCGTGAATCTACCCCAGACTGCATGTCCTGTCTGTAAGGTTTAGAGCTTTGACATTATTTATCAAATTACACCCTCCCCCAGCTCTACAGGGAACAGACCCTCTAACTGAGCTCCTTCATTCTGACAGAGAACTCAAAAAACACTTCCAGGAAGTGGGGAGTGAGTGAGTGTGAGTGAGAAGGAAGGAGAGAGGAGGAAGAAGAGGGAGGGAAGGAGTGTGAGTGAGAAAAAGGGAGAGAGTAAGAGAGGGGTGAATGGAGCAGAAGGGAGGGAGTGTGAGTGAGAGGAGGGTGGGAGGGCCAGATTTAGAGAGAGGGGGGGAAATATAGAGAAAGAATTAGAAAGAGGGAGGGTTTGAGAGAAGGAGAGGGAGGGAAAGAGGTTGAGTGGGGCAGTGAGCCTGACTCTGGGAGTGTTTGAGCCTGTGGTGCTGAGAGCTGGGTTTTCTTGACTCCAGTTCCTCAGTCGGAACAATTGAATTCTCGCACATGATCAACTGCACTGATCACCCATGAAATAAAAATTTGGCTGAGAAACTACTAGACAGCAATCAAGCCTCCCTGATACACTTCTCTCTCAAAAGAACAGAACAAACAATGAGGGATCAAGAAGAAGCAAAAGTCACATGCAAAAGAGTGCATATCCACATCCAGTCAGATTGTGGTCCACAGTACTGTAGGGTACTGTCGGACAGCATGTAATTGGCTGTAGGATCAGCAAAGGAAGGAGGGGTCTAAATGGTTGGACCTCCTCTTATCATAGTGCACCAGCGCACCCTATCTGGTCAGTCAGGTACCCCTGTCTGCACCATTATCTACTGACTCAATATCTGTGCAAGTAACTGTTGGACTGTAATGTTAAAAGATCAATTGAAGCAGTGCTCCTCAACTGCTAATGTTTATCTGTAAAATGGAAATAAACTGTATGTTGCTTTCAGCCATAACTACACTTGGAAATTCAGAGAGCAGACCTTTGGTCATGACAGAGAGCAATGAATGAATTTTGACTTGCTGTTCCTTTATCAGGACAGACAATAATGGAAAGCAATGTGGATTGCTTTCCGATCTGCAGCATGAAATGAAGTGAGGGCTTGTTGTGTGTAGTGCTTCCTCCTACCACCTCTGTGGGAGACAATTGCTTGGTAAGGCAGACAAGTTCTTTTGGTGGGAAAACATAGGAAGAATATTCCCAAAACAAACAAATCAACTATCCAGTTTATGGTTAGTTGTATTCTTAAGACTTTTATTTGGAGCACAGGACATTTTGAATAAATGAAAATTAGTCTGAGGCTGGCAGAGAGAAACCCCATTAATGAATTATAGGTCTTCCCTCTTGTAGAGTTTTAATGGTCTCTACTTTATCTTGCTTTATCATGTAGAAGAGACCCCTCGTTTGGGAATGCAGTAAACATCCATGTCACAGATGGATGCTGAAGCACTGAGACAGAGGGATGGGGTGGCAGTAGTTCAAATTTATGAGTTTGGCACCAGATACTAGAATCAATGGGAGATTGGGGAGGATGGTTTACTCCTTTTTTGGGTGAAACCAGTTCTTGAGTCACTACTGCATCTTTAGGTCAAATTTGGAAATGTGGAAAGGAGGTAGTGAGACAGGGATAAGTCATTCTGTAACCCTCTCAACTAGAATACAGAGGACAGTTCCACCAATCATCCAGTATGTTATTTAAAAGCCAAGAGACCAATGGTGATTGGTGAATACTAATTCCTTGATATCAACAAGGAGCCCAGAAATAAAGTCAGAAATATATTCTGGAAAAGCACCAGCCATCACCAACCAGTTTGTCCTGTTGGTCCGTGAACTCAATTTTCTGCATGTTAAGTGTCTGGTTAAATTGTATTTCACTAAGCTTGTTGGGGGGTTGTGGGGATGACAGCCACATTCAGTTAGACATTTCAATTTCAGTTTTAACTCCATGTATAAATCTCCTCAGTGTGGTAGATAATCCATCAACATAGGGTCTATGACTGAATACTGTGGGGCAAAAGGAGACCGGATAGGGTAATTAGAATGCAAAAGAACCTTGGGATCCAGTATCCAATGTTACTAGATCTAGTATCCATTGTTGTCAGAGCAGCCACCCAGTCAAAGTTTGTGCTAGGAGTAATTGTAGATTTTATTTAGTTAAATGCCAACAATTCACTCTGTTCCACTCCAACACCCTTCCATGGTGCAAAAGAATGGTAGTGATTATAGTATCGACTTCAACCAGGTTTCAAATCAGTGCCTTAGGAAATCCTTGATGCCTTCAACTTGTCAGCATTGCTAATATAATTGCTGGTTTTTAAATGGTTTTACCATTGTTTATTCAAACTGCATGTGATGATGGGTGTTCTCTGAGTTTGGCCCAGTTCCATCTCTTCTCTCTGTCTTTTTCGTTTCCCCATCCTGGCCTTTTAACGGTCGTTGGCCCAGGGCTTCTCGCAGTGTAATATAATGTTAAATGAATCTGGTTGTTGTAAACCTGTTAAGAAGTTTTAATGGGCCCGCATGAGCCGTAATAGAGAGTAATGCAGAGAGGGCTGCCAGAAACACACAGACAGTCTATTGCCATAGATTCCAAAACCATACGAGGGCTCCAGCTATTTTGGCAGCTGGTGACTCTGTCTCTCTCGTTCTGCTGTAATGCTCTCTGGGCCTGGGGTCAGCTGCTCTAGCTCTGGAGGAGAGAGTGGTGAGAGAGAGAGTGAGAGAAAACCCAAATGAGAGAAGAGAGAAAGAGAAGGAGAGAGAAGGCAGAGAGGACCAAAGATGCCAGCACTATAAAGCATACCTGGGTGAAATATGTATGTGAAGTATTTGTCCTTACAAGACTGTGCTCTGTCAGTGTTGGTGAATGTAACGCAACAAAAAGAAAGCTTTATAAAAGAATACCTTACCACTAAGCTGGCTATTGCATGACTTACAGGATGACCAGCTTTTTAAATCAGTTTAGAGGACAATTTGTACTAGATTTTCGTGAAAACAGATGTTCTTTTGACTGTTGTTTATCTTTAATAATCATCCTCTTGTTGGAAGGGTTAAAATATTTCATATACACCATTTGGCACAGATCTGCTGAGTTACCCTTCAGTCACCTGTCCAGGTGGTCCTTTATTTGGATAACATCCATGGTGAAAACTCAGGAGCACAGATATATCCTCAGGGATTTTTAATTCCATGCTGATCCACAGGTAGGGAAATGGCTTTGTGGAGAGCTTTTGTGCACATCTGTTGAGTAGGGTGGTAATCCTGCCTAAGATTTAAATCAGGTTGTTCAGGACAGTGGCCCAGATCCACAACAATACAGAGAGGGATTTGGGGATGTGCGCATTTCCTATTAGCACCCACTCTACAAGCCCCTCACAGGAGTCATTGTCCATTCACTTCCTTTAACCACATATTAACTACATGGATTCATCTTCCACACATACATGCACACACACAAAACACACTCACACACACAAACTATTGAGCTGGGGGAGTTTCTCTGAAAAAGCCTTGACAGAAAGCATGAAGACAGCCTGATAAAAAACAGCTCACCTCTCATACAGATTCAAGAGCAAGGCTGTAGTATGCAGGCTCACACTTAAAAGGCCTTCTGGAGCTCCACGATGAGGCCAGCTTTTGGGCATTTCCTTAGCTCACCCCACCAAAAATTTCCAGAACACCCATCTGCCTAGCCTGTATACATACACTGTATCAGCAGACGTGCTGATATAGGATCTGGTTATCCTTGCCCATATCCAAACCATACTCAAGTGAATCATTAATGACCACACTAGCTCTGAGATATGTATCGAATGCAGGCCCTGAACTAGGATCATCTTTGCCTTTTAGCTCATTTTATGAATAAAGGCTCAGATATTAGTAAGAGGGGGGAAACTGAGATGGAGTGCAAGTGAAGGTGATGGACAGGCTCACCACTCTCTAGTGACCTCTCTTGGTCAGTCAGATACTTGCAGGTTCATGAGATGATCGTGTTAGCTCTTTATTCCTCTGACAGAGATGTGTCACATCTTCAGTGAGAAGAGAGACTGACTTGTGACTTGTTTTGAAACCCTAAGTGATGTTCAAAGTAATTTCACTGCCATTCATTTTGCAAGAGGGTAAATAAATAAACTTTTATTTGCTATTTATTGTGGCTGTGTGTGTGTGTGTGGGTGCGTGCATGCGTGCGTGCGTGTGGTGTGGGTGTGTGTGTGTTTGTTATAATTGTCTTGAGATTCGAAGACCTGGGGTGGCTGCACTGATCATAGTATATTAAGTCTGAAAATGTTGAAAATGTTCTCAGGATCAAATTGAATTTGCTTCTGCTTTTTACCAAGAACTGTTATAAAACAGAACAATATATCTATTCATATTCTGTTGTTGTACATGGCAGCAGTAGTAACCCCAGTGATATTCAATACAGAAATACATGGTCGCAAAACTAATAAGGCGATATACGATGCAGAATTTCCGAGGGGATTATTATATTCGGTTACTTTATTTTCATGAGCGATGTCTCTTATAACCATTTCGAACAGCGCCATCCTGCCTGTCTGCCTAAGCTATTCTGTCTGAAGTTAGCCCCTGTCCTCCCCCCAACACAAAAAAAACACCTGTCTGCATGATCCTGCCAATTAACCCAAGACTACGACCATATTGAGTTTCACCCACTTTAGCAATCGTTGCCTTTTCAACTGGCGCGTTGGCCTGTACAATCTCTTGATCTCCGAAACACAATATGACTCAATCCTCAACCCAACGGGACAGAAGCAAGGTAGATATCCTGCCAGCACATTCATTTCATTCTCCCGTTTTCTCCTGCTGAAATAAAACTTTTGTCTCTCCCTCTCTCTCCGTTAAATGACATGCATTAAAATCAATCTCCGTTCTTGCTGATGTTAATGACACTGATGGATCCCTGGGAATCACAACAAAGAGCAGGGCTCTGTTCTGTTTGAGGAGAGATTGCGAACAGATTCACACACCACAGGGAAACAAGGAGGCCACAGTTAAGGCTGTCTTTATATTGCAAAGAACTGAAGAAAAGTTAGGAACATGAAGAGGCCGTAGGATAGGCCTGGATCTGCCAGCCACTCAAGTGTTTATCGATTCTGCAATGTCGTCTTGAAAGATCCCACAGACTCTCACCACAGGCAAAGTGACAACCAAGACACTCATTAAACTGCCAATGGATATGCCCGAGAAGGACAATGAGTTTGAGGTATACTCTGTGTGTGTATCAGAAAAAGGTTTGGACATGCCAAACATGTGTAATATTGCTGAAGGGAAAAAAGCTCAATATCAATAATATACAAACTAGACAATATGAATGAGACAGAGAACAGACCAGGTGGACAGACCCAGTGGATTAACTTTTGGAGAATGTTACAGAATGCCCTTGATATGGGCCTCACTGACAGTTTGGGGAAGTTTTGTAGCTTGTTCTTTTCAAAATTTATTGGCTGTATGGCGAGGTGAAGCACCACAGGGAGAATTGGTCGATATATTGTGCTGGCCTCGTTTCATGATGCATTATTCAAATGCATGATCTGGAGAAAGCTACGCAGAAAACAGCACAGTCGCCTTTGGGGCATGAGTAAAAAGCATACCCTCCGCAGAGCTTTATGGTACATATAAAACACACTTCTTCATTCATCTCCAGTCTGTGGAACATGAAGTATTTTACGTGACTTATAAAGTGCTTATTATTGGTTAAGTGAGAGTCAGGGTTTTTTTTTTTTTTGTAAAGACACAAGCTCCTGGTACAGTGGAATTAGTACAATATTTATTTATTGATTTATTCATTCACACTATATTTTTTATATTATCAAAACATATGACAAAAACGCCCTGCACCACATCAGCCAGAGAATGGGGTTTTTAAGTATGGTCATACAGCAAATGATGAAAAATAAAAAAATAAACCCAAAGGTTTATGAGTTAGTATATGCCATGTTAAAACGAGCAGTCCTGACACAGGGATAGTGTGTACACATTTTAATGCCAAGAACAAGACGGAGCAGACACACAGGGTAGCCTCTGCAGGGGAAACAGGCCCCCTGTGCCTTATGAAGAACCAGACAGAGGAGGCCTGCGGACAGCAAGGGTGGAACTGGAGTGGGAGTAACACGGACAGTTGTGTTGATATATTGGGGTCGGTATCCTGTAAAAAAAGGAATAATATTATACACCAAATATGGTGGATCAATTATTATTGGGTCTGCCATTTTAAGCTTTTTGAGAAAATGGCAAGCTTCTTGGTAAGACAGGGATGCAAAAAAAGCTTCTGCATTTTTCTGTGGTTTCCCTTAAAGGGAATAGGTCCTTGGAAATACTTTATGTGAAATTAATGATTTAAAAATGAAACCCTTTAATTCAAAGTGCTTTAACACATAAAAACAACAGCATGCACTCTGGCTCTCTAGGAGTGGTACTGTGAAAATCAAAACACTGGGCCAATAACCTGATCAGATATTCAGAACACATCACCTTTCATGAGACTATTGATTTCATATGATAAGCATTACCGAGATATAATGGTATAATGATAAACTGTGATTTCCAGACAGCTGCTGAATGAGAGGACTTGACCTGGGGCTTTATTCAGGAGGTGGATTAAAATGGATTTGGGACTTGGAGTATGTCAACCCAGGATTTCAGAAAACCCTATCCAACAAAAAAAAGACATTAAGAACTGGCTGAAGTTGTTCCTTTTTATTTACACTTAACCAAACACTGATAGCTTACCTCTTAACTCCATTATAACACCATCCTTTGCGACATTGGCTGCTATTTGGTCCATTTTTGATGGGGGAGATAACACTGAGGCCACAGGCTTTGGTGTGTGCTGATAACACAGTATCAGGTTGAGCCCATGTGCACAGTTTTAATTGAATCACAGCCTAAAGAACTCAGTAAGAGAGAGTTTTTAGATGAGATACGGGTTCTTTCAGTGCTGTATATATATAGTTCCCAATAAAATAAAATGTACATATTGACACATTAATAATGGATAAACAGGAGTGCCATTGCTTACAGGGTCCATAAACAGGATGTGGACAGACAGAGTACACTTTGATCCTTAAACAACATGCCATTAGCTCAGATGAAATGTAAGATGACCTAGGATCAATGGTCTGATCTCCAATCACTTTTGAGGGAATGGTAGAATTTTGTAAATTGTTTTGCTTGGAAGCCTGTTTGGAAATAGCATGGATTTATTGTAGGCACATGTCTGATTTACTTTACCCTACTAGGGGGTCAATGGGGTAGTCAGTGGGGTAATGGTAAAGGGAAATTTCAGACTATTAGCCAAGAACCTTGAACCTAGAATGCTATTAGCCAAGAAAGGCACTAAAAGTAAATATAAGAGTGTGAGCTAAGCAGGCTCCTGATGGAGAAAGTAAATATCAGTTAGATAGAAGATGGATTTCATGAATTTAAGAATGTATTTTATTGCAGTCTTAAAGTTATGATTAAAGCTAGACAAAGAATAAAGAAAATGGTTGATTAGGCTATGTGAAAAATCGTTTTCTCACACCTACATATTTGACAGGAGGGGATTATTTTGAACTTATCAATGGGGAAATATGATTGATTTTGTTTTGTTTTTCATTTTGCATTGATGATAATAAAAATAAAAAGACAGTGTATCTGTGTTCCATTCAAATAACATGCTACCTTCATTTACTTTGTATTCGTGTTTAGCTATTTTGGACCCACACAGGCTAGGTAATTGTTAGCCTCATAAAATTAATTTGTACAGCAGCAATTGTACCATGGCATGTCCTTTTTCTGAACATTACTGTACTTTGTGCGTTTTTTAAAATATATGTGAAATTTGATGACATTTGTATTTCTGCTCTTCCTTTTGAATCAGCATTACAAATTAATAGGAAATAATTTGAATCTTTCTTCTTGATGTATACATTGTTTACATTTCCAGTGTTTACATGTTACTGATCCTACAGATTAGTGAGGTTCTACTGTAATTTGTGTTTATTGGAACCATTGCGGTGGTATTTTGGTCATTTTCCAACTCTGTGGCATGTATTTCTTTTATAATCATACATGAAGAGTTCTGTGTTGTAGAGTTTGGGGTCTTGCTTGGTTGGTTTTGAGCTCTAATGAAAGACAGCATCTGATTGGGCCATGGAGTCATGTCTTCTCTCCTTCCTTGTTTTTCTTTACTTTTCCAATTTGTTTTGCACCAGAAGTCCTACAAGTATAGGCAATAAAAAGAATCCCTTCTGTGTTTTTTCAGCATGTTTTGTTTTAATTTGTTTATTCACTCTAAAGAAAAAAAGACATCTGCCATCGACTGGATAGGAAAGGCAAAGGTCCACAGACTGCTTGTGTGTGACTGGGGTATCTGAGCTCAGCCTGCTGTTTCCTCTGTGGTCTGGGTGACTGTCTCCCAGCTACTTTTGTTTTGTTTTTTAATGGCAGTTTGCTTATGCACAAAGGCACACACACATCACAGTTACACATGCTAGTTTGATTAGGTAGTGTAAAAAAAGTCACATTTTGTAAGAGAAATGCAAAGTGTGAGTTCATACAGGTGTCTTTGCTCACATGGGCATGGGTCGTTCGTGCTGTGTCCAAGGGTGATATCACACCCCTAAAGTTTCAATATGTCCAATCAAGTCCTGGGACCTCCTTTGGGGTGGGAAGGAAAAGGGATGTAATGAAATAATTCTGGGACAGTTTTGTGAAGCACTGGGACTCTGCTGGTTCCTTGCTTTTCTGTGACCTCTCCGATACTACCCCATTAAAAACCAGGGGAATGAGGAACCCTGGGTTTGGCTGCCTATATCTGAGGCGTGAACTCCGGATTCTTCCCACACTGACGACATAAGTCTGGCACAAAGCTCGTCCTTATTCCTATGCACATTTAAAAGTAAAGTGCTCTGTGAATCCACACATGCTTTCCCAAGATGCAATGGGCCAGAACTCCTGGGTGTGTGTCCGGACTATGACCTTGATCAGTCCAGCTTTTCGCATTGTTTCATTCCCTTATTATCATTTAACTACATGCACATTTCAGGCTTGAAGGCCTATATGGTGATACTATGGAAAATAAATAAATATCTAAAACAGCACAGGAAAAAAAAATATAGAATAACTTAAAAAAAAAAAAAGTCTGCTGGCAGACAGTATACAAAACTAAACCAGCTCAAGCCTAAACTAAGAAGCCAAAAATGTGAGCAGAAGCATAAACCTCATCCTGTATCAAGGTTGGTTTTTTGAGATAGCAGTCCTGGACATTTCAGGCTTGGTACCCCAACCAGGGCTTTTGAATAATGTGAATGATTTTTTGGCTTTATCGACTGGAGCTCCGTGGTGCATGCTGCATGACAGGACAGGTGGAGAGGTGGCCGCTGTGATCAGGGATGAGTGCTCTCTCCCGGGGGTAAGGTGGACCGACTGTCCATGGAGAGAGATAAACCTGCAGGAGTTCTGCTTGGGAGAACCAGACACTCGAACAGAGAGAGATAAGAGGAGCGGTGTGGAGAAAGAGAGAGTCGCTTTGCCCAGAGCCCACACACTACCCATACAGAGACACCACTCATCTTTTTGTCCATATCCATTGTCATTCAAATCAACCCCTTTAAAAAGCATGGCTTAAAAAGTATGGTTGTGTAAGAATGTAAAGTGTAGGGAAATGGTTTATTTCAAAGGTTAGAGACTCCAGTCCTGAAGGGCACAAATGCCTCCTGGGTGAGTGAGCCTTTGCTCTTAAGTGACTAATTGGGTTAAAGCACCCACATGCCTAAAGTAGCCCCTGATTGAAAGATAACCAGTGATGATAACCAGTGGAGTGAGGTTTCATGGACCCCCATAACAGGTGGAGCAACAATCAGCTCTCAGTGAATTGCTTTAACTAATCAAAAATGTTTGCCCACCACAGAAAAGTTCCACAGATTTTCAAGTTCATGACCTGACTCCCTCAACACTGAAGGAAAGAACAGAAACCTGCAGACATTTGCAGCTGAGCAGGACTGGACTATGAAACCTCTGCTTTATTTTTATTCATGTGGCGTTTTGGGATCAGCCTGGAATGGGTGATTACGGTGTGCCAAAAAAAAAACTTTCTCAAGGGTCTCAAACAATATGTCAGATTTCTAAAGAACTGATGATTTTATGATACAATCATTTGTGCCAAATGCAAAGACACATCTAAGATAAACAAGTCATTTTTTCATGTATTTTTTTAAAGATCACTTCAAAATTCACTTGAATTCTTTTATCTTGTTTTTCTTCATTGTCCACTTTTTCATCTTACTGTTACATTTACAGAAAACACGATTATCATCAGTGCAGAGAGATGGCCCACAGAGGAAACTGCAGGCTGTCTCTGTTTGCATTTCTGCCCCACTCTTCCTGCATCCTCTGAAGACTATTTACTTCGTATCCATGTTTGTAGTTGGAAAAAACAAGATTTTGTGATAAAATGAGGTGCTTTATACTCCCTTGAAGAAATGTAGAGCAGCTGTGAGAGAGGGATTTCTGAAGAATCATATTTAAATGGATAAAAGATATTGTAAAACCAATAGTAATCTAAAGTGTCTGCTGTTGAGTATGAGGTGCAAACATATGACAATGATAAAAGAGTATGAAGTAATAGCAGAGCTATGCAGATTATTTAAGTGTGTATGAGCATGCACATGCACATGTGTGTGTGAATGAGAGACCCAAGCCATTTTTACATCTTTCATCTACCTATATTCAATTTAGTTCTGATTTACTGTATTGAATATCAGTGATTAAATAAAAACAATGTAAAGTATGTCAGAGAATTTTCCTTCTCTTAATCATATTAGGGTTTCACTATAAAATCTCTTTTTGGACATTGAACCATTTCTTATTGTGTTTTATTGCAGGGTATGTTTTGTCATGGCTGCAGGCATTTTTCTTGCATATTTATGAGGGCATAGCAATGCACAGACTGACTTTTTAGCAACCTGCTTGGTGTGTGAATGTATAGCAACTTAAAATGCAATATTTATGACAAAATAGTTCTTTAGTACATAGTTGCATTTCTGCATCATTCGGGTCACAAATATTCAGAAGTCAGCAAGGCATCTGAACACATTCTGATGTGTATGGAGGGTGTTTAATTCAAATTAGTCCAAATAAAGAATTCAAATTGAAAGAGAGTCAATGGAAAGTTCCCCCTGTAAAGATAACGATTACCAACCAATTTACATTTAGAGTAGCATTTTCATAGCGATTCAAACGCATGTCCACAGGTAGCAAAAAGTCTCTGACAGAGAGCCGGTGTTGAGATAATGACCGTGGTCCCACAGTCTTAAACTAAAATTTCAGCGTGAAGAAATACAGCCGAAAGGAGTTTAATCATGCGAGGAGAAACGGCGAACATGACTCTGAGTGAGTAGGTTTCACATTTTTCTCAAGCTTATTTACAGGGCATCTGTAACAGCTATTTATTTCTGGAGCATTCCAGAGGGGTGTTATCTACTTTTCCTCATTTTAGCTAGGGCTTTACTTTCACTTTAATTCTTTTTTCATGCCATCATACTCTTTCTGAAATTTTTTCTGTCTTTTTTATTTTCTGATTTTGCCTCAAAAAGCCACTTCTTAGGCATGCTTCTCTTACTCCTTCCTTCCCTCTCTCCAAACACAAATTATACATTTTTATAAAAAGAATGTATAATCTCGTGGCCCTCCCTCTTACGTCCTCCTTCATGGCAGCCTTACTGTGTACCATTAAACGACTTCATGTTTTATAGCTACATCTGCAAATGTGCTTGTAGATTTAATTTTTGGATGGATGGGGTTAGATTGGCCTTGCTTTAAGAGTAATCGAAGTGTGTGGGTGTCAATGGGGGTCTTTGTGCCCAGTAAAGAGATGATCCAGAGTGTCTGGCACTCGCTAATTGTTTGATTTAAACATCAGAAGTATGCATCTTGAAGCGTAATGGTTAGAAATGGATAATCCATCTCTGAATTGCTTTCTTACCATGCCAAACCTCAAAATACATGATAAGTCCATAATCAGGCTTTGATCCACTGTATCATGCACAGTTTATGTACTTTTAAATAAAATGAAACTCAAGTCTGGTGGTGTACATGTGTGACATGTCTTGTGCATGAGCTGCCCCTGTTCCAGACTCCTATCCTGTGTAATGGTAGCATCTGAACGCTCAGACTGATCCACCATTGTTTCCCCCTCAATTCTGCCTGTTTCACAGCTTGTTTATGTTTGGGGTTTGGCACATATGTTTGGAGTTTGGAGATATGGTCCATGAGGAGCACAGATCCTGTGCAGTTAAATATCACAATATGTTCATACTGCTGTTCCTAGATCAGCCTCATATCGCATTATACATAAATGTAGGGGACCCATTCCTTATGATAACGTCCCCTGGAGGCAAAAATTCAGGACTGCTCTTTGAGGCAGGGAGATATATACTCACTGCCTTTCATTCTACGTTTTTAAAGGGTTTGAATCATCAGTGATCTGTTTAATCATGAGCTCCATCACAGTCTCTTTCTGAAGCTGTCTGTCTCGTCTGTTCCTGTTCCTGTACATCACTCCCCATCAAGATTCTTCACAATTTAAGACTAAATAAGAAGTTGATCAAAGGCTTCTCCAGACAGCATTGTCTGTGCCATTATACCACTGTAGGAAACCATGACCGAACTCTGTGCTCACGCTTGTTTACCACATGGCGCTTTTCTCTTTCTCCTCTCCAGACTTTTGGCCCTGTTTTTTTTTGTATTTTTTGGGTCAGGCAGCATGTGTCCGTGAATCTTCCCCATTAAGAGTGATCGTGTCGGCACTGGCCAGTGAGATGAAGTGGTATTTTCCTCTTGGCACATAGAGATGTATTGCTCCTCTCTGCAAGCTCTCCACCTAATGAATCATCCTTAACAATGGCCAGTGCCACACTGTTATGTTGTAGCTACAAGCTGAGAAAACACGAAATTAGCCAAGAATGGAAAGTGCTGGCCTTTCCTGTTAAAAAACGTGATCTGACATTAAACAATTCTGCAGCCAGTCTGAGGTAAATTACAATGCATGCAAACGGTAATGGCTGCTTGCTTTTCATCTAACCTACTGACATAAATTTCCCGAGCCGAATAGCTCAAAACATTTGAATGCAGCTACATAGTTTATAGTGACTGTCAAAGTGGGTCGGGCTGCAAAAAATATCAAATAGCTTTGGCAATGCATCCTGGGATGGGTATGGTTCTCATGTGTGCTCCCTCAAAAGTAAACCAGAGTCCGCCTCAGCTTTACTTCTGTATTTTATTGTTTGGTGTAAGCAACTGTACCCGACATTACCCCAAATCACACACACACACACACACACACACACACACACACACACACACACACACACACACACAGTTTTCTCACTCACACACACACACAGTTTCTCTCCCTCTCTCACACACACACACACACACACACATATGTACACGTACACACATTTACGTGCACACACAAACAACTGCAGCTGAGAAAGTACTCTCCAGATAAACTCAGTTATAAGCCAATGATTACATTCCACAATTACATACTACAATTCTACTTTCAATACAGCATGCTGCATTTGTAGAGTGTCTTTCATACAACATACAGTACAGAGTGATAAACAGAAAGTAAATACATAGTGTGTAATATGAACATAATTAATCATGAACAAGACTTTAAAGTAAAAACATTATCATGTAAGATAACACACCGAAATACACCATAGTATAGCCTTGTATTACAGGAGCTAATCAGTGAACAAAAGATGAGCACAAGCCAAAGAGAGAAGAGATTTACATCCTACTAATAATCACCCCAATGGATGAGTTAATTTAGTAAAGTATAGAGTTTTATGGTGGAAAGTATTATGGTATTTATCATGATTTGCACATGGGGAATAGTATGCCAATACTAATGTATCTTCCTTTATTAATGTAATAACTTCACGCTTTATTCTGGGAATGCCTGTCTGGTGTTCCACTTGTTCATGCACATAATGTTCTCTCACATTATTAGTCATAAGTGACAGTAGTGTGACTTAATAACCTAATGACTCAGTAATGTGAAATGCAATGTAAAATAACGTGGGTGTGATGGTCTCTGGGTGCCGTGGTGCAAGGGTGACCCACAGAGCTCCAGCCAGTTCATCCTCAGTTTTCTCACCAGCATGTGTGCAACTGGCCCTTGTCTTTGTGGACACATTGGATAAAAACAGCCAAGAAACCATATCTGAAGTGCGCTTGTAGTTTCATAGACATGCACTGCGACCTGGTAAATATAAAACTCTTTATTGTTATTTATTATTAAAACCTTTCAGAAATATATTACTGTTGGATTCTAGTGGATATCAAAGACGTTTATTTCCTATTTGCATGTCTCCAGGACTCATGAGGTAGAACAGCAGTGTCCTGATATTAGTCTTGTTGCATGGGGAAGAGATTCCATTCCAAACACACTGTCTATGAAATTAATGACAGACATGTTCAGAGCAATTGCACCCTGGATATCTCTTAAAACATCCCTGATCCAAAGATATAAAGACTGAGAAACCTCAGTACATTGGATCCTTTTGACTTTCTTAGGGCCATCCTTTTCCTGGCAAGCTAAATCCAGGAAGTCAGCTAATGACATCAGCACTGGCTGATGCAAGCGCTCTCTTGACTGTAGTACAGTCTGTGCTTGGAGCCTTAGGTCGGGAGAGAGAAGACAAACTCGTGCTCTCCTTTGAAACATGTTGTAAGCTGCCCCTTTTCACACAGTCCTCCATATAAAGACTTTTTTTTTCATCCTAACATTTTTAGCTATGTATTTCAGATTGTACTTTAAAAATGTTCAATGTTGTGCAATGATCTCTAAAATGTCTAACTGTGCAAAAATGCACATGTCAGAGAACATCTGTAATTGGACCATAAAAGTGCATTTTATGACATGAGCCAAGAACCATGAAATATGTCCTTGTACACATTACAGATGTGATGTAGCTAGCCTGCTTGCAAAGCCTCTGAGTAAATTAAGGATTGATCATTTTGATTTAGTTTGGTGGAGTCTTGTGTCATCACTATCTGACTCCATTTTATGAATATTTATTAATATTTTTTGGGTAAAATCAGGAAGTATGTTTAGCTGGAGGGGGCCTTCAAGCTCACACAGACTTGAAGTTATAGAAGGATAAATTATTTACAGATTTGATTACTTGCACTTTTGTACGGGCAGACCATGGGTGCCCAACTTGGTAGCAGGGGTCCTTGGTGCATAATGTGATACCCACATCCCTACTTACTGAATCCCAGTACTAATGGATGGTAGTGAAGCTGATTGTGTGCTGCCCTGTATGGCTGCAGGCCCCAGTTGGCCCACCATGACCTGGACTGAGCACCATGGGGCCCATCAACAGGCTGGAACAGTGCCTTCACAGGATGAGTCATCCAGGAGGCTGTGCATAGTCATTTGGCCAAGCAAACCAGAGCTAACAATCATTCAATTAAAGGTGCACCCAAGGCCAAAAATTGACTTTTCCAGTTGAGAACTCCTTTTCAGAGATCATTTATGATTATGTATGTCCACTGTAGCCAGAAAATTCAGTGTTTGGTGGAAGGGTATGAGCACAGACAGTCCATTGACACTATGAACTCCGCTGACACATTTTACATTGTAAATTACTCCCTGTAATCACTTCATAATGTAAAAACATGTTCTTATTTTTAAAAATAAGATGCATGCAACTGGCTTTAGACAGATTTTGAAAAAAGGAATGTTTTTTTTTCAAAACTGGAAAGTGAGCGATTGTTAAAGAAGGTGTGATTAGAAGTTGGTGTTACTGCCTCCAACTATACAATTGTTATTTGTTACAACAAAATCAAAAGACTTACTGCCTCTTGCTGGCACCATTTTTTTGAGCAATGGTAAATTGTACCGCAACAATGAGCGATAAAGTGATAGACAGACAGAATACATCCTCGTATCTCCAGCGTTCTGAACATTTATGACACAAAATGCAACCTCTCTGCCAACTATCCAAACATGACTCAACTCATAATAACACTAGAATTTTGAAGCAGGAAAAGAAGGACAAAGAGACACTGGAACCAGGTTCTTTAACATGCAATCAAAACAAAACAGCATATTGTCCCAGTTCCAATGGTGGCTCAATCAGGAGTCGACTCAAATCCACTCCGGTATGCAGGGCTACCATCCTCTACGCAGAGCTGAGAGCTGTGGCAGATTAACCTTGTGGATTTTGAGCAACGCTGCGATCGATAAGCTAATTGAGCATCCAAGTGACTGAGATGGGACAAGAGGTGCCCTCTCTGGTGTGGCTCATCCATCCCCTGCAGTGTCACCATGCCACGCTCCATGCCCCCGGGCACATGCCCCTGCTGAGTCCCCCAGACTCTTCTAACAGTCTTTTCAGCCTGCTCAGTCTCCCCAGATACTGTCCAGAGTCTGGCCCGAGTAGCAGATTTACTGGGCCACAAACAGAGAGAGAGAGATAGAGAGAGAGAGATAAGCACCAAGTGAGATTTAATATGAGCTAGAGAGATGTGTGATAAGAGAGAAGGAAGGGAAAAGAGAGATAGAATGATAGAGTGAATGGGGGATAAAAAGAGAGGGAGGGAGAGGATTTGAGAGAGAAGGAGAGTGAAAGAAAATGAGAAAATGGTGGTGAATGAATTACAATAAAATGCTTGTGGAGTCTGGGATTTACAGTCCCAGCTGCACTATTACCACACTAGTGAGACAACGATTGACTCAGCCTTGCAAAGGTAAACAGCGGGTTAAATCAGTTAAATTTATCAGTCTTATAACCCTCTGGTGAACTGCCCTGGCCTGCACGTTCAAAACGGAGCACATGTTGAATCTGCATTCACAAAAGACCACAGGAAATATGTGACTGTAGTATCTGCAATGTGGGCAAATAGAAGAGGATGGATAGCATGTGAATTGGAGGAATCAAGCTTACAAATGCTTACTCCTGAGACTGTGGAGAAGGTTCACAGCAAGTGGGCCTTAATTGAATAGTTTGATTCGGGCGGATCAAACTATGGCAGTGAGTTGATCTAGAGTGGCTAGAATCTCTTCACTATTGAAGAAGTAGATCCTGACCAAGTTCAGGCTCAGTGAGATAGGGACACAATCACTTTTTCCTTCACTCCACATCATCACTGGCTGCAGTGTTTGTGACAGCATGTCATAGCTGGAGGGACAGGCTCCACTGCTCTGTCCGGAGAATGGACTTTCAGAGAGACTTTTAGACTTGGTTATATTATGCTTATTGTAATCTTGTTACTATCAATATACATTTTATGTTATTGAACTAGTACCACAAGTTCCATAATTATATGGAATGTAATGTCTTTTCATTTTCAAGCAAATAAAACTGAATTGAGAATTTGAAGGAAGATGATAAAGACAGAGAAAAGATTGTGCGACAAATCAAAAATTGGAGAAAAAAAGAGATAGAGATGGAAAGAAGTGGAAAGAGCCACAGAGAGAAGGAGGGAGGAGGACAGACCGATAGCAAGAGTGATTATCTCGGAAAGAGCAGCACCTGGCAGGCATCACAGAGTGGGCGAGATGTGTACCTGGTGGGCTTAATGTAAGTCAGCCTGTATTGCCCCTACTTTGTTTTTATCTCTGTAACTTTCCTAATTAAAGCTTTTGTGTTATATACAGAGCTGTTTTTTCTCCTGATCCTGTCCTTTGCCCAGGCAGACAGCTGCTGCATTCTATTCAGCTGGATAGGGGCTTCAGTGTGAGCCTGATGGCATCGGCTCTGTGCGGAGGGAGAGAGGCAGCCAGAGAGAAAGAGACAGACGGAGATAGCGAGAGAGAAAATAACAGTGCGGAGGACTGAACAGAACAAGAGAGAAAATCCAAGGACGACCCAGCAACCAATTAAGTTCCAGAGGTGCAGGCCAGCAGTAGCTGTGCGCTAAACAGAGAGAGAAGCCCACCAGCGACAGCCCCAGCTGTCTCCCTGTAAAGATTCATCAGTGTCGGCCATCGCTCGGGCGTTTGCGCTGTCGGTAAATGAGCACATTGCCAGGGAAAAGGATGCAGCTGACAGCTTGGCCTAGTTCAGCTCAGACGCAGATCCAGACATGGGCTTTCTTTGTTAAGATAACAACCAATTGCTAAGGTCACACCTTCGGTGGCTTGTTTTTTTTTTTTTTGTTGCATTTTCAGCTGATAATTTTTGATGGCTGGTGGAAAAATGCATAGGCATTAGAGTATGGGCATTTGGAACCCTGCTAGACTCCAGGGCAACCTAGATATTTTCTCCATTTCATTAAATTCCCTGTTATGAGCTGTCCTTTCAATGCATCGTATTCCCAGCAAACAAAACTGGACATTGGATGACTTAAGTTAGAATCCCATTTTACTGTGAGATAATATTACAATGTGAACATTCCTAAAATGTTCTATGTCAAAGTCATAAAAAAGTGATTCAGTCATGTAAACGTGCTAAGAAGCTCTGATGTATCATTTTGCCAGGATAAAACATTTGGATGATCAAACTGGCAGATTTGTTTCGAGGTTGACTAAAGTCATTGAAACATTTTAGCTGATATATAACAACCTGTAATTTGGCAATGGTGTTGCACAATTATCCGAGTCTGCAAACTGACATTTAAGTCAAGGTAGGAGTATTTTTCTGGCAAACTCAATTTTCTACTTTTGTCTCTTACTTCCAGTTTCCCACATGCTGTGACATTTGCTCTTGCATATTTTACAGATGTCACATAGCTATTGTGTTCTAAAATGTAACTGAACAAATGAGTGGGTGCTACTTATCCAATTGGTTCCATGAACTACTAAGTAAACTACTCAGATTATATTCTGATAGGATTAACATGACCTGTAGTAGCAAAACTGGACACTATTCTATAAAGCCATTCCTTCAGGCTTCTATACGACTTAAAGACAGTAGTTTAAAAACATCCAGGAACCTGAAAAATAGGACATTAACCTGACCTAATGGTCTGGAAATTAAGCTGATCTCCCAAATGATCTGAGAACTAAACATTGTTATCCGGGTTTAAGTCAGCAAGCTGTGCCAACATTTTAACCAATGCCTATTGTTGTACATTATAAGCCACAAACAGCCCCCAAATTATTAAACTGCTAGCATGTGAACAGCATGTGAGTGCTGATCTAGCGTCAGGTTCCCCGTCTCTACATCCTAACCTTATCTACTGGGAGCTAAAAGGGAGCACTGATCCTAGACCAGAGCTTACATTTACATAGCTTCTCAGAGTAGAGGAACTGACTGTAGGATCGGTTTTCCTTGGAGCATTTGAACTACTTATCCATTATGAGCTTAAAAGCAAAACTGATCCTAGATCAGCACTCCAGTTCTGAGCTGATGTATGTAATGCAGGTCCAGGTCTTTCCACCTGCCTTGCATGTCTGACCCCTTTATATCTATTTCATTCAGTGTTACGACAAATGATGAACTAATGAACAGAGCTAAAAGGAAATAAACAAACAGAGGTAAAAGGAAGGAGGCTCCACTGTGGTATAATCTGACGGCTGACTTTTGTGATGTTGTTGCTGTCATTGTGAATCAATGACCCAAGTGTGACTGTGCAGGCTCCTGTATGTAAGAGCGTTCACCCTCTGTCTGCACACTGAGTGAGACACTACACATGGCTGAACAAACGAGTATTGATAAAGATAGTTCTGTATTGCTACAAACATCGCTCCCTCACCTCCTGTTAGAACTAATCTCAATCAACACCCATACCACATTTGTGTCATTGGACATTTTTTTGAAAACTGGTATCATGGAATTTTGTGTAAAACCTTCTCCAAGACCACAAAGCACCCATCTCTCTCTCTCACACACACAGACACACACACACATACACAAACACCTTCATTTCTCATCACATTCTTTCCCCATTTAGTCTCTCAGTAACACATGGAGCTAAATCTTAGACAATTGATTCTCCCCCTATCATAATTTGCCTTGTCTCACACAGAGCTGTTCAGCAGTATTGGGGCCTGCAACATTACAAATCATCAGCCAGATCAATATGGCGCCTCGTAGTTCATCACCTATACACCAGGGCTGGAGAGTTTTCTGATTGGACTGAGAGGCACATTCAGTGCTTTTTCTAAAGACAGAGAGACTCAGCAGTGACATAGTATGAATCTTCCCAGCATTTTGAGTGGGAAACAGTGAGCATTTCAGCCCCTCCTGGTGGTACCGCTGACAGGCAGCTGTGTTCATTCTGCCAGACAGACATACTTGCAGCAAGACTGCTGTCAGGCAATCTAATCCAATTTTGTTCTGTTTGGTGAAACTGTGCACTAACATTGGCATTGGCTAACAGTCTGAAAATGTTGTGCATGACAAGCAAAAAAGGGATAAAAAAAAACAATATATAGCTGAAAATAATTTGGCTGTTATAATTCATTTAAAGTAACTAATTTTTTTGCTCCTAACTTTCAGAAATGATCCATAGTTTTCATAAATCTTAATTAATTGGGTTTGTAGCTCAGAGGTGGCAGATCTATCATTAAACACTGCTATAAGTAAGGCACATGAATAACCTTATAAATATCTAGTGTGTAAAAATGTAAGCTGTATAAGTCACCATGAATTAGAGCATATGTTAAATTCCTAAATGTCAGGTGGTGGGCTTTGAACTTCAGCATGCTATTTGAGATGCTCCAGTTGGAATGTGTCCCTACAATTCAAAATATTTCAAAGATTCATCTTATCCACTTATTACTCTTCCTTCTCGTTGTTACTCTTCTTTATTAATTCAATGTAATCTCAATTAAATTAATGTATGATTTGAAATCGTAATAATTACAGGAGGGTTTTCCATAAGTTTTCAGCTTCACCAGCATGCCATTAGGCCTGTATGTGAGATGATCCTCCTGAAGCACTGCTGTACACATCTAAAAACTCACAAGGTCCTGGGATTGCTCACCAGAAAGTACCAAAAATACACAAAGGCCTAGATTACATTTATCCAACAAAGCACTCTGTGTCCTGGTGCAGAATTTAAACAAGCCCTGCTTTTTCCTCAGTCCAACACACAATTTTTCATTCGTTTCAACCATGCAGCTCATATCGCATGGTGTACAAGAACTGAAAGGGAAAAAAAGTCACATTTGCTTACATTTTTCTCTTTTTATTATTTGGATTAAGAGCAAAATCACATTGTGGTGTTGGTTTGAACCTGAGTCCTAATGAGCCAGTTTTTTTGTGGAATGTACTAACATTCATCAAGAAAATAAATGGGATTCGGGCTCAATTTTTGGTCGGGGAAAAGAGGCGAGAAGGGAGTTGAAGGTAACGGGTGCAGGGCAGGGGCTGCTTTAGCATGAGCGGGATGAATGCAGGCTGGGAATGAAATGGGGGCGAGGCTATGTTTCACAGCCCAGAGAAGGAGAGGGGGAGAGGGGAGGTCTGTGTTCATGAATATTTTGTCCCACTGTTTTATCAGAGTGTCTGCTTCAGCCCTGATGCTGAGAGAGCCTCTGCATTTTAATAAGAGTGAGCTTTCAGGCAGAACCGTGCCTAAAATACTGGAGCGGTTCTTTCGCCTTTCTCTCTCCATTAAAATTCACCACACAAGGACTCAGGAAAAATGTAAATAGTAATGATTATGATGAAAATGAAAGTGTTTAAGAGCCTAAGCCCTAAACGTGAGACGTGACTCTTAACTTATGGAGGAATTAAAGTTATCTAGTGTTTGGAGAAGTCCACCCCACATTGGGACCAGGAGGTTAATTAGAGAGATTCGGGGGGATCGGAGAGAGCGGAATTATTGCAAGGCTTCCTGGCCAGACTGCAGGGAAAATCAATTGGGGCCAGACATCGTATGGCAAATATTTGCTTGTATTACTTTAGTGTGTTGGTTGTCTCACTCACCCATGTAACAGAGAAGAACGGTTCATTTTATGTGCTCGGTGAGATGACAAAGGAGTTTCCACTGTATCACAGTAAAGAAGATCTGTTGCCACAGTGTGATGCTTTAATGGTAGAGGGACTGAACTTTCAATGTAAAACGTCCACTTAATTCACTTTCAGTAATAAAGAACACAATATATGTCCTGAGCCCACTCTAAGAGGGCCCACCAAAACTCTAACACAGTATGTTATTACGATTGTGTTATATTTTGACAGATTTAATAGACTTGTAAAAATACATTCTGATATGTTATAATTTCTTTGTAATTGTACTGTAATTATAATTAATTATACTGTATCTTGTCTTGTGATGTTTCTATGACTGCCTGTGACTGATATGTTCAGCTTAGGTGCAAAGCATATCTGTTATATTCATTAACTTATTCAAGGGGGTGATTCTGTGTTTTCTTACAGTCCATTTTTGTATCCACTGTATAATCACTGTTTCTTTGAAATGTTTTTGTATATTCTTGCATGCTTAACTGGTAAATAGTGAAAAATATGGTGATGCAGTTCTGATTGCAATTAGAAGCAGGAGTCTCCCAGTCCATCTCTCATGGCAGAGATGGTGTTTAGGTGTTGTAATGGGGAAGAGAGTATAGGTTGCCAGCCCCTGGCTCAGGGTAGAGACACTCACTCACACACACACAGATCACCATCATTCTGGCCAGGCAGACGATGGGAAAGGGGATTGTATTAAAACAAATTGCTAACCCATTTCCACACAAAAGGCAACCTAATCCCCGTCAGAAAATTCCCCAAAGCCACCCTCAATGGAGCATTGACCTCTTTTGTTGGCGGCTCCTCTACCTGCTTACAGTTTGCCTTTTTCCATGTTACCCCCCACTCACACTGTAATTAAGTACCTGTTAAAACAAGGGCTTACACTTGAATGAGAGCATCCGTCTGCTTGTGACAGAGAGCAGAGATTGAGTTTCAGGGACTGATCCTCACATCCCCAGGCCAGAGTCTCAGTCTGAATCCTCTCTGTAAGACACACATTTTCCACCAAGCTGAAAAGGAACTCAGGTAATTTCAGGGCTACATACTTTATCCCCTCAGGTAATTGCAGTCTAATTGCATGTTCCCCAAGAAAGGAACAGAGTTTACATTGATGTAACACCAAGTCCATAATAAACAAGCAAAATCGCACAGTTTTGTGCTATTTAGTTTTTGTTATAGAAATGGTATTTTTTAATTATTTCCATTATGTATTCTGTGATATTCATGTTTCCTGATCACAAGGCTTTCACTGTCAAGTAAGTTATGTACAGCTCTGTAAGTTATGTACTTGTAGTGTGTCTTGGTCTTGTTTAATTACATTTAATCACTTAAGTGCTGAAATGCATCAAAACCCAGCAGACACTATGACCCTCTAGTTCTACAGAGGGGCCCCAGTGTCTGCTGGTTTTTGGTATAGTTCAGCACAGTGTTCAAATTCAGTCATAGATTTGAATGTGTTGTTTCAACATGTCTTGTTTCAACAGCTTAAACTGCTTGTCTGATTGAGAGGAAATCACAAAAAAACTGCTTAAGGAACTGTGAGGAACTGAAACACATAACTCAGTTACATGTCTGATTCCCAGGTGGGACACTACTGTTTAATACTGCAGGCATTCACTTATCCTGAAGTGCTTCAGTACTTATCCAGATGTATTTTTCTTTTTTTAAACCTTGATTTTTTTCCCCCAGTTTTTCCCAACCTGAACTCAACTGAGCTTGTTGACGTCTGCTGGGAGGAGAGGCCAAACATGTGACTCCTCTGATTCACGTGACAACAATTTTGCTTCTATTCACACAACAGCTGCACCACTAATCGCACACTGCCTATGATGTCGGAGGATGATTAGCCTAGATTGTGCTGCCACAGGCACCCAGCATGACCATAGTTTCCCCAACCCTGGCGAGGCTGGGCCAGTTGTTGCTTCACCTGATGCAGACCAGGATTCAAACCCCCAATGTCATGGTTCCCAGGCAAACATGAACCCTTGGGTTGTAAATGTCTGAATGAAATGCATGGACATGGACATGCAAACTATTATTATGTTAAAAATGTAAATTTCTCTCACCCACTGTTTTCAAGTCATGTAATCATATTTTACACATAAAAATCCTGCACATAAGCAAAAAGCGTTGTGTAACATTGATGTATAAAGCTTTGTGGTGAGGATGAGTGCGTGTGTGTGTCTGTGTGAGTGTGTTTGTGCACCCATACATGCCTCCTGTATTGTTCCACTATCCTAACATTTAAAATATTGCCTGTTTATCTGGCTAAAATGCTGTGGTCAGTCTTTCCACCTTCATTCAGTGACAATAGGTCTAGCTCTATTTATGGATAATGCTAGCACATTTCTAATGTGTGTTAAACATTTGAGATTGTATTGCCTCTCCCTTTGCCTCTCCCTCTTTGATAGTAGGCTGGTTTAGGCTCAGAAGCAATTGTCTGTGAGTGAAATTAAACTGAGAGTTTAATTTGCTAAATGTTTGCAGGGGCATCTGTGTATGTAAAAACAGCCGCTACTGATCATTGCCCAGGAGATTTTAACATGTCTGGCCTAGTTATTAAGTATTTTATGGACTGGGCAAAGTGAAGGCACAACAATATTCACTGGTCCATCAAACTGGACAGCTTCCATGTACCTGGTATTTCACCCTGAGGTCAAGCAGAAACAGAGACTACGACAATGGCCACAGCATTGTTTGTGAGAAGGTGAGAGGTCAAGGTATGCAACAGGCAGGTCACAAAAGAAATGTGCCCCACCCACTTTTAAAATGCTTCATATGCCACTGTGTGTGTGTGTGTGTGTGTGTGTGTGTGTGTGTGTGTGTGTGTGTGTGTGTGTGTGTGTGTGTGTGTGTGTGTGTGTGTGTGTTTGCATTCAAAATGGCATAGTCTTGTTTTGTGCATCAGTCTCAAATCTATCTCCTAGGTACCAAAAATTGCCCGGAGTGTGTTTACTCCCAAAAGTAGATATCAGTTATGTAATGTTCCACCGACAGCATGGGTATAATTGCATTGTCATACACACAATCATTAAAGACTACAGATGGGTTCTATCACTATCAAGTTCCACCCTTTCATGCAACATTCCAAAAAGGCCCTCAGTGGCTACTATGTGTATCCTTAATGATTGATCTGTATGAGAAGGAAATTTTACAACTTGTCTAATCTGTCTAGTCATTTCCACCTAAGCTGATCTCACTTAGAGAGTGATTCAGTAGAAGCACAAAGCAATTTACCTTACCTTTAACAGGTCTGAGCCAGCATAACTGCTTTAGCAAGGTGAAATAAATGCTCACACACTGTGTAAATAAACGAATGTACCAAGCAGGATGAGTAATCGAATGCTAAGGCCAAATCAATTTCCATTTAATTGCACCCTATATTCCTGAATGAAAGGCTGATAACCTCTTAAGAACATAAAGCATTGGCTGTCTGTCTGAACATCCATCTTTTCCCCGTTACAGAATCAATCTTATGAATCCCTGTAAAAGATTCCTCCTTACAACAAAATATAAAAAGTGGGGTCAAAAAGTCTGAGACCATGTTGAATTTCAATGCAAACCTGAAAGTTATGTCATTTAAAATGAGGAAGAAATATGTAAGATTCTGCACTATTTCTAGAACAAATGTAAGCAAGTTTGTGACATTGCCCATGTTAACTCTTTTGCAAAAAAGTTCTAATCCCATCAAACATTTATTGAGGCACTTAAAAGTCAAGGAATTTTTGGACACTTGAGCATGGATCTTTTGGTTTTACACAAACGTGTGGAGTCCATGCCAGATGCAGTGCACCCTGTCATTAAAAAAAAGGGGGACACACCAAAAACTGACATTCTGAAAAAAAAGACATGATGAAAATTATGTACATTTTTCAAGGATTCAGCTTTTCACTAAAATTGTTAATATAATTTGTAATTTAAAATGTTGTACTAAATTATAAAAGAATGCAAAATAGTAGCACTTTCATGAGTGGTCTCACACTTCTGGACCCCACTGTATTTGCCCATTTTTATAGATTTACCTACTATGTATGTAATAAAACAATATCCCATATGTATATTATTTTTTTTTAATCGCCCCTTTCATAATCCTGATTCGTCTTTGCACTTACCTATATCGATTTAATACCTCTATGCCTGTAATATCATTACACATAATGCATATAATACCTCTACATACCACATCATTACAGGTACATGTTCTACTATTTATTATTATTAACTACTAGGTGACCTCAAAAAGTCTTGGCATAGCCAATTAAAAAAATATACCTCTTCTTGTCAACAGTTGTTTTAAGCTTACTTGAAATTGCATAAGAACACAGCTGTTTCAGGCCAGTCAAGTTTCAGTAGTAGCTGCATCATGAAATTGGCCTCTCCAAGAACAGTTTAGGAACAATTGAGCAACTTTTTTTTTTTTTTTTTATTAGTGGTTCTTCCAGAGAATCTAGTTGTTGTTATTTGACAGAAGGGTTTGACTGCATTATACTAAGTAGGTTACATGCAATTACCGTAGGAACTCAACCTTGTAAAAGGGGTTAAACTGCTTGGCTAAACTAGGTTATAACCAATTACCTGAGGTACCTCACAGCTGGTTTCCATGTGCATAAACCATGTATTTTTTGGATATAAAATGCATTACTGATCTTGCTTCTTCAGGCAGCATCACTAGGACTCAAAAGGGTAATGGAGTGAGGGTGTGCATGTATAAATCTGTGTTATTTGTTTGAATCCAAAACTTTACCTTGTCTGCCTGCTCTTCCCGGGAGCATTGACAATACTTGTCCCCTGAAGAAATATTATTCTAATTGCGGAAAGTGAAATATAAAAAGGATGTTGAGCTGAAATTAAATTCTCTCTTCGGGGATATGGCTGCGTTAATGAACTCACTGAACTGAATTTTCAGCATCACACTTGTCAGGCCTGATGATTTTCCACTCCTGCTACTCAAGTTCAGTGCCCTACATTGCTGCAATTTTGGCGATTGTAGCAGATCATTTCCTCATTAACCAATAAAGCAGGATGCTCAACAAATTTCCAAATAGAAATTTAAACACAGTTTTTTCATGATAATATGTGTACAAATGTCGATAATAAGCTAATAATTTAATTTAATAATGTAAATTATGTGCATCTGCTATATATAATCTCTAACATATTTTTAAAATTCCATTATTACATGTATTTGAAATAATATGATGGTGGATCTATGAGGGTTATTGGGCTATATATAATTGCAATGCAAGGTACAATTACAGCCAGGAAATACAAAGCCATTTGAGTGACAGGGTGTGCCCTACATAAGATGGTAAAAAGATTCATAACTGGTTTCATCATCAAAAAAACTTGCATCAAACTTCCATGGCACGCCTCATCAGCAGATCTAAATGCCACTGAACATTTATGGGACATTCTGGAACATGCAAATATTATATATAAATATTTGTATATATATATAGCATTTCAATTCTTTATTTACCCCATATGTTCTGTATTATAATGGCACCAAATAATCAATGGTAGATTCCCATGCTTTTACAGTGCTGGATGAGAACTGCTGTGTGATATTGGTACCACCGGCTGCCGCACTTTTTTCTCCAAAAAAAGGATAAAGTGCTTCAGGCACTGGGTTTGCACCAAGCTTATTGGTGATGGTTGAATGAGGTTTCACAACACAATTGGCTTCAATTAGGTAATCACTGACAACAGTAAAAAACAAAGTTGCTGCTCACAGCAAAACAATGATTGGCACCTTTCATAGCAGTTGTTCTTCATTTGGGCATCAGGTTGCCAGATGTACGTTCTCTCTTTACTTTGTAGAAAGGTTGCCAGATTCATTTTTTTAATCTGATGCAGAGGGCTGCCAAATGCCCCTTCATTCCTCCTGTGAAGCGGACTGCCATACACACATTTCTTCCCAGTGCAGCAGGTTGCCAGATATGCGTTGTTTGTGACGTGGTGCAGCAGGTTGCCAGATGTGTGAGCACTTGGCACCTCTCCCTGGCACAGCTGGGCCAGAGCAGGTGCAGCGTTTGCAGCCGGTCGATGCTGATAATGGGGTGATGGGTGGCACTGAGCCATGGGTCCCATTCCAGTATCCCCCCTCCCCACATAGACTCTCTCACCCATCGGCTACCGCTGTTGTTTTTGGCAGCCAGGCTTCTCTGCTGTAAACAGGGCAGGTGCCAGGCCAACCAAATCAGCGCAATGGGAAAACATTCATGTGGTCTCAGTTTCAAGGTCAACCTTGCAATCAAAGAGGAAGTAGGGGTCTGACTGCCAATAAAGACTGTTGTATTTTATGCTTTCCACCTTTTTTTTTCAAATTAGCATGTCCAATTATAAATATATTCAAGCTGTATCATTGCCTGCAACTTCAGGATCGATCAACTCTGGGAAGTGCAGTCATGAACTATGTTGAAAAACATGTGATAGTTGTCACCTCTTTCCTCACCACTGTCAACAAGTTTAACTTGTGCAGAAATAAGAGGGAAAAGGACCTCTCATGGCAACTTTGTGCAACCATGGCCACATGACTGGCAATTGGGGGTCACCGGTGAGCTATAAGAAACAGATATCCCTGACGACTTCATTCCACCCTCCCAAGAGGATGCTGTGGAAAAATATGCTTCCCCCAATAGGGCTGCCATCCACAGTCATCACTGGAACAGTGAGGATTCCATCCCAGACTGTGGGGTTCATCCACAGTCATCACTGGAACAGTGAGGATTCCATCCCAGACTGTGGGGTTCATCCACACACTGGAACAGTGAGGATTCCATCCCAGACTGTGGGGTTCATCCACACACTGGAAAGTGAGGATTCCATCCAGACTGTGGGGTTCATCCATACACTGGATCAGTGAGGATTCCATCCCAGACTGTGGGGTTCATCCATACACTGGATCAGTGAGGATTCCATCCCAGACTGTGGGGTTCATCCACACACTGGATCAGTGAGGATTCCATCCCAGACTGTGGGGTTCATCCACACACTGGAACATCCATCCACTGGATCAGTGGAAGATTCCATCCCAGACTGTTCCATCCCAGACTGTGGGGTTCATCCACACACTGGAACAGTGAGGATTCCATCCCAGACTGTGGGGTTCATCCACACACTGGAACAGTGAGGATTCCATCCCAGACTGTGGGGTTCATCCACACACTGGAACAGTGAGGATTCCATCCCAGACTGTGGGGTTCATCCACACACTGGAACAGTGAGGATTCCATCCCAGACTGTGGGGTTCATCCACACACTGGAACAGTGAGGATTCCATCCCAGACTGTGGGGTTCATCCACACACTGGAACAGTGAGGATTCCATCCCAGACTGTGGGGTTCATCCACACACTGGAACAGTGAGGAACAGATTCCATCCCAGACTGTGGGGTTCATCCACACACTGGAACAGTGAGGATTCCATCCCAGACTGTGGGGTTCATCCACACACTGGAACAGTGAGGATTCCATCCCAGACTGTGGGGTTCATCCACACACTGGAACAGTGAGGATTCCATCCCAGACTGTGGGGTTCATCCACACACTGGATCAGTGAGGATTCCATCCCAGACTGTGGGGTTCATCCATAGTGCCTTTACATGGTGCAGTCCGAGGGGCCACTGCACACACTGGAAAAGTGCAGTAGCAGGATGCAGACTGTGGGTCCCATGAAGACAATGGGACATTAGGACTTTAACAGGATGACACACCCAGCAGCTTCAATGTAGTTATTTATTATATTGTTATATATATGTTTCCTTCTCTAAAGGAAAGGTATTCAACATTTTATTTGGTCCTTGTAATTTTAACATTTATGTTGTGTTTGACAAAAAAAATTGACTACAGAGCACCAAAAACCTTTTTTCTGTGTGTTTCTCTTTTTGTCTGTCTCCACAGTGACTGCAGTGGCTTAGAAGAATGCCGGCCCGATGTTCTGAATGCCGAGATGCACTGTGTTCGCCAATTTCAGGCTGTGCCTCCACAGAGCCCAGATAAATCAAAGTCCTGCATGACAAGACTTTGAGTGCATCTTCGGAAGAATGTGGCCTCTGGGGACCACCAGTGAGAGTTGTGAAATTGAGCATGGCCAGGCGCGTTGTCACAGTTAACTTTCCTAAAGAGGATCGAACTGCTCTGCTGGCTCCCCAATACATCGCTATAAAAATGTCATCTTCACCACTTTCACCATGATTTCTCCTTTCCTCCCAAAGTTTTGGAGAAGGATAGAACTGAACAGCAACTGAAAAGAGGTGCTTAATTGAGTAGAGATGTTCTGTTCTTGGTTTAGAACTGCTAATTCATCAGGCTAACAGCTAGGATCAGTCTATGGTTGTTGTTCAGTAGTATAGTATAACAGATAGGGAAATGGGCCTGTAGCTCAGACTTGCTAGCTCAGGGCTCAGGTGGGGTACAGCCATGTTTACTTTTGGGCCAGGTACCTGACCTGAATGAATGGTTGTATAAATTGATTATTAAGTATGGAACATGTAGCATAATAAGTATAGCTTTTATATACACAAAAAAATCTAAACAATAGCAGGATTTCTCGTGTGACCTAATGCAGGTAGAACCCTTAAGTACACGCAAGTTCTAGAAGCTGACTACTACAGAACATCATATTTAGTTGGTATTCAAAAGCAAAAACTCAGCAAACTGTCTGTTGAAATGGCAAAAGAAAATAACATATACCATACATTTCTTGCCTGTTGTTGAAGGCAAGAGAAGTGCTTTGGATTTTTATGCTATTTACTAATATTGGCTACAGAGCTAATTAACTCTCTGAAACAGTATTTGGTATTAAGCTAACCCAATCCAAAATATTATTCTTTGATTACATAAATCAATCCCAAATCTGTTTTTTTTATAATATGTCCCAAAAGGTGTTGCTGTACCCTTTAATGGTGATGAGACGTGTCCCTGTGTGAGATGATGAAAATTAGATTATGTGTGTGTGTGAGATCCATTTAACACTGGATTTTTGTTTATCATAGTTCATAACTGATATGGTGTAATTCAGTTGACCTGTGCTTTTCATATCTCTGCAGTTCTAACGTATATGTAAATGCGATGGGGCAATTATGTGATGTGACTGAGTCCTGCTACTCCTCAAGCCCACATTCACAAGTTTCAGCAGAATGAAAACTGAAGGCCCAGGGTCCCCAAAATTATTTGAGAATGGCTATTGTTTGTGCAGACATTTGTTTTATCACAGCATTTACAGTAACTGATAAAGCCAATTAAGGTATACTTCAAAGACCACGATTAGCAAAGTCATGTAAGACTTTTAGATGTTTTAGATGCTGTAATCCAAAACCTGCTGTAATCCGCATCGTAAGTGAGACCGCACGCCACTGAATTAGGCTGTCTGTGGTAAAGTGACATAATTTTCATTAAACACAGAATCCATTCATTACAAATGCTATAATTTCTCACATAAAGCCACACACAAAACAGATTTTTAAAAAACACAGAGCACGAAAACTTCACTAAGCGTTAAATTGTTAACCAAACAGGAACATTGTGGTGCTCTCAATAGGCTGTAACAGAGGAATAATTGCAGATTGACATCAAAGTAATTGGGTAGCAATGGTGGTGCTTTCTCAGTAGCTCTGAGCCACTAATGGGCAGTCTAAACGCTGTTAATCAGAAGGAAACCACATTGCATGCTTATTTGTTCCAATTTACCTCTAGCCCTGCTGTTCCCAGGCTTTTAAACACCCGCATCCCTGCTGTAACAAAAGAAAATGCAACCCAGCCCGAGGGGGAAACAGGCATACTTCATCAAGCTGTTCCTGATTCCACAGAGCAAAGAAGAAACCGAGGGTCTCGAAGCGTCATTAAATATCTTCCACGTACGTTTTCTCACTGTCTGTTTCGCAAGACAGAAGACAGACCGGCACAGGCGAATGAGTTGCTCTGGCTCATTAGCTCATGTAACGCTGGGAGTCAGTGTGTTGGAGCCTTTTGATTTGCATTGTATGAGGATATTCGGGACATTTAAAAACCGCCCCTTTTATCTTTTTGATTCCCCTTTTGATTCCCCCACCACAGACACACACCCCACCGTCAGGTACGGCAGAAACATGACAGCATTCCCTCAATTACCATTGGAGCAACTTTATTTTCTCTTTCTCTGTGAGCATATGAATTACAACACTGGTAACAGCATAACACAATGGCACACTGACAGAATACATATATTATGGCCTGTTATTGGACTTCAGTTTAGTATTTTACCTATCACGGTGGAGAATACCTTCTGTTTATGAGATGTTTGTTGGCTTATGAAAAGGATTTATGTCTTTGGGATTTAAAGCACATTTAGTGGAATTTCTCTCTTGTGCCCACTTGCAAATGTAGGATTGATAGCAGAAAAAATGAATAAATGTACTCCTTGCCTATTCTTACTCCACATGTAACATCACCTCTGCATAATGTGTTGACACAGAGCTGTTATATTAAGCACAGATTAATTTCACCCTGCCTTACTCGGTTTAAAATATGTTTTAAAGTGGGTTTCCAGTCTTGTAGGAAAAAAACAGTAAAAACATTGTGGCTACAAAAGCGGGAGTGTTTGGGAAAATCTTTGTGTAGAAAAGCGTCTGCATGAGGGGAAGTGAGAAAAGAGACAGTAAACCTGCCAGTGGAGGATAATCAATCAAAAGAAAAGTATAAAGAAGAAAAACTACTGAAAATGAGTAAGTTCTTACATGAGTCAGTGGGAATGTTAGATATGACAATTACCCAGTGAGTGTGTGAGGCATCTGCATTTGTTTTGTGCCTTTGCAGGAAGCTGAATGAAACTGATGCTAACACCTTATCATCCCTGTTTATTGTCTAAATCAAAATTGGATTCACCTTTGTTGCTGCACTGTGTGTGAACATCTGGTGAATGTTTAAATGTAAATGTAATACTGACATACAGTTCTGCTGCACATCGCTCTCAAAGTGAGAGACGGTCTACAAACACACACAACTCCCCCATAGAGCGCAAGGTGCAGGTAATAGATCATCACTGTTTAAAGGCTCATTAAATCATACATCTGAGACAGGTAATATGCGTGGGGAACACCTAACTGTACACACTGAGCTAAAGCATACACACTCTGTTACGGTAAAATGCCCCTGTGAAAGACAGCTATTGTTAAAAATAAACTAAAAGGCATCTTATTACCAAATGCTGTACAAAAATGTATTGGGCCTCACTTTTTTGTAAAACCTTGTATAATTTAAAAATGGATATGAACCAACAATTTCCAAAAGATTTACCAAACATGTAGGCACAGCATTTGTTTGTACCCACTTGCATATTTTGACAAACATCAATCAATCATAAATGAGAAACATTTTAAAAGAATAAGTATAACTTTACACCCCTTAAATACCAAATAAGGAGCTTTGAATTCCACTGTAGAAAAAGTAGAGAGATGGCTGTGAAAAAGAAAAAGGGCTTCACAGAAGTTGAGATTGATGTTCTTTTAATGGAATTACTATCCAAAAACCGTATTTCATTTAGTAGTGCAAACAGTGGAGTCTCTGGACTGGGGAAGATGAAAATCTGGAAAGGTTGCAGTAAATTAAGCTCTCCTAGGCCTCTAAACCCACAGTGTCCAATCGGTCCTGCAGAGCTATAGGGTACTGCATGCAGCAACCAGTTCAGAGCTAAGAAGCCAGGGTCTGCTTTCCAAAAACCCTCTTAGTGCAAAGATGATCTTAGAATCATTGAAAGGCAAGGGCACTAAGAGTCTTAATGCTAAGCTACTCTTGGGAAAGTGTGCCCAGGTTTTTTTTTTTTTTTTTTTTTACTATTAACCATGTTTTAACTATTTAATTAAGTTCTGAGTAACAAAAAAAACAGCACAAACAAAAACCATAGTTCTTCAGGCCTAAGGCCTACTGGAACAGTGAAACAACATCTAGCTGTAAGTCCCTTTCAAGAACTGCATGTGTAGAAACTTTAAATCTCTGTTTACTGTTTATTTAACTGTCTTTGTTTCATGTTATATATTCTATTTTACCACTTTTTTATCATTCCATTTACTTTGTTCTTTTTATTTGGAAAGTGCTTTGAACATACTGCATGAAAAGAATTTCATGAATAAAGTTTATTGTTATTACATTATTGTTATTTTATTGCTAGCCTCCATACCAGCAAGTATTTTAAGCATCCTTGCTGGAGGATGGAGATGGAAAGGGGTACAAGGCTAGTAACACGTCCCCCAGGCCCACACTGTGTGTAGTACACATTGGCCTCCCGGCCCCTGCCAGGGCTTGATTTGTAGAGGTCTTCTGTCACAGTAAAGCGTATTTAAGGCACAGTAATTACAGGCCCCACACAGGCATTAAAAGGCAATGAATCACTGTTACAGTTTACACTGGGATTGGTACAAGCCGCCTTCACTGACACTGAGGACTGATTTCAAGGCCCTCACCTTCAGTCAGGTCAGGCACTGTGCTGGATGCTTTGATGGATTGGAGGGAAGAGAGTCTGTTCTGCTTTGGAATATATCATCAGCCTCCTGAAAACAAAGCTGAAAAGAAATCTGTGAGAACAACTTCCTGACTCTAAGACAAAATAACCAAGCCCTGCAGTAATCACTAACATCTAGCTTCTTTGCTTATGTTTGTGTTGTTTGTTCATTTCATTTCTTAGCAGGATTACCATTACTTATTTGTGTGTAATTCACTAATTGCCACTGAGTCTGTACTCTACAATCTCTTGCTCTAATGAGAGGTTTATTTTGTAATCCCTGTTGGGGTTTTTCCTCTCAGCACACATAGTACGCTTCATTTGCAATTGTTCATTTATGTTCATTTTAGATTTATACTAAGGTGCAAATCAAGAACAATAATGAAAATCTTGTATCTTCTCAATTGGCATTTTTAAGTTTTTATACATTTAAAAACACAGCTGACATTATCAGATGTGTACTATTAATGTTTTTCACTATGCAACGAGATCCTGTTTAATTAATTATACTGTACAATGAAAAAAGTATAATGTACTATAGAAAATTTTTTGTGTGTGTTGTTTGTTGGTAAAAATGGAGAACTTAAAAATCTTTTTTTGATATACTTTGGTTTTTACATTTGAAGAGCTATTAAAATGTTTCTCTAATGAAGCAATCCTCTGGTTTGTGGTTTTATGTTATTCAGATTAAGCATGTTGGTACAGAGCCACATTTATTCATACTTTATATACCATTATATACCCAGGCCACTCCTGAATAAACAGTGCAATCGTTCCTGTTTTTTACAGAGGTCATAAATCTCTTTTACCCATTAAAGTCCTCACCTGCTTCTTCAATCCAGCTCAAGTTAGTCCGACATGCATAGCTATTCTCTGTATGCCACCTCCCTTTGCACATGTGCTTCAGCATTTAATGACATCACAGTCCCTAAGCCCCTGGATGAGGTCACATGACCTCTAAGGGAGCTAGTGGCAGCAACCTGGGAATTCCTGACAGCTGTAGTGTTACCAATAAGCATTCCAAAGAAGTTTCCTAAATCCCAAGATGTAGATGTTTATTCTTAATTGTTTCCTCAAATGTGTGCAAATGTTCCTCAAATGGGTCATATTTGGGGGTTGTTGAGTTGGGGGTGAACTGTGAGCTGGTGAACTGTGGGGTGAAACCACCTTACTCTCCATCCAAAATAACACAGTTTAAATAGTGATATTTTCATAATACCCCATGATCCCAACACAGTCTCATAATGGAACATGACTTTTATATGGAATGTCAAAAACAGGGTGGAGGTGGTTGGATTTTGTGATGATGGAAAGTGTTTAGTGAGTTTATTCCTCATAACAGATATCAAATATTTTATATTGAAGAGTAGCAGACACAAACTGTAAATTTCTCCTCCTGTGTTTTTGCTTTCACAATAGCTCCAGTAGAAATGTGAGGCCTTGCTGTCTCCCTTCCTTTGATCCTCCTTGGAGCTGAGGAAAAGCCAGAGTGTTGATTTACTGTACCAAGCTGAATAAATAGGAGCGGCTTTCAGAGAGGAGTACTGGTTGTTGTGAATAGCTTTATAAAATGGATGAGGCTGCAACCCTGTAATGCAATGGGACTCCTCCTGAGCCACAAATCCTGACATTGGAAAACACTTTGGGATCAATCACTCGACCTTTCAGTCTCTAGGTTGCCTTGTCACCACTTATGTGTGCGTGTGTGTGTGTGTGTGTGTGTGTGTGTGTGTGTGTGTGATAGAGAGAGAGAGAAACAGAGAGAGAGAGAAAAGAGGAATAGTGAATGGATGAGGTTTCAGGGTCACAAGGTGCTGCTGTTTAAAAGACAAACTGGAGCTCAGTTATTAACCAGGGCCCCTTTTCCAAAAGCCATTCTTTGTGCTCTGATTGAATCGATAGACGGCGGTGAATCCAGCAAGTCTGACACTGCTGCCTGCGACCTGCCCTAATTTACTCTCCTCCAGTGGCTAATGGAGTCACACACAGCTCTAATGGAGGGGAGATGAAGACATGGCACAAGATAAGCAAGAAGAAATTAAAACATAAAGGATGTGGGGGAACATTTTATTATGCAATGACCATCTTTCAGTTTTTTTAAAGTACTACACTACATTATATTAAAGAAGGTTTCCTGCAGCATTGCAACAATGGCATTGTTAAATTCAAACTATGCGTCTCAAAAAGGCCCATAATGACAACTTGACAACGTCTTTATCGGTGTCACCCATTGTGCCTTTTCAATATTTCTTTAAAAAAGGACAATCTTCTCAATTAAAACCAATATAAGAAGTGCTGAGAATGAATATATGAGAAAGATAGAGTGAAAAAGGAAAGAGAGGAAGGAAAGCACAAGGGAAATATGAACCCTCAGCTCCAAATGTCCTTGACCTAGCTGTGCCTCCAAGAAGATTAAGGTGCTGTGTCATTGACTTCAAACTTCATATCTGCACTACAGATCCTCGGTATCTCAAGGCAGTGGGGAGGAGGGGCTGGTAGGCCATTTTTGATGGTAGTTGAAATCCAGAGTACAGGGAACCTCACCATTACGATTTAGGAATGGATTATTTTATAGTTCATGTTAAGGGGTGACATTGGACTGTTTTATTGCTAAGTCCTAAAAGGTGAGATTGGATGGTGGAATAAAGTGGTAGTAAAAGCTTATGACCAAGTGTTTACCATCAATAGCATGACATCAGAACGGGATTTCAAAGTCATGACTACAGAGAGAGATTGCTTTTTGTCGATAATAAGTTGTCTCTGATAGCTTGGCAGGTCTAAAGAGACTGTTAACAGATCTGATTGGACAGCAATATATGAATATGATATATTCTGTTGAGGGTGACGAATCACCTTTGCTTGAATGTTTTTGCTTGCTGTAGCAGAGGAGTAAATGTGAATTTGAGAGAAGAACAGAAACAGAGAATGATTGTTGTCATTGCTGTGTATGTGCACACACACGTGGATGTGGCTATTTTTGTGTGCGCTTGCGTGTGAAGGAGTGAGATGATATTACTAACTCTATGTGCTATAAATAAATAAATTATAAGTTAGTACAAGTTGTGTCTCCAAATGTAGAAATGTCCAAAAGGACCCATCAGCAAGCAGAAACTGGATCATTCCTCATTGTCCAATTCACAGCCCATGTCTGAGAGGAGCAGAGTTTTCATGCAGGTTTTATGCTCACAGAGACTCATTAAATCACATCAGAGAGACAGGAGGCACAGCTGCCTAAGCCCAGTAGTAAGGTTATGAGGTCAGAATACAAGACCTTAAGAAACCATGAACAAGTCATTCAGCCCATCATTCACTTATTGTCTAAGTCTATAGCACTGTACTAATCCTAGGCCTCAACACTCAACACAGGCCCTCCATCTCGAATTCATGTCATAGTAAGCTGTTTCAACCATTGGACAAGAAATACTTTATAATATCAATATTAAATTTACCTTTAACTCATTTACAGCGATGTTCTGCGAACAGAACTCAGCCTGAAGCTTTGTAGTCTTAAAACAGATTGCCAGTTTGTGCTTGCTGTGGTAAATATACAGTGAAAAATATGCATGTCAACATCTAAAATCACATGAATCACTTTATTAATGCTTTGATCAGTAAGTTATACATCTTTCTGCCAGCATCCTTTCAGTAGATTTTCAGCCTTTTCTTGCTTTTGTTATGGCTCTTTGCCTACCAATTTGTGGTGGGACTTAGATTAATGACAGGGTGTGCTCTGACTTCCATGTAGCTGTAGTTGTGCCATATCAATTATTTGTGACATTACAGTCTGATATAGTTTTAGTGAAATTTAAAAACCTGGAAGACCATGAAAATACCATTGTTAGATCAAGGAACAACTTGAAGGAAAAGCCTACATAGCTATTTTTCTGACTATGAATTTGTCAAAAATTGTCAAATAATGTCATAGTTATAGAACTGTCACTTCAATAAAAATACAGTCTTTAAAACAAACTATATTCTGACCAAGGTAAGGACATTTTTCCAAATTGTATCATTTTCAGCTCCCAGTAATTTGTTGCACTATTCCCACTAATCTTCATCTTATTGGCTCATTTCCCATTAAATAAGTTACTGTGCAAATCCCAGTTCTCACAGAAGCCTACATAACAAAACCCTAAGCGCAGCATCACCAGCCATTTCATCTCAGTGAGCACAAACACGCAATCATTACACTGGGATTACAGTGTAACATTATTTTTTTTCCTCTATTTTCACAACATCATGTTTGGCTATATCAATACTAGTAACTTTTTGTGCTGAATCCATGTCAGTTTAGTAATTAAGTATTGTTTCTGATAACTTTCTGTTTGTCAGTGCTTTGTGTTGCTGTATGCTACATTTGAAATCAATGTGGTGTCAACACTCTATGTATTCTATGTAGTATTGTCAGTGGTAACATGTAAACACATGCAATGAATTTACAATGAATAAAGCATTAATATCTTACAATTAATTGTTTCTCTATTTTTAATGTTCTGTGCACTTGTACTTGTTTAAATACAGTTAGCAAAGCGCATGTACTCTTAATGGAGAAGAAGGTGGATTATTCATGAGTAGCTGTTTCTATTTTAGAATACTTTCAGATAGGTCGATAGACAACTTTATAGTGGCATGTAATTTCTGTGACAGTAAGTCTGAGCTATTACTGAAAAGCAAAACATGCTAATGTTCTGAAGTGTTGATCTTGTGAAAATAGTAACAGACTAGTTTGTTCTGGCCAACTGTCTCATTGAGAAGCAGAAAATGGCCTTTTCTTTGGACCTGATTCATTTCTGTGATTCCATTGTACTAGATTACAGAAATTATTATTAAGGCAAGATTTAAAATGTAGGATTGCCTTGTAATAATGCTATACCCTTTCTGTTGAATTACATTCAGTTATAATACAAACATAGTTACTTGTAATTTCATTTGACACCCTACTTTTTACCAAATATAATAATAAATATTCCATTCAAAAAGCAGTCAATTGTCACTTTTACTCCATCATGCATTTAGTTCATTAATTCACTTAATTTCAAATTTTGACTTTGGTCTTGAATTTGGTTGAATATTTTTAAAACTGCTTGGTTAATGGTGGTTGATCAAAAATGAGTCAAGATCTACTTCTCTGTCGTGTCAAATGGTATAATTTTCCACTTGGAGAGAGACAGAATGTAATTCCTTAGAAATTCAGGAGCAGGCCAGCAGACAACCAGGTATTTTTTGTATTTTTTTATAAATTTTCCTCAATTTTGCTTTGAACAGATGAGCTGTCTTGAAGGTGGAAATTCATAATTCTTATACCTCAGACATTTCTCCTGCCTTTTAGGGCTGATCAAATTCCCTGCTGCAGGTTATTCATGAAAATAAAATATTCACTATTTTATAAAATAATATATATATCAAATACTTAGTATTTGACAAGCAATAGTAATGTCACAATTCCATACCTACTTCTATATCCAAAATGAGAAAGTTGTACAGATTTATTTAACCACGACGTGTTACATCTGACTAGGGCATAAAGGATTAAAGTTCAGTTTGGTTTTTGTTTGCTATAGACCATACGGGGGTCATTCAGCAGCGGTGTGTGGGTATTTTCTTGCTTTTAAGTTCTTTGTAGTTCCGTGTTCTTATTGAATCTCCTGCCTCATGATTTTACCTCGGGTGTTGTTTTTTCTCCTTATAGCAGATTTAGAGATGCTAAAAATACCCCTTCTCTATGTTACCTTGTTAGGGACAAGGGTGTACCGTGCTTTTAAAGTGAATTTTGCTGGGGAAATTATCTAGAGCTTCTCCTTTCAGGGGATAACACCAAAATGCAATTAAAATTACACAAGATATGCCTTTTACAGACAAGCTTGACTTCTAAGAAGTGAGTTGCGAAGGGCAGGGAGGAGCCCGGTGTTAAATTCAAATCAGCTTGGTTATCATGTTTCCTTGATGTTTTAGTTCTGAAGCTGTGCCACATTTAGCAGTTTGTCAGGTACTGTGCACTTTGTCATCAACATTATTCCCTTGATTTTTTGCTGTATGCTCTAATCTTCCATGGCTGGGTATTTTGTTCTCTTTGTTGTTAATACTTTGTACATTATCAGAAATATATTTCACTTATACATCCTTCAGAAACTGAAAAGCATTTTTTCGAGTTTTGTAGTTTTTCTTCTGCAGGTGAAGAGAGAAGGCCAGACATCTGAATAGAAGACCATTTGTATTAAGTCCATAAAGCTAGCTCATAATTACTGCCTGCAAGGGGCTCAGATTGCTTTATCTGCAATAAAGCAATGATCCACTCCCTCCTCAGGCCGTTTGGACTCTCAGGCATTACTGCATTATTAAGGTGAATGACCACTCTTGTGATACTAGATCAAGATTAGATTCCACAACCACCCCCCTTTTAAAAGCTCCTCACAGGAGAGCTGTAAACAAGACAAGGAGATTTGCCTCTTTTTTCAGCAATATCTCATTGGGAGCCTCTGAGGAGGAGGGACGTGAATGGAATCACAAGCTACACCACTGGAGAGAGAGGGAAACAGTGTGTGAGAAAGAGAGAGGGAGAGAGTGTGTGGAAAAGAGAGAGTATTTATAAGAGACAAAGAGAGAGAGATTGAGAGGGAGAGTGTGTGTGTGTGTGTGTGTGTGTGAGAGAGAGAGAGAGAGAGAGAGAGTGAGAGAGACTGTGAGCAGGAAAGGAAATGGGAGAGAAGGAGAACAGGTGCTGGAAGGAGACAGGTGTAGGGATGTTGAAGACCAGGTGAAGTGAGGAGAATCACTAATGCATACCTGCAGCTGAGATGGTGGTTGCCCCGGGTGATAGGGTTAGCCCTGGGTGTCTGTGATTAATAATTACACTGCTCTCTTGGGCTGGGAAACACAATCCCACAATCCCCTCTGCACCACAGCCATGCTCGGCCTCTTTCGACTGGCTCAGCATAGCCCATATCGCCGTGGTGATGACTAAGGGGAATGTCTGACATATGCTCTCAAATATGCGTGTGCACACACACACACATACACACACATATGCTTATGTGCTCACTCCATGTGCTCTCAAATATGCACATACACTCATACTCAAATGCACATGCCCTCACACACATACAGGGTGTACACACTCTCTAATATACACACACTTATACACAAGGTCTTTAACTTATACATTCATGTACCTATACACAGTCCCATACCCTCTAAGACATGCACATGCATGCGCGCGCACACACACACACACACACACACACACGTCCAGTACAGTATTTACAGTAACTGTAGAATCCCTTCCTCACACAGTGTGCTCACCTAAATAGCCATATGACCATTAATTCATATGGGTTTTAAAGTAGTGTGGTGCCCACCTCTTCAGTTACCCCTGCACCACCGGTGTGTTTGTGACAGGCACGCAGTATTGGCCCCTTCACAGTGCCACCCATTTCACTGAACAAAAAAATGGGGCATGAGAGAGGTATGAGACTTCTCAGTCATTATGGATGTCTTATCAAGTGTCCTCCAAATCGTAGTCACATAGCTCATCAAACATTACTGGTGTTTGTGTAATTTTTACAATGCACAAAAATATGTTATGACTAATAACATATGAAAAATCAAGCAATCATACATAATTGCATTGTATTTACGATATTTCCACCGAGCCTTTCACAATGCCTTCAGGTGCAGTCTTACATTTCTGTCTCAAATGCTACAGTAAGTGTATTTGTCATGTGGAGTTTACTGTAAAAATCACTAGCACTATTGTAGCTCAGCAAACATTCACCAGCCCTCTGCATTGCTGCCCTGTAGGCCTATTATGACGACTATTCTCATGCTGACTAACCAGAGAGGTGACAAGACCAAACAGGCAAGACCAAACAGGTTGTGACAGAGCTAGTTAATCCCCCCCATGCTGGCGGTTAACAGCTCAAAGTTGTCCCTCATACTGTGTGATTTTGTTTCCTCCCTCTCAAGCAATTTAGCTTGCCTGTTGTTATTATTATTATTATTATTATTATTAGAGTCATTTGTACATCATTTGTTATATTTTAGTATAATATTATGAACCGATTAGGAAATAAGTAACTTAAGTGTACAGGTCATTCATTTACATTTTCCTTCAAATTACTTTCTTTGTGCTTTAGCAATATTTACACTTCCGATAACAGAAAAGGATTTTTGAGAGACTGTGTGTGTGTGTGTGTGTGTGTGTGTGTGTGTGTGTGTGTGTGTGTGTGTGTGTGTGTGTGTGTGTGTGTGTGTGTGTGTGTGTGTGGGAGGGAAAGAGAGAGAGGAACCACTTTACTGATGAAGGATGTGGTCATTAACCAACAGGTGGGGTAGGACAGGTAAGGAGGATGGACGCAAGGGAGTAAGCACAACCCATGAGCTGAGAATTCAAGACTCATCACAAAGGTATGTTCTGTGCATTCTGTCCTCTAAGATATAAGGTCAGTGTGGCTGAGGAGGGCCAGGTGGAGTTGTGAAACACAAAATGGCACCATCATTTCAGACCATTCTGCAGCCTCTTCAGCCTCTCCTCCAGACCAGAATGAACACTTTCATGAGCTCAAGCGTCCTCTCCTCTGCTCTCCACTGCATTCCTCTCTCTTTCCTCTCCTTCTCTCTCTCAGTCCAGCCAACTGTTTGGTATGCAGGTGGAGCAGGTAGCCCAGCTGTGATTTGGTATGCAGGTGGAGCAGGTAGGCCAGCTGTCTGCAGCAAGTGGACTGGAGCTGACAGCTCCTGGGGGGGTCAGCAGGCTGGGGCAGAGCCATGGTAGAGAGAGCAGGCAAGTAGAGAGGGAGGGCTGGGATGCAGGCTCCATGGCGAATATCAGAGCGACCAAAACAATCCTCAGACAACAGAATAAGAATAATAGCAATGATAGTGTATACATTTTTGTAAATTCCTTGGGATAATCTTGGTTAAAAACATTTCCTTAGAAATCTTCAGTAATCTGCAGGAATCTTAATGGTGTCTAAAGCATTACAGATTTGAACTGAATGATCTAACCCAGGTCTGCTTTCCCCCTCCTCATTTCATATTTTGTCAAAACTTTGACCACTTCATGTGTATAGTAAGTTTTGAGTGTACATTCATTCAGACATATCACTGCATCAAATAGATCTTCTACAGAATGTCTAAGAGGTTAAAGTGTTTAAAATAATCATTTGACCCAGTTCTGTGTGTGTGGAAGCCATCCTCCTGAGTGTGACGAGGGGCTGATGGAGGGCCGGCACAATCGATGTGTAATCTGATCCCCGATGACAGAGGCAGGCAGCAGCACTTCTCTGTATCTCTGTCCTAATGCCTGGCTTCTCCCTCTTATCTGCAGTTTGCGTTGTCCTCCCCTCAGAACCTTATCACCCTCAGCGTGCCACATCCAGAGCCTCGCCCAAGTGCTCCCATCTCCAATGACAGAGAGGAACTTCCCGAAACGAGTCCACTCATTCATAACTTTAACACACCTCACTGAAAAAAGAACACACACAAATCAAAGCTCCCTTGGTGCGTTGCAAAGCCTGAAATGGCATTCATTCTGGGTCAAGCACATGTTTTTTAAAGGGTGGATTCCTAACAGCTCGTTTATAAATTTTTGTTGTGACACTGCAAAAAAATCTGGATGTTGCTTTCTGTTTTATTGTGATATTTCAGCTGAATAACTCATAATTGATAGGGGATAGGTCAGCCAGTAAGCAGGAGAAATTCAGCATCGGAGATTTAGGAAAAAGATACAAAAGTTTAACTATCAACAGACAGATCTGCCCCGATATTTACACTGCCTTATATTTACACAAGTTTAGTTTTTTTTCTCATATACTCCTTCAATATGGGAGCAAGAGAGAGAGAAAGGGAAAGAGACAGAGAGAGAGACAGACAGAGAGAGAGAAAATGGAGGGCTGTTGCCCTTAAGCAGGCTTTATTGGCTCAAACATGGCTCTTAAAATTCAAAACATGACATGGAAAAAACAAAAAAGCATTCTTTGCAGATTTCATGCAGGGAAAGCCTTCTCCAGTATGAATAAATCCCAATCATCATGCCTTTGTGCAGGCATAAATTGGAGATTTGCATTTGATCAGAAAGCAGAAAGATTGGCTGCAGGACTGGGAGCCGGTGTGCGGTATCTGATTTGGGCTCTGCGCAGGTTAAACAATGTCAGGGAGGGAGCTTGCCACCCACATTCGGTTTGAGAGATAAGGTGATGATGACACACTCGAGGGGGGTGGGGGGTGGGGGTGTTTAGAGAATGCAGTGTGTCCTCAGGTAACCTCCATTTCACATTTTCCATTATGACTTTCTGTGACTGCTTCCAATGCACTCTTCCATGTTGAGCCAACTTTCACACAAGTACCCAGCAACAGAAAGCCCACAACCTGGATTTCAAATACCTCCTCTTTGGGTGTACTTCAAATAGGAACTGCCAGCTCACATGAGAAGAGTCTGGTGAGTTTATAGAAAAGAACATGGAAAACTACACAGTCCCCTTTAAAACAATGGTGTGGTTTAATGTGTAAATATGTGACAATATATCATAAAAGAATTTCTCCAAAACAAAAGGAGAAATACATTTTAAAAAATAAATAAGCAATAAAAGATCAATTTGAACTAAAAAAAATCCTCAAACCTTTTGATAGGAACTTGTAAGTGTGCTGTGACTGAGCAAACAAAAATGCCTTTGCATATTAGAAGGAAGGGCTCATGGTTGGCCAACTATAAGGAAAAATATGGGTATTAATTGAGTATGAGGTCAAACACATATGCAAATTATAGGATAAGTGATATTTATCAACAACACTGCCCAAATGTGTGGTGTATGCAAAATGTAGCAACATTTTCATATGCATGTCAGTGCATGCTCAAATTTAGAATGTATTTATAATGATATTAAATAAATGGAAAACGGTCCTTCATTTGTCCAGTTTCCTGTTGATACCTCTGATGTGACCTTTGAGTCACAAGAAATGTTGGCTTTCCTCCATTTATTGTCCTGACCAGATAATATTTACTTGGTGACATTGCCGGGAAGTTTTTTGTGGCGTGCCTGGATGTTTTTCTATGTCTCCGATGAGAGAGCTAGTTTGGAACAAGAATTTTGTTCAGCGTGTGCTGACGGAGAATCCTCATTATAGTGCAACCAAATGGGAAACTAATCATGTCATTCCCCCCATATTCTTGGAATGTTTTTGTAACTCTGAGATATTCTAAAACAGCTTGAAGTATGCAGTAAGAAAATGAATAACAGAAAGAATCTCACCAGAAGAAAAATTAAATGACTGTTTGCATTTCAACAAGATATGAGTTATGAATCCACTTTATCTTTAACTCTGGACCCAGGACTTGACAAGTTGAATTCAGAAAACATTACAGCAGACTTTCACAAACTTGGCAGTTCTTGCTGAAAAAGAATCTAATGCAAACAAACTAAAACCATTTCATCTGCTGAGGACTTTTTGATCTGAAACAGGCCTTTGGGCATGAGTGCACACTTACGCATCCTTTCACCCTCACCACCAAAGTCATGTTCCAGCACGCAGTGCACCTGCGCCTGTACCTGAGCAGCGTGTCCTACCACACGCACATGGACCACACAGTCACGCAGAGACATGCCAGTGCAACCACAGGCAGCGTCCTCTTCAAAATGGGTAACAACACCCCAAAATGATCTTCTTTTTTATTTTCCCCAGGGCCACTGAGGGTAATTGACCTGTCGCTTCTTTAATAATGATATATATTTGAAAAAGACGAGAGAGGAGGAGGAAGACAGGCCAGATATATGGATGAAAGGCAAGGGAAGAGGAATAACAACTAACCCAAGAGGGAAAAAAGAACAAAAAAGATGAGCTCAATAAATCAAATCAAGCTTTGTTCCCCCAAAAAGAAGAGCTGTCACAAGTATGTCACCAGTTCAGTTCACTTTCTGGACATTCTTACTGACTCGTCTCAAATGGTCAGATTTTGAGAGGTCTAAAACTTTCCTGCCTTAATATCTTAGAGCAACACTTACTGTAGCAGTATTCACCATGGCAGAACTGTGGCAGCTTAGCCATTGGATGGTTTCTAATATAGCAGTAAAAGAATGATTTATGTGCTACACTCCTCTAGCTACTCAGCCCAATACTGTACTGTGTACAACAGACTGCATGTTTGAATCTCTTCCTTCACCTAAAACCCACCTTAATTTAACACTCTATTACTGACTAAATTAGCTTAAGATTAAGCTACGAAGCCTTCACTCATCTGGCTGAATGATTTCGCCCAACAAAATGATGTTGTGTTGACATAACTGGATGACATGCTCAATAGCTTGAGCTCAAATTAAACATACTTAAAGAAAGATATATGAAGGGGTTTGGTGTTGTTGTTGTTGTTGTTGTTGTTGTTGTTGTTGTTGTTGTTGTTGTTGTTGTTGTTGTTGTTGTTGTTGTTGTTGTTGTTGTTGTTGTTGTTGTTGTTGTTGTTGGTGGTGGTGCTGGTGCTGGTGCTGGTGGTGCTGGTGGTTTGGTGTTATTCTTGATACAATAAAATAATGGAAGGGTTTTGCAGAGAACTTTATTGGACTCAAGAGGTTTCTACACAGTGACAATCACTTATAAATTTAACAAACCCTTCTTTTTTCAGTATATTCATTGACTTCTCCATTTCCCTAGCTTTTGGTTCCCTCATGTACATATATGCATACAGCTTAATATATTGAAAAGAAATCTTCCAACTGCCATGGAAGTACACTGGGTACTCAGTCATTCCAACCCAAACACCAGCACTGTGAATAACACTGTTTTAATGAGACTGAGGTAATGTGTTTGATGGCATAATTATTTCCAGGTGACAACGCTGCAACTCATTTGTGTGCTTTATTGGTCTTGGAGAAAGCTTAATTCCAGAGGGCGAGTCAGGACTTTCCCTGGGAAAGCACATCTACAGTCAGACCTGAATTAATCACCAAAACTCACCCTCCCTTTTCAGCTTCAACAAAAGCATTTCAGTGAGACCCACCAATCAATTTGCAATTTACACCAAAGCTTGCAGTCGATGCTCTTGTAGTTTATAGTCGAAGCCTTATGTAAGAGAGCATGCTATCAATTATTGAAAGAGTCAATTAATGGTTAGATCCATGAAGGGAAAGACAAGGTAAAACATGGACATGCCACCACTTTCAGATTGTGAGACAGGTGGCAGTCGGAACTGGCTGCCAAATGAGAGATGAGAGAGATAGCTTAGAATTCAGAAATGGCGCTTCCGTAGAATTACTTTCTGCATGTTAAACGTGGAGTGGACCTCCCTGCACAGTTACTTAAAGGAGTTCTGTAGGATGCAGAAACCCTTCAATTGATAATTATCGATTCACCTCTGTGAGTGAAAGACAAGTAGATTTAATCTTATCTACAGTGAGGAATTGGCTATCATTCTACTGTTTGTCAGTACTGAATGGACAGTGAATTTTGGATTCATCTCATTCCATTTGATGATATTTCCATCTCCTGTCATCTCCTATTTTGTCATCTACAACATTATAGATGTAGCATTTATATTTAATTTGTTTTATATTGTCCTGTAATGGGTGCTTTGAGAACAAATTTTCATTCAAATAGAGATTCAGATTTCATACATTTATTTGATTCTCTTCTCGTGATGAAAATGGTTAGAAAAATTACACCTAATCATTATTTTGCTCATCTTGCGGCAGCATGTGGCGAGGGAGGGTTTTTAATTAAGCTGGAAAACCCAATAAAAGACTCAGCCCGTGAGACCTCTGCAGGAATGTTTGATCGTTTATACAGATGCTAAAAATTATAGATTACCTCAGTCATTCTCTCCATTAATATCTGTTGGAGAAATGAATAAATGCATGGCATCTGTTAGAATGAAAAGGCATTTGACAAATGTGTGCGACTAGAGCCATTTAGACAAATAGGATTTGACAGTCCAACATTTTGACAAATACTCTCCTTCAGGTTGTTGTCGGGGGCTTTAGCGGTTTGTGAGTGAGTGTTCAGAATTATAAATAAATGTATGAAATATGACTCTTACGCAAGGTCCTAAATAAAATGCTTGTTGCTTTTTGCATTAATATTTTTCCATTTTTCCTTCTTTTCTCTAGGAATATCATCATCTTTACATTTTACCTGGCAGTATTGTACATACCATGAGCCAGTGACAGGAATTCTACAACTCTAACTACATTAAATGAATTTGCATACTGAAGTATTGTTAAACTGAAATTAATAGTATATGTATATGTACATTTTAAGAATATAAAACCTAGCTCTACCCCTTTTTGCAACAAAAGACTTTTTAACAATAAATGCATTATAGTTATCTAGTACTGTATACTTTTCAGTGCAGTATTGGGCCAAGGCATTTTTCTGTTGTTTCCTATTGTTTTTCCTATTATCCTCCTATTGTTATGATATATTGTTTCTTTTGTGCAGGGGTGCAAAGAGTTGAATGAATGTCTGTTATAGAAGTGTATAAAATATTTTGCTATGTTTTAAGGTCAACACTTTAATACATGATTTTCTATAATAACATGAAAGGATCTTTGGGGCATTCACTTATGGTAATTAGATTAAAATGCATGCACATCAAATACAAGGATTGGTGCTCATCATTAGATGCACATGGGTAAGCAGAAATCAGGTGTCTTCATGTTTCATGAATCCTATGTTGGTTACTTATTCATGTTTCTCTCAAGAAATGTAGGAACTTTGTAAAATATGTTGTAATAACATATCATTTTTTCACCTAAAATATGTGAGAGTAATTAGGCTTCACCTAATTAGTCACATGCCATTTTAAACTGCCGTTATTAATCCAGTCATAAGTTAAATTTGTGAATGCATGTTTGAAGTCAACTTTTGCAGGAAAAAAGATCAATGAGGGCATCTTTGTGAAAGTGTGTCTTTCACAGACATTTGTCATTTTTAATTATCTTCGAGTTTACAGTATGAGAGACCTGCCTCTAATGAAGGACCTGTTCATATCCATTAGAGTTGCTTAAAATTGGAATTAGGTAAAAGACGTGAAACCTATGCTTCTTTCTGCCTCTCAGAAATGATCGCGCTTCAGAAAAGGTTGGCCCTGATCCAGGACCTAATCATTATGACATGCTACTTCCCCCAGCTGAGCACAGCATACCTCTCTTTTTATCTAGTAGCCCACGTATCATTTTTCCGCTAATGAAAGTGTGGCGATGAGGGTTTGATCCAGCACATTCTCAACCCTGCATCTCTAGATGGGGGGCATAGAGGCAGACTGTTACTCTGTCTCATCTTTCTTTCATTTGCCTTGATAAATTCAGTCTCTAACCTGGCGTAAAAAGACAGCCACAAGCACAGTCAAGCAGAGGGGCAATCTGTTGTCAAGATAATATTTACACTATGCGGGACTGTGTGCACACAGGGGAATTGTTGACCTTTTATCGAGATCCTCTAGAACAGCACAGACACAGGTATGCACAGGTAGGAATATTGGGTTTAGGGTGTGAAGCTGTGGACAAAGGAAAAAAATGTTATTTCCATGCTAAATTAGGCAAATGCATTTGATTTCTGATTTCCATGAAAAATATATTTCAAACTCATTTTAAAACTTGATTGTGGACTGATTTCCAGCTGCAGAGAGCTGATAAACTCTATGTTTGATGTTAGACATTTGAACCACTTTGAACTGAATTCTCAGTGTACAGCTGAATTGGTTTACAAGTTATTTATGAGTTCCTGAACATCAATGTAAATTTCAATTCATTACATTTTCAAAGATTACAGAAGATACATAATTTCAAACTGGCTCCAGTAAAGCCAGAAGATAAAGTATAAAGTGTGTAAAGAATTACTGCTCCTTACAAACGCAATAAGTCATAGAACAGTGCTAGGATTCTAGGTCTTTGTAATCTGGTAAAATACTGTCAAACAAACCATGATGTTTTCTTTTCTTGGAAATACAATGATTTGATATGTGCTTCACTCAGGCCAGTGGGGCCAGCATTAAAACCCATCAGAAGTGCTGCTCTGCCAGTCCAGATTTAATGAGCCCAGGAACCTTTTTAACATTCAAATCTGGTCCTATAATTTTAGAGGAACAAATCCAGAGAAACAGAGGGACAAACTGTAAGTAAATATTATTTCACACAGTCACATCAGTGTCATTGCTTCAAATAAAAGGGGTGGATTATATTATGATGGTTAGGGAATTGAGCTTGAAAGTCATAGGCCGTAGATTTGACTCCCTTGTGGGATTGTTGTTATACCCTTGAGCAAGGTACTTGGCCGAAATTGCTTCAGTAAATGGACTGTATGTAAATAATGAAAGCAGTGTAATACTCTGTGGATAAGAGTATTGGTAAATGTAATGTTCTTTTGTTGGCAAACTCAGCATCCACTCATTAGCATTAATTAGTTAAGTACCCCATCAGCCTGTGAATCAGGGATGTCATACTCCAGTGCGGGATGGCTGCAGTGTCTGTGTGTGTGTGTGTGTGTGTGTGTGTGTGTGTGTGTGTGTGTGTGTGTGTGTGTGTGTGTGTGTGTGTGTGTGTGTGTGTGTGTGTGTGTGTGTGTGTGTGTGTGTGTGAGTGTGTGTGTAAATTTCAGCACTCAAGTGCTCAGTCTTATTGCCTGCCAGTTGAAAGGGCACCACAAAAGCCTGCAGATACTGCAGTCCTCCAGGAATGACCGGCATTTCAGCTTCCTGTTGTAACGTATTTGCAAATGTGTAAGCAGATATTTCATGCCTTCAAACTTTGTATTAATGCAATAAAAATATAGTACACTGCTGTGAGATACACAGGGTTGTGGGGAGACTACCTGACATCACAGGGTGTTCAGTCGGGTTATTTTTACCAGGCGGAGCGGGGGTTGGGGGGGATCCGCCGTCCTGGTGGATAAGACCGGAGGTTCTCTCCGCCTCAGGCCTGTACTGTGTATTTGAAGTAATTACTTTGATAGGAGCTCAGCTCACCTCCAGCTCTGGGTTTAGATCTCTTGTTAACTCAATGGTATTGTACCTTCAAGCACTGGAGGGCTTTGGACCCCAGTGTACTGGATCTCCCCAACCACCATCACCACCTCAGCACAGTAGGAATATTTTGCTGTATACATAGTAACTTTAAGGTGATATAGGGCATTTGGTGAAGAAAGGTTAGGTGAAATAAGGAGGGAAATCAGGGTTTCATTCCCCTAGTAGTGGTAAAAAGATGCTGGGAAAATAAACAATTCCGCCATCACAGGTAGAGAGTAGTTCACACACAGCTTCACACAAAGTAACCTTTATAACAGGTCAACAAGTAACACATGGGTTGATTACCGAATAGTCTTAGGTGTATGTGTCTGTAGGTAAGGCCAGACTCAGGTGTATGTATCTGTAGGTAAGGTCTGTCCCAGGTGTGTGTGTGTGTGTGTCTATTGGTGTACATGTGACTACTGCTGTCCATGGTCCTGAATGCATCTCAGGGTTTTGCAGACAGAACAGCACATGACACAATCTACAGACCAGGAGATTTCCATAAAAGTTTGATATTGTTTGTTTAGAGTTTCACAAGCCATTCTCTCCCAAACCACACACAACACATCCTGTTTGTGACACACCGATTACTCTCCATTTCTTTCTGATATGACATTATGTCAAGAATAAACCCAGAACCATAAGACTTTATTGTTTCAAACAAGTTTGTTTGAAGCTGTAAAACAAGAATAAACCTGTGAAAAACCAACAAAAAAAGCTTTGAAACAAAAACAGTGATGTAAATCCACAAGGATTATGAATTAAACCAAGCCAAGCCTCTGAGGGAGATGGGGCCTCCATCCATTTGCTAGAGGACTCTGGGGTGATAACACTTTTGGTCTGTTAAGAAAGAAAATCTTCCAAGAGAGTCTGGACACCCGATCCCAGGACATGCAACAAGAACATAAATATTGACATTAATTTCATTGCAAAAGCACCCAGTATGAAGTGAATGTAACTAAATTAATTTTAAATTCATTCTTAAGGTGATCCATGGTACAAATCATTTTAGATCATCTATACCGACTGGCAGAAAAAAACAAGAGGTGGAGTGCATTAAAATAGATGGTAGAAATATCTTGTCCTGACCAGACCTGAATACAGAACTTTGTTTAAAATGCCTTAACTCTAGTGTACAGTTTACAAAAAATGTAAATATTCAATGAACCACATGCTACTGAGCCACACAAAGAAATTTGTCCAGTACTGGTATTACTAGTGTTTTGGGGAATTTTAATGGTGGGTTAATGGTTACATTACATTATTTAAGTATTTATGTTCTTGTGTCCTGACAAATATAGCTGAGAAAATGCATTGCCATGGACACTAAAGTACTGCGACTGGTTAAAATCTGCAGGTTATATGTACCAACTGATAATTTCCACCTATTAAGGTACAGTCACTGACTAATTAGTGAACATGTACAAATGTAAATCTCACTAATAGCAAAACGTTTGATTGGTCCAAAGAAGGAAAGAGACAGATGAATGTAGGTTGACTCTTCTTGGGGTTCATGATACCTCATTCTACCTTGTCTAGTGTAGAGGCATCCTCAATGCTATATGGAGATTGGGGGCACTTTGTGACCCTTTACTATGATGAAAGGTGTCCATACTTAGCCAAAAAGATAAAGTGGGACACTGTGAGGTAGGGAGAGAGGAAAGATAAATTGTCACTGTCCTCTTTCTCTGTGGCAGCCGCAAGTCATGAGAGATACAAATTACCCTGTCTTACAAATTAGCTCTGTTTTCGTGTTGGGCCCTGAAGTGTCAGTCTCTGTTTTATCTTTTTTCTGCTCTGTTTCTCTTCGCAATCGGTTTGAGTCATTTATTGACATGACTACCTTCCCTTGTGTCAGGCTGCCAGAAGAGCGACATTGCACTCACAAACCCTGGTTATTTCTGTGATCGAAAGGTGATTACAAAATGCAAACAAGTCAGCAAAAATCCAAAAGTCTTTATAAATAAACATATTTGCAGCAGCTGGGTTTGGAGGCAATGCATTCTGTCAGCACTTTCCAGAATTTCTGTGGTTTGCTTTTCATTTAAAATCAATACAAATCTTGTCATGTTGTATGCCTATTTTCTATTTTATAATATTGTTAAACCCTCCAGCATAAGGGAGAAATTTATCTTCCTGGTGCGGCATTTGACTCAGACAATATTGTTTACAATAAGAGTTGTGTCAAATAAGTAACCTTCACTTTAAATTCAAAGTGCTGTGTATTTTCATGCCAGACAAGTAATTTTTAATATGTCTTTGTAATTCAAAAAATCTCAGTGTTTTACAGTGACAAGATGAGATGTATTGCTGTGTCATTATAGCCTCTGGGGGTGTCGACAGTCCCATCATCCTTTTCCTCAATCCTCACCTCCTCCCAGCTTGTGTGCTTGATAACTCTGAGCCTACACCTCCCATTCCTCTTTGATGAAAGTGTGAGATGGAAAGGTGGAGACAGAGAGATGATGAAAATGATGGAGGAGAAAGGGAGGGAGAGAAAGATGGAGTTATGGAGTGTGAAAGGAAGGAAGGAGAAGGAGGTTAAGGTATGAAGCAGAGAGGGAGGAGGGGGTGGGAGAGGGGAATGGGAGGGGGAGAGTTTGGAGCGTGTTTGTCCTGCCTCAGTGGCACTAAACAGATGAAGATAAATGACGCTGCAGTGTGGCTGGGTGCTGTTCAGTAGATGAAGGCTGCAGAGAAGTCATTTATTTCTAATTACCTCTCAATTACCATTAACACTGCCAGAGCCACTCAGAGCCTCCATCACTCCCGCTCTCCTCTGTGCCTTCCAGCCTTAATGCCCTCCGCGCCACAGGCCACAGGGAGAAAATAAAACCCACTGTGGATTCCTGCCTCTGCAGCAAAAAAGGGCAGGCCCGAAGAAAAACTGCCCATTTCATTTGTGCACTTGTGTTTTTAAAAAAATCAGTTTTTTTTTCTTTGTGGTCAAAACTGAATGATACAAATGCTCCTAATTTCTGCCCAGAGGAACATTCGAGGCAGTAACAAATAACAGTGGCAGCTGTGAGATTAAATCGCATCCGTCTGAAAATTTTTCGTCTTCCAATTTCAATTTGCGTGAAAAGTGCTTACTCCACCAGTTCTGTGAAAAGCAATAACTCAGCAATATTGACATTGTCAGCAATTAGAACAAGTCATATGTTCTTGTCATTACTTTTCAAATGCCTATTTAATATCCTTGGCTATGGATTAAGGGGGCTCTTTCCCTCTGCCTAGGGCAAAGGATGTGAAAGAGCCTGCGCTGCGCACACAAGGGAACAAAAATATCAGCACCAAGTAAGGGAGAAGGATGTGAGACAATAAATGCTCAGGCTGATTGGTAAGTATGGAATAAGCCATTGGAGAGGAATAAAGCTCAGCCAATCTCTAGAGACTGATCACTGAGGGCCAATTAAGAGCAGAGAGTGTAGAGGTACAGAGAAGGCAGGCTGTTTGGACACAGAGTATGGATTTATCTGAGATAATGAACTCTTCTCCAGCATTTATCAGGGCCTGTCCACTGTCCAGCCCACCTGATAAAGCACCGGGCCTTTATTTACCTTTCATTGCTAAGTAGCCCCTTACAGAAAAATCACAAGAATTTTAGATGTGGAAAATCAAAAAAAAAAAAAAAAACTCTGCATAAATGTAACCAACTATGAATACCTAAGGAGTAACTTGTGACAATATGTTATTTCACAAAATTCAAATGTGGTCATTTGTGGTACAACATATGAAGTGTGCCATTCATGTGACATATACAAAAGCACATGTGATTCAAATGTACAAAATGTGATTTTTCTTTAAGGTGTTGGAAATTCTTCCCTTCCAGTTTTCCCTGGGTAAGGTATATGTCTGGGAATACAATTTAAACAGGGAAAAATGTCAGGCTTTTTGTACATGTGTCCAGGGTGTAAATGTGACCTGCAGTATCATTAAACCTGTATGCAACATTAGACTTACACATAAATCATATTAGGAAAAATACGCAGGTTATCAAGTATCCCTTCAGCCCACCTATTCCTTTAGCAAAGCTCACTTTTGGTCAGCATTACCCATCAGCCAAGCTGTCACTATTAACACCAACTCCTCCAGTTTTTCTGACTGGAGGGGGTTCAGTTCAGAACCCATTTGGTAAGCTGCCAGGAGCTGTGAAGACACTCTAACTTTACTGTCTTGGACCAGTACTTGCTTCTGCAGTGAGGTTCTCAGTGAGAGGTTCCTAAAAGTGTGGTGTGTTTCACATACATCTCCTCTCACTGTTCAGCCCTGTGCTATATTTGTCAAGCTTATGTTCAGGTCACTGGTTTGAATAACCTTCTCCTTAGGCCTGCCTTCATAGGTGCCTGAATAGGCATGGTTATGTGCTGAGTATGTGCTGCTCTGAATGGTATTGCTCACACTAGGCTCATAGTGGAGAGGTATACTGCACACCTGGAAAACAATGAGACGGGCATCTCATAAAAACTGACTCTGACTTTGGCACATTGGTTGTTCGTCCCCTGTCTCTTGCTGCAGGTTGAAGGTCATTGTCTTCTCTCTCCTCATCTCTTTTTATGGTCTGAGGCAGTTGAACTTTGACTTTGGCATGGTAGTGTCCAAGCATTCCCTGACCTGACGTGGCATGAGTGAATGAGCAGAGAATTACACATGGAAGAAATGTTATTTAATTTGCACTGAGCTTTGAGCTCAGGAATGTTTAAAAGACATTGGAATTTTACTGTTAATTGTCTCCTTGAGATCTTCATTTCTACAAGAGCTGTGATCTCTTTTTAACAGGGTTGTCAAACTTTTATCCTCCTCCACTCACCTTGGGTCCATTCTTGTTAAGGTATTCAACCTTTTATGAATTAGCAAAGGAATATTTAAGCAATAGGCTAAAGGGTGCAGAACTCCATATTAGTCAGAAAGTTTACCTTAAAGTCATCTGAAGGAGAAGAGCAAATTACCCCTGGAGTTCTCAAGAAGATTGCATTAGCATACGTGCATCTGGTCTGGGATTGATTGAATTCACAATGTCGTTTACATATTGCTCAAGTAGATTGAATGTGAAAAATGAATATTCCTGTGAAAAAAAAAAACAGATTTCAGCTGTTCACCAACAAGCAGGCTTGTAGTTGGAAAGATATATTACATTGAATGGGTGGACCAAAAATTAATTTGAAGCAATTCTCTTTCCCTTCTGTTTGCAAGGAAATGAATAGTGCTTCTTTACATAATACTGTACTTCCGAAAAGGTCTGTTCAAATGGGAAAATAGTATAAGCTTCTGGTAGCAGGTAGCTTTCAAGCTAGTTGCATAGTGATGGTTCATTGTACTCGGCTGCTGACTAAGACCAGTGAGAAATGACACAAGGCAAGTCCATTAATTCTACCGAAGATGTATGTGAGGTTATGTCCCTGATGCTGTAATTAAATAAAGATTATGATAATCTGGAATTAATTCATAAAACCTCAGGAATGGAACAAGAAAATAGGTACCTTGCGTACGGGGACCATGGGATGGTAAATGTACAGAAAAGTAGTGAGCATTGTTTCCTAAAAACCAATTGTATGTTTAGCTACCATTTTTTTTCCAACGGATTATTCAAACATTCTGTGTGGCACGGCCATCATGAAACTTGAAAAGGTATCATTCATGAATGTCTACATTTTTACAGCAGGCCAGGATATCTTATAACATCACAATCATGTTGTATCAGCACCTTACTGTTCAAGGAATTAATTTTACGCTTTTAAACCGAGTTTTCAAATCTCACAAGGACCTTGTTAAAAGTTCTGAGCAATGCACTTATTCTATAATTATGTTAGTCTCATTAGTTGCCTAATAGCTTATTTCCTTTTGGTACCTAAATAATGGCAGGACAGGTAGAACACTTATTGCTTTCTAAATGAAAAGGCAGCATTAGCCTGATAGTAAAAGACAGAAACTGAAGCTTGAAAGCACATGTGTGTAACAGGCTTTCAATGCCTCCAGGTAAAAGCAGATAATCATTGTTTCTTAACTATCTCCCCAGCTGTCTGATTAGAGTCCATTCAGCTGGTTAAGTACATGAATTAATCAGAAAATACTCCATAGTATATGTCAGAAAAACTAGTTTGGATAGTAATTTATAAAGTAGTTGTCTTTCTTTTTAGGAAATGATCCATCAAATAATAATTTTCAGCAAGGCAAGCTGTTTGGTCTTGTAGTTAGGCACATCTTTTATAAAGTTAATATTGTGTTGAATAATTATTTTAAATGAAAAATAACTAAAGTATGGTTAATCAAACTGCAGATGCTAAAATAAAAAAAATAGAATTTTAATACAAGCCATTATTAAATGACTGTATGCATTGTGCCGCCGGGAGAGCTGGAGGGAGGAGCAAGCTACTCAGCCCCTCCCATTGTACTGCTGTCAGTCTCCTGGTTCCTTCCCTCAGCCTGAAGAGTTGACTGGAGCTGCAACAGCAGTGGCTTCACAAACAGGCAGGGTCACCTGTGAGTGATTCTTACTCAACTCAGCTGTGCGCACTTGCCTTCAATTAGGCCTTTTATTTAAGCACAGCCTGAGAGACTGAAGGGGACTTTTGGGGGTTTTGGGGGGTTTTATGTGCTTCAGATGGTTGTGCTGTTTTTGAGGTTCAACCCTATTTTCATATTGATTCTATTTGTTGTTTTTCCTTTTCACCCAAAAGGTGTAACTAAATGGCCTTTTTCTGGTTTTTATTGAACTTTTGCTGTGTTTCCTCTTCCGCTCACCACCCAGCCCAGTGGCCACACCTGCCATGGCGCCATAATATCTACCTGAAACTAAAGCAGTGAAATTAACCTGGCATCATTGTAACTGGCTATACTGCCAAACTGGTATGCAGTGGGGCCCAAAAGTCTGAGACCACGCTGAACTTTTTTTTTCTCAAACTTTTTTCATGTAAACCTGGAAATAATCCGAAAGTTTTTGGATTTTGAAACATTTAAAACAGTTATGACATTTAAAATAATAAGAAATAGTTAAGATCTTGCGCTATGTCTAGGTCAAATTTAAGCAAATTTGTGACATTGACCCTGTCAATGCTTTTGCAGAAAAGGTCAGACGCCATCAAATATTTATGGGAGTACCTAAATGCGAAGAAAGTTTTGGCCACTTAAAGACCATGTGAAAACATGGATCATCAGGTTTTGCTCAAACTTGTGGAGTCCATGCCAGCTCCAGTGCACCCATTAAGTCATTAAAGCAAAAGGGGGACATACTGAAAACTAAGACATTCTGGATATTCATGTACATTTTTCAAAGATTCAACCTTTCACTCAAGTAGTTAATATGACTTGTAATGAAAAAAAAACTGTATTAAACTATAAAATAATGCAAAACAGAAGCCCTCCTCAAGTGGTCTCAGATTTTGGACCCCACTGTATGTGTTAATAAATAAGTTTATGAGTGAGAGACTAATAGATGTTGTGGAGACAAATTAATGTGTATATTGAAACAATACATGAGTAAATGAAGCCAATACGAGACAATCAAACAAATATGTGCATAAATAGGAAGCCAATATACATGATACTCAAACCAATAGGTGCACAAATGACAAACCAATGTGTAATAGGCAAACCAATGTATGTGTCAATAACACACCAGTGTATATACCAAACAAATTTCTGAATGAAACAATCCAAACAGCTGTAATGCGTTGCATTATTGTTTTGTTTCACGCCCTTTTTTGGAGTTCTGTTGTGGTTAGCTTGCACACTTCAGGTACTTAAACATATAAATATAGCTGATAAATGTGAGGAAGGTTTAAAGGAAATGTGGAACTGGGGACTCCTCTGACATTGGTATGTTTATTTTTCAGTTCTCACTATATCGCCATTGACCACCTATAGTAGTTTCACAGATGACTGTTTTTCTAGCACAAAAATTCAAAACTGACAAATTGTTTGGTTGTAAAACCAAACACAATAGCTGGGACAACCTTAATTTGCAAGCTGTGTTAACTAATTTCCCAGCATGACCAGTCTGATAAAGCCCTACATGACACTAGACAACTTCAATTTTCTCTTCAATGCCCAAGTCCAAATGAAGTCACATTCAAATGGAAATTCCATGAGTTCAAGACTGGCATGCTGCATGATTGGCAAAAGGATGTGTGTGCCATGGGAGGATGAGTGATGTGTGGAATGTTTGTTTAAGGTGTCCAGCTCTGGCACAGAACTCACTACCATCCCCCTTCCTCTGCAACAAGTGCTGCCATAGGAGCATGTAAACCCGGAATTAAAACAGCTGAATCTAATATCATCACATATAAATTAATTCATGTGAGAATTTGAAAAATTTCTTATTTTGTCAGGTTGAAGTTTTTTTTTCTCTCTTTCATAATTACTGTATATCGCTTTTTTCAAAAATGAACCTCATTGACAGGATTATTTGCTGCTTTCAAAGCTTTTTCTTTATAAAATTGGGCAACACCACACGGGTATTGTGTAACTCTGTCTTTTGCAACAGCTTTTCAACAGACTGCATTTCTTATTGTCCTAGTCTATAAATAACCTTTATATTAATTCAAAACCACAAAGGGAAGATGCTATTCAATAAAATGGAGAGGTGTATGGTGCAGCATTTGTTTGATTTAGTACTTTACCAGTGGTATTATTCGGCTCAGTCCAGGGGTTAGTCACAAATTTGCTCCATCCCATCATTGATTATTGATTACAAAAGCAGCTTTGTATGAACTCTTAGATTTTTAAGACACATTCCAATTCTAACATTCACTTGAACCTGGGTTTTAAACCTGAAAACCCTGAAATTCCAATCCCTACTCTGGAACCATTTTACTGCAGATGTAAATGAGATTTCATGGACTGGTTAGGGTGGAGCTACACTGCCCTGTCAATCATTGTCAGACCTTTTTGAATCAATGTAAAATGTTTTTTTTTTTTCCCCAGCCAATCCAGTCACTGTTCCAAATCATTGAGTCACTGGCACTATTTGGTGGCTCATCCAGTTTTTGGTTCAATGAAACCTAACTCACCCTCAGTACTGTATTGGACCACCTTTCCATCTCATCAAAAATCCAGTTTGTGTTATTATGTATTTTTTCTGTTTTCAGTAAATGAAAAATATTTTTTCCACATTCAAACAAAGAAGACTGTGATAGCTCCTTTTTAGTACAGTGGCAATTGTGAAGCACAACTTTATTTTCCACAGAAATTATGCTTTGAATTTTTGCTGAACACCCATTTGTTGCTTTAAACAGACTTATCTAAAATAATTTATCTGAAATGTGCTTTGTACTGTCAAGAAATTATGAAACTATGAAATTTGAATGATTATACCTTTTGAAGTGATGTTTCATAACATTCCTGAAAGTAACTAATGTTCCTTAGTACCCTTTGAATGTGTTATCTCTTAAACAAAAGCTCCTTCAGACTTCAGTTTAAGGGCACTGTTAAAGTGCAATTCGTCTGTCAGTTTCGCTTTGGGCAGTACTTCCTCCTACTGGGGCTCACTGGTACTGCAGGGGTTATATATTTACCCATTCTCCCTGATTGTGCAATTACAGGAAAAGGAAAAGGCTGATTAACAAAACACTTTGAAACACAACATGGCTCAGCCAACTACAGTAGAGTCATACAATAAGCTCCATTCTGCCTAAACTGGAATTACAAGGCATAGATAATGGTATTTTCTTCTCCTTTGCCAACATATACAGGATTCCCACCTCTATGAGAGAAGTGTGAATATTGCAGGCTCTGTGTTATTAATTATGAATGAGAACAAGCATGGGGTCTTGGAAGAGCTTGTACAAATACTGCAGGTCTCTGCACGTCACAGAGGTCAATTGGTAATGAGACCAGAGGGTTAACAAGCGCAATTGCACTCTGATTACACTGAAATTCTTCAACCAGTTGTATCCTGTGTTTTTGTGTTTACATGTGTCCGGGCATCTTAAAGAACAATTTTATATGAGTAAGAAAGTACAGTACTTCTCCTCTGTTCTCTGGGCAAGTAGAATAGTGCATCTAATTACCATATTTAAATGTTGTAAATAATGAATTGAAGTGGAGCGAGGATTTAGCTGTCTATTTCTATCTCACACACTGTCATTCTATGGCTCTCTGTATCTCTATTTCTTCGTCTTTCTCCCTCACTCATTTTGTAGAGGCCTCAAATGGACAAACAGTGGGGACCTTTTTCCATGAGAATGGAACATCTCTTATAAATGATTTACTCCTCCCTCCATTAAACTGTCTTCTGACATCTGTAACGCCTCAGCAAGAAGTGGTGGGAAGGGAAGAAATAGACACTGTACAAAGCATACGCTACTGAACCCCGGTCACTGACTACAGAGAGCGGGCAGCGAGACATGAACCCTGATCAACCAACCATGGTCACCCACTCCAGCTGGGCTGCCTTCCCTTTTTTACCACCTTTTTTTTTAGTAAAGACACGGAAAAGACTCTGTGTGTCTTTGGATCCTTTGAATGATAAGGTCATACACATCCACATCTCTCAGCATGGACACAGATTTACACATCTGCCGTCTCTGAGTACGGGCACAGATTTACATATCTGCTATGTCTCTGAGCACAAACACAGTTTTACACATTCACTGTGTCTCTGAGCACAGACACAAATTTAATCTCTGAGCATGGACACAGATTTGAAAAGAGTGAAGTCTGATTCCCCTTTTCAATTTTTCTCTTTGTCTTTCACCTCATCTTTTAAACTGACTGTCTGTCTAATATTTGCTTCCCTTTTTTCCCACAAATCACCTCAGATCTTTCCTCTCTGCCCCCACCCGACAGCTCCCGCAGATAAGCGGTGACAGTGTCACCGGGGCCAGGTGCACCTCTACACTGTCAGTCACCGGATCCTCCATCCCCAGCCTGCTGCAGAAGGGCTAAACAAATGGAGACACCTCTAAAGCCATTTATTTCCTCTGTGATCCCTCACAAAGCTTTTATCATATTTGTCAGTGTTAAAAAAAGGATCTGAGTCGTGACCATTTTCCACAGAGGGTTTTACCTTTCTTTTTCTTTCTCTCTCTCTTTCTCTCTCTTTCTCTCCCTCTCTTTCAGACTATTTATGTATTTATTTATCATTAGTGTTGAATTCTTAAGGCCTGTACAAAATGTAGTAGCTTTTTGAATTTTTAATTGATAGGCTTGCAATTCATGCTCTGAGTTAAAATCTTTAATTTTCCCACCAAAAATGAGAAATGTCACTTTTAATTTGCTACAAATGTGGTTTTACCTATATCAACATGTTGCCAGTTACAGTGTTAAGCGAAGCTGACTGATTTCATTTAAGGAAGATTTATGTATTATCGTAGTGGAGGACTGGTTAAACATCGGCTCATGTCGTTAGCATATTTCTCATCACTTAATTTTTGGTTCCAGTATGTTTCTCTGGTCTCTATATTCCCTGTTAAATAATCATGCCCTTAGTAGAACCACAACTGTCATTCAACATCCAAGACAGACAAAGGCACTACAACACATAACAGGTGTCCTTACTATGTTTTTTTTAACTTTCAGTTATTTACAAGGGGCCCTTGATCAATTATTGAAGTGGATTTTTTTACCGCACCATGAGAAGTGAGCTAAATTATTTACAGGCAATACACATCCTGGCAAAAGGGTTAATGGGACTTGCAGTGGTAGCTCAGGGCTTTCTTCATGGGGAAAGGTTTGAAGATTGAGGCAAGTGATTTGGACAGTGTCACCCACATTTGTCACATCCCCTCCCCACACTGCCAACCAGACCCTCGCCCTCACCCCCTCTCACTGCTGGCAGATTTCATGGGCAGCAAAACTCAGTAGAGGTGACTCAAACCTACTCTCAAGTTAGGAAAATGAGGGAAAAATAAATTTTGCATCTGTCCAAGAGGGTGACTGCTGTGAAAAAGAATGTGTTTTTCATATGATCAGCTTTGGTTTCATTGACTGCTGCATTCACTGATTCAGCCAATCTTAATATGTCACTTGCCACATTTCAAAAACTGTTCTCAAAAATGAGTAAGTAAAATGAGTAATGTGGAGAGGAGTGGAAACTGAAAATAGGAATAAAATTCAACCATTTTTCCACAATGATGTTTCGCTAGGAGTGTGCTGCTGACCCACAGAACAGAAAACAGAAAAGAGGAGGATTTTACAAATATGCATTTCATTGCATTTCAGTTCAGGTTTAATCATTTTAAATACAGCAGCTCCCCCTATTGAGACAGCAGTCTCATTTTCCTTGTCAAAGGGGGAATAACAAGCAAGTTTCAAATGCATCCTAATTTAAGAACGCCTCAAGAAAATATTGCTTTATCTGTCTTTCAGTAATCATTTATAAGGTTTCAAATCTACAGCCCCTGCAGGTGCCAATAGAATAGAAATTCCAAAAAAATAATGAAGAATTCATGAATAAATCTGAAAACTCCTGATCTCAAATGGTCAGGTCATTCTACATTTCTTTATTCTGTAATAAACGTAAGAGATAGGAAATTAACTTTATCAGTGAACAAATGAGATTTTAAACCAACAAAAAGAGTTCAAAAATTCATGGAAAGTGCTCTCAGATTCTGTTACAGGTTTGTATGGCTTGAAGTGCATTCGTGCTGTGGAATTATAATGATATGTAACAGGCTTGTGCCCCTGTTCTTACTGTTTCCCAAACAAAGAGCTGGACAGGTGAGAAATAGAGATGTGGAGCATGTGTCTCTCTTGACAGTGGATAGTTAGCACTCGCGCCTGTCAGGGAGAATTCACGGGGGGGCTGTTTTCTTTGGGCTGCACGCTTGTGTTTGGCAGGGCCTGCTCCAGGCTACGTCAGGCCGCAGACAAACCCCAGTGTGTCAAATGTCTGCTTCAGGCCTGTTTTTTATCCATTTCTCTTTCTTTTTCTGAATAACTGAAAAGCCAAGTTTTAAAGTCATGCTGGTCACACAGCTAGAGAGAGTGAAAAATCACCGGGGGGCGGGGTGAGTGGGAAATCTCCCCAGAAATTCTTGCTCCAGGTGACAATTTCAAGTAAATTCAAAGTCTTTGAAAGTGTGTTGGAAACTTCCCATGTTTTTCAGCCTTGGAACAATAGTGGAGAGGTAGGTAATTGTTTGGTGAAGGGTTCAGCTCGAGTGCTTGGATCTCAGATGGATGTTGTAACAGGTTTCATTAATTCAGAACAAGGGAGCAGACACAAGCTGGCTTTGATTCTCTGTTAAATGAATGGGTCCAATTATATGACAAGCAGGTCACATTTAACTCCTCTACAATTATACCATTTCTGCATTAATATCAATCAAACATTTTTACACGTGTAACAGCTTCAAAACATTACAAAATAAATCACTCAACAGAGTAACTTAAATCAAATCTAATTATTCAATTATCAAAAAGTGAAATTGGTTCACAAAACAGAAACATGTGGAAAGATTTATTTTCCATTGGACATTAAAAGGAGAAAGGGAAGGAAAAAGAACAGCAGAGAAGGAAAAAGGAGATATAAGATTGGGGGATGAAGAGGTTGAGTAAGAAATGAGGATCAGCACAAAGCGATCACTGTAAAAGCTTTAAGCAAGCTGGAGATGTGGTGGTACTTGTCATTGAGTGCAGTGTAATTTGTCGGAGTGCTGTTTCTGGCTGGGGTATTGGGGGTAATGACACGCAGCTCATAGTGCTGGTATCTCTCAAAAGACAGTGTGATCTCTGACCCCTCATCTCAAACACGGGGATCCGGCGTGTCTCATCTCTGAGGAGCAGGCAGGGCTCACTGAGTCAAGTGCTCAATGAAGAGACCGACAGAAACACACTCCAACACTAACCAGAGGAACACGAGGGCTCCGTTACTCACATGTCAAGAGGATTCAACGGCAGGGAGAGACAGCAGAGCTGGCCACGTTTTTTTAAATAGTGTTAATTTTCTCTGACCGGGGGCACAGTCAGAGCCTATTAGTCCTGCTCATGGTTCAGGAGAATGCTGAAATCACTACCCATTTACTTTTAGTCTTTTAGTCAAGTGTTTGTTGCTGTTAAATAAACATTTGGATACTCATTATTTAGTTGGGCTGTTCTTTTCCTTCAGCACTAATTCAGTGGGACCAGCCTTCAGGATTGGGAGCTTCTGGTCCTGAAGGAGAGGAAGGTGGAAATCTAGTCCTCACTTTACCTTCCAGAACTTCCCATGTAGTTTCCATCATGTTCAGACCTGGTGATTCAGAAGGTGTTTCCTCAGCCTGGTTTTTATTAATCCACTCTTGAATTTGTTTTGCAGTGTGTACGGGGGCACAATCATCATGAAATATGAGCGCATCTTAAGGAAATAAGGAAACAGTGCACCTGGTTGCGTGCAATGGCTTCATGTTCCCTGACTCTATTTCTACAAAGCATAACCAGACCCAAGAGGTGGCTGCACAAAGTGTACCACATCCACCACCCAACCTTTTTTACATTGTTAGCTACTGTTAACACAGCATTCAACTACCAAACAATGTATGGCTACCCAGATTATTACTTTAATGGTTATAACAGTGACAGCATTTTCAGTGATACAGTGAAAGTAAATTTCCCGTAACTCCAGCTGCCAGTTTTTAACGGTAAAATGCCTTTTTTTATAGTGTGGTAATAATTTAGAAGGTGAAAACTGAAGAATTAGAGGAGGTTTTCTGAATGCACTGAGGGGGAGAGCTTACACTCACACCTAGCTGGTGCAGCTACCCCGCAGGCAGCAGGTTATATTTTCATAGACACAGCACTCTATTTAAAAAGGCTCTGATGGTGCCAGAGTAGCATAAAAACAGTTCAGCTCAGGGAATCAAGGGCAGAGAATACTGTCTCTGCACAAAGATCTTTTATGGGGCTGCCATGGCCCTGCATCCAGTGCAATGATCCCAAAACGCACAAGGAACAGAGAGTGAAGGTTTTCCTTTGACAAGGCACACTTCTTCACTGGCTAACAATATGCCTTTTTATTTCTATAGCACTGACATTCTTTACTGATTCTTTTCTATTTTTTATCAACTTCAGTTTAACCTAACAGCTTGTTGGTAAGAAAAAATGCTGGGTAAATGACATAAACAATCTATATGTGCATAAATAAATGACACATACTATGTTCACATTTTTGCATACAGCAATCTGCTCCATCTGCCGCAGCCGCTAATTGAATCAAACTTCGCCTTGGTGCGTGCAGATGATGGTCCGCTGGGGATGGCAGTGTGGAGTAATGATCGCAGCTCCTGAATGTAAACACAGGGAAGTGGGTTAACATTTCAGATTTTGCTGTAATTAATTGTTTTGGGATTACAACTGAAATGGCAGTCCAGGATTGGAGGAATCCTGTTTATTTCAGCCCATCCCCTCCCTAGGAACCTTTTGAATTCAATTGATTTTATTAAAAGATTTTACAGAGTTTACACTTCTCAAAGGTTTTAAAAATTATCATATTTTATCATCAATGCAAATTGGCGAGAGCAGAAAATACAGACGTAAAACCATAATAATACAATAATAATAGTAATAATATTATTTAATATATTTTCTGTATTATCAACATTAATTAACATAGCATTTTATAGTAATAAATTAGTAATACCAAGTAATGGTTAACCATTGTTGTGCCATTTTTCATCATGTAGTCATCTTCAAAATTGTGTGAGACTTTTTTAAGAAAAATGTTCTAAGTGATGTACAAAGATTGAGAAGTGGAACTGGCTCTTGATGTGAGTCATGGAAAATCCTATTACAAATTTTCAAATTCAGATTTCTATTACAAATGTTTTATTAAAAATATTTTTTAATCTAGAAAATAACCATTTGATGTGCTTCTCGCATGAGATAGGTAGTTTCAGCTGCCTCTAATGGGCACGGATAATGCCTCCATATTTTACTCTTAACATGCTGAACCCAGATTGCTGCAGTAGAACATATAGCCTACATGTTTGAATGGGTTCCAGAAGAAAGGTGCAATAGATAAAAATGTCAGCCAAAACTCCCTGCTATGATTGTTCTTATTATAAGAACTTTTATTATATAACTATATACGATTATTATACATCATACAAGAGTCCCCCATATAAACACATTAGTTGCTCTGTATCTAACCATTCCCAATCTTCAGATACTGGAGCTGGGCACAGGACAGCAGGACACCTTTACTCAGTAAGTGCGTGGGAAGTGGTGATTGAAAATTTTCTGCCCTGTTTATCAAAGGGCAGAGGGGAGACAGCTTACAGAGAGAGGAGGGGATGAGGGAGGAGGAGAAAGAGCAATGAGTGGGGGAAAATAAATAAATTAATTAATAAATAAATAAAAGAAGAAATAAAAGGGAGAATGATGACGGACAGAAGGCTTCCTCTTTCCCAAACATCAAACAGAGCTGAGGTTGAGTGGAACTTTTGTGCTTGCAGGCAAAGTGGGGGGGGGGGGTGGTCAGGGGTGGGTCCCAGATGGACAGAACTGAGAACAGTCAATATTCAGGAGTCTCTTGACTTGATAATAAAATGTTAACAAAAATGGACTATTTCTGAAGCTTTAAGTAGCTTTCAGGCATTTATATTTTTGGCTATCACACATGCTCATTTGCTATGTCTGAGTGTACCTGTGACACATAAGGCTGCAAAAAGATACAGAGGGATGTGCACTCCAGACATCTCCAAAAACAGTTCCAATATGAAGACTCAAATATATAATCATAAATTAAATAGATAAAGAGACGTTTTTTCCTCTGTATAAGTGGAAACCCCATTGACTGGATACCAGGATAATCAATTGAGCAATAGTTACAGATGGAGTAGAGAATTCCAGTCACAGCTTTTTGCTATTGATTGTTTCATTCATTCATTGACTGAGTGCCCATCATTCGAGTCTCTAGACCAGGGGCATTCATGGAGGGCCACAAAGTCATGCCAGGTTACAGTCTTAATTATTTCATTTCCATGATCTGACATTTTAGGCGTATATAGATAAGCCAGGGTGCTTATCTATAAATGATAGCTGGAGGCTTGCTTAGTGTGCGCAACTATTTGATTCTGGGTTATTAAAAGAAAAATATGCAACCCCTCTCAAACCCAGTAAGATCAGAGTTGGCCATCTCCTCCCTACACAGCTTTAGGAATATATGTATTTTACGCAAATCAAAATGTTCAGAGTAAGGGGAGCATTCTCATCATAAACAATTGTGTGAACAATCTACTCTGATAATGAGTAAAACAAACAAGAGTATTCAGACTGAAAGAATCACAGTTACATGCCCATTTTGTGGGGTATAATTATATTAAATCTGCACAATAAAATTGTTCCACTTAATTAGTGCAATAAAACCTAACTTGGCATTGAAATGCTTATTTTTTCATTGGCTGCAATATGCACAAGATAAGAAATAGGGGTGAGGTGGGGTTAAATATTGAGGAGGGCTTCATGAAACCAAAAATGGGTGGAATTACCAAAGCACTGAGTCAGTGATTTGGACCAGTCAAAGAGAAGAATGGGGGTTTGGAGGTGACAGGAGAACAGGAACAGGATTCTTTGGATGTAAAACGCAAAAACAAATTCCCTCTCCCTCCCATGAATTTGAACTCTGGCTCAGACTGTGTTCCTGTCCTCACTGTGAACACTGTGCAATTTAAAGGCTGCCTGACAGACGCCAGCGACGAAAAGAATAACAAAGGCTGGTCCTGGACCAGGAGAGCTGTGCTGAACCAGGCTGAACTGGGCTGAGCTCTACAGGGTAGGTTTCAGGGGGACTCTTAACACCCAAGCTCCAGGATGTGGGTGTGGCTCTGTGGCCGGATTCACACCGGGTCCAGCAAGGGGGGCAATGTCTGGGCCAACAGGTGACGTGGGACAATGAGACACTCTGGGAATGGGCCAGAGGAAAGGAAGTGGTTAGTTTCATACTCTGCACTCACACATACAGACACACACGGCTCTCCACCTTCCCCCAATGCATAAAATGTGCCGACACAACAGAAATACGACCTGCAGCCTGCAGACACACACAAGACTAAAATAAAAACCCAACCTAGACAGGTACAGAGACAAACATTTCAGAAAGAAAACTGCAAAGCCTGATTCCTGATATTTCCAGTCTTCCAATCTCTGGTATATCAGGATTTTGTGTCGGGGGAGCCATGGAGGGATCACTCCTGGATACACAGGGACAGAGATGGAGGAGTCTGGCCTGTTCAGTGTAAAGCCTGGCTCCCTTTGTAAAAGCCCTTTGTAAACACACACCACGATTGACTGCAGAGGCAAAGGAGATGGGACCAAACGCCTGGTTGTTTACATAAGCCTGATACTTTAAAAGCACCTTTTTCTCCTCCCCTGCCCTTTTCTCTCTTACACGCCAAACTTGATAATCCACATTTGCCCCTAAGAAAGACAGAAGGGAAGAATAAAGACAGAGTGTATCTGTTTTACCCAATGCACAACCCCACCCCCCCCAAAGTCCCATCAATTGTTTTGCCCCCTAATGCCCCCTAACTCCCCTCCCACTCATCCACCCCTCACTCTGACTATAATTCTATTTACTGGGGTGATTGCTCGTGTGTACTCTTTAAATGCAGTGTAATGAAAAAAGAAAAGATTTAACGGAATTCATTAGGTGCTGGCTTGACCAGCTCTCCACAAAACAGCTCTCTGCTCATGGCCCAAATTTTCATGTCTTTAAATGAAGTATTGGAAGGATTTGTGTTGTTTTAAAAATACTCAGTGAGAATAATGTATTCAACCATAATGAATTATTGCATTGTTCTGTTATCCAAGCTTCCTGAATTCCACCTACTGTATATCTAACATTTTCGACACTGAATATCAAGTCAAATGTAGCTGTCACAGACACTTGCTTGTTTGAGCAAATGTACTTTGAGGAACCAGAATGGTACTGGCAGAGAATTTCGGGATTTAAAAAAAAAAATTCAGACCCATAATGAACCAGGAATGAGGGTATGATGGGATATCGTGCTGATGCAATACAGTCCAGAGGAGAGCAAGGGACAATCGTCTGCAGCCTATGCACCAGCAGAGCTGAAATAATACTTTGAGAACGCCTTGGCTCGTCAGGGCTGCTGGTAGACTTACACGCGTTATTGATGCCCGACCAAATTAATTGTGACAGGTGGCGCTCAAGTAAGAAACTGTCTATCATATTCTGCAGCAAAGCTGTCACCAGCCTGGTGACTCACTTCTTCAGCAACGAGGGCCTGTTTCACTCCAGTGACATCAAATCAAGGGGAGAACGGGGATGAATTCTTTATCGCCGGAATATATTAACACGATGACTTTGACCTCTGTCCCCTCCAGCACACGTAAGTGTTTCCACACCATGGATTTCAGGTTATGGCAGGGGGTTTTTCAAAGGACAGCTTGCCACTGTGTGTGAAAAATGTGTGTTCACTCTATTCCATTATAATAAAACATGGTGTTGTTTTTCATTAAGTATCAGGGAAAAAAAACTGATAGCTAGCCAGATTAATCACAGATCTTTATGGAAGTTTAAAACATTTTTGCTTCTCCCAAAGTGTGCTTTAAAGTGTGCAATAACTCAAATACATAGTGGGCTGTGGTTTGATAGCCAATTCTACCAGTGGGTCTTTAATTGAGGGAGCACTCCGCAGGGCGAGGTTGAGTATAGAGCACATATATGCACTGTCTGCTACTGTACAAGCTAATCTGCAGAAAGTTCCCAGACTATTTTATGAAGTTTCCCTAACAGTGAGTCCCACTTTCAAACAGCCAACCCCCACCCCCCCTGCTTTGTGAAATCTTTCATTTATATTCCTGTATAAATATTCCTTTTTAGTCTGTTACTCATTGGTAATTCATGCTCAGTCAGTAGTCTAGGTCTGCAGACACCCCTTTTCTGTTGACTTTTTTTCAGTACTGAAAAACTGGTTGTGCTCTCTCTCTCTCTCTCTCTCTCTCTCTCTCTCTCTCTCTCTGCTCTTCATCTCTCTGCTTAAGCTCTCCCTGGTGTGCATGTTAGTACTATGTCTCTGTTGTTTTTTCAGTGTAGATCATGCTGTCCTGCTTTGCTTTCTTGTTATTCGTCATCTTGTTATTTCAATCATTAAAAGGGAAGGAAAGCAAACCTGATAGGATATTGGATATGTTGACATAAGCACAGGTAAATATTAAGGAGAGGATGGCCTTTAATTCCTCTCCTACCCAATCGTGCTGCTCCAGGGTGCACTGGGAGAGCTTTGACTGCAGATAATAGGTTCCCAATGCTTTCTGGACCGCCAGAAGCTTTTGTTTGATCACCTGTGCTTAAATCCTTCCCCCTATATGTCTTTGATGAGTGGCTAAAAATATGCCCATCGGAGGCCTTATTAAATATTAGCATTCAGACCTTGTGCAAACAGGACTTCCCTTATGATTCATCATATATATTTAAAAATAGGAAAAATAAGTAAAAAGTACATCAAAATAAATACAATTATAAATGAATAAAAAAGATAATGTAATACTTTGCAGTGGGATAATTTCCATATTAGTCCCTCTCTAACCTTGGAAACCCTCAGCAGAAATCAGCTAAGTATAAATCCATCTGTGTTCAAGCTGATGTGATCACTGGCATAATCAAGTGCATTTATGCATACAGTAGATACTCTTGCCCAAAGCACTGTGCACTGTTGGCATTTTCACATGCAATTCATGTATAATCAAATAGTGCAACAGTTGTGCCCTCCTCAGAATGGAATCTTAACCCATCATAGTACACTACCATAACACCATAACACCACTAAAGCCAGCTCCCAAACTATCACACTACACTGCAACAATGACACCAAGGAGCTGCAAATCAACGCTGCTGCAGACAGTGAGGTAGGTGGACATCTTTGTGCTCCTCCGCAGCTAATACAGGTCAGACTATGAGTACCCCAGCAGATGTGTGATCAGAGGGATAAACAGACAGTGTGTTGGGATCGAGGGGAGTTAAAGAAGGGGCTAATGAGGGGGGTCTGATCCTGGGTTCGATTGCCTGGGGGCGTGCACTGGAGGGGCACTGGAGCATGGAGCACGGCCTAATCACTGCCAGATTCAGGATCCCTACCGAGACCCAACATCTGCTCATCTGCCTCTGGAGGAAGTGCGCTTATGTGGCCCCCATCACCAACGAAAACATGACGTCAACTGTAATCAGCTGTTTATGTTCTGTGGCGACTGTTCCACGTTAACCATCCTCTGCAATCCCTGGACCCAGTGAACCAGTCTATTAAAGGGGTTTCTGTGTGGCCAATAAGAGAGGATCAGGGCAGGCAGAGTATATATCTTTAATTAAAGTAGTAGTAAAGTCTTTTATGCTTACAGTCACTCATCCTGAAAGTGGCAGTAAAGATTACGTTAATTTGGATTCATGTTTTGAGGCCTTGTATTTCTGCTGATTTCATTTTTATCTTCCACACAGTGTGCTTAAGAGCTCTATTTTTCCTCTTGAACTTTTCATTAGCCCTCTTTTATAGCTTCCGTGCATTGTTTCAAAAGGTTACCCAGTCAAAGATGTCCATCAATAAACCTTTCCCCTGGACTTTATTTATGGGGAAACTTTTTCTCAAAGTGTGTAGTGTGTATAGTGTGTGTGAGTGTGTGTGTTTAGTAAGTAAACACATAAAAGGAAAACCATGGGATCCACTCAGACATGCATACTCATAATATTCCACTTTCTGCACCTGTGTCCCATCATGCCCTGGGGCATTTGTCAGCCATAATGATCAGAGACTGGGAGGGGAGAGACGGAAACTGGGGAGTACCCTCTGCTTCTTCCCCCTCATGCTGAGAGGAGGGCAAAGCCACATTGCTCTGAGGCCCTTGTCCTCTCTGGGGGTCACTGCCCAATCAGCAAGCCCTTTAAGGTCAAAAGTCTTTGCCGCTTCAACTTTGCACTTAAAAGCACAATAACTTTAATCCTGAGTGGAAGGCAAAGGAGAGCTGGAGTTCCTGTTGGAGCTGTATGAGGAGAGATCCCATAAATATGCCGCACAGGTACACAGTTATCGAGAAAGTATTACAGTTTGTCACTGTATTTATCACATCATAATTAACAAGAGTATTTTGAAATGTGTTGGGCACTACATCATATGTTTTAAATTTGCCTCCATTGGCTTCCTTGGATCAGTTAAATCACCTGATACATGGACTGGAAGCCCATGGTATTTTTCCCAAGACAAATCATAACTTTATGGAAAGTACTCACGAAAGCAGCCCGAGGCTTAATCTCAGGGCTGCTGTTGCCTGGTTTTCTTTGTGTTTCCTTCGGCAACAGAATAAATACAGGGGAAGGATCCAAAACAAAAGTTTCATAACTTGCATACCGTTGGTTACGGTTGCCTACATTTAGCAAAACACTGCAGAAAAGACTTGAATACATTTATATGAATCATGAGAGAGTTTCTCTTGAAATTTGGAAATGACATTGCCAAGGTAATTCATATCAGTCAAAAGGAGACCCGGGTGGACCAGGACAGAAAAGCAAGCATGTATGGAGCTCTCAGTGACACACAAAGGAAAGGCATTTATTCATTGTGCCAGCCATACTGTTGCAGGCCACATTAGAAACATAACAGGGCAGCACCTTGGCTGCATCAAAGCTCATCAGTCACTAGTGAGTGACCCTCCCAAGACAGCCTATAGCTTTCTGAACTGAACCTATGTTGATTTTGTGTTCCTCTGACAGCAAAGGCCATAAGTGCTTGATATCACAACTTCAGAGTGAAAAATGTTTTTTTTTCTTTTCTACATAAAAAGGAACAAGAACACCTGCTGAGTGATAATGCAGAGTTTATTACATATGAAAGTATAATATAACTGTCTGATGCCATTTGTTGAAAAACCAGCATCAAAACCAGTTCTGCGAAGTTGTTGAAGTTGTTGTTTTAAGTGTGTTGCTTTTTAGTCAGCTGCTAGCCGAGTTCCAGATTTTCATTCATGCTTTTGAGGACAACTCTGGAGCATGTTTGGCCATTTTCTGAAATCAGATCATCTGCACTTTAATTTACAATTATGGTCAATATGTATCACTGCATGGAGCTTGAAACTGTTTGAATGAAAGGTTTGTGGAAAAAGTCAAAAAGGCTTTTCCAATTTGTGAAAATGTGTGAAGTTAACCTCTCCAGAGACACAGATACAAAAAGGTCCTTAAAAGTATCTATAAAAGGCTTGGCACATTCACCCAGACATTTTTTACAGCTTGTCCTCCAAGCAAATATTTGTAATATATCATCATCTTATAAAGTACAGAAATGAATAGATAAAAACAAAGTAGGAAGCATGGAAGTCCTCAACATAATGGCAACTGGCTCACTAATTTGTGTTTAGCCATAATAGTTGTTCATTTTATTTTCAGTGTGCTATATAATGTCTATAAAATGTGGTTGTTTAAATTTCTTTTGGATCACAGTCTTGTTTTTCATTACTTGCAGGCCATACTTGCTAAAATGCTTTGCAATATCCTGTGTAGTTTAAATATAATTGATTTGCATATTTTCCCTTGTAGAACATATGAGCTAACTGGGCTACTTTTGCAAGAAGGTTCACTGTATGATCATGGAAATTTAATTAGTAATTAGGGTTGAAGGGTTGAATAATGAGTTTCAGAAACCTTGCTCACGTAAGGCAACACATAAGGTATTGAAATAAGTGATTGTGGTAGTAATGTGAGCTGTTTTAGTGGTAGTAGTAGTGGTCCTAAGACAAAGATACACAAGTGGGAGCTGTAATTCTAGCAGACTGGTGATTAGCTCATTTGTTTCATGTGGGCACCAGAGCAAAGCAAAGCGGCGGTTAGCAGTGAGTGCAGCACTCTGTAGCGTCATGTCCCGGTGCGTGTGTGGGTAATCGGAGCCCGAGTGTGTCCGTCTCGCTGTCTCCAGGAGGATTTAGGAGGGGTCCCCCTGACCCGTCGCACAGAGACAGACGTAGCCGTGTTGGACAGCTGGCTGAGCGGATGCCAGGACACTGGCGGAGGGGTGGTTTAACTGCCACAATCGCTGGTTTGTTTTTCAGCAATGTATAAGCACAATCAATGCATGAACCAGACACTAGCACCAGTCACAGTCAATGGCACTTCTGATAAAAGAATATCGATGAGACTTTTGATTATGCCAGCCAATATTTAGAAAAAGTCTGATTTACGGAATTTCTAAATTGTATTTTTTTTATTATTTGCAATATAAGAAACTATTGTGTAATTTCTGTACATCATCATAAAATGAAATAATGCTGCAACTTTGCTCCAGTTTGAATCAAGACCCTCAGATGTGGGATTATAAAACAAGGCAATAAACAACAAAAATGGGGCTCTCCTTTATTTAAGATGCCAGCTTTTATTTCACTGGACTGGCTGGATCTAGACAGGCACATTGCCTACAGCAGGAAACTGAAGCCAAACCACTGCAGTTCATTTAAGTTACCCTGAAACAGTCTTATAAACAACTTTATGGAGTGCAACATAAAGGCTTCCAGAAAATTTAAAATATAAGGGTTAATGCTAAATAATAAATATCATGTTTACGTTATGTTTCTAATAAATAATATCATTATTATTATGTATATAAAATAAATATATTGTGATCATTATTATTATTATTATTATTATTATTATTATTATTAGTAGTAGTAGTAGTAGTAGTATTACCGCAAAAATGTTTCCCATAATATGTTTATAGTTTTACATTTATCAAGTTTTACATACGAGTAGAAACTTGAAATTTACAGTTTGAAAATATTAAGCAGGAAAAAATAGAATACAATTAATAGAAAAATAAAACAAAGTTATCTTTTAGAAATCCTTTAGACACATGTTTTTTTTTTTTATATGTTCCAACTATTTAATTCTATTCAAAAAGAAAAAAAGGGAATAATACAAAGTTGGAAAATAAATAATTCAAGATAAGGTAACCAATAAACAGAAAAATATCAGTAAATTGTAAATGTTTATTTAATACATCTGTGTGTCTACCATAGCATACTCTCTGAGCTGGCGGAGGTCCACATGAAGGAGCTGCCCACCTCAGTCACACTCAAGTAGTATTGAAAGTGCATTTCATTTCACGGCTGATTCAAGGTTTGATTTTATTGTATGTAACTCATTTGTAGTTTGCACTTTGGGCCACTCTATTATAACCTGCTTAAATTTGAAATATTACAGTTTCATGGCAGGAAACAATCATTTAATCTTGGAATAAAATATTGCATTCAGTCCAAGGACAAAATTTAAGACCTATGGCCCTAATTTATCTGGAGATGATTCTGGAACAGATAATTTGGTGATAGAATATTTTTTATCACCAAAATATCTTGGAGTCAAATATCTAAACAAATTTCATCAGTTAATTCATTTGCAAACAGAGGGTAGATAAAATAATGGAAACACCACATAATGAGCTCTCATATTTTGAAATAATTAAAATGGAGTAAAAACATATTTTGAATATTAATTTTATTTCAATTTCAATACTAATCAGTAACATATTTGTTGCATTAGAAAGCATTTAAATGTCACACTTTGACATGTGAGTAACACTAGAAATCTGAAGGATTTTGAGGGAGGCCAAATAATGCTTTGCCAACTTGTCATAACAGTATCAGGAACGAGTTACAGTGACTGCAAGTCACAGCTCACTGATAAGATAGAGTGAAGTTTATCATGATAGAATGTAAAAAAAAAAAATTATACAGCCTGTCAGACAAATTCATGAGGTTTCATAACACCAAAATTAAAACAAACACTTTCCATGGCCTCCCAAATCATCAGATTTATAAAATATATAAATTTCATAAAATTGCATGCTCTGGAATATCATTTCATTTTCATAGATGTCCACCTCCTTAATCCACAAAAGAACTGGAATCTTTCCTTCTTGATGAACGGTCCAGTTTCCCACTAGACAGTTCCAACAGTTCCAAATATGTATAAAAGCAATCCAAGATAGACTAAAGCTGTTCAAAAGGTAAAAAGAGGGCCACTCAATGTTAGGATAACACTTTCTAATATAATATAATATTATATCTACATTATTATATTGTATACAGATTTATCTGAACATTAAATGTGAAGGAAGTCAAAGGTTAAAAGACCAAGTTTTAACGTATACATGTCAAAACACACACACACACATTCATTTAAAACATATTTTGATGTAAACATAAATGAAATTGTTAATACATTTTATAAGTACCCATCCTCTGTTGTAGTGTAATGTGTATGTTCTAGCAGAGGAATCCCTGTGGGACTGGGTTGTTTGAGCCGCACTCTTCCATGGAAAGCAGGTGACATTATTCTCCTGTGTGGAGTCAAGCAGCCCTGTGGATCAACGCAAGTACAAGGGGCAAGTACAACACAAGGGGCACGATCAATGATGCCAGAGCTGCACGAGCGTGTGCGCATATATATGTGTGGGGTGTGTCTGAATGCGTGTGTATGACTGCGTGTGTGTGTGTGTGTGTGTGTGTGTGTGTGTGTGTGTGTGTGTGTGTGTGTGTGTGTGTGTGTGTGTGTGTGTGTGTGTGTGTGTTTGCATGTGTGTGCGCGCACATTGGCACCAGATCTGACCTGTACTGAGAAAACAACGGGGGCTTCAGAGACTCAGAGAGCCCAGTCACAATGTTGCCAAATCACACAGCTCCCCTAATCCCCCATAATCCTCTCTGTCTCCGGGCAGGTGATCACAGCTTCCAGTCCCACTCCTGTGTCCCTCTCTGCATTATCTGTGACCTGAGCGGAATTCAGCCCTCGCTTCCCTGCCAAAGGTGACACCTCTTCCCCTTTACAGTGACAGCCTCAGTTTGGCAGCTCCAGCATACCTGTCTACAAACTTTGTCTATGAATACAAAAAAACACGGCTTTTTCTTTTATCAGTGAAAATATACTGTCTAATTCCGTTTTATGAGCTGAATGTGAACTTTTCCAAAACCCAGTTCTTAATACAACACTTCAGTTGAATGTAAAAAAATGGTAAATGCAAAAGAAATAAATGCATAAAAACAAATCTCTCAATTTACTTTACATATCTTATTCCACATATTTCTATGCAGATACTGTTTTGACTGGAGCTTTACTGATCATTAGCTTTAGAGACAGTTTTCTAGCATTTTAAATGCATTCATTGTAAGGTGCATTGGCTGAAAGGATCTCCTTGTATCCTGAGTGTAATGGAATTCCCATTTTAGCATCAGGTGGGCTTGCTGTGCCACACTCAGTAATGGAATCTGCTCTTTGTTCTGTGTGTCATTTGATCAGTGGCAGGTGCCCACCAGGGCTGTGGCAGAGCTGCCTGCCAGTCTCTTGCACCCCTCCACAGCGCAGCTCTGCCAGGCTGTCAGAGAGGGTCCCCAGGGTGAACTTCTCACCCCTGTGCCGTCCCTCTGGCCCCGCTCCAGCCCTGACTCGCCCTCACAATGCAGCAATTTCATGGAGTTTCAAAGATCAGTCAAAGGAGGCTTGAGCCTTTCCTCTGTTTCTGCTGCAGCTATTCTGGCCCAAGTATTCCTGCAATTTCCCCGAGTGACAGGCTGTAATAACATACAAAAAATCTGAGTTATTAACTCACTGTTAACAAACATTTGGGCTCCTGTCAAGAGCCAAGAAGCTTTGTCAGGGTTTTACTGTTGAGTTTGTGTCTCCAGTTTTTTTTCTAGTTCTACTCCAGATTGGAGAATAATGAGGTGATGAACATTCACAGCAGTTTAAATATACATGTATGCTTATAAGGAAAGGATTCCTATTACATCCAATCCAAAATCCTTTCCATAATAGGGATGCAAATATGAAGGGAGATCTCTAAGCCTCTGAGCTGACTTATCTTGTAGGAGAACAACTGCCCTGTGTGGGTTTCTGTAGTTTTTACATTGAAATTTATTGACTTGAATAATGAAAATACGCATACATTAATTCACTGTGAAATTGCATGAGAAGTTAGCATTAGCTAGCAGGGCAAAGCATTACTAAAATGTCTAAGAATGTGTGCAGTGCAGTGATTTCAATCTGCGATAAAGTCCCATCTGTCCATATACCTCTTGTTCAGTTATAACTACAACCATACAGTCACGTTGCCTTTGTCCCAGTGTCCACGGCCTGGCCCAGATTACAGCACTGTATAAGCTGTGCTGTTATTATTTTTGCTTCTCCGGTGGTGAACAGAACCTTTCTTCCTCTATCCGGTTTCCAAGCAGGATTAGAGCAGCCACATTTCTCATGGTCTCTATCAGTACATCTCCCAAGATCTCACAATCCCTTTGCTCAGTCTCTCTCTCCCTCTCTCTCTCTCTCTCTCTCTCTCTCTGTCTCTCACACACACACACTCACACACTAACACACACTCAGCAATGACAGCTTTTTCTGCTTTGGTTTTAATTTGATTAGATGTGCCAGAGGAAAAAAAGGGATATAGTTTTACTTCTCTTTTTCTGGACAGGGTGGATGTTGTGTTTGGCCAGGGCTACAAGGAGGCATTGTGGGTTAAAAAACCAGGACTGAGTGTGGGGGAAGGGGGGTTTTGGGGGTACCAGAGGGTACCAAACTGTCATCAATGTTTTTTTCTAATGAATGTTTTTAAAGTACCAAATGGTTCCAGTCCCTCTAATTAAGGATCTTTTCATTATTACAAAAATAGCAAAAACATATATGCCAAATCAAACAGAATGATTCTATTTTTCCAATTCGGCAACATATCCCCCCCCATGCCCCCCCAACACACACACACACGTGTCAATCATCCTGAAATGGAGGCAGACTGTATTGGACATTAATTTTCTTGCTAAAATCAAAAGCGGTGATTCAGACCTGTTATCTGATGTACAGCACATAATGGAAATATGTTTGAACAGCACTGGGGGCTATATTACACAACCGTGCAGGTGTCCCAGTCTTTTTTTCCCTTGTCTCCACTGTAATTATTAACACTATGTTACACACTGCAAATATGACAGACAGTGTGACTGCAGTGAACCACACATCAACGATGTTGGGTACACAATGCCAAATTAAAAAATGTTGTCACAGGCCCAAATCAAAAACCCTCTGAGACACAAGCAAAAACAGCACAGGCTGAGAGTGCAGATTAGCGAGGGCAGGGTGGAGAGGGGACCTGGCTAAGGTCTGTACGGGGCAGGGTGGAGTGGGGACCTGGCTATGGTCTGTTCTTCAGCCTCTATGAGCATGCCACAGCCATATTACAATGAGCGGCCTCTCTTCATCTCTCTTAGTCAGGAGAGCTACCAAACTGTGAAGGGTATCAATATACAAGGCTTTGCAACTCCAAGCCTGCCAGCACTATCAATCTTTTTTTATTGTCAGAGTGAGTAACAGACTTGAGCATGTAGTGTGTGAGCGGTCTGTCCCTCTCACAAATGAAAAAATGTAAGATATATAAAAATACAATATTGTCATAATAGGTTTTGCAAAAGTTCACAATATATACAAACTTACAAATAACTGTGGTTTTCTGATATTGCATTATATTTAAAAACATATAAAAAGCATACTTGTGAAAATTAGTTTTTCTCCTTGGAGCACAGGTTTACTATATGTTGTGGGATTTTCAATTTTTCTGATGTCGTTGTATATTTATACAAAACATTACAGTAAAATATGTTATTGAAAGTCTATATATTTGCTATATATCGGGGACATTCAATTTTCTCAAAGGTTGGACTGCAAATACTTTGTTTTCCCTGTTTCCCTCTGTGGTTATGGTCCAAAATGAGATCTGAACCCCATTAGCTGAGATGTGTGCTTGTGTGTCTCAGTCCTGGCATGGGACAGAGTCTCTACAAAAGGCAGAGATTTCAGCAAATAATTCAAAAAATAAAATAAAATAAAGACGGAAAAAACAAGTACAGCAGGACTGTTACCCAAGAAGGCTGTTTTGAGAAGTGATTTGGACTGAGATTTAAACGTTCCTAATTGAATCAGCCCTGGATCCATTTTGAATTTGAGAGTGACCCACCATTTTGATTTCTCGTCTGGCACAGCAGAGAGCAAACATGGGGTCTCGGGCACTGGCAAGGGCTGATGGGCAGACACTGCTGTTCAAACATGGTTATAGACATCTAATGGTATTCAAAAATGTCAATAACACATACACACACACACATACGCGCGCGCACACACACACCTTCCAACAGCTATCCTCACCCCAACCTGCAATTTCTTTTTCAATTATTAGGTTGGAGGATGGCTTTTAAACACTCAGCACTGTTTGAGCTGGGCTCCGCAGTTCATCAAGAGGCCATCTCTCTTCAGACTTGCTCATTCACATTCATTCATTAGTTCATTCTTCAGCGGCGATCAAACTCCTCCTCATCAGCCTGCCCAAAGACAGGTGAAACACTGCCATCTAGTGGATACTACAAAAACTTTGTAACTGTGAATCTAGGTTATGTATCGCTGGTGTCGGCAGACAGCAGGTTGTATTTGTGTGTGCATGTGTGTGTGTGTGTGAGTGTGTGTGCATGCATGGGTGTATGTGTTTTTGATGAACTGCAAGGTGCTGTGAGATGGTAAGCATACAACCATAAGGCATACATACACACACTCAGAGCAGGTTTATGGAGGCTCACAGGCCTGGTGTGTGATTACCTGATAATATGGGTGTGTGGAGCTGGCTGAGCTCCCAGGAATGTGACCCAGCTTTACTGGGTGTAGTCATTCCCTGTCTGGAAACCATACAAGCCATCCAAACTTGAAAGGCAGGGGTGATTTATCATGGGGAGATGTGGTAGTAGGGAAAAGGCATGATAAAAAGAGCTCTCAAATATTATGAGCTGTTGCAGAGTACACCTTGGTAATGTGGCTGTTTAGCATCTGTTGTTATTGTACTGCACAGCCATAACAGGGCAATGAAGCTGTTGAGCTGCCCAAGCAAACAAATGCCCAACATTAGGATGAGATACACAGTCAAAGTGCATGGAAATGTGATGGGGATACTGTGTAGAGGAGGTGCTGTTATGAGACAAACACAGATCCTTCCTCATTGTGGTCATTAACGATCCTATGGACTATTCTAAAAAGCAAGGGTGTTAACCCCCAATATCCTGATCAAAAACCTGACCCCCCCTCCCCCAAACACACACACACACACACACACATACTTTACTGATTTCACAGTTCTCTTAATACACTAACCACCTTTTGATTTACCTGAGTAAATAAACCAATTATAGGTTAAATAAATGAGCCCCTGAGGTTTTATGAGGTTGACATCATTGCTGATGATGTCACAGCATAGTCTTTGGGGAGCTAGCTGGTGAAAGTGTGGATGTGAGCTTCACCTGACAGCCCATATCGATCTGCTGTTGGGATGCAGGCCCGAGTCCAGCAGTGCACAGAGCAGATACTTGGAGAGAGCGAGCTAATGAAGGAGGCAGCTGGAGCCGTGTCGGCCAGGTAAGCTTCAGATCGTCACCGTGGGTGTTCTGTCAGTCATCTCGCTATTGCCACAGCCTCGCCTTCATTCTCCTGCAGCTGAGCTGTGTATCAAGCAACAGGGTGGCACACAATATGGATGATGCAAAAAAAGAAAAGCTATATTAATATCTGCCTCTACAGTGAGTACAGCACCATGAAAGAGTCTTTTGGCCCTGTCTGAAAGTGGGTGGTGGCAGCACAGTAGAGGTAGTCTGAGAAAGAGAAAAAAACTAGATTCAGTGCATCTTTTGTTTCTTTGGTGTGCAAGCTAAAGAAACATACCAAGTGAGTAAAAGTTATTGCCACCAACTAGTTAATTCAAATCATTAAGATTAACTTATACCATCAGGGTGAAGTTTTCACAATACAGGTTGTACAAGCATATCATGGCACGATCAAAACAAATTGCTGAGCACCTCTGAAGAACATTTGTTGATCTGTTGGTCTGTCAGTCTAGGAAGGGTTGCAAAGTGATTATTATGCTTCTGGGGCACCACTAGAACACAGTCACATCCATACTGCCCAAATGAACAGAGTTTGTGAGCGTCGTGACTCTTTACAGGAGTGGCCGTGCTGCCAAAAATTTTCAGAACAAGGCATAAAATCATCAAGGAAGTCCCAGTTAGCCAGCACAGAAAACAGAAGAAATCTACTGGGAAAGCACTTACAGGATTGCATCTGTAGATGGCTTTGTCAATATTATTTTCATTGCTTTTTTACCTTTTATGAAACATCATAGTGTGTCAAAGAAGCTTTTAGCATCATGGCTATTTTTTGAAGTGTTTTTTGTAGTCTGACAGCAAGTGTAAACAAGTCAGAGGATCAGAAGGACACATTTTTAAAGACAAATGTTTACAGGAGTTTAAAAACATACACCGTAAAATAAAAACATGGAAATCTGAATAACTTGGTTAAATATGTTCTCACAGACATGACAAAAAAGGATTTATTTAGGAATTGTAGAATGTCACATGGCAATACTTGTAATTCACACCTAGTGCCATATAAGGATTATTCTATGAATGACACTGAAATGCACCAGCAGGCATTTCTTCATATGGCGTAATTATCAGAAATATATGCTCAAATAGCTGTGATATTTATTTAGAACAAGTGAGGCAACAACATTAAACTGTTTTATTTTGTAGGTCAATCTGAGGTTGAAATGGTATTATCTGACAAAAAGATCTGACATTTTCAAAACTGTTCAGCCTTTACTATGTAAATTTTAGATTACAGGTCTCCTTATTATTATTCAATAATTATAGGACGAATGTAGGACCTATTGCAATATTCATTCCAGGTAATAGAAACATTTCATTGCATTACAGTTATTACGTTACAAATAGTAAATATATTTTTAAAAAATATATTTACCTGAAAGTTGCAACTGTACTGCTGTACTAAAATATAAATAATATTGATAAGATAATAAAAATCATTTGAAGAAGAAATGTTGTGATCAGCTGGTAAGAAAATGTCAAACGGTTTACTTTACATCAGAGTGTATTCACTGATGTAAAAAAAAGTTTTTCTCATAAGATGTTCATGTACTGCAGGAATAAATTTATTATACTGTGTACATTGCCATGGATATAACAATGCTGGGCCAAGAAAGAGTATTTCCTTCTCAAATATTTCACCTGTTTCACTTGAGATAAGGTTTTACACTGCCTGCTGTACCTTCATGGAGCCTCACATTACAAAAGTAAAGCACTGAGGATTTGCCACTACTGAAATAGACCAGGCTTGTGACCTGGGTCCCATCTATGTATTTTACATATTTATTACTGACACCAGAGAGCTGTTGCACTGCCACGGAAGCCAGTTGTAGTCACGGACAGGATCACAGAAAGATCAGATCTGCTTCATTTTCAAAGAGAGGGAATTTGCTTTGGATGGTCACAAATTTGCCATTTTCAGTTTTTTACCCCAGCTATCAGATGGTAAATGCAGGTGTGTGCTACAGTAACCCTTACATGGGAACAGAGTTTATTTACACATCTCATTTATGCCATTAAAAAATTGAAGCTACACTTTAAGCATATTGTCTCAAAATAGGTGATTTTGATAATTGTATATCAAAATCAAAATGTGGTCTGCCACAATTAATTTCATTCTGAGACGTCATTTCACTCCACGGACATAACCTCAGCTACCCACCATCAGTGTATTAGATGCAAACACAAACATATGTGAAGTACAATTCTGTATTCTGAATGTCCCAAATCCAAAATAATTGAAAAATATTGTAAAATAAGATATGACATTATGAATATGACATTATTCATTGAAGTCAATAAGAGCAATAAACAAGCATTGAATAGCAAAAACAATCTAAGAAACCTTTTTATTCTTAAAGTGTACTAGTTCTATGGAAAGTACATGATCCAAAACTGTATTTCAACAAAAACTAATTTCTTGGTATACAATTTCTTAACATATCCAGCAAGAAATATAATTACACCACGAATTCACAAATCAGTAAACTAAATAAACTAAATTATGAATTTAAGCATATAATCATTTATAATGTTTAACTGCATTTCTAAATGAAATATAATAATATAACAATAATAACAATAATAATAATTATAACAATAGTTAATCTATGAATACCAAGGAGAAACATTAGGAACGGTTATACATAATACACAATAATTTGATTATGTACTACTACTACTCATAATAATAATAATAAGAAGAACAATAAGAGGAAGAATATTTTCTTAGTTCTTATTTATTATGATTCAAAAATAATGTAGAAAAAATGTAGGTGGAAAAAACTGTAATATGTCTTTATTTTCTATGAATGACAGGCATCACTAAGGCTTCCCTTTGGCTACTGTACAAAGGCTTCACTAAGGCTTCTGTATATAAAGTGAAGCCCCTAGAATGTACCTCGACAAACATTACACTGATTTTTAGGACTAAATAAATACTGCTGTGTGCACCTTGGCTTAAATAGCTACCAATGCAGGTGAGGCAAAAGGACGGTCCTCCATTACAGAGGCTTGTGGCTGAGTGTGCTGCGTTCTCTGGCTCCTTCCTCCCTCACCGCACAGCTTTGCTGGATTATTCACGCTCCACATGATGGTGAAGCAGCCCAGCCTATTTGTCAGCATTTGTCATTGTTTTCCTTCACGCCGATGTACACAAATGACCTGCGGAGCAGCTGTGAGGGCAGCAGAAATGAGCGGAAGGTACACTGCTATTTAAAATGTAGGCTTTCCATGGATTCACACAATGGCTTCAGCGGAATCTAGTTGTGTTGTACACATTATTTTGATTAGGCCGAATCCATTGTTTATCCTACTGATCTCGTATAGATGGGCATATTTTAAAGAGGTCACTTTATACTGCCTTATTTCCAGTTGAATGGCTTCAGCTGCCAATTAGCTAGAGTGGCACCGAAATCCGTTATCTGTTTTCGATTCTAGACTATGAGGAGACAGGCTAGGCATAGGGCAGACAGTGCTACATGTAATAGAAACATGTAGTCAGAAACCATGGCTCCATTTAAACTCTCCAAGCTTTGTTTATAATCTTTGAGTAATGCATTTAAAGAAGGATTTATCAATAAATTTAAAAATTCTTAAATTAAAAGTCTAATCCAATTGTCTATTTTTTCACAAAAATTTTAGCCGAGTACAAATCTGAAGAGACAAAAGCAAAAACTGTATAACTCAGAATAAAGGACAGTATGGAAGGATGCAGCTGTAGGCTGTGCATGGGAATAAAAAATCTACAGAAACAAAACAAAACAAGGATTTAGAGTTTCTTTAAGAATTCATACTCACTGTCAGATGTGCAATGACATTAAATGGTGCTATTAGATGAAATTGTGAACACAATTCTAGGCTCATGTTATTACCAAGAATAATGGCATCTCTTCTTTGTTTAGGCCAGTGCTGATAATTATGAGAGGATCCCTGCACTGTGATCAAACTGATGAAAGCATTGGAATGCCTAAAGTGCACCGAAGTAGAGCTCTGGTTTCCTCATCTTGAAAATGAAAAGAGACAAAAGTGGTTCCCGTAGCAGGGCCACTGGCGCTGTGTGTTTGGACATATTAGGGCAGCACGGCTGAGGCCTGAGCCACACGGTGACTCTGTTGCCCAAGGGGTGTGGCTTTCCATTGAGACACATGCATGCAGATACCACAGAAATAGGGCACTGGGCGATGGAGGATACAACAGCAGCCATTATGGCTCTGGTTGTACAAGTTCACTATGCAGTTGCCAAAGGGTGCAGCTTTCCACACACACACACACACACACACACACACACACACACACACACACACACACACACACACAATAGCAGCAATTATGCCAAAGGACACAGTTTTTCATACAGACACACACATACATGCATACATATTGATGTAAGTAGGGCACTGGGATCTTATTCCTTGTATGGCCTTCTTTACATTGTAAATATGAGGGAGTAAAAAAGAGCTTGGTCCACCAATATAGATTGCCTCCAACAAGTTTGCCACTTCTTCCAGAACAGATTTCCATAGGGAGAGAACCATGCACAGACACACATCCAAAGGGTGCTGCGGACAAACCCTGAAGTGTTATTAGCATAAAAACTGCTTAATTTTGACAAGATATATATTTTTGATTTTGAAGTATGTTGATGTGACAGTTTCTTAATAGGACTTGGGATACCTATGCAAGAGCACCAGGCCAGTGATGCCTGTTTAAATTAACAAAAATGGTGAAGTAAAGGGGGGAACAGTAGCAGATTCAGCTCTGATCCTGCACACTGGCCACCTGCGTCTGCAGGAGCCCTCGCCTCTCACCCTGTGCTCCTCTCAGGAGAAAATTGGGGTGAAAAGTTCAGCCACCGGGTCTCTGGCATTTTGGGGCCTGACACAGTGTATCGCTTTGACGTCGTTTGAAGAACACAGGAGCGAGAAAATCCTTATCCCCGTTCACAGTGAGGCCCAGCGGTAGCACCTGCTATGGACCAATCAGTTTCAGAGAATCTGCCACTCGCTGTCCAGCTGAACCAACTAACACAGTATGAAAAGAGAGAGAGGTGTGTGCATCATCCAAAAACCCAACCTACTCCACCACTACACACACACACTCAGACACACACTTACAAAGCCCTTCATTAATGCTGCATGACCACTCTGTCAGTATGTGTTTTAGGATACCCTTTTAACTCAGTGGTGTTAAAGTCATACTGAAAGTGTGGAGGATATGGCCTGCCCACCACAGAACAGAGGACAGCAGCGCAGCACAGCAGATTTCACTTACTGTAATGTCTCACCCACCACGGGGAGCCGGAACCAACACCTCACACCTCGTATGTTTCATGTAAAGATAGGTGTGACATTACAGCTGCTCTGATATTACAGGGGGGGGGGGGCTGTTCCAGATCATTCTGCCTGCAGCCATCCTGCAGAGAGGACAGGACATGCCAGGTGTGCAGAATGAGGGGAACAGAGAGCGAACCGCTCAGGCTGGAAAATCCAATGTTCAGCACTGAGAGTGGGGCTTTAATGCACCATATCACAATGGAAAAAGGGGAAAACAGAACTGATTAAGTACAGTCTGAAAAGTTTAAATAAAAAGCTTCTGCAAGATGGGTAGTAAGTCCCAACCAAATGAAGTATAATGCAATGGACACTGACAGGACTTTAGGGAAACTATTTTTGATTCCGATAAAGAAAATAATATTAAAGAAAGTGAACAGCTTTTACTTTATTTATGTAAAGAATGACAGGCTATAAATTGGGAAGTTACTGTTGAACAGGAAGTTTCTCTGTACTTGTTGTATTCCATTGTATTTAAGGCCCGAGTAGCGCACCTCTGAGGAGTCTTTTTGGTGTAGTGCTGGGGGAGCAAGCTAACTCTCCTAGCATGTGTTGTGAGGGCCAAGCTTGGGGTGTCGCCTATCAGCATGTCTTCTGCGTATTTGTTTTTCTGTCGAGTGTTACTGTTTTTACCTGTTACATGCTTGCACTGTGTACATCATGCACTGGGATCTGAACACCTTCTAATGAACCGCTGGATTTTGGAATTCTTTATCCCTCTGACTCTTTTATTACACTATCCACCCACATTCTATATCCAATCCATCCCCTGGCTGCTGGCTAATGCTGAGCAGCTGAGAAACCCTTTTCAAAGCTGTTTCTGTTAGCACCAACTAGCAGGCTTGCCATCTATTAACCTACCTACCAGCCAACATTGAGGGTGTCATGCAGGCATTGCTCTCTCTTTGCTGTGTTGTTAGTTTACCAAACAAGGCAGGTTTTAGCAAGTTCCTCTTTGTCAAGAAAGTATAAAACAAGCTCCACTCTCTTATTATTGAAAATAATTGAGCCTGTGGTGCAGGATCAACCAATAGGGCACAACAGCAGCCAAACCAAAAAAAAAAAAATAATGAAAATGTAAATAAATTGCTTTTTTACCATTTAGAGTATGTTGAGTATGCAGGACTGGCCTGACTTACCAGATGGCTAAGTTCCATTCTGCACTCCAGGGTATCACCGGAGTTCATCTTGTTTCTCTGGTACTTTTCTGGCTAATGAGGGTGCATTTTCCATTGTTGTAATCGTTGTCACTGAGGCTTAGGTTCTTACCAAACATCTGCTGTTAATTACAAGGGCCAGCACACTCATTGCCATTGCATGGAGAAAAAGACTCAGGTAAACTGATATAAAAATTATATATTCCAGCCATTCCTATTTAAGATTTCCATTATTGACATCAATACTTGATCAATTTGACACATTTTAACATTTATGTTGCAAGAGTAACAATGAATAATTGGATGATTTAAGTTGAGTTAATTATTTTTACATTATACTATTATTATATATTTTATTGTGTAAATGTTGAAGGAATTTTATACTGGTGGTTTAATAAAGTAAAATGCAAAAAAATCTTTCCATATACCCGAGATTGTAATTTATTTAAGGTATTGACTTGGGTCACATATGCAGAAATTAATTGAACAGGGTAGGTCAATGTATATGTTTGACAAAATATTATTATTATTATTATTATTATTATTATTATTATTATTATTATTATTATTATTATTATTATTATTATTATCAAATGATATAAACTATTTTTTGATGTTATAAACAATGTACCATAATATATTAATTAGATCTTAGATCTCTAAGTAACAAAAGAACATATTTCAGGCTGACTGTGTGTAGTATTAATTGTAGTAGTACTAATAGAAGAAGCATTTATTACTGCATTTAAATGAAAATTATTTAATCTTTAATCAACTTTAAATCCAGTTCATTTATATAATTGAAGTGCATTTTATTATCAGCTAAATCAAATATGGCATAAAGCTATTATGGGAATTAAAATGAAGGTAAACTTGTACGCATTTTGAAATGGGTGATGGGTTTAAGGGACATCAGCATAATTAGTTTCCCATTGTAATGGCAAGGTTACACATTGGTGCACGCCTATACTTAATCACAAAATGTAATTTCTACAAGGTTCTCAGGAATTCACTCTCTAGGTTTTTTTGTCGCTTGTTTTACATATGTCTGGCAATCCATAAAATGTAGGCAGAATGAATTATTAATATAAATGAAGCTGCAATTCCACAATTACAGGTTTTAAGTTTGATCTTAAACCTCATCTCCAAATTCATGCAATATTACATTTCTCCATGTCTACATTTATCATAAATTAATGTGAGCTATTACACAATATGGATATTTAAAAGCATAGGTTTGTGGCTAAACTGTTTTGGGGGTGTATTTGTTGTTTTGGACTTGCCCTCAAGATAAGAGAAGCTGAAAATTTTCATAAAAGCTTCTATAATGCTTTCATAATGATGATTTGAAAAAATGTTTCTTTGTGTTCCAGTTTGGTTTTTAAAAATTGGACAGATCTGAACCATTATCCACTCCTTCATTTTGAAACAACCTGTGTCTGAACACAGATTACTCTTTTTAAAAAGCCTGTATAACCATAATCTGCAACACGAATCTGTTCACACTTTACAATTTTTTATGATGACAGAAAATCAATTTCATTTAAATATTTATTATTATTTATTATTTATATATATTATATAATATTTATTATATACATATATTATATAAATATTTATTATTTATATTATTATTAGTAGTAGTCGTAGTAGTAGTAGTGGTAGTAGCAGTACTAGTAGTAGTAGTCATAGTAGTAGTAGTATTTACCTTCCATAAAATGTATATTAATCAATGCAAATAAAAATTTCAATAAATATCACTCAATCATTCTTTGCAATTTTTGAGTACTGTGTAAAATCTGATTGTCACACAAAATTTCACAGCAGACTTTTCCCCTAAAGGACTGTACATAAAACATTTTTGCAAATCTGGGACAATCCGGGAAATTGTATTCCTCTAACTTTTTGTCATGACCAGGTGACTCAGACCTTTTGACGATGAATATTGAAATATGAAATACCACTGTATATCACTTCATATTTTCAAATCTAATGGTCTGATAATGCATAGACACCGATAAATGCCTTCAGGTGAGTATGTACTGCACAAAAAGATAATATTGCAATGCAGGAATATTCAGTCTTTCCCATTCAAATTTTTCACGGCATGGCTGGGTTTTTAATTTTAGCTTAAAATCAGCTACCAATACACCCAAGAAACCTGGAGACGTAAGGTGCATGTGTAATATACTGCTTTCGTTGGATTTTGGTCTTGAGAAATAACAAGAACAGAGCACTTTGACTGTCCAAGAGGGAAAGTACACTTTAGTACTTAAATAGGGGTGCACTAAAGAGAGCTGTGGAAATGCAATCCTCATTTCATAGTGTTTTGGGGCATAAATCTTAAATCACTTAACCTTAGTCAATTTATATTACAATACAGCCTGAAATCTTTCCCTAAAGGTATTTTAAAAATATCTTTCTTGTAATTCAAAATTGACAAAAATGAATCTGTACACTGTATTACACTTGAAAGTCACAAGTAATATTTTGGGGTTCCTGGCCCCCTGAGATCTTTTCAGACTGCCATTGGTTAGATTGTTTGTGTAATTAACATGAACTATTCAAGTCATTACCAGGTTAGAGTGAGTAATTCAGGTACTCTGTACTCTAACTTCATCCTGGATGAAAGTCAGACAGTGCCTTAATGGAGATCTCTGTTTTAATTCTTGTCTTTTAACTTAGTTATAACAGGCCTGTATTGATGTACTGTTTGCCATGAAATTGCCTCATCCAGTTACATTTAATTTACAGTTACAGGAATTTAGCAGATGCTCTCATATAAATAAGAGGTAAAAATGCATTTGTACATCGGAGACCCTTGCTCAAGGGTACAGTAGAATGAAGGTGCACCAGCCATTACATTACACTGCCACTGTGTTATATAATAACATACAACTAGTGGCATGATATATATCATAAGCCTTAAATCTCTTATTAAATCAAATATAAAATGTAACAGTATGGATCAGGCATCAAGAGAAAGGACAGCAGGGTGTAAAGGAAGAAGGACAGTTGAGCAGAAGAAAGTGAAAAAGGTAAACAATGGTGACTAAGTGTCCAGTTAAAAACAGCATGTGTATGAGAAAAGTTGTGACAAATCAAACAAATCATGGGGTTCAATTATAACTGTGTGTGGGTGGGTGGGTGAGGGGGGCTCAGCTGTACATTAAAATACTGTTTGCGTAGCATGGCTGTGCCACTATTGTTTAGACAACGCACCACACATTGTCAAGCCAATTAGGGGGTTTAATTGTTTGTGAGACAAGGTCAGAGTGGGGAGAGAGACATTTTTGTCACTGAGATTTTGTGGAGCAGCACTGGCATGTTCTATTTTTACAGGGGCTGGCGGGTGTTTCTCTCCTCTGGAAAGGTCAGGAGTTCAGGACAGCCCAGACCGCTGATCTCACCCAGGAGCATCACGGCCAGATTAAAACCAGGCCTAATTGGATTTAATGAGTGATTTAACAACACAGCACTGCCCGATCAAATCAAACTGCTACTGGCCACGGTGCTTAAACTCGGGTCACTGGGTTCCCCACCATATCCAGAGACACTCCCCTCCCTGTCTACCACCCTCCCTCCCTCCCTCTCTCCCTCCAGCATTCCCACCTTCACCTCCTCTCCCTCCTCCTTCATATCCCCTTCCTCTCTTCCCTTCCATCTCTCTGAGTTTACCCATCTGTCCACATGTCAGTCTATATCAGTCAATATTTATGGGTTTCCAGAATTGCCTTTTTTATACATGACCCGACTTAATAGTCAAAAACAGAATTTTAATCATGAAAATAAAAATTGCATACTAAACCTATGATGATCCTTCCCTATGCTGATTTAGTCGTGTATGTATAAAAAAGCACGAAATCTGGTTCAGGAAAGAACATGATAAATGTATTTCCACAAGAATTAGACATCCTTAGTCCTTAGACATCACCACTTGAAACTTTTCCTTTGTAATGTTTGACCTACAAACAGACAAACAGATGCTACGAAGCACTACATAATGCATTATGTATCATAATGCCTCACAGCTGCATACATAAATATTCTACACCATACACAACAACTGGGCATAGGGTATGCTTAGGAAATACAGTTTCCTCCAAAAGTACGCAAAATCAAGTTAACAAATTAACCCAGGCCTAACTCAGTGCAATAAAGGCTAATATTTAATAAGTCATTGTTTTCGGTTAAACTTGGTGCTCTGGTCTCCGTTATGGTGTGTACCCTCTCATTCCAAATGCAGTCTTCACAGATAAAAACAAGGCTAAAACAAGACATTCCGTGTTTTTTATATGTGAATAGTCAATACAAAAGGCAAAATAATTCATATTTGCCTGCCTTTCGTTAACTTAGTTTTGCAAAGCTGAACGAGGGGGGCTCAAACCAGAAACGGCAATCTGTGAGACCTAAAAACTTTCAGCATTTTAAGACTATATATATGCATCTGCAGGGTCAAAAGATTTGGCTTCAGTATAAAATACTAAACGGAAAGAAAAGAAAATCACATTTGGCAGTAAAATACATGCATACACGTAAGTATATAGGCGCAGGCATATACATGTGGTTAATGTATTTCATTGGTCATGCATATGGAGACTGATTGAGGCCATTGAACTGGCAGGGAAAAACCTTCATGCCTGAAAGCATGGTTTGATAAACAGGGATTTTCTACTTCACAACTGCAAAGCTGATTCTAAAGTTACAATGCCAGAAGCAGCTTAATTATTAGGTCAAAAGGAGAAATGTCGGCCAGAAAAGGGAGGAAGGGGGATGGCGACCCGCCCCATAATCCAACATCTATCAAAAACCCCTTTTTGTTTTTGAACATTACATTTATGAAGAAGCTGATCATATGACCTGTCTCATACTAAGCTACTGTTGCTTAAACATATCTTACAAAGTTATTCAGCTTTTCCACCTTTCTGGAAGATGTGTGATCATTCTTATGTAAATGCATGGGTTTGATAATGAACACTTAAACAGTTTAACATTATGAATGTTGACGGTCACATGGCCTATATAATACATAAACCTTTACTCTTCACTATGGGCCAAATTCTGTCCTGTGGTTAACTGTATTTTCCTTGCAACTTATCATTGTAAGAATGGAAAATGCATTTAAACGCAGGTCTGAATTTGGCCCCATGTGTTTATACACGGCACCTGGGATGAGTAACTTCAAACACTGAGGGTATGCTGAAGCAGTTGATTGGATTCCTGGGTCTTGAAATAGTTTCTGATTTTAAGAAAAAAACTGGACACCCTGCAGTTTTTGAGGGGTAATATTTAACCAGCGACTTGGTCCCAGCTTGCTCCGTATGCTGAAATTTTTGAGTATGTGTATATCTATAGTAGAGCCAGACATACGTGTCTATACATATCCAAGGATCACACCAGAAGCTAGAAAACTGCAAAAATTGGGTGACTTTGAGGTTCTGAAAATATTTGATTGCAGTTAAAGGTTTGCTAAGCCACACTGGAATGTTGTGTTGTATAATTTATTAAAGCCATTGATTTTCTTCTTCTCATAGAGCATACTGCTCTATGAGAAATATTGCTCATTTGTAAAGCAATAGGCTACAAACAAAACCAAGGCACAAGAGATGATATGATGTATGTACTATATAATATAAAATATAAAAATTAAAAGGGTTAGTTTAATATCTGCAATCTTCAGTTACTCTGCAGCTAAACAAATGTGGCTTAAGGAAACTGCAAAAGAATTTCATTTTTAACATATTGAGATACCCATACTGAAACTGGCCATGCTGTAAAATGTGTAAATTACATTAAATTATTGCCTTAGGTATATATGTTTTATCATTTTTACATCGCTATAACTGAATACCTTAACAGACCAAAACTGGACCTGGTTATACATTTTTGCTGATTTTTATTACATTTAGTTCTTTAAGAAGCCCAGTGTTTATTTTCTTTATTTTAATGAAATTCTTTTTCGTTTTAATATGTAATAATGTATTGTATATTTCTTGTGTATGTGCATTCCTGTTTGCTGCTCTCACAGGTCCCTGCTGACAAATAGGTGCCAATAACGGTTTTTATTTACTGGACAAATAAAGGAGATTTATTCTACCTTCACTTAACCTGAAGGGTGTATCATGTGGGTGTATCAAGTGAGTTCATAGGTTATCCATCCACCCATATATCATCTATACCTGCTTCTCCAATCTACAGATTGCAGGGGTCTGGAGCAGGGGGCCAAAGGCGGGTAGGAACCCTGGAAAAGTCGCCGGTCCACTGTAGCATTGGTTATCTGATCACTGGTTATTCTAGAGTGGGTGGGGTTAGGGCATAGCCAATAGGATGTCAGGCAGTGGCAGAACCCGGCTCCCAGGGAGCTATGGTGTGTGCAGGCTTTTGTTCAGGCCAAGCACTTGATTTAATTAACCAACAGCTCATCAGAACCATTATTTGGATCAGGTTTATTAGCGCTGGATTGGAACTAAAACCTGTGCCTGTGTAGCAAGTTTTATCTACCCCTTATGCAGAAGAATGATTAAGTGATTTGATGTAAACATTCAGTTTTGTGGGAATTTGACCAGTATACCATGGGTAACACCTATGTTTTCCAAAGTGCCATGGAATTTTTTTCAGAAGCATGGTGAGTCAGAGCTTTTAGTGTCTTACATGAAGTATGGCACCTTCTACAGCACAGTATCCCTATCACTGTCCTGCGGCTTTGAGTTTCTATTTTGCCCTGAGGGTAGAGTGCCCCTACTGGCACATCAACATCTCTTCCAACTGCAGCAAAAGAGTTTTCCCAGGTGGTCCTACTCCAGCACTAACCAACCCATACATGCCTACCCTCAGCAGTTTGACAAGAGAATAGTGCAGGGTGGTATGGCTGCCTCCATAAATGTAAAGTAATGGAAATAACTAAACAATATTAATTTATGTTGAACTATTCCTGCAATTTTTGACATAACCTGAGGTAGTTCCTTCCCTGTCCCCCACTCATAGAGCAGAGGGGGGTAACAGCAACAGCCTGCCCTCCAGCAATCTTCTGTTCCCCCTCTCTCACTCTGTCCCTTCCTCCCTTCCACCCTGCCTCCCTCCCTCTCTGCCCGATTCACTCTCGGTTCATCGGCAGGGCACTGGGTCATGGTATGCACTTGATTTTCACACTGTTTCTCTACTGAACGCCACATCAAGTTAATCAGGGTTAACAATCGCTGGTGCCTCGCAGAGCAGAGCTCCCGTCGGCTTAGTAACCCCCTCCCCACGCCGCTGCCACAGATGGGGCGATAATCCAAACACCCACAGGGAGGGTATGGAGAAAGGAGTCATCGGAGTGGGGGGGCAACGTTTTTGTTTGGGCAGGGATATTGTTCACTCTGGAAGTGGGTGACATAACTGTCCTGTCTCCAACACTCTGCATTATTGTTGTTGCTATCTGCCATTGTCAAGACTGTTTGAAACGCTTTGGCAACACCACCTGTTGCCATGCCAAGTAAGCCTACAATTTTTTTGGAAAAAGACACAGTGGTGGCGGGGGTGTGGGGCAGAATGGTTAAGACAGAGATCCAACAAAAGGAGGACGACAGAGAAAACAGAGAGATGAGATGTGGAGTCTTTTCATTTTGAGATGCAGACAAATTTTGTGGTATCAGTGTCAATTGTCAACATAGGAAGTATTGCAACAACCAGCCCAAAATAAAAATAAAAAAATATCCCAGGTTTTGTTCTCCAAAGCTTAATTTCTTTGGAAATATTAAACAGTGTCACTGCAGTGTCGTGTACTGAAATATAGTTGGGTAGAGGCAAAAGCTGGCTGAATAGATGTGGCACTGCAGAAAGCTGCAACAGTGGTGGATTAGCAGTACACACTCATACCAAACACACTAAATGCAGTTTGTCAGTTAACCTTTCAGCATTTCTACACAGATGATTTACCCTGACATTTCCATTCTCTCCCAGACTCTGGCTGTTTCCGTTTCTGTCTTACAGTCCATGCTCCCTCATGTTGTTTACCTTTAGCTACTGTATTTTTCAAGATCCCCTGTTCTTTACCCCAAACATGGAAAATTATGGTAACACAATCTCTCTCCTAAAATGGTAAGTCTGTGTGATACGGCCTGAAACTACAATGTTTTGGAAATCATCATTGATTTAAAAGGCTTTGAAAGTTTTAATCCTTCGGTTTAGTATGCTGTTGTCAATGTTTTCTCAACATGAGTACAAGATCATTTTTTACAGAAGAAAAATATTTCAACGGTTGGTAAAAGATCAATAGCATGTGAGTGAGTATTGTCTTCTCAAAGTAAATGTGTACATGTCTACTGTATATATGTACAGAGGAATGATGAGTGCAAACCCAGAATTGAGTGACTCTTAATAATTTGCATTCCTCCTATTAATATATTACTGTTAAAATACATTATACTGCAGCATCACACTGCCCAACACAGCTTATTTTCATGGAACTCCACCAACTGCTTTGGTTTATTATTTACATATTTAACAACAATCTTTAATTACCTTTGGTCACCATGGTTATTCTTTAACACTGTTCTTTCAAAAATGTTTAAAAATCGAGGAATGCTAAGTTAATAACTGTGTTAATAGGTTTTCTGTTATGTTCAATTCTTGATAAAAAGTTATCAAGTAATCTAGCTGAATTGGTTTAAAGGGAATTTTGAGATACAAAACAGCATGGCATTAGATTATGCTCAACTGTGGCTATTTCAGCATTGGCAGCGAAAAGCATGGCCGCCACCCAGCTCACCGTTATTGTCACACATTGTCCTCCAAAAAAGCCCACGTCATCCTCCTCTCAAATCGTTTTCTATGTGCGGTCAGTTTGCAGTCATTCATGAGGGATGAGCTAGCAAATCCCAAAACGATGTCCCCGTCCGCCGCCATCTTATGTCGTTACGACCTAATTTCTCTGCAAACTAACTCTACCCCACTCCCCCAAAAAAAAAAAAAAAAACATACACACAAGTTCATTGAAAGTTCACCCGTTAAGAACTTACCATCCCAGAATTAATTTTTTTTTCGTAACCTCGTTTCGCGTTAAACGTTTCATATCGTTCTTTTTTTTTTTTGGCGAGAACGCCCCACCACCCCCCCGACTGTTGCCTCAGTCTCTACAGAATGATACATTGTAAACTTTTGAACCCATCACCGGGTCAAGTTGCGGTCAGGCTCCCCATGCCAATGACAGCCTGGTCAAAAATATAACGAAAATATTCCAATATCACTGGCCCCTTGCCAGTCTCTCCATTTCCTTGACTACCCCCCAGCAAATAACCGGGTTCACACAAAGGACAACAAATCTCCTCGTCCTCAATATGTGTAATTTTCGTAGACAGGATGTTTGAGTGGAAATTTTCGCTATTTCTCCCATCCTCACCATTGAATGACGTCTTTACCTTCAGTGAGAATAACGTAGCCAAAGAGTGCCCCCTGCAGTCCTATTTCAGCAAACAAGCTAGCACACTATAAGAAGTCGTCCTTCAATTTGATCGTCTCTTTACAGTTAGCGATACATAAACAAACCATTTGTGAACATCTTAACTCAGATTATGTTATTGATGATGATTTTTTAAATTAAAATATATACTTAACAAATAACAGTACTGAAGTCATTCAGAAATGTAATCTATAAGATGTAGTAATTTGCTCTAAAAAACACATATAAATTAGGAAATAGTCAATGATAATACTAACAGAAAATGAAAACAACATATTACTAAAAACTATAATCTATAACGTTAAAACATGCTAAATTTAAAGTGCCTGTATGTCAGAAGCATTGAAAATTAGTTTTAAATTTGAGTGAAAAGCCTAGTCAGATATTATTTCTATGGCCAAAAGCTAAACAAGCATCAATGCATGGAAAAAACTTTATAGAAGACAATCCAATTAAATATTATCTTAAAGTAACATTGAAATCAAACATGGAGTGTGTACATCGCTCAGTCACTATTTATGTCATTAGCTTTTTCTATCATGTTTGGAGGAGACTTGCATTAGGCACAGCAGATATTCTCCAATATTTAAAAACATTTTTCAAATCAAGCCAAACAAGCGGATGAATTGTGTCATATATAATATTTCTTGATAATATACATATTTCTTGCTGGTGTTCAAGTTATTTTAATTTGGTTTGTTGAGAAATAATATTTATATTAATACATAATGTTAATACAAAGTAATATTATATAATCTTATTTATAGTAATAATATAATATATAATCTTAATATACTGTTTTATACCTTGTCATTATCATCTGTTATTTGAAATACAGAATTATTGAAAACAATATGTATTGTATATATGTAATCACTATATAATAGTTATCTTTTAATTATCTTCTAATTATTTAAATAATCATTTAACTACTCTTTCACTTCCTGGCACACACATTATATATATAAAACCATTGTAAAATATACATTACACATATACAGTAGCCTATTCATTGGTCATAACAATTTAACAATGTCATATTTATTTCAGTTCACAAACTTTCTTATTGGGAGTTTTCAAATCTATATTTGAATTTTAAAAAAAAAACATACACACACATTACACATGCACACACACATACATATATATATATATTTTTAATTTTATTTTTTAAATATTGTTGACCCACCTTCATTGATTCTAACCCACAACTCAGGTCCATTGATCAATTTTAATATTTTTATAACATGACTTTTCAATTACATAAATATGCATTTCCGTGCCTTTTATCCATGTTTAAAATATTTTAAAATATGTTTGAAAAAATTATTAAAAACAAAGTACAGAATTCACAATTAGTACACTTTGGCTGATGTTCACAAAATTGAAATAAGAAAAAAATTAGAGATTATTGAAACAATCTCCATGTCCTCAAATTTAAGTTTCTGTTGTGTGTTATGTTTTTTGTGGTAACACTAATTAATATTTATATAAATTGTTTTGTCATCTTTCATCAAATACTATTTTGTTAATAAATTGAGAATGTTGTAAATACTTTCTGTAATGAACATTAGGTGTCAACTGCATAATTTATAAAAGTATATTATCTAGATAATATAATTAAAGATTTTTCCATGGCAGGGATGTCTGCCCATTGAAATATGAGCATTTCTGTGAGTGTAAAAAACATAATTTTAAGATGCTTTATTAAAATTGCATGTTACTAGGTTACTGCTATGAATCCCGCTCGAAGTCCCATTACCCGAGATTTAAGTTTGGAAATGACAGCCCAGTTAGGAAACATATCACAGAAAACAAAATTCAACACAAAACCCACATAAATGTACCACTTATTCATCTAACTGTTGAACATAAAAACACAATGGACGGATTCAGAAATATTAAATATAGGTCCGATAGCACAAAAAACAGGAACAATTATTGTAGTTCCTTAAGATAATACATTTTTCAAGGTTTACAGTTTAATCTTGGAATTTATGCTGTTGTTTTTTCTTCAGGCAAACCATACAAGGTGAAAAAATGTTTTTTAGAAATTGTAATAAATTGATATATGTATGAATTGATGGAGAAAAGTTATGATGCGAATACGTTGTTTTACTTAAATTAATAATAATAATGAAACATATACAGTATTTCAAAAAACAATAACCTACGCCAGTCAAAACAACTACATTTACAGCACACAAATTTGTTTATCTTTTTTATTGAATCATGTTCCCTTGTAGGCAAGGGGTTTATCAATGAGATTCGATGCTACACATTTTATATTTACTATACAGTCAATGTACTGAGGAAATTAACAATAAATAAATAAATTCAAACTGTAAGATGTTGACAAGATACATTTCATCAAAATTGTGTCTTGTTTACCTGGTTACTTCACAGAGCTGATGACAAAGCAGTTGTAAAGTATAAGCAAAAGTAGGAGTCTAGTGACCTCTAGTGTGCACTGGTGAAAGTGCAGTAGGCCTTGAGAATACACTACACTTCAGATATTTTAAACAGCAAATTACCCATTAAAATGTGAATACATCACTAATGCTCCCCTTCACAGTGCCTATGTGTAAAACGTTTTTGTGTGACTAGTGGCGAAATATACATCGGTATAATTAAGCAACATTTGAAACACATACTGCATTCTGTTTATCCTAGATATTAGATCAGTGGCGGCCAACGCTGGGATGCGTTTCCCAAATAACGGTGGTTGTTTCAGCGTTTTGAGTGTTTCACTTTCTCAAAATACTGCGACCAGTTCCTACACTCAGGTAGTGTCATGAACAAAGACAAAGATGATCATTGAACGTTTGATTCATGTCATATTTTAACCAATTTATGCATGCTAATTTAGGGTATCAAAATAGGTTTTTATATGTATGGCTCGCTGTCTATGTCGTCAACATGATAGGTATGTAACTGCCTGTTGATGGGCGGCAGTCGCTCAGTGGGTAGGGCGATAGGAATCGACTGTTCCCATAGTCTGAGTTGTTGCGTCCTTGAGCAACAAATTTAAACTTACTTATTAATCCGGTATACCAGAAAAACGTTTTATAAACGCAGTCCAGTTAGAGTTAAAGTGTGTAGCTAGTCGTTAGGTTTATCAACACTGTCAACATTTTGCCCTGTTAGCCTCTGTAGGCCTAAGACCTCCTATATACTTACTATTAAATAAATCAGACGTTTGTGGGGAAGAAAATGCAGGCCCCCTGCCGCCCTTCTCTCTTACTCTCTCACTCTCTCTCTCTACCTGAGGTTACTTACGGTACTTACGGAGGCCAGGTGTAGGTCCAGCATGCACCCGGGATTTTTTTTAAACCAGAGCAAGCGAGACAATATGACGTTTTGTCGGAAAAAAAATCTTTGCGTGTTAGGAAAAGCGGTCCATGAATAAAATGCATTATTATTATTTTTATCGCAAACAAAAAAAAAATATACTAATTTCTAGTTTATCGGGAGTATTCCCCAACACACCCGAGAGCCTCTTCAATTGCATCTTCTCTCAACTTTAGTTAGGCATTTGCATCACCTGCGCTATTGATTTATATTTGGTTAGACAAATTAGTTGGTTATTGCCAAGATATACCATATTGAGATACACTATTCACGTGTCCTAAATTGACATTACGAACTGCAATAAATAAAACACCTATAAGCACAAACCAGCTTCATCAACAAGATCTTATAACTAATTCGCTGACAAAAAAATTTTATTTAATGCACAAAAAAAAAATAAAAAAATATCTTATTTAGTGCAGCTCCAGAGCTGTCGTTCCAACTACACAACTTTACAACGGTGGTTGCGAATGTTCGTTGGAACTACAGTTTTCAGAAACCCCAAAATTACTAAGGTTCTACAACGGAGGTTACTAAAAGTTTGACAGCTACGTTTTTACGAAACGCACCACTGGTCTTGGAAGAAGTACTGGGTGTGCTGGTTTTTCTTGAGGTCTGTTACATTTTTAATTAACAACTGGTTTCTCTTAACAGTTTGCTGAATTCAAGATGCAAACAAAAAGCAGTACATCCTGTATGTTTCATGGATCAGGGTTGGCTACGCTTGCATTAGAGTGACCTTTTATACATCACTTAACGATGAGTATATAGTCACTTTGCGGAAAAATATATACTCAGTTACATGAATACTAATTGCACCAAAAAATAACACTGCTGTGGGCTTTCCCACTGCACCAGCGTATGTGAATGTGACACATGCCCCGATATATGCCCTATGGCCCATGACCCCTGCAGATAGTTTTGCTCGAGTTGCCTTAAGTACTATAATAAAATGGAGTTATATTTTGTAGTTGGGAACAGAGCACATAGACCTTTACCCTTGTTCTGTTGCAATACATGCCAACTGTCTGTGAAGCAGCTAGACCAACCAGCTCCTCCTCACAGTTTTTGCCCTGTGTAAGTGTCAGCAAGTCTGCAGTTAGCTCCTTTGAGACACAGGGTTCACTCACTGCTGGTGGAAAGCAAAAGAAGCCAATCTGTGATTATCTATCCCAAAATTCCTCTAGATTTTCAATTGCTGCATGTCACCGTAGCGCAGCTAATTAGCCATCGGAGTACTTTTACAAAAGACTCTGTAGACTGTACTGCTGTAATTGTGTTCACTAAAAGCACATGTACAAACACTATACTGATTTACCACACAAGATGAGCATCTAACTATTTAATTACAGATACCAACTGAACAGGCTTACCACTGGGTGTTCCAAACAGGGCATCAAAATTGAAAATATCTGGTACAAGCAATTTTGGCTGTCAGTAGTTTGTACCTTGTTCAGTAGCTGTTTGGTGGTGTTTGAGAGAATTGGTTCTTTTTTCCTTGGGGATCAGAATCTCCCCACCGGTGGCCACACTATTCAAATAGACTGGTTTGTTGTACTTAATTTAAAAATAAACATGTTATCATATATTGAATATCTCCAAGTAATTTTGTTATTAAAACAGGTTACTTTGATTAAAACTACATTAATAAATAAGAAAATAACACAGTTGAGACAAGAATGCTGAAGTTGAAGCACATGAGTCTGTAGTGTTTCCTGGTAAAACAGAGCTTGTATCATCTCTGATATGTCCTGGAGATATCAGGAAAATTGGGAAACTAAAACACAGCATCACTACATGTGCCTATGATGGACAAAAATAGTAAACCAAAATGCAAAGACAATCCATTAACATATTGGTCACATTAAAACTACTGCCATTATTGCTGCTTAATTTATAAGAAATTCCAGTGTATGACAGCATCAGGTAAACCTAGAGGCCTATTTGTATGCACACATGTAATGGACATCAATGATGAAGTGGGGAGCACTCTGATTGGACAGAGGATGTGTGGCTATAATTTTGCCACACGCTCAGGTCATTGCATACTAAAATCCAAAAACCAGTTGAGACATGCAGCTTTTCCACCTGCACCAGCTTCTGCATCCTGAAAATAGGGCCCTATGTGTTTCTTCAGGGTTATGGCATTAATGTAATAATATTGTACGTGTGCTAAGATATGGCAATGCTAAAATGCATATATATATATATGCATTTGCTTGTTTGCACACACGTGTTGAACAGCTGTTGTTTGTTTATTGTAGTTTTAGTGTTGTGTGCAGTATATGTATCTCATGAGGTCATGCTCTCCTGTTGCAAAGCAGTACACCATTTTCCATATCAGTTTTTTTTTTTTTTTTTTAATATGGAATTTTCCACAGGAAACATAGCAATGAATTACATTCTTTATGTAGTGTGTGGGTAGTTTAATGCTTTGTCTGCCAGTTGGGCAGAAGTCAATGAGCACAGACAGGTGTGTAGTGTCTCAAATATCACTCTAGTATTCTTTTCCCCAGTCTCTAATTCTACTGGCTCCAAAACAGCCCCTCTGCACTTACTCTACACCCCAATCAGCACAGAGGGACAAGGGGAGATTGAGTGGGGTGAAGGGCATACCTGCAGAGGAATAGAGAACTGACATTAATCTTTCACATGAATATTCATCATGAGGTCATTTAGGTCCAGCTTTTGAAACTGCATAGTAATTCAGATTTTGAAAACTTAATTGTGATTTGACACATCTCACAAGGCTTTTTGTTAATTTATCACTGTTCAGTTTTGAATAATTTATTTAAAGTTCGGTATCGTGTAATTACACCCATGGCACAGTTTCATAATTCTGGTAGTGAGTTAGAGAGGCTAACTGACCTCCCAAGTGTATATTTAACATACTGTCAGCATTCCCAAATGAAAATCAGGGAGCCGGATCCATCTCCTACCTTGGAGTGCTTGCTGTTTGAGAGCCACTAGCTCTCCCCACAGTCCTCTGTGTCTGCCTGCTGAACGACGGGGGGCTCCACCAAGCGGTCGTAAGAGAAGAACATCATGATCTGGGACAAGAGCATACATGTGAGTGCAGCACACACAGACACACACAATACAGACACGCACACTTATAGACACACAGAGATGTGCAAGTGCATGCACATGCACGCTCATTCGCTCACTCACTCATCTAAACACATACACACATCCTCTCTCAATCGCACTCTCACACACACACACACACACACACACACACACACACACACACAGTACTCACAGTGAGTAGTACCAGAAGGCCCATCATCACCCCCAGCATGACATAGAGGTAGTCTGTCAACCCCCCAGCCCACAGGGGGCCCAGAATGGTGGCCAGACCCCCAATTGAGCGCCGCACCCCCTGACTGAACCCTACAGAAACACACACACTGATAGGTTTAACCCTACACAGAGATAAACACAGTTATGGGATTAACCCTGCACAGAAAAACAAAGCGATTGGACTAACCTTGCAAAGGCAAAAACAGTGATGGGATTAACATGGCAAAGGTAAACATAGTGATGACATTAACCCTGCATGAATATAGATGGTGATGGGATTAAACCAGCAAAAAGATGCACAGAGATGGGATTAACCCTGCACAGAGAAGCACAGAGGTGGGATTAACCCTGCACAGAGATGCACAGAGGTGGGATTAACCCTGCACAGAGATGTACAGAGGTGGGATTAACCCTGCACAGAGAAGCACAGAGGTGGGATTAACCCTGCACAGAGATGTACAGAGGTGGGATTAACCCTGCACAGAGATGCACAGAGGTGGGATTAACCCTGCACAGAGATGCACAGAGGTGGGATTAACCCTGCACAGAGAAGCACAGAGGTGGGATTAACCCTGCACAGAGATGGGATTAACCCTGCACAGAGATGCACAGAGGTGGGATTAACCCTGCACAGAGATGCACAGAGGTGGGATTAACCCTGCACAGAGATGCACAGAGGTGGGATTAACTCTGCACAGAGATGCAGAGGTGGGATTAACTCTGCACAGAGATGCACAGAGATGGGATTAACCCTGCACAGAGATGCAGAGGTGGGATTAACCCTGCACAGAGAAGCACAGAGGTGGGATTAACCCTGCACAGAGATGCACAGAGATGGGATTAACCCTGCACAGAGATGCACAGAGGTGGGATTAACCCTGCACAGAGATGTACAGAGGTGGGATTAACCCTGCACAGAGATGCACAGAGGTGGGATTAACCCTGCACAGAGATGCACAGAGGTGGGATTAACCCTGCACAGAGATGTACAGAGGTGGGATTAACCCTGCACAGAGATGCACAGAGGTGGGATTAACCTAGCACAGAGATGTACAGAGGTGGGATTAACCCTGCACAGAGATGCACAGAGGTGGGATTAACCTAGCACAGAGATGTACAGGAGTGGGATTAAGATGATAAGAGAGAGACCCAAACAGCAAAAGGACACATGCAGCTGTTTCACGTGTCACATCTGGTTTTTCATTTTAGCCACCCTGAGACTCGTGAATTATGAACAAAACTTACTATAAATAATGTAGTGCATTCATGAAACTCTTACAAACATTATAAGCAAAATCCAATTAAATCCTTTGCACAGTATTCAAAGAACCCATTAGGCACACAAAGCCACATATGTTTTTGAGTAAGTCAATATCAATGTAAAAAGTGTTGCAAAAATCACTTTCTGAAAAACTGTAATACCTAACAGAGAAATCTACAGTGTTTGGTTTCATAAATTTGTCCTGAAACAGAATTCTTGGGTCAGAATTTATTAATTACGTCAAAGGAGAATCTGACAGCCCTATGACATTCTTCTGTGGGCTATTTCACTGGAAAGTGGGGACAACATTCATTAAATGATACAAATGTGAGATCAGTTATATAAAAATGCTTGCCTTGTCATGCTTGCTATGTCTGGTTCAGAGTATCAGAGTAAACCAATGGGACACGACAACTGAAGTAGGCCAACAGCACAACATAATCATTTCTTTTTTTTTTTTTTTTTTTTTTATTTTCCCTGATTTTTCCCCTTTTTTTCCTGACCCGAATGTTCAACCGAACTTGTTGACCTCACCGCAGCACTCACCCTGACAGCTGTGGCAGGAGAAGTCAAGCACGTGACTCCTCCAATTCACATGACGACGCTCTCACTTCTTTTCATGTTGCGGCAGCACCACCAACCGCACACTGCCTATGACGTCGGAGGAAGATGTAGTCAGCATACAGTTGGTTCGTGCTGCCGCAGGCGCCCAAGCATGACCAGGAGGGCGCTTTTGTGATGAGGCCAATGGGAGTTAGGCCGACCTACCCCGTATCGAACCCCAACGAGGCTGCCCAATTGTTGCCTCTCCAATGGGACCTCTGGCCATGGCCGGGAATGGCAAAGCCGGGAATCGAACCCCCAACCTCAGGACCCATAGGCAACATATTCATTTCTACTGGCTTTTGTATTAATGTATTTCATCCAAACTTGCACTGATTAGTCAATGGAGGGCAGTGTTGCTCACCTTGTGTCCTCTCTGCTGTTACTTTAGAGAACAGTGACACCTGAGCGACAGCTACAAACGGAAGCCCCAGAACCTGCAGGAACACCCCGATTATGAACTCAGCCAGCTGCCAGGCAAAGCCACCTAGAGGGGCACAGAATGAGAGACGGCTGAGGAAGGCCACTCCGGGGGAAAGAGATCATGCTCTATGATCATCAAACAATAAATTATTTCATCCATTCTTATTTCTTCATGGCACAATTAACAATTATGATGTTGGTTGTATTAAAAAATAATAATAATGACTAAAAAATAGCTATTTTTCCTGTTATTTTTTAAGTTATCAATCACATGATTTGCTGTAATTAATTACTTTTATTTAATATGTGATTAATAATGATTTCTTTGTAATTAAAGGCAATTTCATACTTTGTAAAAATATTTGTTTTTAAGTCAACCATTTATGAAGGTAAAATCAAATATTTAAACTATGACATACAGATAGCCATGTGTTGTGCCATACTACACCCTTTATAACAGGGTTATATCCACAAAATATGAGTACATGAAGTTAATGTTAACATAATTATATGTATTAATGGCATATGTATTTTTGCATACTATTTACACACCAAATTATGTAATTATAAATGTGTGTAGTTCCTGACCCAGGACTGACCGAGGCCAAACTTCAGCACTATGTATGGATGCAGACATGTTGACTTGCGGTTAAACGGGTGGGGACGGACCCTGGGGGTTGGCCAGGAAGATGAGGCACCACACACAGGAGATGTTGCAGATGATGAGACCCACCGCCAATACCACACGCTCAGCAACACGACGGCTCAGCCAACGCACAAAGAAGAACCCCGCGATGACCTCCACCCCACAGATACAGTACATGATGCTGTTCTCCAGCTCCCGGAAGTTAAAGTATTTCTGGGTAAGGGGGGTCACCATGGTCTGGAGAGAAAGTAGGAGAGACAGAAGTCTGGGAAAACAAGCAATTTACCTCCTTTTTTTACTTATTTACTCATTCAGTTCAAAGAGGATGGTAAGGTAATTGGGCTTATCATTCAGTGGCTGCAGGTTCAAATCCCACCCATTTTATACCACAAAAATGTTGTATAAAATATACTACCTCAAATGCAAATAACTAGCTGTATAAACAGACTGTAAGTTATACTTTCATAACAAAAAGCAATTATGGAAAAGCATACCAGTTAAAATCCAAATGAGCACATGGCTAAGAATGAAGCACAAATACTTTACACCCACACCTCCAGAGCCGTCTGATTAAACAGCGTGATGAACTGGGCCGTGAGCAGAACCACCACTTCCTCCTTCAGGTACTCTGTGGGGAGAAAAAGGGAGAAAGAGAGAAAGAGATGGGTAGGGAAGGGAAAATCAGAGGAGTCATGAGTTCACAGCTGCCACCTCCTGAGTAAGTGGAAGAGGGTTTCTGCTGGAGACTACACAGTTCAGCCGAGTTCAAATATCAGAATTTGCGGATACTATAACAAGTCAATGATTTTGTGAAAAAGCAAAACGGGAGAATACAAATTTCTGCAGGGGTTTCCTGAACTGTAGTAATGGACACACAAGCACAGGAGAAAGAAGTCTCACCCCTGGCAGCGCTGAAGTTCTTAAACGGGTTTGAGGGCCCAGATTGCGGCGTGGGCGAGGGCGGTGGAGAGCAGTTGGGCAGGTTGCCATTCGAGACAGCGGAGCTGTCTGATTGGCTGGAGGGGACAGTGCCATAGGAACCTGGGGTCTCCTCCGGGCTCATCAGAGGTTTCCCCTCCTCCTCTTCTGCCTCCACCTCCACCTGCTCCTCGGCCTGCCCCACAATGGGTTCGTGTTCCCCAGCCTGCTGGGGTGGGATGTCCCAGTACATGAACACCACCACCAGCTGCAGCAGGGTCCACAGCAGGCACATGAAGAGCTGCACAGAGGGAGTCTGACTCAGATCAGTGGGTCTCCTCAGTCTCAAAACAGGGACAACTGGCTTGCAGCAGCACCAGTAACAAAGCATTAACAACTGAACAGATGGACCGTTTAAAACATAACACAAAATATCACACTATTAACGCATATAATCATAAGAACCATAAAACCATAAAAAATCCAAAATATATAAAATCATAAAAATGGTAACATCTAGTGATTGCTTAGTGATTAAACGGCCCCAGGGGACTCCGAGTGGCAGTGCAGTAGAACAATTAGGAAGTAAGCATAAGCTCTGAGACTAGGTGCTCCAGTCATAGTTGGGTAGATTCACCTCACCGGGGAAAAACAGAGATTAATCCAGTTATGATTGGTAGTTTCATTGTTTTCAAATAGTTAATTTGAGACATACTTGTACTAACATGTCATATCTCTTCTGCCCTTTGCGAGAAACTCATCCGGTAATGGTTAGACAACAACTAAAATTGTTGATGACCAATAACTAGCGATGTTGTTGCAGAAAAAACGTCGCTCACAACATATTTTTTTGTGAACGGTTGTTGGTATAGTTTTATTCATAAGCTTTAAATTCTTCTTTGCTGTCAGTTCTGAGAACAAAGGAATAGTATGCTCAGATGCATACTTCATTTTTTGGTCCTCCCAAGTACACAAAGAGAACTTCCAGTGAATTCTGTGCATACTTGCATATTTGCATACTTGAGTTTGAGACGCACTTGATCAAACAACCATTAACTTCCCTACTTGATAGACGTACTAACTAGTACACAAGTATGCAATTTGAGACACAGCCATAGACATCAACAAATGGAACAGATAAGGAACTTCTTATGATGTTGTTTTAAGTTGGTGTGGTTGCACTAGTAATGGACTACTACCTGAAATGTATTAGTAAGGCTGGTTTTTCCAATTTCCCTTTTTATTGCGTTTATTTTATCCTAATAATAACATGCAGGACAATAGTGGCTGTTTTGCATTTTGATTATTCTTCTCAGACCTCACATCATGATGCTCTCATGTCTAATTTTGCTTAATTTTATTACTCATTTTTATTCTGATTTTTCATAATCACTGCATTGCTATACTTAATTACACACATTACAACTTCTTAACTTGTGTGTAATTGTACAACAACAACAACAACTGTATTACAAATGTTTTACATTATTCTGTGAGACAATATATCCATTGAGTGAAGGAAGTCATACTTGTCGCAGTACTCCTTTGTTCAGTTCTTTAAAACTCACCCCTGGGGAAGTGTACTTGTTCACTGCAAATGGACCAAGCTGGAAATCACACAGCCTGAGGAAGATGTTGAAAGCTGGACCTGAATATGAGAGAGAGACATACATTGGCCTGTATTGTTTGAATTTTTATTTGTTCATTCACCTGAGAAAACAGAGATATGTTTATTCAAAATGATTTGAGTTTATAGGGAGTAACTACACCGATCATGTGAGCTTCCTATTTAAGATTCATGTACAGAACCAAGTTTAAGGTAGGATTTTTCTGGAATGATGGCTTCCACACAAAATAGGATACTGACCAATCAGCAGTCCAGCCTGCCGACATGCCATGACAACCGCAAAGACAGTGGCGCGGTCATCCGGGGCAGTGCTTCGTGTCAGGAAGCCGAAAATGGAGGAGCCAGCACCTGTCCCAATACCTACATAGAAATGGAGGACACCTTAGCTCTCTACCTTAGTCACTCCCATTCTGCTTCTTTTCCTCTCAGTCTTGCTTTCCATACTGTATGGAGGCTGATGGCATCTGAAGAGAGATGGGATTTCCTCACCTGCTACAAACCGACTGGCCAGCAACAGCCACTTGGAATAGCCCATGAAATACATGAAGTTACCTGAGAGGGAGAGAAAAGGGTTTGTAAGAAACTGTGTGGGTGTGCATGCACATGCATGTTCATATATATGAGAAAGGGAGATTGATGTTTGTGAAACAAACATATTCTTGTATGGGTGTGTGTTCAAATGCGTTTGTGTGTTTATGCACATGTGTGTCATTGGGTCTGTATATGTCCATGTTCAGATGTGTTTTTATATGGGTGTGTGGGTTTGGGTGTGCATATTTATGCATATGTATGTGTGTGTGTTTTTTTATTATTTGTTGTACTTGCAGGTGCCTGAACAGCCATAAGTGACCATAGGTAATTCAACCTGTCTTAACACTGTCTTTCCCCAGCAAAGACATCTGACCATGACCTGTAATGGCATGGCTAACAACCAGTCACATCCACAGCACTAAGAATATGTGCCTCTACTACAGTAACCTACAGGCTTATGTGTTATCGATGAGAGGAACAGCAAACAATATGGAATTTGATTTTACCATCACTAAACAAGGAAATATGACGTGGACAAATGCAGCACCATCCTGGAAGGCAGCTATTGATAATCTTTCAGTACAGTGTTTGCCAACTTAAATGCAAGCTTTCAGTTGCTGAACATGTGACTAATGATTACCAGCCTGGTGCATTGTGAATTATTGTGCTGAATAAACACCCTGCATGAAGGTCATCAGTAGATCATTGTAGGACTGGCTGTTTTGTAACCCAAAAACCACTTCCCTTATAATTTCCATAAGACCACAGTCATCAGACCATGCTAGGGCATAGTTCCTCTAAGCTGTGGAAAATGTTTAAAGGATAAAGCCCTATGCAGAAGCAATCCACAGCAGTAGTAGAAGTACTACTACTACTACTAATAATAATAATAATAATAATAATAATAATAAATGCATGGTGGAAACATTTCTTAAAATTGGTTCGGTATGTTAAAAATTGTTGTAAAAATACACATACATACACAAGAATTTGTTTATAAATTCACTTGGTAGCAATGCCTAACTTGCCAGCAAATTAGTTAGCAATTTTTCATAAATTCTAGCAGCGGAGCAGGAAAACGTCATCATGCAGATTTAAAGTCACCTAAAATTCTGTGACATATTTCACATGCACAGCCAGATACTGTGGCTTCCTGCAGATTGTCATTTTACACAGTATATTCCAGCCAGATGTTTACCGACAATCTCAAAGACATTGGAGAAAAGGATAATTTTCTTGGTGGCGCGGGTGCGATCAGACCAGAGCCCGAAGAGCGGGCCGAAGAGCAGCCCACTCAGGCTGAATGCAGAGAGCCCCAGGCCCAGGAAGTATGGGGCTGCATCCAGTGTCTGCAGGTACATCCAGATTGTAGGGAGGATCACGGCTGAGGAAGACACAAATACATGTATACACATGTGCGCACACACACTGTTTTAATTCATATACCATAGAACTTGATATGCACCAGCATCAAATAAATGCAGAACATTCATTTATTGTCTATTATTAGTAGCAAATTAATACAGGTGTTTTTTTATTGCATTTTTAAGCAGCTTACTGGCTGACCATACTCTGAATCATGTATGCCTATGTGCCACACAATTAGAAAAATAAACAACAATAAGTTTGCAACAGACTTATTGGAAATATGATGTTGAATTCCAGCTAGAGGTTTTAGAGGAAATTCTGTGGGGTAATGATATGAGAAACCAAAGAGGATAACGAACAATATTAATTATTCGGTGATCAAATTTAGGGAGCCATCTTTTTGAGGATTTGACCAGAACACCATGGTGAACATACACTTTCACAAAGTGGTATGAGATCTTTCATGGTCACTATGACTTAGGACCTTGATTTAACATCCCCTCCAATTTTTCTGGGGTTACCCCAGTCTTTCCAAAATCTGACTGAAGCGCTGCCAATGCCATCTAATCTTCCCCACAATCCTTTAGATGCAGTCTCTCTGTCTGTAAATCAGATAGAGATAAGGAAATCAAACAGTACTAAAAAACAGGTCACACTGCAATCAGCCAGGCGATCTAATACAAGCTCCTATAGATGCTGACAGATAGTGTAATGGTGTTTGTCATTTGCATCTAAGACAATAGTTCAACAAGACTCTGCTAGAGGAACCCTAAACTCCCATTAATCAACTCAGTGAGTGGTGCAAATATTCAAATTTGTTCAGGGGACAAGATGAAAACAAAATCACCTTCAACAAATGCAGAATTATGCCAAGTTCTCAATAAAACGGGCATGTATTCAGGACAATTCCAACTGCATCAAAATGTTTTGCGATTTTCTTTAGATAAACAGTACCACCCATCTGCTAATACTGATTATTATTTATAATATTCCATCTACACTTGTTGACTTCATTCTGGCCTGGTCCCGGATAGAAGCAGATGGGCTTCCCCTCTGACCTGGATCCTGCTTAAGGTTTCTTCTTGTTAGACAGGAAGTTTTTCCCTTTCCATTGTCCCTGGGCTTACTCTGAGGGGTTGTAGGGGCCAGGAGCTGTGTAAAGCTGCTTTATGAAAATTTGTCTTATAAAAAGCGTTGCACAAGGAAAATTGAACTGAATGGAATATGACAAAGAAAGAAATTCGCAGAAAAGTACACAGTTGTACCTGCTGTCTGCTTTGTTTCTGCTTCGCCTGCATTCCAGACAGCCGCTCCCTCTTGTGCCTCAATACTGTTTGGTTATGATGTAACCCTAATCTAAGACAGCAGTGAAGAGCTTCACCAATAATGACTGCTGAATACTACTGGCTGATACTCACAGGAACTAAGAAGAACAGGCAGAGAGTCGGCTATCCACCAATTACCATTTGTGTTGGTATAAAACATCCATAATATAAAAGAGACAGGGAGGGTTTAATTTGGCTGTCAAAGTAGCCTGCCTTGACATGGTACTCCAGGGCCAGAGTAAACCTTCTTCCCTAAACATATGCAATATACATTATAGTTATTCCCAAAACATGCGTTGATTTAAATTTACATTATTATACTGTTTACATATACTGTATGTGTCCTTGAAATCAGTTCAGTACAAAGTAATTGTCATACAAATCATCTATTATATGGATTACATAATACATTCACTGCATTTCTTTATTTTTAAATTATTTAATGTTTAATTTGAAAAACACAAATAATTTAGTGTATATTCCAGGATTCTCAGAGTATATGTCCCTATTACACTCCACCTACATGGTTTCATATTAAACAGTAATGGAATGTCCTTTTGAGGTGGTTCTTTTATTTAGGAAAAGTGAAACCTATTCCATGGCTGGCCCCAGAATCAAACTGCTCTCCTGTCACCTGTTTCAGGGCATGTACTAGCATGCTACTCCAGTTTTACTCTTTTCAGTAACTACAGTGGCCAGTCTCTAATGTGAAGTGGTTGGTGGTAGGAAATGAGAACTCTAAATAGAACTGAAATATTCCAAACTAGACATTTTCAATAAAATCAAATGTGCACACAATACACTACTTTCAAGCCTATTAAAAAAATCTGGGAATCAGAGGCTACATATGAGAGTGGAGATACTGGAAAAAAACAAGCTATAACAAAGGCTGCCCCTGTGACCAAATATTCGGAATGCAATTGAAAAAGCCTGACCAATAGTGCAGGCCTAATTCACCAGAGATATGATTACAGAGGTCATGTGTATAAGCTGTGGGTGATGGCCAGGCTGTTGTTGGCAGGCACAGTTGTGGAACCCATGTAGGCTAAGTCAGGTGACTACATTTACCACCTGAATCAGGCAGCTGACATACAACATATGCAATGACTGTAGAGGAGTGGACAAACATATAGTGACTAAGTGCTTACACATGCTGTTTTACAAGAACATCACCGCATACTTTCAAACCGAAAAGCACTACACTAGATTAAAAAATGAGGTGTGGTAGAAATGTTATCTAAATGTTTTGTGTAATTTTGGCAGTTCTTCTTCCTACCTGCTACTGATGCAACTAGCATTTTTTTGCACCCTCTGACCAAAGGTCAACATTATTCATTAAAAATGAGCACAATTATAATGCTTTGAGGCCCCAAGCTCAATTTAACTGCAGACAGCCAACAAGTGCTCTGGAAACATACAAATACGTTCCAGTATTTTAGTATTGTCTAGGCGGATGTGTCCCTTGTTTGTCCAAGAAACAAGGTAAAGCAACGAGTTAAAGGAAAAACGTACTGCATCAGAGGACATAGCCTATACAATGTAGTATTACAGTACAATTTACTCTTGCCATTGGAGAATACAGGGTGCATTGACTTCATTGTTGCTTAGCACTAACACGTTGATTAAACAGACTTTAGAATAAACTAAATCACCTAGGTTTCTTGGGTCTGATTTGGCTCCTGATTTTAATGTGAAAACAGCTTCATGATCCTACAGCTCTCCATGGGCAAGACTGAAGAGAGCTGGTGCAATACATGTAAATACATTCTCCAGCCCCAAAAAAGCACTGTAACCATGTCAGCTTTACTTTATCATCAAACTCTTCAACTCTGTGTCCCAGTTCACAACAGTTTAGAGGTATGTCAGGAGGAAATGGAGCAATGGGGGAGAGAGGTGAAGAGGTTTTTCCAGTTGTTTTATTGGCTAAAGTAATTACCCAGTTAGGGTACTGAGAAGATACTTCCGGAAATAAACACCATGACATTACCTGTTGTCTTGGTATCGGCCAAATTCCATTCCAGATTTTGGAGTAGCCGTCATAGGTTTACTGACAGTCGTCTTATACCACCCAGCATTGATAACTATTTATTCCTGAATCTCACAACATATTTGACGGGATTAATCCTTCAGCTGTTAATATATCACCAGCATTGACATCAAGTAATGGGCCTATTTAGGGTTACCAGATTATTTTGCAATATGAAACAACAAAGTTAGCCTACCGAAGGTATTCGTAGTAATATAAAATGTGTATCAATGAAAACCAGCATGCAGTGTTTGTCTGTCGTTATACCTAACAGCATAATTGATCTACATGGTATTATCACATATAGCTAACACTATTAAAACAGGTGAACCTATCTACACCTTAATAAAAAGCCACGCTCAAGGGCAATACACAAAAGTTACATAGGCCATATACATCTGATGAATAAATGATCAGATAAACTTTTCTATTTGGAACAAATGTAGAAATGGAGAATTATAAACCCAAACTTAAAAGCATTAAAACTTACCATATTCGATGCCACTTAAGAGGAAGATTAATCCAATCGTGAAAAATGTCAGTTTTCTTTTTCTTCTATAATCCATTTTAAATATGAGGTCATTAGCCAGTTAAAATGTAAGTTTTAATATCTTAAAAGCTAACCTTATGTCGCAGCAGGTTAACATCAACAAAATCAATTTGCCTCGAATTGTAATATTTCATCTCTACATTAGCTTTCTACATATCGACATCGTCCTTTCTAGCGCGATGAGCTAACGTTAGCTACTTGGTTTTATTAAAGAGATAGTGTGTCCAATTATCAGCCCCATCGTTCAGCATCAGGGCAGCAGGGTACACTGTATTTCAAGGCACTGTTGCCAAGCCTGACTCGTCATCTAGCAGTTTATTATTTAAAAAAAACTTCAACAAATACCGCAATTTAGCATAGCTCTAGCTACCTAACCGGCTATCACTAACTAAAACTTGCGTGCCCATTCTCTGCTGTCAATGCAATTGCAACCGTAGCTAATGCTTGCGCACTCGTTGACCTGGTAATTCAAGCTACTGGTTAAGAAAATAAGTGTAGCTTGTGAGTTAACGCTAACTAGCTAAAAGTTGTTTCGGACCCTTGACAGCACCACTGTAACGTGCATTTCCCAAAGCTGGAGCACCGTCTCCACCGCAGCCATGATGGTTTAAATCTGACAAATCTCACGCGACTTATCTTAAATCCGACTGTCCAACCTGCCCACTGAATCGTCAACCTGGCTTGCAAACAGCTTCCGGTGTCGTTGCGGTTTTCGTCATGGAACGCTGTTTTTGGTGTTTTGGTGTGGTTATGTAACTCTACAATGTTCAGCGTTTGCAAATGATTGAATTGTTTATACCGTGACACCATGGTAATATGTAGAGAAAACTTTCCAAAATATAATGTGTTGTGCAGTGACCAGACGTTGGGGCGCATAGAACTGAACGAGATTAATGATTTTACAGTTGTTTTGTTGTTACATGCTTTTCCCTCATGTAGCCTAATCATTTGCCTATTTATTTTTATGTCTTTATTTATTTATTTTGCCAATTTGAGCTACCTCTATTCACCGCTACATATAGCTCACAGTTAAACTGTTTTTCCACAGCCTTGCACAGGATACATGCTACAGCACAGTAAACCTATTCAATCAATATACTTATGCAATATGGTGCAAAGGCTAAAATGGCCATGCAGTGCAAAACCTTTTCATACTGGCACTACTAAAATACATATGTAGCAGGTTTTGCTATTGATATGTTTACATGTTAATGTTTTGCACATATGAACTTTCTTTGAAGGATTAAAGGCAATGCAGAGTGTTGTGAACATTTGTTGACACAGAAAAGGTTATCCATAATAATGTGGGCCTTCCAGTTGTTTAAGGAAAAACATAATTTATGTCTTTACATACTGAAACACAGAAGTACAACTACTTCATTTTGCGAACAGAAATGCTGTGTTTATAAAATGTATGCACATTTGCAGTGCAATGAGTTAAGAATTTTGAGTCACATGTCCTGTCCTCCAATCAACAGTGGCTGTCAATTGGTAATGACTGCCAGTGTCCTGTGACTTCAGTTAGGGCTGGGACACTGGGGTGTGCATTGGTCTCACACACTGCTGCATTCAGTTCTGTATTTAACTCAATTTCTATCAGTGCTGGCACAAGCACCAGACAGCAATTAACTGCAAAGCAAGCACATTTATAAGCTTTTGCGCATAAACACTCAGTCACTCCAACTCTTATGCTTATCTACTTGTGGCAATGCTAAAAAAAATGTATGAAATCCAGCACTACATCAAGTACATAGGTATGTAACATATTTCATGGTTCTTACTGTATGTATATTGAGTCCTTGTTGGGGCATGAGCAAAGGTATTATTTTATAGGTATACATATCATTACACTATAATAAAGTATAATAAATTCACTAGTTTTCACTTTGGAGGGAAAACTATTTACTTTTATCATATGAAAATATATTTGAAAAATTTAGTAGCAGATGGCAGCATATGCTTTTATCAATTACATTATTTTGCATATCTGTTTTTAATAAAATAGTAAAATGAGCAATAAAAACTCACCTACCTCTCTAGCTCCTTTAGAACACCCTCTTCTACTGACACTTGCCATGATTCTCTTACTAGTGACAGGAGGGAGTAATTGCTAGTACTTTCAGAATCTGGTCTTTCAGATAGTTGGAAGGCCATTAGTCAAAATAATTCTCTGTTAGTCAAGCAATTTTAAAAGTAAATACATGTCATTTTATATGACAGTTCATTCCCCACTACCACTACCCCCACCTTCCCTATGTTGGCTATAAGTGGCCCTATCACAACTTTGACTGAGCCAGCAACAAGAAAATGTATATTTTAAAAATATGAATGTCAATTCAATATGAATGTCACATCTATCTTTCTTTGCTGTTTTGAGTGGTGTTTGTTTAAGTAAAATGTGTGCAAGGAAATAAATCAGAATCTATACAATTAAAAGCTAGATTTCACAGTAACTAATGATCATTTGGCAATTAAATGACAAGTGTTTACATGGGTTTGTTTAGAGAATATTCTGCAATGTTATTTTGCTAGCCCCTGTGTACTGCACGTGAACTTACATTTGTCTGCTGGTTAATCTATAGACATGCTTCCAACTGTTTAGATGATGTCGGGTTCTGTGGGATTTTCTTTTAATATGTCAGGGTGTAAGTGTGATGATTGTCACCCATACATGGGAAAAATTTCCAGGACAGTATCTGCCACAGGAGACTTTGTGAGGTTTTTTAAGCAGGATCAGTTTCTGGGTCACAGAGGAGACGAGGTGGTATTACAGAACGGAGACTTTTGGGAAGCATCCCAACATACAATGGGGTCCTCAAGAAGTGACTTTGAGTAGCACTGATTGAAAGCATCCCCACACAGAAATTTCGTCTCAGTCTTGACACTTGGCTTTGTTGCCATCAGCACTTTCAGTTCTTTAAGTACCCCAGCGAAGATGACAAGGACACCACTGATCTGGGACTGTCCGCATAAATCATAATAGCAGTCACCCTGCCTGTCTGCCAGTTTGCAGTCATGGCTTCTGGGCATGATATACTCGACGTCTTTCAGCAAGAATATCAATATGAATCAGGGAATAACGGCAGGGTATACCACCAAGTGGGTTCACAGGTTACTGGCATACTTTGGTAAATACTATGAAGACTATTGGGTTTTCTGTCAATATAAATAGCTCTAAATCAAGTTTATGTGTACAAAATACACAATGCTAATAGTTGATGATCTGTGAATTAACAAAGCCTCTTAAAATATTTACCTATGTTTTTACTGATGTTACCCAGCTAACTTGGGAAGCCAGCTTTCCAATATACTCCTCTTGTCTACCATGGACAATGATGAGGCCTGTGTCACACAGTGTCCGAGTTAGGTAATCAAATAGTCCAGTATGCCATGCTTGCATCAGCGAGAAGGGAGAGACTGTCCATGTGTGCATTGCGAAGAAGTTCTTAGCTGCTTGAGGAATCACTCAATCTCTCATTATGAAGTCCAGGGAAGCAGGGATGCAGATTTCACATGAAATTCTCTCAAGAATTCTCTCATATCTGTTGTTACAACTCCAGATATCTCATACAATATGTGGGTTATCAATGTACCCTTGAAGACTGGCAGTAATGAACTGCAACTTAATCTCTACTGTGGTCTATGTACAAAATCCCACATTTAAAAGGGCAAATGAATCATTTGATTATATGTTCAAAGCAGAAATTTCTCATGAGAGGTAAAACAAGAAAATGCAAGTTTGCAAGATTGTCCAGGCCAAAATAAGAATTCACTTTGTAATAATTAAGAAATACATTTTGACCATTTTACATGCTTGTTTCAGCAAAGTAACCAAGAATATAGCCACAAGCGGCAATTGCAGGGTCCAAGCAGCTCAGCTGATATTAAATGGGTGAGGGGGAAACATGTTTTCTGTTGGACCAACTTTTATGTTGTCCTGAAAGGATTTATTTGAACCTTTGATCAAGACAGTAAAAAATTTGAACATAATAAAACAATTGGTTTAGGAGTTTTGACCATTTGTTTGCTATAGTGCCACCTGTTGACGAATTTACACCAAATTTTATAGGCCTCAGCTTCTTGTTCTATAGATGTAAATTCTCATGTTATGTGATGATTGGACATTGCATTCAGGAGTTATAGCTCATTATATCAAATAATGATATAAATTTCATTATCTTACTGCAGCCACATGTTTTAACTGGTCTGAAGATGTGGTGTACCAAATTTTGTGCAAAGCAGACAAACCATCTAGGAGGAGATAGATTTTAAAGGTTTTACAATAAATTGAACATGGTGGAAAATCCATTATGATGCATCATTTTTGTCCAAAGTTTTTTGCTCATATGGAGCCAGGGAATCAGGGCAAAACAGAATTTTGATTCTACCCCAACTGTTATAGCCAAAAATGTGTTGTGGCTCTCTATTGTGCTACCATTTGGCCAATTTTTAAAAAAATTTTTTTTTAACCCGAGTAGTGGGTGAACATAGGAACCTGCCTACTATATTTGGTACCTCTAGCTTCTATAGGTGTTGCTATGCAAACACTTTTAGGGCAGAAAATAATTTTTTTAAAAATCAGAACAAATACAAAAGGGTTTCAGCAGCTTCACTGCTTGAACCCCTAAATATTATCTCTGAATGTCACTTGAAATAAATTTATTTGTACATAATTACATCCAAAATACTTGACAGACTGGATACAAAGCAACTGTTTTTAATCAAATAGCACAATGAAACAGACGGTGGATAAATGAAAATGCAGGTTATTACTGGGTAGCAGTTAAAGTCTAATAAACGTTTACTACAGAGTGCAGTCTTAGGCCAAACATCCTTTATATAGCAATATAGCAGAATGAACCAAAATAAAATGGAGTTCTGTATTTACCTTGCATGCATAGGGTCTATGCCATTTTTGGCCCTTTCTATATTAATAGTAGCAATTATAATGATAATAATATTAACTCATTCAAAATGTTTACAGGACTACAGCTTGTCAGAGAAAACTGTTCTGTCCAAATCTGAATGTTTCCCACACAAAACATTCTCGGTACAGCACAGTAACATTTTGGATTTTGCACTTAAATATTTTAATCCACTGTCTATCTGGACACACATAATCAGCAAGAGAGAGATTTTCTTTATCCCCTCTTACTTAAGTTTGGCCTAAGTCTAAAACAGTACAACAGTACAAATTTGTTAGAATCCCTAACTGCATTGAGAGTTGTTTGACCAAAAGATTGAAACATTCACGATCGGTATGAAATCACTTATGTTAGCTAACCTTCACTGTGACACCACATGGTGACAACATCTTTGTCCATGACATATAAAAGGTGGTACACAACAGAGAAATTCAAGTAAAACCTTTTAAATTGAAGTATGGAAGTTTTTTTGTTTATTATGTTTTCATTACAGATGCCTTACACATAGCATCTCAAAAATCTTCCTATTTGCTGTTTAGCAAGTGAAAAAGCTTTTAAATTGATCTTACACTCTGGTTTACATAGGTATTTTTAATGGGCTTCTATGTGGGTCCAGCCCTTGAATGCCTGTAGCCTGTACAGGCACACACAGAGGAATACTGAACAAAACCATGTGACCAATGGCTTTATAAGAGCTAACATAAGGCTACTGACCACTTCACGCATTAAAATGTATCTGACCCATTTCAGACAGTAAGGAGTCAAATTACTCAGGCCATTTGAATCTACATGCAAGGAGCTATAACTATAAGGTCCTTTTAGGCAGAAGGCATTTAAAAAAAAATTACAAAGTGCAAAACCACCTACATACTTCAGTTAGGATTGTATAGCTGTTAAATGGTTTACTGCATATAAGAACCACATTTTGTTTTTAAAAATTTAAAACCTCAAGTATCTCACATGAATGCATAAGAAGTCTGGAATATGGAATTATATACTTCTCCCACACTTTAGACATTGTGTAGCTAGATATTGAAAAAAAATTCACAGTTCAAAAATGAGAGCCTTCTTATTCCATGCATTTATAATGCAGTTCAGTGAGATGTTATACAGTAGATTTACATACATTTTATTCTGAACATAAGCAATTTATTGTTTCTTTGAAACCTTGTAAGGCTAAGTGTTTCTTTACTCTTACAGAATTAAAAAAATGCTGGTCTGGCCTTGCCATTTCATCTACTCAGAAAAAAGGTTTCTATGAAAATGGCAAAAGTTGGAGACTGAGCGCATTTTAATTCTGGCTCAGTCATTTCCATTATCCGTGATTGCTTTGTTCATTTGTCTGAGGCAGCCGTACGATTGCCTGAGCTTGTCATTATTTGTGTAGTGACTATTTTACAAACATTCAAATCCCTCAGTCCAAACCCCCCAGGTCTACAGACAGTCCTTTCGCTGCTTAACAATCAATATCCTCACAAAACGTTTACATAACCTTAGGGCTATAGCATAATGACAATATATCATCTAAACTCCTCTAACTGTAAACCTTTCCTTCAGACAATCAGATTTACACATGACCTTACTGTAAAATTAGCAAGTATCAACATTCAAGTGGATAGTTCTGACAGGGTAGTGTCACTTGATTCAAAGCTTCAGCTCTGGTGTTAACATGTTCTTGGAAGTAATACATAGTTTTTTAATGTTCTTGGTTTAGAAATAAAGTATTAGTGTTCATAATGCTGGGTATTTCAATGGTAATGCCAGCAATAGTTATCTGTCATATAAAGGGTTTGCATTAGACGATTACTTTGTACTTTGGCTTCAAAGATTAATATTTAAAAAAATGTACAGCATAAGATCTTCTAAATTCATTACTATTTCAAATGCCAACAGACTCTCTTCTAGGGAGAGTACACTCAGCATGGCTGCATGCCAATTCAAGCCAATCAGTGAAAACATTAAACCTCATGAGCTTGAGGTTGTCCTCATGACATTCAGCTGTGAACCTGAAAAAACCTGCCTTCTTTATGCAATCTGAAAAGCACTTACCAACAATTAAAAAATGTTTTTATCAAAATGGTCTCAAGAGTACCATTCAAAGCACTGTATTATTAATCAGTCTTATGAGATTAAGATTTTTCTTGCTTGCAGGACCGAAAGCTGGCAAACCATGGAAATCAATAAGAGGACTGACGAGATTGTGGCATAAATTAAGAAACACTGTAAAATACCATGAAAGTTAACTTCAGACACAGAAATTTCAGACGCAGTTCATCAAAATCTGAAGTTATGTTTTCTGTGACTTTGTTTTAACAGTTGAATTATAGATGAACCATGTCGATAAAGCCATTGTTATGCAGAAATAACTGGCAGAAGTCATTTAACAGAAGCCCCTGGTATGAATAGAGGAAGGCAGGAAGATTAACTGGACTTATCTGTAGTTTTATTCCTCTTACAACTCTCCATAAAGATACTGGCAGTAAATTCTGGGTTATTCAAAAATGGCCCCATCTACACCTGGTATTAACATGCAACTGCCATCTGATCATGATGAATATTTCTGATCGGTATATACACCAAAAAGATGCATTGTGATGAAATATAATTGGATCTGATTGACCACATCCAGATGAGGATGGGGATATTCCATGTTGTTATGTGCAGATACCACTAGGGGCATGCAGTGGCCAACACCATATTTACGAGCAGATTCATAAATAAAAATGCAGAAAAAGGAAATCAGGACACAAATGTGGTCATAGAAGTCAGAGAAGAGACACATTCAATACCATGTGTAGGCATATTTGGGTGATTGGACAGTTATCTAACTATCATGCTCAAATAACAGCATTTGCATGTTTGTTATTTCCAGGTCTACGTGGACAGGACTGAAGCGTTCAACTCTTAAGCATCCCAAAGGTGACTGACTGAGTCTGCTCTGGGGGCTTTTAAGTAATGTGTCAAATCCTAGTCCTGGACAGTCACAAGTTGTGATGGTTTTTCCTGCAACTCAGCACTTAATAAATGTAAGCGGTTGTGAAAACTGCTAACTCTCCACACCAGGTTCTTGGGTCTAAACTGGTTGAGGAATTTAAGACACAAATATCAGTGGACTCTGAGGCTCTCCAGGACCTGAGCAGAGTATGACTGCTTAAGTGAAGCGACTCCAGTCGGACTATGCTTCCTAGAAACATCCCACAAGCCCAGGAACCTCTGCCATTCTGTTACCTTTCAAGAGTGATGGGTTGGGCAAGTGGATTCAGTCAGAATACAGGGATAGAGACTCATTCCTTCCAACTAATAAAATACCACTTTAGTGCTCATAATTGACTATTAATCCATGTACAAGCACATGATCTTTTAAGGGGATTTGAGGCAGTACACGCTGTTTTTGGAAAGGAGCAGTTACATTAAACAAACACAGAATCACCACATTAATTATATAAATAGTAAACACAACCCTATCTGCCCATTTAACATTTTATAATACCTTTTCCATATACTGGGCCCTTATCAAATCTCTCACTTTCCTAAAATGTAAAACTTTTCCTCTTTCTACACAGGCAATTCCATGTATCCCACCTCTTTGAGGAAAAGAATTTCACTCTTCTACATTTTGAAAAGGATCCAGGGCTTGGCTCACCACTGGCACGAATGCTCTGTCCATCTTAAGTTAATGTGCTTTCAAGCATTTGTCAGGGCAGATATTCTATACGGCTGAGTGGCAGCATGCCGGGTGCCCCCTCCCTCTCCCTTTCTCTCTGCAGCACTGCGACAGAGCGGCAATACTCTCTCAATGCACCCCAAAATGTATTAAGGCTTATTTTCTACACTGCATGTGTTTCCAACAGAACATTCATCAGATTCCACCTCGGCTGTCCTTTTCTAAAGCTTCATAAACTGGGTCTACTGATAACAATGACAAAATAAAATGTCTGCATTATCAATCCTTTCAGACTTCCAGTGAGTTGAGAATGTGAACAGGAGATGGGTGTAATGACAGTGAGTCAACACTAGGTGCTACCTGCACGCCATTATACAACACTCTAGAGGCCCCTCACCATCAGAACATCAACTGTTTGGGACTCTGCTTTAGCAGTTGGATTTTCGTGACGAAACATGGGTTCAAAACTTAGAGTGACAGACAGATTACCCTGTTTTTGAGTTTCTATGTTCTGTGCATATCTTTGAAGGCATTTAGAGTTAGAGGAAGACGTATATATATACCACCCAAGCTCCTGCAAATGAAAGAGGTAAGTGAATTTTTTTCTTTTTTTTTTTTTTTTTTTTACAAAAAGGCTATAATATGAGAACGTACCCCTAGCGTCTCCTGGAGAACAGCAGCACACACCCGGCAAAACAGAACCAGAAAACCAACTTAAAAAAAAAAACGCCAGCTACTGCCATGGGGAGTCAAGGTTAATGGTAGTTTGCAGACATCAGACATTAAAGGACTCTGCTGGTTTCCGTAATCAAACCACGACTCTAGGACTGTTTTAATGCTCTGTGGATAGTTTGGCATTGCTCATTGTTTCAGTGGCACTATTGGCCGCCAGCCTGGGGGTGGCACTGTCCTCAGTTCAAGGCGTGCTGCCGGATGGTGTGGAAGATCCAGTCCATTTTGGTGGTCCAGCCGCCATGATGGGCATCATTCATCTGTTTCATGAAATAGTCCAGGGCTTCCTGCTCAGTCTTGTCCAGCGCCAGGGTCTTGCGGATGTAGGCGATGTCGTCGAAGGACTGCAGCTCCGGCATGCCCGAGCCCAGCATCATGGAGAACAGGTTGATGAAAAGGTTGGCGTGCTGGCGGATGGCCAGATAGGCCTTGTAGCACATCTCCTGAAACCTGCAGGCAGAGAGCCACATTAAATCAGCCAAAAGGATGAACAGGCAAACCACTCTGTTGTGAGATTAGTCAGTGGTAAATAATCCATTCGTTTGTTAGCAAAGCACAGTTGGGTAGAATTATACTATGTAAAGAGTGAGAACTTGGGTTCATGAGTCTGACAAGTGAGGCCAGCTGCTGTCCTGTCTTGTGTCCATCCTGGCAAGGAATAGTGTGGCTTTTCAGACAAGTCTTCAACAACCAGGTTTGTTTCAGCCTACATTCAGAGCCAGTCCTGGGAAGAGGGCTGCCTGGTTGGTTGGAGGTTGGGTTGGTACAGGACAATTTGTTAAATCATAAAAGGAGACTTTTTATTTTGTGGTGCCACTCTGATTGTCCTAAATGCCATCCACCTGCCAAAGCTGCTGACATTCACTTGTGCAAGCAAATTCGAACAAAGAAGTAACAATGCACTAACACACACACACACAGACATGCGTGCACACACGATAGCTCACGCAAAAACACTTACCTCTCAAACTCTCTGGTTTTAGTGCACTCCTGTGTTCCTTTACTTATCACAATTAGGAAGTCTTGGGTTAAAACAAATGGTACCCGCTCCCGTTTGTAGCCAAACTTCTTCTTCTTGTGATCCAGGAAATGGCCGAAATCAATGTGGAATAGCTGCAAAACGAGAGGAGAAAGCATTCTTAACTCCCTATTGTAGGCCATTCAGACCTTCCTGACTCATTGTTTACTTACAGTCCAGAGTATGTCCACTACAGCATAAAGCCACTCAAAAGGTCTCTGCCTGTACTACATAAGCTTGATAGCTGCCCCACACATTGACAACTCTACAAAAAAGCATGTCATGATAACTGTGCAGTGTGTAACCCTCACCGAGCTGAAATGGAGAGCAGTGAAGTTCCCTGTTTTACCGCAACAGGCTGTCTGTGCAAATAGTGGGACTACTGAATGTGCACAGGTGATCATACCTGTCCATCGTCCTTCACCATGATGTTACTGTTGTGTCTATCTCCAATCCCCAGGATGAAGGTGGCCACACAGTATCCAGCACACGAACGTGTGAACAAATCGATGGCTAAATCATACCTGCATAAAAAGTTCCATATACACCATGACAAGTCACAATTTTCTAAATTATTACAGCACCACCTACAGAAACAGTTGATAATGCCCACTTAATGATGAATGGCAGAATCATTTCTTCTGTAAAACGAGCAGAAGTATTGGTTGCAGGAGACAGCTCCAACACCAAAGGTCAGCAAGGTTGGTATTTGTGTTGTAATTACTCCTGCATTATAAAACTATGCAATTCTGCAGCCATTTCTGTGGATTTTTTCCAGGAGTACAGAAAGGACTTATGCCCATGTAGGAGGCTGCGAGTGTGACAGCATTCCAAACAAGCTCAGCAATCATTCAACAAGCACAGGGTATGTACCAGCAGTTTAGAAAGCAACAACAAATGGAATTATTAAAAAAACAACTTAAATATATGCTACCTTAAATACATGGCATGTCATGGGACCCGGGGTAGAGGGTTTTGTGTTTTGTTTTGTTTGGTTATCTTTGTTTGTTGTCGAATGATAATAGTATAAAAAAAATTCACAAAGATCACAAAAAATGTACTCTGCCTTAGAGCAGAGGGGGTGACTCACATTTCACCCTTGTTCTTGTCCTTCAGCCATTGGTGCAGGGTGTGGCTATTGAATTGCAGTGCCCCCTTCAGGCCACCTTTGCACTGGATCTGCATGATGGTGTGCGAGCTTCTCACCACTTCAATGAGCCCCACGCAATCCCCAATTGACAGACAACCATACGGAAGCATCCTTTCACAAAAGAGAAATAAAAAGCAGATTAGAGTCTCTGGACTAATTACTTAGTTTTAGTTGTTTTTCTTTCAAAATACTGTAAATTTGATTCTGTAGAATGTGAGTTGTGTGGCTGCGCATGTGACATTCAAAGCTGCCGTGAAACAATATTTGCCCTAATACAAATAAGTCACATCTGAGTTTTCAAATAATTGATACATCGACCAATAAACATAATGTCGTATTTTTGTATAATTGCTGCATAAATTTGGACTGTCGAAATGCAGCCCTGTGTGTCGAACAAACAACTTCAGCTGCCACAGGTTTTTTTCTTGAGGTAGTAGACTTTCCAGAGAGCAAGGAATACCTTAGGTCCAGGCCCTGGTTCTGCCAGATGTTTTCCATAATCCGAATAATCTGAAGAGTCAGCATGTCTTGCCGTAAATCTGCACCAAAGAAGATTGAGACAGAGTGTGATGAAACCTTGTAATGTGGTAATGCTTAAACAGAACACACTCATTTTTGGTCTACTGTTAATAGTACTACACAACTTCCAAAATGAAACATACCATCTCCATTCTTGAAGATGATCTCATTGTTCTGGAAGAGAAGCTCGGACATTATATCAGGGTTTTCCCAGTTCAGCCACAAGGGCCGTTTGGCAGAAGACATGATCCTGCATTCTTCAAGTCTAATAGGACAAAAACATTCCATTACATTGCATCAAAATCAGCAGTGGGAACCATAGATAAACGCAGTAAAACCCTAGCTTGCTGCTGTGTATATGGTAGTGCACTCTCAATTTACTATGCATTTCTGTTCAAGTCTGTTTCAATCCATGCATGGTTCACCAAAAATAATTCTCCAAGTAACATTTGTTTGTATCTGACTGCAGAAATTATAAATCAAGCAAAGACCTGCAAGCATAACTGCCTACATTATATTACATACATTGGATGCTGTGTGTTCAACATACATTTTCAAAGACTAAATGTTCTGTAATTAACCGAAATAAATAGAATGCTTTAGTTAAGGCTATTCATTGCATTCTTTGGCAAATTACACATGCTCCACTTAAAAAGGCCTCAGAGGGACATTCATAATTAGTAGACTGACATTTAAATTTTCATGTAAGCAGAAATACGATGTGGTTATACTGGTAATTTTAAGTGGCTCCTGTGCTGCCATCTCTCCTTGGAATACTGGGTCTATTCAGCTGTAATTTAATGTTTTGCCATTGGTTTCCTCCCAGTGAGACTGTATCTGTGCTCATCACTCCAAAATCCTCTGTCACTACAGGGGTATACAGTCAAACACATGCTCAGCAAGCACGGCTTCTCATTTTACAGCTTAACAAAAATGTCTGATGTGTTAATTAACACCACAGACACTCCTGTATGCACACAAAGCAGAAGGGGCGCAGCGCCCTTAGCTGAATTACCGTAAGTTGCCCAGCTGGTGTGCAGGGTTCAGCGGAGAGGTGAAATTCTGCAGAGCATCCATGTAGTCTGGCCTCCGCATCTGCTCCACCAGAAACTTCATTTGCACCTGAGAAAGGAGAGATATCAGTGTTGTCCAAACTTAAAGTTTATGAATAGTCTTATCAATTGCATAATTTTATTAATTATTAATGAATGAAGGTGACTAAGAGTTAGATGAAGAGTCTCATACAGACACACTTAATTAACCAGGTCAATTACTTCTTCTGACAGATTACAGTTGTGTGTAGGAAGGACTACAATTCAAAACATTCCAAGGATTTTCTGGCCTGTCCGAATCCACCCTCAAATCTGAGGGCAGCACTAACTTACAGTTAGCACTCGTAAGAGACCTGAGCATCTGGAATTAAGACTATGACACGTTCCCATTAAATTGCAGCCAGTGAGGTGAGGATTTCCTGCCCTCAATCAGGATGAGCTCAATGGAATCGTGACTCTCACCGCACCTTCTGTGTCTCATCCTTCTTCTCCTGCTTCAGAATGTCCGTCAGGTTGATCAGTTTCTCCATGGCTTCCACCTGCCTGCTCAGGTGCTTCAGGTACATTCCACATGCCCGGCAGTATGACTCGAGCAGAAGCCCGAAGCGCTGGCTCACAGTTTTGTTGTGCATCTCAGACCTAAAGGGACGGAGCCAGAGTTAGCATAGCCAAACATGCTGTCAGATAACCTCAGACAACACTCTCCATCCCTTACCCCCACCCTTGCCAATACCTACAAATTAGCAATGGATACTGCTAATACCCAAGCCATGGGGAATCCTGTAAGTCACCGCAATTAATTCTACATGATAATGATGTTTAAACAATCTACTGCTGTCTTAGCATTTTCCCTCAAGTCTTTGCTTCACGTTTCACTCCTTCTGGTCTCGTATGGTACATTACTGCTGTATTTAAATGGCCATAATTTGGATCATATTAATGGTCTTTGTGGAAGAGCTGACATGGCCTCAGATGGCTGGAGGACAAATCGATAACCATCTTCTGGGTAGCCCATAACATAGTTTGTAACATGAAGCCATTACTAAGCTGTCAAAAGAGCAGAGGACAAAAAAACCACCAACTCACTTCAAGTGCCAAAAAAAGAAGTGTCCTATCCTTTGGTTTGTCAAAGCCTTTTTCAGCAGAAATCGCACCAGTGGGTTGTCGAGGTACTGCTCATATTTTAGGACCTAAAGTAAATGAAAATGAAAAATAAAATACATAGATAATATAATTATACCATTACCTTATTCACTTAACAGCGAGCATTCCCAAGTGCAGCCTGAAAGGAATTTACATCTTTGCACAATTTGCTGCAAGCCATTTAAACAGCCACATTCATTGTGTAGCAAGTACCAAGGCAAAAAGTGCAGCAACAATCAATCCACTTGAGTACAAAAACCGAACCCTCCGAGCTGAACCTGCTGTCAAGATTGTAGATCTTAAGATTATTTAAGTCTTAACATCATCGGTGACATCGCATCACCAAAATATAAAGCATGTCTATGGACATTTGGACTACATGCTTAAATTATTTGTCAGTTACTAAACTTCATCTAGTCAGGCAATGTAATGCCTTTCGAATAATAGTTTAGTTTGTTTTCAGGCTTATTGTAGAACATTTTTCCATTTCAGCTGTCAAAGGTTTTCCCACTGGAACTTCCTCCAAGTGTCAAGGAGAATCAAGTGTCAAGCATCATCAATCAATGCTCAAACGAAAGACGTAGCTGATTTCATCACTGGGGTGTGTCTGTAGTGTAGAAAGAAACAAGGACTGGTTGTCACTTGAATTTGAGAAGACATGTCATGGCAGCCTCCTCTTGAGTGGGTGGGACTAAACTCTTTGGCTTAGATCAGGGTGGAGGAAAAAAGGAAACCTAAATCTGAAATTAAAGAAATTAATGAATAACAGCCAAAGAAACAAAAGGAGCAGTACCTGGACCAACTGAATGAGGTACTGAGATAGTTTGTCATCTGTCAAATACTTCTCAAGGCACCTAACAGCAAAATCCCGGATCATTGGGTCAGGATAGTTGCAATCCAGCAGCTCCATGGCTTGCTCTGGCTTTATGGCAGGCCAGTCCTTCAAAAGGCAATACATCTTCAAAAAGTAAAATTAGCAGCATTAGAATCAATACTCATGAAATCTGTCACAATGTGTATTCACATTGTATATAACAAAAAAATAAATAAACGAAAACAAGTAAGAACAAGAGGAACAAATAACAAGCAAGAAAAAGTCAAAAAGCAGACTGAAATTCAAATACAGTTGTTGCTGAAATACTGCAATGACACACAAAACATGTTACTCCAGCAGTATGGATCTTTAATGTATATCCTCAGCAAGATAATGATAGCACAATGTTACTGAATGGAAAATCGTCATGAAAACACCTGACTGTGCAGCTGAAGAAGCTGAGTACCTGAGCTACATCATCTCTGGAGTTCCACTTCACCGCAAGGAGAATCTTAGGCAGAATTTCAGGTATATTTACACAATAGTGTCTGTGGAAAACCAAAAAAGCCAGTTGGCTCCAGGTTGCCATGAAAAGAACACCTCCACATTAAGGCACCAGTTGTGTGTTTGGTTTCTGTGCCTCTACAGGAAGGCCTCAGTATGTGTGAGTTTGAGCGCCTTACCTGTGCCTCCACAGGAAGTCTTTCTCCTGCTCAGTGACCTCAGAGAGGGGGTCTCGATTGCACACTTGACGCAGCTGTTCATTGTCACTGTCTGTCAGGGGGTTGTCTCGTGCCAGTCTGTTACTCTGTAGGGGAATATCACAACACATTACATTACGCATGTACTCTCTACTCCTCTGATCCAGCACAATTTAAAAAAGTGGAACAAAAGGGTTTCAGCAGTCAGTAGAAAGGATACCAAGTTATCTACAGAAGAAGTCATTTAATTAATGTAACACACAACAAGAGGTGCCATGATATGTGCAAGCTAGAATTTGAGCATATGGTGTTTTAAGCAGCAAAATGTTTTTTGGGTATAGAGATAAAATAAAGGTGATGCAGAATAAATCATTTCATGATATTCCGAATAAAAATGCAGTGTAAATATGTTCCTGTTAATGTGTGCATGTGGGGGCTGGGCAGTCAAATGGCTTGTCATAGGAGCTCCTAGTCAGATCCTAGTCTGGGAGTCAGGCCAGTGCTTGCTTGAATTTGGGATGAAAGATTTATCATTTGGTGTTAGATGTCTGGCCCTTGAGGTGGCCAAAAAAAGTTCTGTGGGGAGTTGCAATATTGTAGCTTGCCAAATTGCGATTTCATGATAAGGTCTTAATGCTGTGAACTGATTCTGAAAAATAAAATACACACTACATTCATAGTCAGAGTTCACAGTCAGACTCATTTTAAGAGGAACACAATGCTTCCTACTGGTACACCTGACCGCCAACTTGTGCATGCAATGCCAAGTTACTAAATGTTTCTAAACACGATTAGTTTCTAATCAGATTTTTATCCACATAATTTAGGAATGAGGAAGGTGAAGAACATCAGTTTATCACAGCATATCAATTCAGTGGGGTGAATGAGAAAGTAATTTTACAATACAGCATAACTCTGAATAAGTGATGAAAAACAGAAAAAAAAACAGATTTAAAGGTACACTTTTTCAGCAGCAACTGGGGCATTTCACTAGATTTTTCAGAAGTAAGCTCCACACTGATGTCTCCAAATCACGACAAGCGTCATCATTTTCAGTTGTCTGAGAGAACAAAGGATGTTTACAGATTCAAGCACCAAAACTACACTTAAGCAAATGTTTACCACACCTGTCACCTCATGTACAAACACTGGGCAGAGCACTGACACTAATGAGGAATTAATCAAATACAACAATTTATTCCAAAAATGATTATTTCCCCTTTCATCTGCTTGAATGCTATTCATTGTTCTCTTAATGCAAAACTGGCAGTTTTCCAGTATACAAACAAAGCAATACTATATTATGAAGGAATGTGCACTATTTATATGAGCAATAACCTGAAACCACTTGAATGACAGAGTGATAGTAGAATATGGCATACATTCAGACTTATAGGTCTCACCAGGCTAGTGTGGCAGTAATTGTAGCCCAGCTCTCTGGATATGGTCCAATTAGCATGATCCTCTACGGTTGCCATGTCCGGAAACTTGACTGGACAGCTGAAATAATCAAACTCCAGTTCCAAACATGGGGTTTCCTGTAAAAGGGAATGAGAAGCACCATAACACAGATTTCACCACCCAAACAGACATGAAGTACATTAAAATTTCAATGAAATAAAGAATATCATGACCAGAGCTGGTATCTCAACACTCTAAAATATATAAACATTTATACACTGCAAAACATTCCAATTCCATGAGGACACATGTTTAATTACAGCTAAATTAATTTACCTTATTAGGATTGGAGCCCGTGACCCCTATGGGGTTGAGTAGATCTTCCAGCCCATGAGGTACAGGCCATAGGTTTAGAGCCATCTTCCCAGACACTAGTGTGTGAGTGTAATCAAAGAGGTTCACGTTTCCCCAGGCCAGTGGGCAGTGTTCCTGAGAATGGCCAGAACGCCCCATATGGGATCAGATCCCCTGCACCAATCACATTCTTATCACAGATCATGCAATGAAGTCTGGCTAGGGATTGCAATATTTTACAAGTACAGGAGGTCCTCGGGTTACGACAGTCTCGAGTTACGTCATTTCGTGGTTACGACACACTCCCATAAATTACTTAAAAAACCTAGTTTTGACTTCAGCAGTTTGGTTCGTAAATACGACCACAGAAATAAAGGTAAGGAATTGTTCTCTCTTTTTTTTTTTACTACCGTTTCATTTAATTACTGTATTTTATATGTCCTTCATGTGTTCAGTGTGAATGACTTAAGGTGTTAATTTAGGTGCATAATTTAGGTATCAATTCTGACTTACGTCGAAAATCGGCTTAGGAACACGTAGGAACGGAACTCGTTCATAAGTCGAGGACCCCCTGTATTATGCATTTTTACATAGTTTTAAAACACATTCTGGTGATGGTTCTCTGAATTCAGTGGTTTTAGGAATCAATTCTCTACTTTTAACATCCAGCATTCAACGAAACATGCAACTCGAAATACTAAAACTCACTGTACTAACAGGTTAAATAATTTCAAAATGAAAAAAAATGTTATTAAAGATATTATCAATTAAATCATTGAATTTGTTGAAAGAAAATGAGCAGTCTGGTGGATCAACCTTTGTCAGAAATATACGATCACAATTTAAACAGAATTATTGAATAGTTAACGCTGAGACAAAGACAAAAGTCAGTCTAGGAAGCAGACCTGATCCACTACCTCAGCAGACCGTAAATTAAAACAGAAGTAATGCTAAAGAACCAAAACTCCACTACCACTAATACCTCTGCAGACGACCTGTACAGGAGACTTGGAACCACCTTTAAGTGAGCTTAAAAAATTTTAAAAAAGCAAAAACAAAAATGAGAACAAACACAGAATGTTGTGCTATTGGTACCAACAGCGGGGGTGGGAGGTCCTGTATTCATAAAATGTCCAAGTGTAAGGTATACAGATCAAAAAACAGGTTTCCCCTGACCATGGTTCCTCCATAACCTTATTTATTATGATCTAAAAAAAATAAAACTGATCCTGAATCATGACTATACTGTAATTTGCTTTATGAACATGAGCCCTCATCTAAATACAAATGGAAGTATTAAATGGATAAAACCACTCACCTCTTTGGCTCCCTTCCTTCCCTTCACAGAGCAGATGGACAGGCAGAGACGAGCTGCACGTGGGATATCAGGAATGTACATGTCATAGTCGAGCCACTCATTCCACCTAGGACAGGGAGGCCACTGCTTTGAGTCAAAGAGCACTGCTGCTGTTCGTTAACAACAGGAACAAGGGCCAAAGTATTCAAAACATTTGGCACTAACAGAGAAATTTAGTAGTAGTCAGTTACCCTTAACAAGATGAGGAGCAATTTAAAAAAATCCTCAACCAAGTCAAGCTTGCCCATATCATCATCACCACTATGATACATTTTATGAAGGATACTTTCATTTAAAGAACAGCAATTACATTCGACTGAGAATAGTCATCATAAAAATTAGTCAAAAGAAAACTAAGTCTGGAGTGCAAAGAATTTTAATAAATGATACTATATTTAATGTTGGTTATCCGTTATGTTTCATAGTTTGTAAATTTCCTGTGTTTAGAGGGAAGAGATGATGTTAGTGTTTTAGGAGCAACAGCCTCTTTCCTGTTTATCATCAGTCAATTCCCACCAGGGATTGTGGAAAAGAGGTGGGTGTGGCCAATAGGGACAGCTGTTATCTGCAACTTGCGCTTTACTTTACAAAACATCTGCTGACATGATGTTCCATTGGAAAAACGGTTTAAATAGATTAAAGTAGCAAAAGCATCTTGGGGAACTAATATGCTCGACTAAATTTCTAAAAACAAAGCAAATATGAAGTGTTAAAGATTATATACTGTTTGGAAATGTGTAGGCAGACAACTTCACTTTAAATTTTTAATGGCCCTGAATGAAAAGACTGCCAATTTCAAGAGGGCTCACTCATCAGAGTTTGACCCCTTTTTGCTTAATTGTGTCTAATATGGAAGCATTGCCTCTGTGCCCTTTACACTAACTCATTTTAATTGTAAGTCTGGATTGCATTAAGTAATTACATTATAGCTGATATATTTTAAAACATTTATACATGACTAACTTAAAAAATGTGATTAATCCTAAACCGATTTCATATGAATTGCACATTAATCATGCAAAACAACCAAAAACAGGTTTGGGATATCTACCAAGTAGTTAGATACTGCATAGTGCATACTACTGATCACTATACCTGAAGCCACCATTACACATTTGGCCACACAGCTCAGTCATTTTTTAAGCCATAATAAACAGGAATTTCACTGTGAGTTAACACCTGCTGAAATACCTTGGATTTGAGCATGGCACACGTTGTGTGTTCACATTGTCACACATCTGCTCCCCTCCATGGTATATTCCTGTCCGCACGTATATCTACAACAGTGAGAAACATACAATAACTTCAGACTATATTACGACAACAACCATTTTCTTCATTACAGTCTTCATTAACCCTTGTGCTGTCATCCCTTTTTGGAACCTATTGACAACACACTACATGAGGGTTAAGCATTTATATACATACTCATATTCTACAACAGAAAAATTGTCTACTCTTTATATCACTAGCTTATCAATCCAGCTACAAACTACAAGACACTATCTTTGCTGCCATGTATCACCGAGGTGGGTGCTACACACTGGTGGTGGCTCAGTTGAGTTTCCCCCTCCATCTCCCACTGGAAATCATAAAAGGTGCTATAGAAATAACACTGATTATCATTATTGGAATAGGAGTACTAAGCTAATAACTGTTGTAATTAGCAATAACCTGCTTTTTAAGCACAGGTTTAAAACAACCTGCCATGAAAAATTAGGATGGACCTTATCGATGTCCCGGATGTTCACATTAACGTATGTGGCACACAAGACTCGAATCCTCAGTGTGCTGTTGATGGTCCATAGGGATTTTGTTGAAGCCTCGCCATTCATATACGGTGTGGCAGTGGAGATGCGACGGGCGTAGGATGGCATGGTGAAGGTGTCCATAGGCAGCTGGGTGTATAGGCTCTCCTTTGCCATAAGCATCAGGTTTGGCATTCGCCCCAGCATTATGCAGCTCCTAACATACTGACAAGAGGAAAGAAGAAAAGTTTTTGTCGATCATGGCTCACGACTTTCATATAAGCAATGAAACTCTGCACAATTAGTGAGCCAGCTTGTACTGCACAGTCAAACTCCAAGACATTGTTGGGCATGACATCAAGAGCTGTGACATCACTGCTAAAAATCCACATCCATGGACCCTACAGTGCTCTGTATCCCAAAATGCATTGTGGTTATTTCTGAATTCAGTCCAACAGCAAAAGTTTGATTTAAAAAGCCACAAGGTGACATCTGACCATCTGAGCAGCCCAGTTGAAAAACAAAAAATAAATTAACACTACTTGTGTTAATGAGGATTGCTGGGAGGCATCTTGCCCATGTGTGAACATACCCCCATGGCAGCATGAGTAGCCATGTGTGAGGTTCAAAGCCATGAGCTTGAAAAAGTACAGTCTCTGCCACAGCATTACAACAGCCAACATCAGGCATTTGCTTTGCCAATAATCAAATGGTCAGTTACTCAATCTTAACTAGTGAATCTGCTATTCAGGGCCACAAAATTTTGCGGTGTTACCTCTGCAATTATAAGTGGAGACAGACAAACCAAATCCACATGCAGAAATCCTGAATGCATCAATAACCAGAGACAACCAATTCCAAAATTCCAAAGAATGATAATTTCCAGGTCCTCTATTACAGATTGAGCATCAAGTTGAGCCTACCATACAAGTTACCAGTCTGTCATCTCAAGCAAGGACACAAGAACTGGGGCTGGCCAAGAACTGGGGCTGGTGCTCTACCTTGTACTGACTGAGAGGGTACTTTTCCAGGAGGTACTCGTCACAGCCGCACACTTTGAGGATGTATTTGCCCTGGTACTCCTGTACGCACATCTTCAGCTGCTCAGGAGAAAGCAACATGCTCCGTGTCTTCTTCCGGATCGCTTCAGCGATCACCTGCTCCGGTACACAGTCGTGGTTGATTTTCAGTGTGTACTTCTGCTTGTCATTGTTGGGGGAGACAATGACCCAGATGACCACGATTATCTGACCTGAACATGTGACACGGGGCAAAAAAAAAGACCATGCTCTGAAATACACTGAACGCAAATGGACCATACAGGGTAGGGTTTGCTTTTTGATACCTTCAGTTTTGGGTAAACATTGATCAAATGTTCATGTAGTAAATAGTTAGAACTGAATAAAATCAGAGAGGAAAAACCCAACACTGAGCCACGCTACTCACCAAAGCTCAAAAACACAAAGTGGCAGGTTTTGAAAGGTTAGATGCTATGCCTATTACTTGAGCAACAAAACAGTGGCAAGAGCTGTGGACATGGCAGAGTGCAATGGAAAAGAATCTGCTCATCTGAGCTTCTGTCAGATCAGTGTCATCTCAAATGAAGTTCAACTTGAAGACTGGCCTACCTTTGTCAAGTTTGCTGTAGATGTGCTTTGGAAGTTCCACTGATGACTCCACATTCGGCGGGTAAACATATAACGCCCGACTATGAGGTCCATTGGCATCTCTTAGGTCCACTGAGTCCTTACAGACATTCAGAATGTTTCTCCTGAAGTCCTGAACTTCAGGGTCCTTTACCAAATCAAATTCACACACCGGCATACCGATTGCAAAACCTGCAATGAAAACAGACAGCTTTGAAAGAGGGTTTCAGCAGACCTGGAACTTTCATATTACGAGGGGTGAATAAGAGGGTGTACCTGACATCAGAAGACAATCAGTGTGTCTTAATTACAGGAACTAAAAAATTATGATATTTTTTCTACTGATGGAGAACAGTGCTCGTCCAGCAACTGCACTTGTGTTAGAAAGTAATCCAATTACATCAAACACTGTGTCTGTAAGGTAATTGTTTTTTGAAGATGTCTCTCACCACCACTTTCAAGTAAATCCAAATCTGTTTGGTCAATTATTAGACAATGTCTAAATAACATTCCTTACATAAATTATAAAATTGCTTCCCACTAAAGCTGCAAAGGATGATGGGGGGTCCTACCAATTTCTCTGTTCAGTATTTTCTCCTCTCTGTTCCCCACTGGTTCGATAACTTTCAGAAAAGGCTGAAAGAGCCTGAGATCGCAGAGTCTCCGTGTTTCATCATAGAACTCCTCTCGTTCTGCCTCTTGTGTAACACTGACGAAGATATAGGAGGTCTCTTCCTGTAGTAGGTGATGCAGAGGGTACTTCCTGGCCTCCTTGAAGAGTTCGTGTTTTATAGTGATAAGTGTGGCCTCACGGAGGCACTCCAGGGTGAGGATCATTCCGTTTGGCAGGAGGCAGTCTACCAAAATCCGCGGGGGCATCAAATGGATGCCCCATAGCTCTCCCGATGATGGCCGTGGGGGCATTTTTAGCACCTCTTCACACCCTTACAGGTTCAGTCAAAGCAAGCCTTTTTTCTCCTGCATAGGAAGTAAAACTGTGTAAGATGAGATGAAGCATGCATCATTATTTTGCCATTCTGGTCCTCATTTCATTGTCTACATGTCAAAAAATTAAAACATAAATATAAATGGTGACAAGGCAAGGGAATTGTCACAATCTAAGGAATGGTTTCCCAAACTTTGCTTAAATCTAATCCTAGGATGAAAGAAAATTTCACTGAGGATATCCAATGAAAGACATCGTCCGAAATTTGGCTTCATCCACATACGCGGGCTACAGTCCTTTCATGAAGATAAGCAACTCTTGTGACTGAGCCATAACTGATGCAAAGAAAAGTGTGAACAACCATGTTACAATACAAACAAAGACACTAACAGGATTATGGGGAACTACCGGGGAAAAACCAAATGCAGCATTTCTCAATTGCAATGACCACGTATATGTTTTAGTTGACTCCCTAAACTAAAAAGACCTTCTCAGACTATGAATCACCACACAATGACATGCACGCTCAGCATCCAGGGAGGCACTTTTTTTCCGTTACATGGGAGCCAAAATATTTCAGTAAATGAAATTCCACAGTAGATGGCTAAATGGGTATATTTTCCCCCCTCATAACATCAGGGCCTATTCATCATTCTAAAACTGACCACAAGACACAGGGTCTCTGCCAGCATGTGGCAGCAACAGACTCTCATCCAATCACTAGGTTTGTACCACATAGCCCTCTGCTTTTCAGCTCAGCTACCAAAACTGCATAACTGAGACACACAAGGCTGATCTGCATTTCACAGAACAGGTCTCATAATAAACAGGCTTACTCTCAATTTTCAGGCCAGTCCAAACACAAACAAAAGTGTCACTTCAAGGACATCTATATAGGATGTATTATATTATTGGAATGATATGTATGTGCAAACTGTTGACAATTCATTAGGTCAGGTCTAATATTTTGGTCTTGCAGTCCCTGGGTCCATGTCATGATGTGCACAACAAACACAAGGTAAATTCATCATTTGCAAAAATACTACACAAAAGTATTTCAATTTCATTTAATAATGCATTTCAAGTTATTTCAATATCATTTAATGATGCATTTGTTTTCAAACACAAATACAAAGGAATAAACCTCAAGCAAGACTGGGTAAAAATGTCATCTACAATCTTCTGTTATTACCTACATCACATGCAAATCAATATTCTGATCACATTCAGGATCATTCATTCAACATGAAGACTCCATTCATAACCGAACATAAAAGCATTAGTTCAGTTATACCTCATCTACAACAAGTACATGTCAAAGAACTAATTACCATCTAAAAAGGAAATTCTCTCAGAAATCACATGTAGTTGTTTTAGCAGTGTTCACACTATGAAAACATGACTACACCTTCCGAAAAGTTGAATAAGAGGTCAGACTATCAAAAAGACTACCTCAAAAATAGAAAGCACTGCCTACCCTTTAAAACAAATTCTCACCTGCCACAGCGAGAATAAAAATTAAATGGCCAGTCTCATTTGCCCCTTGTTTATCCTGCTGTTTTCAATCTGCCCCCCGCCCCCACCCCCATATAACCTAGCTCGTGAAATTATACACATTAGTAAACTAAGAGGCAACATTTTAAAACTGTGCCACTGTAATGACTTAACCAGACTGGTCAGAAATCTAAACACATTGCTTATAGGCTATCAGCTAAATATAGTTTGCAAGCAAATACTATACTTGCATTCTGCAGTAATGCTGTGGCATAAGCACAATAGAGTGCCAGAGCAGTTGTATGAAAATAAACCATTTCAGGGTGGTTATAAACCACCGCTTTGTGCACCACCAGTCATGGTTTAGTCCTCACCAAGCCCTTATGAAGTGTGCAGTTGGATTTCTACGAGTGGGACATAAGAAGAGCTTGTAAACAGCATATTCTGAATCAGTCCTTATTGGGGATATGCATCATATTCCGAATATTGATTTGCATGTCAATATTGTCATAGCATGCAGTAGCAACTGTCTATTCATTAAATGAAACCATGTGCAGCCTAGTAGATGTTTATAACAAAGATGGATGCACTGGTACATACCAAATCACAAGGACAAAATGCATGCGATTCACATATTATGGCCATTAAAAAAATATTGAGTATCATAAGAACGTGTGTGGGTGTGTCCAACTTCACCCATAAAATTGAGGCATGGTTTGTCCTGACCGTTTAAGATTTTCTTAAATTGCAACATGGATTTCTTCTTGAAGTAAGCTAGGTCAATGTTTCCCATTCCTACCGTTTTTACATGACCATAAATTTGCACTGCCATTTACTCTAGCTCTTAGGTTATGACGCATGTTACCATATTCAAAAAGGACCTAAAAGTACAGCATTCAAAAATATATAGGGTATCCCAGAAAACACATTACAATGCAGTTCAATTAAATGTCGTCTGCTCCAACGAAACCCTGCTCTGTTGTTTCACACAATTTAGCGATCAGGTTGACCATGAGGAGGTATTCAAAATACATAAGGCCCTCCCTCCGTGTACCCAGCATCTACACAATGTGGGTTGGAAGCCTTAATCCGTTCACAAAATTCGATATAAGCAAATAACTTGAAATTTCACGGTTTTTAAGTAATGCAAGGGTCGTGTTCATTGCAAAACACCCAAGACCGCTTAAACTACGCAGCAAAAATATCCACGTGTGATAGTGATTTCCTTAATTTGACAATCCCTGTCGCATTTCAAACAGTGGTCTTACCCTAGGCCGATGGTCTTCTTTTGAAGGAATGGTTCCCTTCCTATTTCACACCACAAACATTGTCGCCCACACATTGGCAACGAGTCACTCCAGGCCCATTTCTGTCAAAAACACACAGGGTATAACATTTTTTTGTTTGTTTGTTTTTTTCCAACATTCCATATGGACAATTCATTCATATCGTTTAAGCTGATTGCGTGATCTCAATCTTATAAATTTGCAGCGCAATAAGGCAAATACCATAGTACATAGCTCATAAGCACCCTCGCTAGCTTGCAAGTGAGATACTGTCAGGAAACATGTTAAATGCACGTAACTCAGTGCAAGGTAACGCCATTGTAAGGTCACACAGTGAAACTAGCTCATTTTCTGAATATCCTGTCAATGTAAAACAAATTTAATTAAGTGTAATTATACACGCCAGTGACATGTTTATATGAAGTCATGCTAAATTCACAAAAGGCGTAGCTTATCAAACTGTCCTGGCTTGTTAAAAATAGAGATGCACTGGACCTTGCAAGATAACAACAACCAATTCACAAATACCTTAATAATATACCTTTAGATGTGTCAAATCGATTTAACGCGAAGTCAATACTAGCAAGCTATTGTTAACTCGCTAACGTTTACTTACAGTGTGAAGAAACCTAACTTACCCAATGTTACAAGTCAGCTAGCTGACTGTCGTGGTTGGATGTCAAACCTGCATTTTATGCAGACACTACGGTACAAAATTTTGTAGACAGCTAGCCAAGGCAGAAGGATGTTTACGTTTATAAGATCACAAACGCTAACGTTGTAACGTAAGATACTAACGCATGCCGTTCAACGCACTTCCTTATGCTTAGTCAAACACATACAGTACACTCACTGTCTATCGGGCTACATAACCTTGTATCTGTTCAGCTGGCCGACCAGCCAGGTAACAGCAGCATTGGGGAAAACTGATTCATACTGCAATCTACTTGGTCATGCTGCTTGCTTGCAAAAAGGCAACCAAAAAGCTATTACAGTTCAGCTAGGGTAACGTATTGAGCTAGGTAGCCAGATGTCACTTTTGTGGTAGATAGTAGTCACGTTAGCTACCTAGCTAGCTAATGAACAAAGATTGGAATCACATTGTTTGTTGTTTAACATTTTAAAGACAGTAGAAAGCTCGGCTAAAAGGTTCAAGCGCTGGTTAGCTACTCAAGAAAGTTAGCCAGTCAATCAGCACGGAATTTTATCTTTAAGTATACCTATTCCGGTTAGTTTAACCTTGTTGACCGATGTTAGCTTAAACCTTGATAGAAAAAAGTATATATTTATCATTTGTATTGTAAATTAAATAATACATTCACAAGCTCGTTATCGGTCTGATCATATCCTAATACATTCCGCAATGCAATTTTCAATAAAATCTCACACATTAATATTAAGTAAAGAGATTGACTCCTTGATAGCTATCGCAAGATGCCTAACAATTACACTAGTGGTAAACAAATAGCAACAAACAAACTGGCTAGGCAGGCAGGTAGCAGTCAACGCACTGATACTGGAACATTAGCATGATAGTTATTTGGCTACTGTTAGCTAGGATATATTAAGTATTTAACTAGCCAGCCTTCTGTATCCAAGATAGAATCGGAATTGTTTATTAACATGTAGCGGATTACAGTCAGATTGTTTCAGAGATGTGTTACTTAGTGTGCTAGCAAAGTAAAACAACTTATTTCCACGCTTCATTGTACATTTGAAGTGGGCTAGCGCTAGTTAGCTCACGGGTCTCTACTGAGCTCGCTACAGCGGTGAAGCAAAAGTCCATTTAAATGCATAGTTTTCAGGACTGTAGCTGAGTAACTAAACTAAAATTACATAATATATCTACAATAATCAGTCAATTTACAATTTCTTCAAGTGCTTTGAAGACAGACTGCTTCACGCCACTTACCGTCGGATTTTAATTCCAGTAGGTGGTCCCCACTGTTTCCATTTCCTAACAACTCCAGTCCGAGGCTCTGGCCTAGCCCCGGCCTGACAGCCGCAACTTCTCCATAGCAACCGCAGGTCTTGTTTTTCTTGTATGGAAATTAGGTAATAGTGAAAGCAATTAGCCGTTTAAACCCCCATTTAATAGAATAGAATGCGCACACAGGGGTTTTTAAAAGAAAAATTGGACTGTTGACGCTTAGTAGTTGTGAGCATGCATAGTAAATAAGCTAGCTACTGTAGGTAGCCAGCTAGCTATTTGACTACAGCACACGAAAATATACAGCACACTAGGAGAGATTTTTTTTTTTTTTTACAGCCGACCGCTGAGGTCCGCTGTCGCGCGAGTTGTGATGAGGTTTGTGGGAATCCACCAAAAACTTAGCACCAACAATTTGTAAATCGAACGAGAGGACCCTCCATGATCATCTCATGTAACCAGCCGATGACCGAGGCGTAATAATCAGCTTTATAAAATGCATAGCATAGATAGCTGTAAGTAATCCGAAGAGTTTTAGCGAGCGTTAGCTCATTTAAATGATTAGCGATTTACTATCGCACTCAGTTGTGCTGGTGAGCGGGCTACTTTTCTCTACATCAGAAGTTCATCTCGGAAATATTTTATTACAATATTTCATTCCTATGTTAAGTTTACAATGCATCAGTGTCATCACCTGCTTCATTAACAGCCTTAGAGCTAACGAAAGCGAGAAAAGTTAAAGTAAATGGTTAGTCTTGCTTGACACGAGTTGTCTTTAGCCTTATTAGCTGTTTCTTAAACTATCCGGTGAGATGGTTTAGGCATTTGCTACATTTATATTTTGACGATGAACATCATCCCGTGTGTATAAGATTTTGGCCAATCAAAAACAATTATATTATTAGCATGTCTACTCATAACTCTCAAACAGTAGACGTTTCAATGTGTAATTTCAACAACTTGATTAGGTGTAAATTAAGCTGGTGCTTTTTGCTGTTACATTGATCCTTTTTTATGTCTCTGAGGTCATATTTCTACTTTTTTTCTTATTTCTACTTCAGTTTAGAAAACCTTGGTCGCAAGAATTGAACTCGGTTTCCCTCTGTAAACTGCAATCTTAAATGTGGGATTTGTAAACTGCTGTAGAAAGCTCATTGACAGCACCTTGCAGATGGAAACAGATCACTTTCAACCTGTGCCCCGAATTCTGTTTTTTTTTTTTTTTTTTTTTAAGTTCACTGGAACTAGTTTATGCATTGTACTTTCGCAGACCAGCAGTTGGTGTAGACAATGCTGTTGACTCTCCATCGTGGACGTACAGTAATTTCCCTCCTGCACTATTGCATGCATATCCCACAGGAACCATGGGCAACATCAGATTTATCAATCGTTTACTGTAAATGGTCCCTTTTAGAGCTTGGCCCTTTTCTGCAGACTCATGCTGCCACTGTCCAGATGATATCTGCAAACTGTACATCCTTTTACTCTGGGATGTTGTTCTCAGGGGCAATACATATCTTGTCTGGCACATCCATTTGTGACAGCACTTGACCTCAATTTTGCCCCTGCACTTGTTTATCCATTATGTCCTTGCATTTATTTTTTCCCCTTGAGTTTCCCAACATTCTGTTACAGTTTGTCTCTATTGTTCTACAGAGCCTGACAACACCTCTAACTGTCTTATTGTGATGCTGGTTCTCAGAATAAGATTATGAGTGTACTCTTGACTGGGTGGTATCATGCTAAACTTCTCTAAATAACAAAATTGCAAACAGGAGTGTAAAAAAAAATACAAGGGTGTTTTATTATGTGTCAATCTCTAAGTCAACACCATATCATTAAACATAAATTGCCTATGGTGAAACATAGGACATTGTTTTGGTAGAACCAGATTACATAACATGTTTCTACTTGTGTGGACTACAAGTAGAAATGTAACATCAACCATCAAGTAATATGCATCATGACTGCAAAAGGGCTTGGGTCAACAAAAAAAAAAATTAGCTGAGAAGCTGCCTTTGCCAGCCTTCATCACACAGTGTTCCGAGCTCCTCCTCAAACTGGCTGATGCTGGCTCTGACTGGCCCCATCAGCCCCCATCCAGCTGGATGCAGAACCCAACCTACCAGCAACTGTGAGAATTCTGTAGGGACCCCCCAGGGTGTGAATGATGAAGTGGAACAAGCAAGAAAGGATGTCCAGGTGTATAGCAAAATGTCCTGTGACCCCACACATCGAGATGACAAAATCCTTGTGGCCAATGACCACCATCATTGCATTGCTCAGTACAGAAAGTGAAAAGTAATGTTTGAGAATTACCCAGTCAACTTATGAACTACATTAATTGTATATTGTCATTAAACATTCCTAGATAATATTGGATTTACTAACAGTTCATAGATAATTAATAAAATAATGTTTTAACTACTTGATGATCACTGTAAACCATTTTAAAATAATATATACAATGAATACATGTACAATGAACATTTTAACTTTAATTTCAAATTTATTACTTCTACCTTTGTCAGAATGTACAGAATGACACATTTTACATACAAGTATTTATATGCATTTAAATACCCATACATAAAATGTAAATACCACTTAAGAATAAAACTTTTTGTTTTCAGCCCCACATTTCAGGTGAACAAAAGTAATCAGACAAATTACTTTTAGCTTAAATTCACCAATAAAATGAATCACATTGAAGTCAGTTTTCCATTGCATTTTCTTTTCAAAACATCACTGTGCCAAGCCTGTTATTCAATTAAATTCCCAAGCCTGTGTTGGTGTCATGACCTCAATAAAGTTCCCTGTCATAATCTCTTTGGCTGCATGAGGCAGGGGTGAAGTTCTGAGGAAATTACGTAGCTACAGTAGCAATGAAATTAATGCCATGATTTAGGGACAGCACCTCTCCACGTTCCTTCTTCTGGTTAGAGTGAACCAAGATATGACTGCACATTTCTTACCAACAGAGAAACTATGACTGCACAAGCTCAAACCCATCTCAAGTCCTTTTAATTCACATTTAATGCTGATATGACTTATTACCTGAGTACATTGTAAGTGAGCCAAAGGAAAAACAATGCACATATTAGTTTGATGAATGGTATAATGATAATAACAGTAAAAACGGCCTTAATTATTTTGTAATGATACTGAATCCTGCTAATGTATTTTAGTGTAGACCAAGTGTGAACATGGGTAAAATACTCTTAAATGCTTACATTTTGACCAAGCTTCCAAAAACATGAAAATTATGTTTATATAAATTGTACATCCAATTTTACATGTAGATCTGTGTGATGCAAATGAAAAATAGCTTACAACCTAGCATCCGTTCAAACATCAACATCTAAACATATCATGCAGTTGAGCTAAGCTCCCAGGACCGAGAGATCACTTGTGTCATTATGTAGCACAGATGTATTTACTTATTGATGTGGGCACTTTTAAAAAGGTAACTTCAAGAGGTTAACAAAACTATTTTTACCCGCTCGCCCGTTTCATTGCACCTTAAATAGTAACAATTAGAAGCAGAAAAAGTAACAGTCATTCCCTCTTCCAACATGTAGGCTACTGGAGTTTCATGTCAAGTCAAAATGTTTTAGATTATTTTAAAGCTTTACCAAACAGCTTTTGCTGCAAGGTGATTTTCTCTAATAAATCATTGTAAAGTTAATGGACATACCTCTGCCCACGCATAACATATTATTTACCATCACGACACTTGAGCATACGCACCACCTATAAAACAGTAGGAAATGGACTATACCAAATAGGTAGGTATACCAATGAAGTCATTATGCTATTGTCTATAATCGAAATATAACAGTAAAACGTTGTTATGCATATATTGTAGTAAATGATATTTGCACATCTTAGGGTATAATGTTTTAACATAGAAACTACCCAAAGGTTAACAGTGTCTTTGTTTTCCTTAGTCGAAATGTTTTCCCCTCCCCTTTCCACATTACAGTAAAAGATTCCCATGTCTTGCTGGAAGAAGTTAACGTTAGCTGAGCTAGCTTTCCGTGCTTGCTGGGTACTGGGTAGTAAGGGATGCGGTGAAGATGGCGATGAATGTAAAGAACAGGGGTGCTTATTATCCAAGCAATGCCTATTGCAGAAATTATAGTTCGCAGGCTTTAAATTATGGAAACAGCCACTATTTCCCCCGGTTGCCAGGTAAGAAAAGTATGCTGACAGCAGCTGTTTACACGTTTATTTGTTTTTATCCAGTGGGGATTCCTAACGTCGGTTGCATTGGTTTAGTTATCTCGATCGTTAGATAGTGATTTAACATTGCCCAACTGAATTAGCTGGGTAGGTGACGAGCAGGTAGAGTTGATTGATATGTAAGTAAATGTATCCCATGCAATTTTTGTAAACCCCGTACATTGAAAAACATAGTTATATTGTACAGTTGAATATATTTTTTTTCTTGTTGAAGAGAAAATTAATTTCACACTACAGTTAACTGTAGTAATAGTTAGCGATAAGTTCGGTTGTGATAGCTGGCGTGGCTAGCTAGTTATTCACTGAGGATATCGTGTCTAACAAGTAAGGGAAATTAGCAGATCAGGGGAGTTGGTTCATGACAATCAAACTGTCATTGTAAATGCACGACAGAGTGTATGGATATTGCCAAAAGGAATAAAGTACCGCGGCACCTCTGCATCCTTGTTTGTAAATTCAACTTGCTAATAGTAGCCAACACAGGCAAGAGGTAACGTTAATGCCAGCTCTAATTTCCTTCGATTACCACCCACCGCAGAAGAAGCATAGCATAACTGAATGTTGCTTGGTGTACAGGTGTTTCACCAGACAGCGTCCACCCCGTATCGCTTAAAATTGTAAGGCACGTGATTTATGTTTCTCGGTTAGCTATTGATAGTATATTGAATGTCAGATTTATGAAATGATTGCTGGGAATGGATGCTGAATATTATTGTCTCTGATTGGACAATCTTGGGTAGATATTGATGCGAGGTAGCTGTTTCTAGCTAGCGATGCATAATTTTAGTTTCGTATGCCAACCAGCTATGCAGCAATATGGATGCGGCTGTCAACAATATCATTCCCTTTGCTAATAAGCTGACGTACTGTGCAACTTTTAAGACCTTTAAGAGAGCTATCTAATGAGTAGGTAGCTAGATACATGTACTGACGGTTTGATATTTTACCTCCATTACAGGGAGAGTCAAATATGTAGTTTTTCGTGTTGCTGTTTTAGCGCCATGTACCGACTTTCAGCCTTCATGTTACATTTCAGACACATTACTAGCAGGCAATGTGAATGATGACACATCAAGATGCACGCATGTTGAAACGCTAAATATTGTTTTGGTAAACACGAAGCTGACGTTAACTACATTGTCACTAAAGTTGCATTTATCCCCGGACTGAGAAGCCACTGTAGCTTCAGGAGCGCATTACTTAGAGTACCCCATGCCACGATAGATCTAACGTTAGCATCCGTTGCTGTACTAGTGCTAAATTTAGCCAGATGTATGTCGTTTCATCTATGATAGGTTGCACCACCGTTCCATATTATATGTTCATCATCAGCAGTTTGGTTGATGGTTTGGAGTTGATTTTTTGCTTGTCAGAATCAAATGTAACTCTGTCCTAAATCAGCGTGTACTGTTTGCACATAGCGCAGGTTCATATTAAGTTCAGACAATGACCCGTCAATTATATATACATATAATTCTGCCATGCAGTTCTCAGGTTGAAATATTCAATTAACTGGAGGGTCATCTTGCAACCTGACCCCTTCAAATATTTCTAAAAATAAAACACATTTTGACTACATAAAGGTCCTGAATGTAGTGTTTTTTTATGTTCCTGTCCAACAACTAGGTTTATGTTAATATAATTATAGCCTATGTGCATCATTCATATAGGTATATGCAGAAAAAAAGGCTTTGTATTGTATGTTTCTGTGGGTGAGCGCGGAATATAGCCGCATCTTAGGTAAGCTTGATTAACAAATTTTCACAGCAAGATGTTTAACTTAATATTTCAGTCCCTAAGGCATTGGACTGTCTCAGCTGGGAAATGTACAACACTGGGAGAGGGATCGCAAGGGAAGACGTGGGGAATATAACAGTAGCATAATGCTAATCGAGGCAAGAGGGCATGGCATTGGAGCGTTAAGATTAGCCATGCGTGTGATTTTGTGTACACAAAGCTTATACTCTTTTTTTATGCAATTAACTTGCCCCAGTGCACCAAGCAGTCACATAGGATCAGCATTCAATCTTATAGATTCAATAGACAGCATCTTAAAATATTAAGAATACTCTTCAGTATTTTGAGACAAATTCCATTATGACCAAATGAACACTGATGATATCAGGTATCCAGTATGGTGTAAAAGTATGGTGGATTTTTTCTTTATGGTGTGTGTGTGAAAAGAGGGGGAGATGGGCAAGCGGACCTTTTCTCTGAATTATTTACAGCAGTTTAAATGTTCTTCTCACAGGGCAGGCTGAATTCCTAGCCATGAACTACTTTTCCAAAACAAACATCATTCAATAGATTATCTTGATCCTTTTCTAAAATTTGCAGTACAAATGCAACCATGCTGAAAAAAGAGTGATGAAAAAAGTACTATGACATTACCTGACCTTGAAATACTGTACCACTATCTAGGTCCTCCTCCTGCCTATTTTTGGAACTTTTCCTCCAATGAGCAAGTGATTTCTTTTTGACTTTTTTGTGGCTCTGGGAAGAATAGAAATGAACCAATGTTCCACAGTTAATTGAAGATGTCAGGGTGGAACTGGGCTGTAATAAGCTTTGACAAATATATGAGAGGAAAAATGTGGATGACATGCTCCGTTCCCCTGATGTATTTTTAGATTTCGAACAAAGACAGATTTAAATTAGATCATTGAAAGTTTTACAAGGTGTTTTTTTTTGTGGTTAATTGGAGGAGTTCAGATGTAATGACATCTTTTACAAGTTTGCTGTGGTAATATTAAGTAGACCTATACCATTTTCTTGTAATTTACTTGGATTTATGTTAAAGAGCACATCTTATAAGTATGTTACAATTACAGACCAAGAGAGCTCCACATGGTTATCTTATTATTAACCTCTTTTACCTCAGTTCTTCAGCAGGCCCACCTAGGGCCACTTTAGAGGAACAGGACATTGTAATTCAGATCCAACTCTCCATTACCAGTACTGTGTTTTCTCACAGGCGTTGTATTGGGTGCTTGATGGAAACACATCTGGCATTTCAGGAATGTCGCCCTTGATCCCAGGATACATCTCAAACAATACAGAGGATGCATTTCTTCAGAACAGAGGTGGAAGCTTCTTTGACACCCCCTCCCCACTGGGCTTCCAGGATAAACAGAGGGCCTGGCAGCCTCAGACAGAATCTGAAGAATGCCCACTGCTGAAGCGCTGGGGCTCTGTGATAATTAGCCTTGGCTGAAGAAATGTGCACACACGTGCTCATGCACAGACTTTGCCCAGAGGGATTTCATGTTATAGTGAGAGAAGGAGTAATCTTCATCACGAGGACTGAACTGTCGAACCCTTACTATTATTAGCCTGCTTGTTTCATTTCATCAATGCCCTTTAGATCTGATCTAGTTACATGGTGCATGCTTTTCTGTTGAAATTCATAGTGAAAATGTCAACTGGGAATGCTACACGGAGATTGATTTGCCATGGTTTATGTATACTGTGCACAAAATCAGTTAAGTTATGTGTGCTGATGCTGTTCTTTGCAGTATATTCCATTGGAAACCGTAGCATTTCAATGTTAACCATTGCTGTCAAGAGTAAGATTCATTGCTGCTGTTTTTATTTTTTTCACCCCATTCGGAATGCTCAATCATATTTGCTGGTGGCAAATAATTCTGCCAATTTGGGAGAGAGCAGATGAGCACACGCCCTCCTCCACAACGCCTACTTGCACTTGCCAGTTCTTTTCACTTTGCAGCCCAGCGGTTGATAGCACAGTCACTGTGCTAGAACAGTGAAGTTCATGTCCAGCTGATGCAGAAAAAGCACATTGGTGGAGGATATAGCAGAAGTAGTCATCCTTAGAACTGAACCTACCAGCCTCTCAGTTATACCCCCATTTCTCTAACCATAACACTACACTTTCCAGGTCCAGAGTCACTGCTGAAACCCCCCCTGGAGTTGATGTGCCAGCCTGCGCCACACTTCCAGCCACCTCCTCCTCCCCAGGCCCTGGGCCCATCAGTGGGGGTACCCCCGGACCCTCTGCGCTTCCCCCTCACTGCCTCCCTCTCTGCCAAGCCCCCCCCTCCCCCACACCTGACATTAGTGCATGGCCTTCCTGGCCCCACACCCCCACCACCCCAAAGCCCAAAAGCCCTGGAGGAGGAGGGTGGCCAGGGGGAGCCCACAGAGCAGGATGCCACCCTGGACGAGATCTGTAAGCCCCTGTACTGTAAACTCTGCAACGTCACACTCAACTCTGCCCAGCAGGCCCAGGCACACTACCAGGTGAGGCTGGCCTGACCCCCCCACCTGAGGGTGTATTTACACCCATCATAGAATAATGGAGTCTAGATTTTATGAAAGGCGCATTCAAGTATATGTTCAAGAAAGGCCCAGATATATCACAGTATTTTGAGATTTTGGCGGGGTGGTTTTTGGTACTGTCCTAAAAAGTAGTACATTTGACGATGAAACTGGAGAACTGCAAAGCAGCTGTTTGAGGTAATGTATTGTAGTTCATGATTTGAGCCACCACCTTGCCAGACAGTGAGTTTACTTCAAATTTTCAAAACGTACATATATCAGCTTCATAAAGGAAAGTCTGAAGATGTTAGACTGAATTTACTGTTGGAAGTGTCAAAGGAGGTGTTGTTTTCCATGTTTCCCAAACTCACATATTTCACTTTTAATCTCTGCATTGAGAAATACTCCTATGTTCTGTTATTAAGGCAACAAGTTAAAAGGCTGCTAAACTAAGCTAACTCAGCTGTTCTTCCCTTTTTATTGTCTTCCAGGGCAAAAACCACAGCAAGAAACTTAGAAATTTCTACGCTGGTAGTCAGCAGCCGCCACCTATCAGAATACCTGAGGTGATTGAGCCAGTTTCCCAGCAACCCCTTACAACCCCGCCCACAGAAAGTGCAACATCATGCAAACAGGTACATGTACTGTGGCCAGCTTTGCCTAGATCCAGCAACTTTTGCTCTGCCCCCTGCAAGTTTTGATGAATTTTAGTCACTCTGTAAAGTCTACCAGGCAGCTTCTTTTCAGAGAATTTATAGGTTTCCCTCTGCTGTGCATTATGTGTATGTAAATTCGTCAACTGGCTGCTGAAATATGGCAACATTCATTTTTTTTTATTCTTATTTTCAATTATGTATCTTCTATTAAATTATTTTTTCAGTTGGTCCTGCAAAACATGCCCACAAATATTGTAAATAAACCTAGAGGTCCTAGTTTTCTGGCTCCAGTGGAAATGTTAAAAAATGTTCTTGTTTTATTTACTATAGCATACTAACTCACAAACATGCAAATATAGCTTAAGGTAGTAGTTTGGTTAAACCTAGATTGTGTGTGTTTGATACAGGCTACTGAGGTAATAATATTTATCATTCAGTGGCTCCTTTTGAATAAAACGAATGAATATCAGGTTAATACAATAATCTTTATTGTTGCCATGGAAACCTCCAGCCTCCTCCATTCAAAGGTGCCAGTCGGGTGATTCTGGCCACGGAGAACGACTACTGTAAGCTGTGCGACGCCTCCTTCAGCTCCCCTGCCGTGGCCCAGGCCCACTACCAGGGGAAAAACCATGCCAAGAGACTGCGTCTGGCAGAGGCCCAGCAAAACAGCACCTTCTTGTGAGTCCCTCAGGACCCATTTATACCTAACAGGACACAGCTCTTCAGAATAAGCAAAATATTTGCAACATCATTTTCATTGTGGCCTGCATACAGGTTTTTTTTCCTGACTGCATGGAGGAAATGAACATGACATCCATTGTTTTTAATGATTGGCCAAATATGATAATGGGAGGGTCTCAGATGGTTGCAATTTACCAATTTTCCATTCATAATAACTTCATAGCTGTCAAATTATAGGAAATGACTTCTTCACAAAAATTTTTATTTGTAGGGGAAGTTCACTGATTCCTTTCTGAAGTTGTTTCTAAATCCTAGTAAAAAGCTGGAAGCAAGCTAGAATAGTTTAATCATTTTTGTAGCAATCTCTCTGAGACAAGTAGAAAGTAGCCACTTTAAACAATGTTGAGGCCTATCCACTCATTTGACTGCTACGAATATCAGCCTAATCAGTGTTCAGCACGTAGCAATCCATGTCTTTGAGATGGAAAGATGATGTGATGTAGCTAGCTGGATAGTTGAGTACTAGTTGTGGTGATTTTAAACTTTTTCCATAACATTAAATTGCCTCATGTAACGAAGTAAAAACTAGTGTAGTGAATTTTCCGGTTTCACAATGTTAAGCACTTTACAGATATTATCACTTTTTTGGAATGTTGAAATGTGGCTTTTTTGACCATTAAGTGGTATATTTAGCTGTACATTTTCAGTACTTTTTTTGTCTCATCTGTAGTTCAGCTGAATATTTCAGGCTGTGACTCACTCAGTTTTTGCCAGTATTTATGACCATATGATTTTTATTAATATGTGTTTTTACAATGTGAGTTTTTACATTCTGATCTATGCTTTTTATTCTGTTTATTCATTAGAAAGTGTTCAATTAAATACTGCTGCAAATCCACTTGTCCAATACTGGGACAATAAAGCTCTGTAAGTTAACGTTACATTTTGGATTTGTTTTGTAGAGATGCTGCAGAATCAAGTCAGAGGCGGTCACGGAAAGAAGGAATGGAGTTCAAACTGATGAAGAACCGAAGAAACGCACATGTGCCTCCCCCTGTTCCAGGTACAGCTAAGGGAGAAACCCCGACCCTACCTGTCAAACCACCCCTTAACCTACAATCAATAAATGTTTTCTAAGTTCATTTGTCACCTGTCTAAGCTCTGCTGCATTGACTGAAGGTTTCCTTAATACTTATCACCTCTCTGCACCCTCTTAGCACACTTAAAGAGCAAAGTTTACGCAGACTTGTAAGCAGATTTACATTTTTGTCAGCCTATATTGTGTCGATGGGGTTTTAGACAAATACCTCATTATGACACAACTTAACCCCAGGCATGATTTGTTTCAGCTGGGTTGATCCCTTTTCCGTAAGGAAGAGCATGGATAAGCATCATACTGTAATGGAGCCTGTATTTCAGAACAGAAAGGGTGGGCCGCTTCTTCTCCCTGTAGTGTAAAACACTTTCAGAAGTTATAGTACACTTTTATAGAAACCATTAATTACTCTTCTCAGAGAGGCCAGGAATTCCCTTTTATCAAAATGGATCCAATGGATAAATCTTTAAGACAGTTTCATCAACACACATTGCACTTAAAGGCAGTGGTAAGTACGAAGATATTAGATGTAAGATAAACTTGGTCTTTTTAAGGACATATGCAATTAAATAAGTAGTTTCATTAAGGGTATACAATGTTTTGTTTTCTTGTAATGAAGAGAACACATTTCAAAGGCATGTGTGCTTGTCTTCACTTAAACATAAAATACTGAACTTAGGTGAAGCTTCTGATATAACGTGTAGATAGTTATGATTGAAATGCGTTTGCCCTCAAGACTTAGGGCATCTTAATGGGTCTGGCAGTTGCGTTTGAATTTTTGCATAAATGAAACTAGGCTATGGTGATTGTCCTCTGTCTAACTGACATATCGTTACATTTGGGGAATTACTGTATGTGGTGCTAGTCACGGAGTCGTATGTGTGTTGTCATTTTGAATCTTAAGAATTTATGCCAAATATTGTGCATTGAAGGTGTCTTTAATTGTAAATGAGTACCATTCAGCAAACTAGAAGTGATATCAGAGCAAGTTCCATGTCGCATCCACATACAGTGATTGCTTTGTTTTGAATTTGAAAGCTTGGGAAAGTACAAGTCATTCTTTGAGTCAATATTCCAGCATGGGACAGTAACACAATGTTGCAAATGTGTTTTCTCCATGTGAACTCAGCTATATTCACAAAGAACAAGTGAAACCAAGAAACTAAATACGATTCCTTGTCATCCAGCTTAGAGATAGCATACATAAATGCACTATATTTTAATTTGGTTATTTTATGAAGTGGTTTGGAATCCTAAACCCTTTAGGAGTATCACCAATTGATCGTTGTAGTTTTGAGAGCCAAAAATTGTATTAAAAGTTTTCTCTGAAAACAGATGATCACACAATTGTGTGGAATTTGCATTTTTTATGAAACATGATTTATTCAAATTTATTTCCAAAACATCTTGCAAGAGTGTGCATCTCACAAAGTCTAATTCCCAGTTTGACTGGTTGGCGTATATTCACATTTATGCACATTTATTCACATGTAGTTTTTCTCTGCATTTTTCAACTGTTTCTCTCATTAGGATTAGATCTACTATCTTCTCAGGTTATTAGGCAAACCACAGGGTGCAGGGGCTGGTAAACCGACACAGTGCTTGGTTAACTGCTTGTGGACATCATACTTACAATTACAGGAAGTAAGGTAGAAAGCTCCATATGTACATTTTATAAGAAAATATATTATTCTTGGGTTAAAGGCCCACATGGCTTGTCCTGACATTTTTAAACTATATATTATGTCCTATAGGTTAGAATTGGTGCTGCACAATGGCCCACGTCTGAAAACGACATGTCGACAGTATTAATGTTTGGTAAACAGAAGTCTATTCTCTGACTTCCTGCTAAAATAATTTCCCATGTGCCGCGGTGTACATATTACAAAAGTCTCATAGCTATCCTGTTAGTAAAGTCACTGAGGAAATATGGGTTCTGTTTTTGTTGATCAGCAAGGTTCTGTGTCATCACTCTGCTTCTGAATTATGAGTATTTCTTCAGGTGAAATGTGGAACTAAAGTTTGACTGAAATGGGCCTTTATATGGTAGCAGTGGGGATATTTTCAGTCACATAAATAGAAACATAAGGCAGAAACAAGGAGCGAGTTATTGACGCAATGAAGGTGGCACACTGCTATGACAGATTCAGTACCTCATAGGGTTGCCAGATATAAATTCAGAGTTTAAAAGGATTTTTTTGTTGTTTAAAATGATAAATTGGATGTGTGAAAATATATTTTAGCCAGATTGACACTTGTAATTTTTCTGTAAATTTGAATTGCCAACATTCTTGAATGCTGCTCTTTTATTTCATATGTATCCCATTGTTAAAATCAGTTGCGCAGAACAGCTCACAAGAGCTTGACAAGGCCAAGAGCAAGGAATCAACTTCTGCAATTAATAACTCCACCTTTTTTTAAAGTTCCGTTTGGAAATTCCTCACCAACAAAAGCTCATTAAAATGGAAATGAGGAGAAACAATGATCATATACACCAATGCAACAAGCAACTTGCAGTAAATCACCAGTACTGATGTATTGCTACAAATGAGTTTCAGCTGATAATTATAGTGCCAATTTGTCAGCGCTCTGTTATTTTCTCTGAGGAGTCTTATATCAGAGTAAACTGGTCAATAAAATGATCTAGCCAATCAAATTCACTGTCATAAATATTGGCCAGAAAAGTTAACATAGTTATCCAGGTACTGTCAACCGTCAACCTGGATCTTGGAGGCTGAGGACCTCCGGCAGTTTGTGCAAAGACAGTCCCATTTGATTTGTGGTGTGTTTGTTCAAAGGGCCCTACTACAACCCACGGCCACGACAGCGAATCCCACGAGACCTGGCAATGTGTGTGACACCGAGCGGCCAGTTCTACTGCTCCATGTGCAATTCAGGCGCTAGCGAGGAGGCCGACTTCCGCCTGCACCTGGAGAGTAAGCAGCACAAGAGCAAGGTGTCGGAACAGCGCTACCGCAGCGAGATGGAGAACCTGGGCTACACCTAGAGACACCCTCTCCTGCACTGCACACATCAGGGCCTGCAGGACCGCTGTAGAGACCCAGGGTAGGGGGCAGCATTGTGGCACTTTAGCAAATTCTGCCTTCCCACTGCCTTTAAAAATGTTCTTTTAGTTTTGGGGAAATATGTTGTATGCTAGATGTATTTATGTGTTTTATTTAAAATACAAAAGAGAGAGAAATTATGGTCTGCACTTATGCACCACCTGCTGGCAAGCTTGTTAATACGGTCATTCTGCTGTGTTGATAAAGTCATAGTTTTTTATTATGCTTTCCTCATTTGTAATTACTTTGCGTTTATATGTGATGCAACTAGAACCTGAGATTACAGCAGGAAACTGTGAGTCAAGTCGTTACAATATTCCTGTCATTTGATCTCAAGAAACATTTAGCAGGCAATCTGTCCTTATTGTCAGCTGTTGACCTATCGTGGCTTTCTGGGAACCTTACAGAGCAGGTTACCACCTAATTGTAGTTGATATGTGGAATTAAGTGAAATTGCACTCCAGACTTCCACCAAATCAGGTGAAAGCACTGTAATTGCTATGACCATTATTTTTTTCCCGTTGGCTTTTGTGCAAATAAGTTCTTTGTGCAGTTTCAGTATTTGCATTCGTGAAGAATGTTCTGTAGTGTATGCTGGTTGTATAGTACTATCTCAAATGTGATCTATAATGCAAAGTGAATCACCGCTCTGTTCAGTTGTTTTGTTGACCAAAAAGTAGTATTGTCAGATTTTGCAAGGCCAGCAGTGGTATTAATTAGTCTTCTCTTAGGGGAACCTAAAGTTTTTTAAAATCACTGAAATGTATATTTTTTGTAATGCAATGATGCAAAATGTGCTATTAATTTTAAGATGAGGAGTGATTAATCGGCCTCTAGTTAATAATTTGTAAAGGAAATGTATAAAAAGTGGTTTACTTCCTCTTACCATTTGAAAAACCAAAGTCATAAGCAGATTTTATCTGAGTAGCAGAAATTAGCTGAAGCCCCTTATTTTAAAATGTAATTTGAAAAGAAGTCCTCTGTGAGAACACTGTCAGCTGTTGCAATAGTTGGCTTTTTCAGTGCACTCAAAAAACTATGAATTGTGTTGAACAATTACATGTTTTACCTTTCACTGATAATTCAAGTAAAATTACAGGTGCATTCGCATTTTACGCGAAGATGTGGTCCTGAAAAAGCTGGCGTAAAGCAAAATCGCGTAATTCAAGTCTAATATCCCCATTTAAATGTATGGAAATGCTAGAGATGCGTTCCGCGGTCACGTAACCTCCACTAACTTAGAAAATTCGTAAAAAAAAAAAAATCGCAAGAACTAGTGGGAATCTATGAGAGAGAGAGAGAGTGGATATCGTATTGGTGAAGGGGGTATCGGATAATGCTAATGGTACAGTATATAATTACATTTCTGCTAAATAAATGCAATACACTACTTCAAATACCACTCGTAATTTCCTTTGCCAATTCAAATATTATTAAATATTAATATAAAATAATATTATTTAAGTTCGCGTAAAATGTGAATGCACTGTACTACTTAATCTAATGTGTTTGCAAAGAAATGCACAGTCTACTGATCACTTAAACACTGTACTCTTTTTTTGCTTAGATTCTGTTGAATTTGTATGGTTTAAAGGCAGACTCCTGTCAAAATTCTCATTAAATATTTTGTTTCACTGAATTGTCATTGTTTAGAAACTGAGTGAAAACCTGTAACCCATAGCTGAATTAAAATTAATCTTAAAATGAGATGTCCTCATCTTTCATAAAGAGTCAAACTTATCACTCAGTTTCCAAACAGTTTCTGATCATGCACAAACTACTCATCTATTCATATCCATAACTTTGCATTCAACAAGGCATAGCCTTGTCACTCAGCATTTGTCCTGACCTCAGGTAGTTTTTTTTTTTTTTGCTCACACAGTGTAGTATGTCTTTTTGGCCATGTTTGAATGCTGAACTCACCAATCTGTTAATGAACAACAAATAAGTAACAATTGCCTTTTTCTGTAATTCGTTAAGTTAAGGACCAGTGTTGACTGTATCTAGGCCTGTCTTTACAGAAAGTCAGGTTTCCACAACACCTTCTGAAATTCTCCCTTCAAGGAAGTCAAAAGCTGCCACTGGTAGAAAACCCAGCTTTTGTTGTCTTGTTATTGTTGGATGGAATTCTAGCCCGAAAGAACATAGTCCATTTTAATGCATGGAAGTACAAGATACGTATCATAAGACGTCAACCATTTTTGTGAAAAGTTGGATGTTGCCTTTTTATTTTTTTTGTTTAATTAAGTAGAATCGGTGTCCTTTTCAATCTAGTATTTTTGTTTGATTAAATCATATGCACTGAGTCTCGTAAGGGAAGTTGCTTTTTAATCTCTCTAATAGCATATACAATTCAACCTAACAAACCAATCTGCTCAAGAAGTTCCATGGAGGAATCCAGACAGATTGTGGTGTTTCTTTCCACACTTTTGTCATTGAAATAGCCTTCTTTCAGACGCATGAAATCTGAGTGCATAATGGAACAGGTGTTGTTTTTGGACTTGTGGATTTAAACACTACAAGTATAACAGACACATAGTGGGTCTATCTGTATAGAAAATATTTAAAGAATTAGTTTCACTAACATAAAATGACCCTAATGCTTGCTTATTTTTTTTATTACAAGTAGACATTTCCCACGACTAAAGCAACAAGAGACACAACTAGTCACAGTGGGCCATCTCTCCAGTAATTTGAAGGGAGAAAGAGATTGCACTTGGATTGTAAAAAAAAAAATATGGCCCAAGGACTGTTTAACGCACAATATCGTCATTGTCCACCTGATTCATTTGGAAGCCAAAATCTGTTCTGATTTATTTGCATATGCCCTTAAACTGACCAAGTGCATTCAGTTTGGTTCTGGGCTTGATCTCATTTTATTTAGATTAATTCATTAACTCACCCACTCAATCATTCGTTCCTTTATTCCTTTCACTCCAATCTCTACCATTGTTCTCCCTGAACAAATTAATCCATGATATCCATTAAATATCTTCACTTTATAATAGATATCCCTTTACTAGTAGATGTGATTTTGTTATCACTGACAATAACTTTTCAATATTTTGTGAAATCTGTATGTGGTTTTGAATTTGTATGTGCATGACATTTTATGAATATATCTACATGTACTCCCAATTTGGCTGAAAGTTAAGGCATCAACAGCTGTTAATAAGCAGGAGCATTGGGTTGTGGATGCGTTTCCAAGTGTATGAAAGGGAGTTAATTGTGAGCCTTCTGCGTGAAGCTTGCACTTGTTGCAAAAAAGGCAGTGGACTTTACAAATGTTTAATTTTAGATTTAATATTTATGTTTTATTCAAACGTGTTTTTTTATTTGTTTGTACCTACATGTTTACAAGAGGAACGGATGGGAAGTCGATCACATTTAATGTCAATGTATCCGTTCATTGTCGTGTCATCATCACTTTGCTATGGTTGCCCAAGTGTTTATGCGCAACTTCTCCCAGGCCCAGGTGAATACCTATGACATTCCGTAAATACTTTTTTGACATGTTTACCGCAAGGATAATTTATTTGATTAACAATGATACTGCATCCATCTTGGAAGTTACAAAGTTTCCGAGGAATGTATCTACTCCAAGTACTGTAACTAAATTCTACATGTTTAGTTCACGTACTGTAACAAAATTATAAATGTTTAGTTTCCATTATGCAACTCTTTAAGCTATATATGTGGGGTTATTTTTATCGTTCACGTTAAATTGAACTTCGTGCAGTATGAATTGTCTCCCATGCAACTTGATGGAGCAGGTTTTAGTTTTGGCAGTGCATTCTTTAGCATTGTTTAGTATAATGGCTTAATTTACTAAAGTATATTTTTCTAAGCAAGGAAATGCGTGAACGGTTAGCGAATATTAATTATGTAATAACACGTCTATGAAAGGAAATGGGGAAGCAGCTACATCTTCATAATAGGGCATCTACATTAGAAAGCCTTACGTAGATTGTTACAATTTCAGGGAAGTTGTGGCACTTTAACTTGTATGTAATTGCATTCTTGTGGGTTGCATAGTAGTATTTTGTCAAATGCCGCGGTGCTCTGTCATAACAGAGGTACCGTATGTCTCACTGTGGGCGCTTAGAAGATATTGAAGCGGTCCCGTGAGGCAGAACGTCAGCAGTTTCCTGTTATTCGCCGCTTAGCTGCACAGACGGTTACTATAACGGACAGGAAGTGCTGACTCTGATTGGGATCACAGTTCTCCTTCGAAGCTCACAGATTCTTCTTCTAATCGAATTGGCGTTTTGAGTTTGGCATTGCTCTTCTGAAAGAATATCGTAATTTAACAGATTTTCAAATTCTAGAGAGTGTTCAGGCTCTCAATGAGTCCCTGAAAGAATCGTTTTATATGATGATACAGAAGAGAACTGGGCTGGATTATAAAGGCTGGATTTTTTTGTGGCTAAATTTAGGCAATAACACCCTTAGCTAAAAAAAAAAAAAAGTTAATTTATTAAAACAACAAAATACCAATAAAAAAGTTAACAGTGCCTTTTAAAAAAAACCACCAAATCTCATTTCATGGATGCCTCAATGAAATAGACTGACAGACACAAACATGCACACTCAATAAAAACATCTATGGTCTATTGAAAGCTGAAAGGTATCTGGTGCAATATGGTCAATGTTGAATCAGTTCAGACCACATCACAGGTCAATTAAATAGGGTTGACTTCCCTTGTAAGGAAAAAAGAACAGATACAATAATGTCTTGAATGTATATTAAAAGAAAAAAGAATGCTTAACATTGTTGCAGGAATTATTGGAATAATTATTTTGAACACAGTGTGTGTATTAACTAATCATTTAATAATAAAATATGTCAATGTTTATTATCTGAATTCAGTTATTACAAGTTGATATTCAGCATGTCAGTGTTTGATAGCATTGGGTGTGAGTGCTGTGTCTGGGTGGTGAAAATTGGGTCTGTAACAATGAATCACATCTCACATAAATTGCTGAGATAAACATTGGATTTTATATTGTGTTATCTTAATCTATGTCAGTAGCTGTAATAGGTTTAGTTCTTCTTAATGATTGAATTGGGTTGGGGAAGTATTTAAGTCACTATTATATTACTGTATACTGTATTTCACTATTCATTTCACACATAATGAGTATGTCAGACTTCCTCATATTACAGTGATAATAATTTGAACAAGTTTATTTCATAGGGTAAATTAAATGATATTTTATTAGTTATATACAAATAAACTGAACCATATTCTTCTGAATAAGGTGAGCTGTGATGTGTTTGCACTGAGAGAAAATGAAAATGGTTTTGCATTTTTATTGGGTCTCTGCTTTGTTGGAGGCCCTGTAAATGGTGAAGACTGGATATCATGTGGCAGCTATTTGTCTTTATCAACATGTGTGATTATTAATACTGATTTATTAGGGCTTTACTGGTTAATCAATCAAATGCTGATTAGCTAACAAATGTTTTGATTGCCTTCAAAATCTTTGAGTAAAATTAATTGAATTTTAAAATACATTTCAAATTCATTATAAACTTTTGTCCTCAGTATAAATGTTGGGTGATCTAATTTGATTTAAGAGCAACTTACTTAACTTAGATAAAGCCAGTGTTATCTGCTTTTCTTAGGTAAGCATCTTGGTGCAGTAACAGAAACATTATGTTGAATATAATTGGTGTGTTGTTACTTAAGTCGTTTTGTATGCTGTCATTGATACAATTTCAGCCATATGTTGCCCTTTGGAATAGAACTTTGGGATCTTTAGAAATTAATATCTTTATTGAATAAAATACCACACATTTTAATAAACTTGCTTCTAATTAATTGACTAATTAAATAAACTGTATGACTAAAGATAATTAACCATTTTTAATGCAGACTGGGGTATGTATATTCACCTTTTGCATGATTTTATTATATTCACTATTGTTAATTTGTGGTATCAGATTTTCATAAATTATTTTGATCTTTGCACCTCTATACTCTGCCAGAAGATTCTTGTAATTTTAATAAAATAAAAGGGATTTAAAAAACAATACTCAGAAAATGGAAAACAGCATGCAGTGGTTCTTTGAACAAGGTTTCAGGGACACAGTGGACAGTAACACTGGGCAGTGGCTGTTGTTGTTGTGTAGGGGGTCGTACTCAGTGGTTGGACTCAGGTCTATTGTATTTGATGCAGCTATGAAACCCTACAGTAGGTATAACTTTATCTGTGACTTATAGTTGGTTCTGTCTTCTGTTAACAACTGATGCAGCATAGTAACTGGGGAAACCACAAGCACAGATAAAAAAAAAAAGTATCCATAGTGGTCACTTAATTACAAGGAGAGTTATTATTGTTAGTGGGTCAAGCATATTTATGTCTTTATCCATTATTGTTTCCGAAGATCCCCTGGCCCTCTATGGTGCTGGATTGCAAGGAACAAGAGTCTGAAAGTATAATAAAATTTCTAAACAGACACTTTGTTGTGCTTGTGGTTTTGGCAGTCACATTGTGATGTTCTACAGCCTTCAATTTTTCCTTTTCAAAAATGTATATCTGGATAGCAATAGGTGTCATTTACACATGTATTAATGAAACTATTCAAATATCGGTTTAACAGAAGCCCCAATTTCTCACTTGTCAAAAATTATTTTTTGAATATTCATAGAGTCAATCTACCCACCCCAGCAGGCACATAGACCAGCACAGCGTTTTTCAATAATTAGCAACAATCTGAATAAAGATTTTTATCCAGCAAATGTCCTCCAACAAGGTATATTTAGCAAATCATTGATTAGTTTATTAAAGGATTCAAGGGTTATGTTTGCTAAATTTAGGCTGTATGGCAAAAAACAAGTTTGTCTAGGACTTAATAACATGGCCTGCTTTTCCGTGGGTTGTTTTTGTCAGAAATAAGTCTGATACTGTAGCAGACTAAATCTAAATTATCCAAAAGTGAAAAATACAGTAACATTATCTACCATAACTCCTCTTCTAACAATATCTTGTTGTGTTCTAAGGTATTTGCTGAATAAAACATTTACTCCCACACTTACTTTTGTGAAGTCTATTACTTGAGCCTACCTGAAGATGCTACATCCAAAATGTGAAAATACTACTCTTCTAGCCATAAAATGTTTAGCAACATATAGTGTAATTTGTTGTAACTAATATATTTGTGGATGAAAATGTTTGTTTGATGGCAAAAACAAAATGAAGGAGAATGAGTTTTTTTTTTCAAATGCAGTTAAAAATGACTGTTGGATTTGGCAGTTGATTTTCTATCTAGCATCATCTGTGTCTAGTGAATTCTCAAAGCACAAATTCTTTATGCTTTTATGTCATCAAGGATTGTGCTCAGCACTCCAATAAGCTCCACAACTATATGAGGTTCTCATGGCATGGAGGGGAAAGACATTTTAAGATCATCTAAGCGAAAGTTTAAAATGGAGTTTGTAGCACTTGCGTGACTCTGTAAAGAAACTCACTGAATGACCACCAGAGAGTATTGGCAAAGCTGAAATATCTGACTGGCTTTTTGAATCAATCACCAATACAAGCAATGCATTGAACAGGCTAATTATTGAAGAAAAATGAGTGATGAGACTTCAGATGCAACTAATTGTTAATTGTGACAATATTTAAATTTGAAGCTGAATAATTGAGACTTATATGTTCACTTTGTCATTGCATGTTTACTTTGTATATGCAAATACAAAATTATTTCACTTAGTTTAAACTTCATATAGAATTCCGTTTTCTGAAGCCTTGTTTTTTTTTCCAAAATTTTCCTGCATTTAAAAAAAAATTCAATTCTTTGAAAATGGGTTTTTATTTAAATAATGTTTTCAGTTTGAGAGTATTCTTATAAGTGCCCAAATATAAATGAACTGATTCTGCTCCCTTTTCTGGTTGTCTGTCAATTTCTTCAATGATTTACATTTTTCTATCTGATCTAGAATTGGAAATTGGACCTGGAGTCATTGTTGGAATTAAATACTGATTGCAGTTCTCTAAGGCATTGTGTTGACCTAAGGCCAAATTTATTCTTAGTTTTGTACTGCTGCAACCCACATAATTTAATTCACCCCATCTTGGCCAGGGACACAACATCTGGTGCCATGGGAGAATGAAAATTCAATACTCCCTCTCTTGGTTTGTCATAAAAATTGGGCCCATGGTTGTCAGCTTGAAATTAGATATTTGTCTTAAAAAGGACGAGTATATAAATACATACAAGTACTATGTATGCAAAGACAGATGACGACCACATTAAAAAACTGGCTGTACAATTTCACACCATCATTATTAAAATTAAACCTAGGTCTCAGGAGAGAGCCACACAAATGTGACTCGATTGTTGATGAAAAATTTCTTGTGTTGTTATTTTCTTCTCAGGAGATAAAAAAACACCACATGCTGTCTGAAAAAAAGTGTCAGAGTACAGAAGAAATAAGACTGAACATTGTACACTGTATATTCTTGACTGCACCTCAGGTTTTCATGATGTTTCCTTTTTTCATTCTCTAGAAATATTTGGAATCAAGATGATTCACTGAAAGCAGGCAGCAGAGGGCGCCAGAAAGCCACATTAGATATCCATGGATAAACTGCTCAATGATACGCTGCAATATTATTTACCTTAAACAGGTCCTATTTGTCTACAAAACAAAAATAAACCTATTGATCATGAAGATGTGTAAAACCCCTAAATTGAATTGTTACTTGCTAGAAAATGCACCTTTAAAAAAAGGTAACAATTATGTAAGAATTACAATCAATGGGGCAATATTATTGACACTGTATTTGGTGCCAGGTTCAGTAATGTGGAGCCATCAATAATAATAATTGCCCTTCAAGCCTAAAGGGGTTTGGATTACTGGGGTTCTGCTGTTTATATATTGGGGACTTTTTGACAGCTGGATGGACCTTGTGTTAAGATTTCAAACAACTGGATTGGGTTGCCGAGGTGGCTGCAGGTCTTCTTTCTGGCCATGCCCTATTTTTAGAAATATTTTGCCCCACCCTCTGTAACTATTCCCTGTCGGTATTTCAGAACATATCAATATTTTGGGCCATATTTTCATGGCAAGACAATGTGGAACAGGTGGTAGTTTTACTAGCACCTTACCCTTCAAAACAATCTCTGAGATTTAAGATGTAAAAGTCACATAGATGTATAATTACGTACAACTCTGCCATTTTATTGACTTGCATACAAAGAGCTTCCTATAGCTGACTGCTGTATAAAAGCATCCATCAGTCTATCAAATCATACGTACTCTGTTGCACATATGTAGGTCCAGTTGGTTTTGATTTTTTATATACCATCCTCAGAAACTTGCTGATTTTTAATAGACCCTGATAAGCACAAGTTATTGAAGTAGGAGTTGGCATCATCAAAACAACTTTGTGTTTACAAAAATGCTAAAAACATTAAAAAAACATTTTCAAATACATTGTCTACATAGGAATGACAAAGTTTTGCTTGAATACGCCTAATGATGCAAACATTCTGAAAGATTATAAGACAGAGCACTGTTTTCATTACTGCTGAACGGAATTGTTATGACTTGAGCTGCATGAACACACAAGATGTTAATAATTCAATGCATCGATAGTCCAGTTCAATACAGAACAAGAGGTGAACCCATCCATTCCAGCATGTTAATTAATACATGATGATAGGTGAATAGGTTCTGTCTAGATCAATATTCATGCTCCATGTTCTCCAGCACTCTGTTTAGACATATCACCTTGTTATTGATTGTGCTTAAACATACATAGTAGGTGCACATCTAGTATATTTAGTCAATCAAACTTCTATTCAGCTGGCTCGTACTACAACTCACTGAGCATGATGGGGGAATGCACAGGGAATTCATTATTCTCATACTCTCTGATAGACAGTTATGCACCTAAAAAGTGATTGGTTGGTGGTGTTAGTAAATAAATAAATACTCAAAATGAGTAAAAGCAACCATGTTATTCATGAAGAAACGGGTCCCATGTTCGCAGTTGAAGACAGACACTTTACTTACATAGCCGGCCGTGGGAACAATGGCACAGAGCAAAAAACAGTTATGCAGTTAAGGAAAAGACATTATCAAATGATGGCCAGGTAGCCCCAGAAAGTGAGGCCCATACATGATAATGGGGAACCCCATCTTCCCCAGATAGCAGGTAACAGGCTGTTAACAGGAGGCAAAGTTTGGTTCTGGTTGGTTGCAGCAACATTCCTTTGTTATTCCAATGCACATTTTCAAACACTGTGCCACTCTCCAGAACTGTCTCCCAATAGTGACTTTGGGCATCAATATTTCCTGTGATAGGCAGAACCTTTCCTCCGCTTATTGAAATGCAAACTTTATTACTTTTAAAGCAACCATACAATATGGATCATATTTAAGCAAATATCCTTGCAGAAATCTGTTTTAAGGAGCAGTTAAATCCATTGGTTGTTGTAGTTTGGTCATAGTCAGCCCTTATCTGATCAATTAACCCAGATACATTTTACAGTTAAGCAATCTCACAAGCCTTGTGCTCTGATAAGTTTGGTTCTGGTTATGGATTTTAAGGTAAAAAGACAATGCAGCTGTCCAGAACTGAAAAGCACTGTCCAACAGGAATCACTGTAATAATAATGTGACGTAAGGAAGGAAAGCATGGGAAGCAAAGGCAGAAAACCCCAGCCTCAGACAGTAGTACCAGGTGTTCGTTCCTCCCATGCATTAAACTGGCTCATTCTACCTTGCACAACTCTTCACCTGGGTAGAGGAGCTAATTAGTGAAATACATGGGTGAAAAAACATGGTAGTGCCTCTACTGCCTACGGGCAGGTTTTCCACATCTGACAGTCCAACCAAGTGAACTTCAATAATGCATAATGCTTAAATAACATCAATTTCTGCTGAAAGTTAATTCAGTTAATTTGTACTCCAGTTAATTTGCACCAAGGACCTGGTTGACCAATAAACAGATACATTGGGAGAGGTGCTGGAGATTGACTAATAAAAAATCTGACTGTGTTAAAAACACCTCAATTAAATTTAATACATTTCTGTCATTCAGAATATTGACCCTTTTATCATAATGCCCATGAAGCCTGACCTCTGGCATAGGGCTTCACAGAATGTGAATTGAAGTAATGTAGTAATATATAATACATTATGGCATGGGCCAGATGTAACACATACACAGATGCTTTTACTTCTTAAATTCCCATGTATATTTTTATGACAAAGTATTAACTGTAGCAATTATGTCATTAAGGAATGCACTTTATCTATTTTTCATGTGGGAAAACTCAGATTTTCATTATGAAGTAAGGGAAGCATTTTCATTACAAAATATTTTAATGTCCATCTCATTTAATCATACATTGATCAGTAGTATAAAAGAAAGTGGATAAGTCACTTAATCGACTCCAATAATTTCTTGTTTCTCAAAAGAGCTAAATTCACTGCAATGGGGGATTCATGAGACAGATACTGTGGCATATCACATGGAATGAAGGGAATTACATTGTTATTGCACCATATTTCAGCCAAGAAAGAGAACATGTCACTCCTCGGTAACCAAAAACGGTTATCCTCAATCAGCGTCTCAACTCTTTGAAAATTTCCTGGTTACCCTTTTAAAGGGAACATTTGTCTGTCATGTCCCCATTTATCTACGCTCATGACACTCATAATCATTTCTCTCTGAATTGTCTTTCTTATGAACATAGTTTTGTGGGGGGTATGTCTATTTCTGAGAGAGCTGTCATCATGCCACTATTTCTACCCCATGAGGATGACGGCAGAATACCAACCCCCCAACCCATGATTGATTAGTTCCGCATTCTAAAAGGTCCATTCCCACATCACTAGAAAAAAATAATATGCCAGCCAAGTGAAAAAAAAACATTAGATCATTATAATTATCTGTCATAACATGAACATACATTCTGAGGGTGCATCTTGTTCATGTAAGTTACCAGGAAGGTACAGAAGATAAGCAAGATCACAATACAATCAGTGGCATACAATAAAATGTTGTAACAGAATTGAGATGTTTTCTTTAATAAAATGTCCAGTTTGTGACAGAAATAACAACTGAGAATGGGACTCAGATACTATAAATCTGAGAAAAAAAGCAGTAATTTGCTTTTGTGCCGTTACTAAATTACTCATTGCATTTATTTATAGTAAGCTTTATTAAAACTTGTGCCAAGTAACAAATAGTATAGTACCTGTAAATAACAGCTTAGTTTTGTTTAATTAGTTAAATAAGGTTATGTAAGGTGTAAACAGCTGGCTAATTGAAAGCAAAAGCCATATCATGACAGTGTAAGGTATAATAGTAGGAATACTGGACACTTTCATCCAAATCTGATGATTAGCTCTGACGCTCACTGCATTGCTAGCAAGACTTTCGCTACATGTTAATTAAACTGCAACTAAACACTGGAATTGTCAGCAGTGAATAATCTGCTTCCAGTTATTTTCCCAAGCTATGGGGAATCTGGATTGTTCTCCCTGTACTTCAAAAAGCCAAAATAAAAATGACAATAAAAAAAGACAAGATCACACATTAAAAACAATGGAATTTAGGTTAGAGTTTCTGTCCACACAGATGCCAGCTGTGACACCTCAGTGGTACGGCTGTGAGCTCGTCCTTTGTTAGGGGTGTAACAGTGCTTTAAGTTTTATCTCACTCACTGGACATTCACATGGCAAAACTTAAGTGATTTCGGTATTAAGCCGAGTGTTTGTTTGGGGATAAAACCCAAAAAATGCATCTGCAGAAATAGCAGAAACATGGGCCAAGATTCAGTCAACATTTGTCCTTAAATTACTTAACGTAAAACTGAATGAGAACGTTGTGCTTTTCTCTACAAACAAATTTAATTGTGAACCAAAGTTAAGGACATATGTTGGTGAGATCCCAGCCTTGCTTTTTTAAGGGGAAGCATTTTTAGTAAATCTTTTTCTCATCAGGCCCAGCATGGTAATGTTGAGAAGAGTGCAGCGTTCAGTCTTGACTAGAACCCTGTGGCTTTTCAGCACCACCTGGATAGACTATGAGGAGCAAAGGAAGGTCAAACATTAGGCCCATCTCTCTTTTAAGCCATCACAGTGCACACTGGATCCATGTGCTTGTTTCATATGGAAGTGTTAAAAAACAGATGTCCATCAGAAATCTGTGCACTTGGCAGTCCTTGGATTTGCGCTCCATTGCAGCCCAGCCCAAATGGAGCATACAGCTGGCCTTACTGCCAGCCCTGCTGTGAATCCCGGCTGGAAGTGTATTTCCACCATATTGCCATGTGTCAGCAAAGGCGAGTGTGCTAAAAGGACTACGACAGGACAGACTCCCCCTTCTGTTGCAGGGGGAGGTGTGTTTAATTTTAAAGAAAAACAAATGCAAAAACAGAAATGAATCCTTAAGGTTCTTTGGTGATGATCCACAGTCATGAACGTGTCGCTAGCTGTCGGTCAGTCATTCAACGCACGTATCCTTCCGGGCCCAGCTCACCTCTTCATTTTCCCGATCTGCTCACAGAGTATGGATAAGTACTGGGTGAGCTTCACCATGGCTATGATGATTGTGCCTCCAACCAGAGTGCAGGTGGGCCAGACGAGAGAGTGGAAGACGGCGCCCCGCCCGTACAGACGCATCAGCAGGGCGCTCTCCTGCTGCTCGCCTGGGTCGTGGTAGCACGGCACCTGTGGGTGCATCTTCAGACGCTCTGAAATGTTCGTGATTATCATGTGCATGGCCACTGAGTCCTTCCTGCATTTTGGCACATAGAAACACTGGGAGGACAAGACAAAAGCAATATCGATCAATAAGCTATTCATAAATAAATGCATTTTCTTTTGAAAACCACAGCAGAATCAAAAAATTGCAAGTGCATCATGAACGGAGACTGTCTGTAACTATTACGTATTGTTTTCATGTGAAATTGATTGCTCAGATTAGACAAGAAGAAAAGGGCCAGTAAGTAAGTTTGTTTGGTGATAATTGCATCATGAAAATCTCTGTATTAATTAAAACGCATTGCATACTTCATAGACTGTAAATAGTTAAACCTTGTTGGTTTTTTGTTCAGCTATGGAATTGAATGGCCATTTTCGTATTTTTATATGCTTTTCTTTAGAGAGATGGAACCTAGGTGTGTAGGATATATCATAAATATAATATAGCAATAAATAATAGATCCTAAATAAACCAACTGTGGCATAACAAATGGCATTACACCCTGATTGCTTATCAGGTACTCAGTATTTCTTGGCTGCATCAGAAATGCATTTGTGATGGTGAACATACACTGAACATGACTTGTTAAAGTTTGCAAAATGTGAGCAAGATGAGTCAGTGTGGTGTGAAAAAGAGTCTTGTGGAAACAGCGCCTCCTGCTGCTCCTGACTCACCTCAGGATTCATATCTTGCGTCTCTTCATTGTGGGATAGTCGAACTATCCTCCCTGATGTATTGAGACTGACATACACCTGCAGGCAGGGGTACTTGGAGCTCTTCCAGCAGTCTGTGCCACAGCTGTAGGTGCAGTTGATCTCTGACGTTATGGTGGAGTTGAGCACAGTGCAGCTGGACTCCTCTGTCCACACACTGAACAGAACAGAGGGAGAAAAGAGCCGACGAATCACCTGGCTCTGTGTGTGTACTCACAAATAACAGGAGCTTCTCAAGAGTCACTGTACAGCAGTAAACAACAAATACATTTTTAAACTCATTTAAGCATATTGCATGGTGGTGTACCCCACCTTATGGTCCAAGAGTCAACTTTTAGAGCATTTGTTGTAACTGCAGCCATGTTTATTCAAAAACTTATTTTGTATGTGACAGTTATGTTCTGGCAGCAGTTACAATCCAGAATTTTCCGAAATGAACCTTGCCCTGTCACGGGAATCACACAACTCTGCATTTTCAAATAAGTAACCTGCAAAATATTCCATATAATATGCCAAATTTTGCCATTGCATTATGACTTTGGACCGCTGAAATATAGAAATTAAAGTCAATGCATATATTTTCATTCAAGCATCAAAGGTAAATTTTAGGATTGTGCAGAGGTCAACCTTGTGCCACATTTACACCACATTTTTGCACAGATAGCATGCATTGTGGGTACAGGATATCCAAATTCAGATATACCTCTGTTACCATGTCTGGATACCTTTCTTACACTTTCTGACATATAATTTTATGAATATATTTCTGAATATAACTGGGTGGAGTAATTTATTATTCTATGTGCCTACATCTTACACTCTGAGCTTAAACTGACCACTGGTTTATTAGCATAGCTCTGTAAATTTGGAAATTTTGCACCAACTGGAGAATATGAAAAATATGCCTGTCAGAATCATAGGTAACAACCTGACAAGTGATGCTACAGGTTCAGCAGTAGAAATATGAGTAGTGGTAATAGCAAGGAACTGGAATCCTAATGGCAGAAATGGGGAAGATCTACCCGGGGAGAAAAGCGCTGTTTTCTTAAGCAGCTTCTACGACTTCTCTTCCCACCATATTATTGTGCTCTCTTCCTCCCAGAATGCCCTGTTAATTTCATTAGACAATTTGAATTAGATAATTTCTCTCATCTAATAAACATAAATTCATAGATGCAGAGATGGTACTATGTGATTTAATTTCACCAAAATAACACTGGCATGGATTCACTGACAGACCAAGAATCATTTCTGACTGTAAAAAGGATGAAAAATTATGTGGGATTCATAAAGCACTTCCAGTCTGTCACAGGTACTATTAACAAACATTCTTCAACAGTAGAGACATACAGTCACTTTCTGTAGAGTTTACTATAAAATAAGCCATACACACATAATGTCAACATAAATGTGTTGACCATCAGCTATTTTTATAACCCTGGGATCCAACCAATCTTGCATTTGGGACACCAATAAACTGTGATTCTTATTATTTTAATGTTGTTTTTCATTCCCATGGAAAATGAAGAAACTAAATGGATGAGCAAATACATTTAGCAATCTAATCTTCAGGGAAGGAGAGAAGCTACCAATTGAACTTAATTGAACTTCTGCACACATTTGAAGGCAGACTGTCTGCATATACTTAGTATTTTCAACATACAAGGCCTTGGTCACTTTCATTTACAGGAATGGAGCAATAAAGCCAGCTTTGTGATGATTGTGAGGGGTAAGATGAAGATTACCCCATTAAATATGAATGACAGCAGCTACAATAATCAAAATGTACACCAGCAGTAATTTCCTTGTGTAACTGACATGTTTGTTAAAAACATTTTAGTTAAGTCAAATTCTAAAGACTGAATGAGAAATGAATAAGCAGAGCATTGCAATACTGGCATCACAGCTGTAAAATGTGGCAGACTTGAGTAAGCGAGGGTTTGTAGCTGTACCTGTCAGAGTATGAGCGGACCATCGTGATGCAGAGAACAAAGTACATCATGACTGAGAACAGGATCATGGAGAGGCCTAAGAGAATGGCTCTGTCTTCACCTGCCTTCAGCGCTGTCACTGTCTTCCTCTTGTCCAAAATATCATACTCACGGATTTTCTGGTAAATTGTCCTGGTGAATGAAAAACACTTAAAATCACAGTCTGCTGAAAAAAAGCCTTTCCTATGAATAAGTACCTTAGAATAGAGCCATTTGACTGCTAGAGCAGCATGCAAATGAATATTGTGGAGAAAGATGTAATTTGAAGTAATTCTTATGTGAAACACTGGATATATTTGGACTGGATATACAGGTTTTCAAAATATATAGTGTTTATAATATATGTATTTATTCATGCATACTGACATACAAATGTCTTTTATCTGATTTCTCCAGTCATTTCAGTAGTCAGACTCAATCTAGTGTGTAATCAGTGTAAATATCCATTATATGCAGGGAGAGAGAAAGAGGAAACACTGTCCTCTTTTCCTAGAGAACACCAAAACTGTGCCTTACCCTGAGTACTGCAACATTATGTTTCCCTCACATTTTTAGAGCAATTAAGAAATTGTGTATTAAGTGAGTCATATTGACTTAAAATAAACTGTTACAAATTAGTACCAGAACACAATTATTTTTGATGATAAACCACTTTTCTGGTGATCCAGACCATAATATTATAGCATGTCTTAAGTCTTCATTAACATTTTCCCCACAGAAAAAGAGCCATGATTTCAATTTCCAAAGCAAATGTTAGCTCTTCTATATGACTCCAAAACATGAACTTTTAAAGTGGCGTTACCTTCTCTCATGTCCTGATCCCTGTGCCCCTTTGCTTCCGGCCCAGAGGAACATCCTCCTGGACGCCCCGCTGCACCTTTTGCTCACAGAGGAGTTTTGAGGTTGGCACTGGAAAGACCTGCATGAGACGAACCTCGTCACCTGGGAGCTCACTGCTCTGGCTCTGCCGCCACCCAAAGACTCCTCAGAACAGCACCAGTGATGGGTGAGACGAGCTTCCACAATGATCACAGTCTTCGTTAAACTGTCACGCACATAGGCACACAAGCACACACTACCTCGGCTTAAGCAGTAAGTCCACCTCCCGGCAAGCTGTTCAAGAACGTATTCCCCGGTTTTTCTCTTTTTTCAGTGTCTACGGCAAAGAATAAAAGCGAGTCCACATCCAGGAGTTGAGCGAGAGAGACTTCATCGACACGCCTCATTGTATGCCAAGTCTGCTCACACTGGCACTTAATTTCCCGCCTGCTCATTTGTTATTGACTATTCATAGCGCGAGGTGGCCAGGGGGATGGGGAATAATGATCAGGTGGCCAGCGGCGCACTGGGGGCGGCATTGATCTCTTCCGACAATTCGGCAGTTAGCAGCGCTGTTTAACACCCCCCAAACACACACACACACACACACAGACAACCTCAGTAGCCCACTTCTGTGACTGCCTCTGATAGAAAGCATCATATCAACGTGGTAACACAGGTGTTCCGCAACTGTGATTGACTGCTCAGGCGTGCCAAGGAGATGAAAGGGGCTTTAGCGCCGTTTAACCAGTACCCCAGCATCACTTAACTTACTGCGAGGCGTCGGTTTTTACTAGCACAGTGGAAGCTCAGCCCAGTCCATTATAAAGGTGACACACAGGATATTCATTCTTTAATCCTCTCCCCATTATTTGAGTTCTTTTTTTTGTTTTTGTTTTCTTTACAATTATTTTGAGGTAGCAGTTGTTGCTGTCACATAAATGCTGTAAGGTATTTCTTTTACCTTTTCTGTTCATGTATCTGAGAAAGGGTATACATTGTCTCAGCCGACTGCCGCTAAATGAAGCTTTTCTCTTCGTCCTTACAGTTATTTATAGTTTTTTTCTCCTTAAATTGTTTCATTTAACTGAGGAGAAGCGAAAGTTGATTACTGCATTTGCAAATTGCCTGGTTTTTAAAATCTCATCTCAACAAAGAAACAAAATGTAGTGGCTGTTTTGAGGAATTTGCAGGTTGATAACCAGCAGTAATTGACAATAATTTAGCTTTGCAAGAAAGCATGGTGGACATAAGAGATAAGGATGCAGTTCTTTTGTGCATGCCTGCCTAGTGGTGCAGCAGGCATCTGCTGAGAGAGGCATGAAAGATTTAAGCCAGGAGTTGACAGCTTTTATTGTGGTGATTGACAGTCAGACTGCACTCCTGTTGCTACAACAGGGTTGGGATGCTTAAGGCTTACAGCTTATAGCTTGTTGTCTGATTCGTTTAGAGACCTCCTGCCATCAGATTTTGAATGCAGTCCAGAAGTATCCTGTCTCCAGATTAACAACACTGAGTCATGCAGCTATACTAACAATGAGGCAACTGAAAGCAAAACACCTGCCTGGTCTTTTTAAGTAAAGAACATTTCATCTCAAGTTTTGAGTTGTTAATAGAGAAACATCCCTGATTGTTTCCTAGAAATAAACCAGGTCTTATTGTGTTTTTTACTTCTACCATGACATGTTGGGATGTATAGAATTAATCCCAGTTATCACTGGTTGAATATTGAGTAATTTGAACACAGTAGTTGCCTAAAAATTATTTAGAAGAGCCAGATACAAAATATTTATTTTATTTAAAACTTCACCATTTCAACAATGAAATTCATTTTCATTCGTACCCAGATCATTACTATTTAAGTACGAATATGTCATTGAGTTATGAGCTTCCCTTCCCCCTGTTTTAGATATTGTAGCTAGTATCTTTATTACAACCTATTCAATGAGCAGGTGGGCACTGCTCTCAGTTATAAGCCTTAGATAATTAGTTCAGACATCCAGTTCTTCTTGCTCTGAGGAAATTGCTGTCCTTTCTACATCATTAGGAAGAAATACAATTATTTGGATGTCCTTAGCCACTGGGAATGGTCCATAATGAGAAAAAAATCAAAGCAATATGTGTCGTCAAGACAGTTATAATTAGAATGGATAGGAAAGAAATTCCAAGAAAAAAGTTTACTGTATGGTCAACTGTCTTTCATAAATAATCAGAAAATATCCAAAATGGCCTGTGAATAGACATTCTTAATGCATTGGTGGTATTTAAGATTCTTGCTATATTAACTTGGCAACATTATGTTAAAATTAAATGTGTACATAAAAATCCACAGACACTTCAGGTTCTGCAAGTTAGGGAATAGTTGTCCTTCGATCATCTGAAATTATTTGGACCTATATAGTGCAGTCAGTTTCAGATCTTGAACTCGAGTTATGTTTACTGTCCTCTATATTTCAACAGTACTCATGTTGAAATATAGAGGCTGTGTGAATATTTATATACAGTAAATCAGAGTGCAGTTCACTCAAAGTATAAAAATGGCTACAGTCAAATGCATGTGTTCCATTCGCAGTCCATAGGAGTGTTTCAATCGCAGGGCTGCTGCCTACAGCCTGCATCCTTTATTTTAATGGAAAAGCCATCTCAAATGGCAACAAATTTAAGATGCACTTTGAAGGATTAGGTCAGCCAGCATGTGACTGCCACCCATGCTATTTGTGACACTGTACAGAAATGACATCTGGCAGCAAACAAAAAATGTTACTTCATGATTTTCAAGGATCACTTTATCTAGCTATCTAGCAAGCTACTTTGTCAGTAGAACCATATCAGTACAATTTTGCTGAGTCATAAAGTCACGGTTTGCTGGCTTATGTATGTGAGCCCTGTGGTTTAGTTTTGCATGTATGCATGATTGACCAGTCAAAGGGTTCCGTCTGCTTCTTGATAGTGTTTTACTGTCTGAGCCATCCGGTTGCCTCCATTATTTCCCCATTTCTAAAATACCTGCTCTGTTGAGTTCAATGCCAATATCAAAATTGCTGATCAAATGTCCTCATTGACTGTAGTTGTTTCTTTTTAAAACTATCATTATTATTTATCATGTAATACCTCAGTATTTGAACTATATATTTCTTATGATGATAACAAAATAGATTTTTACATTTTTAAAGCATTTTGGCTCCATTGTAATAATTGACTGCCAAAACAGTGTTATCATGGAGGGTGTTTGTCTCTATGTCACTGTGTCTTTAGCTAAGTGGTGTTTTAGGGCAGTCTTCTGGAGCTCTGACACACGGAAATGATAACAGATGATTTACCACTCATAACACAACTGGTGGCTGGACTGGGTCCAAACCCATCAAACTTAAAGAGGATCTACACTGACACACAGGATGGCGCTGGGATAAGGCAACCGGCCATCCTCTGTATTATCAGTTTCCTGTGGAGTGACTGTGTTGCCTCTTTGACTTGTGTCACTCAAGCAACTAATTTACAAGATAAGTAATTTTTAGCATTCAGTTTGATCACAGAAATAGAATTTCGCTGCCTCACCCCCTGTAAAACAGTACTGTGCCCCAGTGCGTCTCATTAGCAACGCTGCCCTCATTAGCAGCCTTATTTGGGTCCACCCCTAATATTTAACACACAATTACATGCCTAATCTAGCGCGAAATTGTAACGCTAATGACATCACAGAAGGTAAACTCTAAAGGACAACATAGTTGATGAGGTTTAAAAAGATGCAGTACAACTATTTTATCCTTATACTCTTTCAGTCAAGTATTTTCTGAATAAATCATCGAATCAGTATTGCTACCAAGGGATGACAACATGAGAAATCATGCGCTCATTCATCCTAAGCAACTAATTGATAAATAATTACACCGCAGAAACAATATGATTTATGAGTAATTCAGTCTAGATCATAATTATTGTTACCATAATGATGCTGCTTCATGTATGTTAATTCTTTATCGTTTCTGATCTATATGAGTATTGTTTACAGTTACAGTAAACATTTCCTATTACAGCTTTACATATATGCTGAATGTTTATGAAAACAGTTATTATTGTGTGGGATGTGTTTTTGAAACAATTTGATGCTTGAAAATGATTTGGCAAGCAATATAAAATTTGTAAGACGTAGAGTATCATTTGTATTCCTCAAAAATGGTGTGAGACACCTTTTTCTGCTTCAATAATTACTCTGCAATGAGATCAGCATGTAGTCACATTTTGAGGCAGGAGAAAGAATGCTGTTAATTACCTATATTTTACTCATATTAATCTTCAGTTTTGGTTCATTCATAAATATTCAGGTACTGAACCAATTCATCCACCTCAAGTTCAGCTGTCTAAAATATCATTGAGTGGTTGATCACTTTCTTCTACTTACAAAGTGCGATACATGATAAGGCACAGTTTTTTACAGTGGAATTTTCCATGCACATTTCTAATTAAAGAGGATTGAAGAAAGCTTTGTCATTTCCATATTTTTGCATATTCCAAACTTTTTTTTAACCAAAAATAATTAAACATACATTGCTATCTCCACATGTATTTACTAGCTGTCATCATCAAGCAAATGTAATTATGTTATAATGAGAGCTTTTTCAGGTCTGTTACACTAATGAGAGTTTTATTATGGAAACTTTATACACCGGCACTCAGACGGAAATGAAGGCCCAGTGGGACTGCCATACATACTCCGCAAAGGAGACGGGAACTTCAAACGTGTCTTGTTTCCTGTGCCGTGTGCGCAACCGCAGATGACGAGGCTGAGGTCCCTGCACTCTCCTCCCCATGTTTACACCCATGATTTAAGAGCACGCTTCCATGCAAATCAATGAGCTCAAGCCCGAGATCAATGAGACCATGCGATGGCACAGTTGTGTTATTTAACACAAAACAGCTCCCCCTCAACAGGTGTATAGAGGGGGATTATAGTAATTCAATTATGAGCAAATTTCAAGCTTGGACTGTTGGATTCTAACTCAAGGCTGGCCAAAGACTTTCCAGGAGTGTTAAAAATAACCACGTCAATACTTTACAGCTCATGATACAATGTATCCTACAGGGAAACGCTTAATAAATAGATACAGTGATATGAACATTTATCCGATGAGTAAATAATATGCCGTCAAAAGGAAATTAGCTATTGCATTCTTCTTAATCTCCCATAACCATCTAAAACTAGTAGAATGTGTATTGAACAAGATATTAAGCAAAATTATCTTAAACAACAATTCCAAGCATTCTTTGCCCACACTCTAAAAATGCAGTTTCAGCTATATTATTTTTGTTTGGATAAATATTGTTTGAAATAATATTTTACACAAAGCCCAATATTACGAATATTGTTGAACTATATTTGTTTACAGGTGTTAAAGATAATAAGGAAATGAAATATACAGCATATGTAGAATATAAAACAAACTCACCTCTGTGTCTGGCTGTAGAGAGACACAGCTGGAACAGAGGAGGCGGCCAGCTGTAATCACTATTGTAATTATTCCTCAGAAAGATTTAACTAGACATGTCCTCCTGACACGCCGGACCTCAGTTCCACAGTCCCTGGCAAAAGGAGACCCACTGATACTTTCCACAGAGTGTGATCAGCCAGTGCTGTCCAGAGCCCTATAAATAATTCACTGAATTTAAATTACCACGAGAGGCAAAATCGCACCATTTGAACAAAAGGATAGTACTTGGCTAAATGTAAAAGTAATTTATGATCTTCAATAAAACAGTGAACAGGAAGATGGGGGGGCAGTTTCAGGGCCCTTTCCTCCCTGACGCCACTACATCGCCACCTAATTGTTTGCACAGAGCTCAGTCTGTCTCTTCATTATTAGATGTTTTGGTTCATTCAGTCACAGTGTGGCATCCATTTAATTGTGTTGGCTTAACTTCTTTCCCTTAATTAAGCACTAACTTCTCCAAGCGGCAATGTTTTAATGGCTTGTAAATATGAACAAATCCAGAATATTAGTAATTTAATACAAAGCAAAAACTGTGATCTTTTCTTTACAATTGACAGTAATATCAGGTAGGTTAGGTTGGAACTGGCTTTTGAGTCTGTTATTTTCTTGGGTTTTTATTTGTCTTGAATGTGAATTTAAAGGCATTACTTTTTTGCATATTGCAGCTTTTTTTTTTTTTTCAAACATTTAAATGAAAAATTTGCTCTTAATACTTTCTTTCTATAGAACTTAAAACCATTTACATTTTACAGTACAGAAAATTGGTTTCCATGACATCATAGTAGAGGATTATTGCTGAATGTACAAAGAAAGAGTTATCACACCAGGTACTGTCAAGAAAAATGGATTAGCTGAGTCATTCTTATTAAATTGTCTGGCTTGTAAACATGGGAAAAGATTGTGATCAAAGGCATATATTGGATTATTATTTAAAAACAGTATGTGCTCTGTTTTTTCCATGAGTTGCATAATGGTCGCACATGCTTGGTTTATCTGTGTATATCCTTTGTTAATGTCCTACGATAATGATGCCCAAACCCACAGTATCATAAACAGAATCCACAGAGCAGCTCGCTGTGGCATTAAAGGGATTGTTTGAGACTGAACCTGCTGTTCAAAGGCAAGCCATGTGCAGCACAGCAGAGGTGGACCTCCTGAAGGCACTGTATCCGGGAGAAGAAAGTGGCTGTCAAATTTAGGCCTTGTGATTTGGTCATGGGGGGGTTGGGGAGCATTAGGCGTCAAAGCCAGATGCCTCAGATTTCAAAACACATAATTTACTCTGAGACAGCGGAGAGGGGGTGTGGGTGCAATACTGCGTTGATGTTGGGGAGTGTCATGGACAGCAGGTGCTGGACTCTCTTGTGTTCATGTGCCAAAAATAGGGCTGGGCCTGGTGAGAGGTTAGTGTAGAAATCCTCACCTCACCCATGACAGACCTGTCTCTGTAACCACGGTGACACATATTGAGAGTAAAAGACGATGTTCCTCTAGAATGGGCAGGGGCCTAGCTGTGGTCACACAGAACAAAGAGCAGCCAAAGAGCAGTGGGGTCCTCCACTCCATAGCTTACTCTGGAGTTACTATTTGGAGATGATGTTCACTATGTCCGCAACAAGATCCACATACAATACCCTGCTTGACAAGCAGTCACTTCTGAGATCTAGAGAAACTCTCACTCATGACAGAACCCAAGGCAGGGCATAGTCATAGCAGAATGTGGTCCGGAATTACAGGTTATTTCAAATGCCAGTAAGCATCCAAAAACGTACAGAAAAATATGCAAAAATAATGAAAATGCTGTATTTCAGTCTGTGTCATTGATTCATCCTTCAGTTTTATGGACCATGGTTGACAAACAAGCATTTTGGGTTTTTATTTTAGTTTGACCGCCATGTGATATATCTGACTCCTGGATGTGGTTTTAAAATAACATGCTGTGATGATGACAGCCTGATAATGATTGTCTTTTTGACTCCACTTTCAGGGAACCCCGGCCCTTGTGCTGTCCATCAATGGCCATTAGACAGGCTAAAAATACTGCCACTGACTGCTGCTCTTCTGCTAAATTACACGTCTGCTCCTGGAGATTCAGCAAACACAACTTAATTACCCAAAACCCATTACATGCTGATCACTCAGAGAAGCTTCAAAAACAGGTGTAACACAGTGTTTGAACATTTTTATTTTTCCTTGCACTTTTGTAATCTCATGGACACATTTACTCATTTTGCAACATAATGTACAATGGCAGGTGGTAAAAATGCCATACTGATATTGAGTATTTTCGTACCATCCCAGCATTTTAGACTATTTGTTAATTTTTTTTTAATTAGAAAGCAGATAATATTAGCATATTAGTTTGGTATTTCAGAATTTCACAGTCTGTCACCACCTCTAATTTTGCCAGACCAGGCTAGTTATGACAGAGATCAGCAGGCAGGAGAAAGTACCTGGAACCCACATAAGCCTCCAAAGAAGCAGAAAAACTAGTTCTTTGCTCCAGTACTTAAGCCAGGAAATAGGAAAAGCTCCAAGATGGCAGATACAGAATCCATTCAAAATTCTTAAGAGTCCATTTTAAATCTCACTCAGAGAAGATAAAAGGCATTTAAATGAAACATATAGTCGTTGCACATGCTTGCACTACAGTTTGCTGAGCCCCTGGTAGATTTGCATACAGAAGCTCAGCTCCTGAAGGGATATCCTGAATATCCTGATATAATTAAGACTTCTAGCACCCTTGTTCTAATGCAGATCATTTGCATTTTTGTTAAAGGAAAGATTCAACATGAAAGAGCATTGTGACTGAATATATTATACTGTAGATTGCTTCGAGCATGGTATGATGTATGTTTTATCAGGAAGTGAGCTGGGAAAAAATCATTAAAAAACCTCTGTGATATGGTAACCTAGGTGAGGAAGTGTTCCTTTGAGTCATTTATCCAGGTTAAAGTGTGCACAACTCAAAGCTCACCCTGAATACAATACAATGATTTGTCAAAATTATTTGTTTTTCTGAAATTTGTTTATTTTTTTTAACAGAAAATGTAATTCAAACAAGTGCTCCTTTTTAACTTTGCCTGTAATGTGTGTGAAAAAAAACCTCAGAGTAGTTATTAATGATTTTGATTACCTCTTTGTTCTCTACTCCTGATTTAGAAGCACTTACCTATGTAAAAACTCAAGATGTTTAACAGCTACTAAAGCCCAGTTGGCAAAAAAGTAGCAATCATACTAAAGACACATATTTGGATTCCATTAAAATAATCTGTCCATTTAAAGCCTACAATAGACATGCCAAAGTACACCAATATAAAGCAAATAAACTGAATATCTTGCTGTCTTGTTGGGTTTTACTGGAGAAAACAGATATAAACTGCACATATTGAAACAAGCAAGCTCTAAGCACCAGTGTGAACTTACCTTTGGTGCATATCCTGCTTGTTTGTTGGGAGAATTCCCACTCTCACTCCCCTTTTCAAAAGGCAGTAGCATGTTTTAATTCCAAAATTACACTGATACGCATCACTCGGAATCATGTGACAAGAGCCAAAGCACAAATAAGCACTCCCCTTTTTCAATGTATTTCGTCCTTGTTTGGAGCAATAGGACTGTAACACAATGGAACAGGGCTGTGCAAGAGGTGAATAATTACCAAAAAGCTCTCACTACAGGTTCAGAGTCAACAGCCCTGAGTAAATATCAAATATAACTGTGAGACTTGGGCGGCTTAATTATGAACAGACAGCACTGTAAACAATTACAGATGTTCTGTAGCAATAAAGACACTATGTAGGGACATTGGCCACTGAAACTGCAGATGGGCGCTGTCAACACCAGCTCATACATTTGTAGTTTATATTGAGCTATAGAGATCAAAGCCCTGTCATCTGCCACTTTTCTCAATATATTTAATGTCTAACTCATTTAAACAACATAGGCCTTCTTTGCAGCTCGTGCTTGTAAATGCATGAAGTGGTAGTTCAGCTTTTTCATTAATGACAGTGCAAGGGTCAGTGAGAGGTCAGCATGTACAGAGAGACTCAGTGTAGCATTGTTCATTGTTCAAGAGCTTGTTTTATGGGGAGACTGGGACATGAGAAGATTTACATTAGCTCATTGGCTGTATGGATGTTTTCCAGTCTCGTAGAATGGGCAAATATTCCCCCCTAGAGCCAGCCTCGGATGGCAGATTTAAAACTTGGTGCTGGGCTTCAGAGAACAGAATTGGAGAATTTGCTCAGTAAAAGGCAAATCAGTCATGCAGGTATTTTCAGAACTAATCAGTGTTTCAAAACAGTGAAACAATTCTCTCACAACTTCAATAAATCCCCATCATATGAAAACACAATGCACTGTGTTTGCAGCACCAAAACATTGTAGGGGGCATTCTAATTGGACTTCATTGGAGAAAATTCCACTGCTGCTGGACATGAGTTCTTTTGGTTACATTACATTGGGTTAATTAAGAAACAAAAAAAGAAAGACTGAGAATAAATTATATTAACATTTATTTGTCATTTTTAAATTACATTATGATACAATCACTATAATAATTGTAATAAAATGATCATACTAGTGAATGCAATGGCTTGGAATCTCCTGTTATTTTGGTTTGTAGGAAGGTACAATCAAATGGAAAATTATTCAGCTATTGGCACCTTAAGGAAAGGGACATGGCTGCTGCAGATGGCAGCATTGAAATTAGACATGGAAAACAATACATTTGTCAATGTAGCAACAAGTCCAGGCTCCCTCAATTTCAACTAAATAAATCTGTTTAAAGAGTTTCCCATAAGGGGCACATATCAGTGGACAGGTCTTTAATTTCAGCTGAAAACTCTCGCTTTCCTTCTAACTTGGGTCACCAGTGTAATAGTACTACAGACAAATTATGGCATGGTTATATTGTCAACTTCTTAAATTATATCATTCCAATATCTCTGTGTCAGATTTTTGTACCTGTTCATCTCATTTTAGAGTCGATGTTGTTAAAAACATTCTGCTTTTAAAAACAAATACCCATAAATTATGTTTCTGTATGCACAGTGATATAGGGAAATTATCACAAATGCAGAGTGCAATTAAAGCACATTCAAGATGCCAGTATTACACTGATAGGTTTCAGTGAATTCTCCACAATATATGTGACAATTAACTACTTGACAAATGGAACATATTAACTGTTGTATATTGCAGTTTCTGGCCAAGGAATGTTTTTGTAAAGCAATTTGTACAGGGGAACAGAAACTCATAATACACTACTCGCTTTTTGGATATGACTAAAATGAAAAAAAAAAAAACAGCAAATGCAGCAAGAAATGTGGAAAGCATTACTTATTGGGACTGCTGTAGTTTAATTCCATGATCCACGATTTGGCAAGTTTAAGCATTTTCACTTCATTATGAAAATGCAGTTCACATAGGTGTTTGATGGCTTGATTTTCTGGACAGGTTGAAACACTAGCCACTCTGACAGTGTCCTTTTTCCCTCTGCAGTGGCAGACCTCCACCCTGCTCTCCTTTCCTCTGTGCACATATCCTTGGAAAGCTATTAACGGCCCGTTGCTACAGTAGATTTGTGGCTGCATTGAGCATCAGATGCAAGATTAAATTGCAGTGGGTGCAGAGGGCGGCAGGAGAGTGATTTTTCTCTTTTCATCAACAGTGAAGCAAAGGCCGCTATGTCTGTGTACATCAGCTCCACACTGTGTGGCCCTTCCTCAGAGAGGCCATGGCCCTGAACCAGATCCCCACTCCAATTACCAGAGCTCTGAACCACACAGAAACATGCGGAGTGGGTGCTGGGAATTTCATTTCATTAATGCTGTGCTGTGTGTCCTGTAACATGCATGTTGAACACCTGATTGAGCCCATTTATATACACTCTTATCTGGAGCTGCAGGGAGGGATGACTCAGCTGTCTAGGGTAAAATAGTGTCCTCAGAAAACAGAATCTTTTGGAGGAGGAGGGAAAATGAATTCACACTTCATTGCAAAGAGGACTTTTAAAATGAAATTGCTTTCTGGTGCAGGAATGCACTGCCGCTTCACATGGTTCAAGTTTATCATTATTTTTCATGCTGCTTCCTAAAGACATCTCAAAGTTTGGTACTTGGTGTAGTATTGTATTATATATTGTATTTTTGTGAATGAATTATAGTGATATTTACTGCATATTAACTAATTTACAGAAACTTTTCTGTTAGTAGTTTCTTTTAATGCTACCGTTTGGTTAAATACACAGTTCTGATCGACAAGAGGTTATTGTGCTAAACAATATAATGCAAGTCTATGAAATCTATTAAATCCAGCCAAATCTAGCACCTTTACTCATATTGTCATTAGAGAGCCAAACACTGACACTGGTCAATTTATAAAGATCCCCAATTAGGCCTGTTATTTTGCATGCACACTCATAATAGTTTGCATGTTTTATCACTTCACTCTTTGCAGGTGATCACCAAGAAGTCATCATGCTGCAAACAGCCATATTTAAATGAGGGATTTTTGTGTGTTAAGAAAGGCTCTTGACCCTCATTTACAATAAAACGTGACACTGGATGTCTCTGAGTGTTTGACAGGACTGAAATGATTGTTCATGATGGAGGCCTACATATTTACAAATTCTTTTTATATATTAAGAGTATAACCTGGAATGCACCAGCTGACAAGAGCCTATTTTTATGTAATAATTCAATAGTTCAGTTACAGATTTTCCAAACGCACTTGTGTCTCCATGCTCATCAACGGTGAGTGCAGAATGAACACAACAGGGTGCCTATATGCATTGATGGGTCAAGAACCAGGGCTGGCATACCTGAACTGCTGGGCAAGCAAAGTGGCCAGGAAATGTAGATTTGTTGGAAGTTGTTCAGCTTGGACTTTTTTTTTGGTATATGGTAACAGCTTTGTGTATGATTTTACACATGCAAATGTACAGTAAATTGACCCCTTGTGTTGTATTCATTTATTAGACGTATGAAACATATGAATTTGTAACTGGCCTGACAAAAATGTGCTCATAGCATCTAAGTCTTTGTCCTGCAAGAAGGTCTGAATGATTTTTTGATGCTCAAGATGCATATTCAGACACATGGCAGACTGTGTTTTTTTTTTCCTTGGAAGGTGAAACTACCGTGGGTAGGATAGTATTTAAGATTACACAGAAATAGAGAAAATCTTTGTTATTCATTAATAAATAAAATCTTAAACTAATTAATAAATAAAATTAAAAATCTTGTGATGCATAACAGAGCATCTAAACACTTCCTGTGTGTATGGGTCTCTCCCTGGTGCAGGGGTCCTCCACTCTGGCCCTGCAGGCCCCCAGTGTCTGGAGGTTTCTGTTTTCACAAAAGTAATCAAAAAATTCAGATCAAATTCTTGAATTTAAAATCAATTACTTTAATTCATTAAGAGCACTGAGCAACAACAAAACACTGCACACCCTGGGACGCCATGTTTTTGTGTATGCAGTATGGACTATGAGAGGTCACTATATTTCTAAGAAATGGATTGCTCAATCAATGGCAGCATCATATGATTAGACAATGCTATTTAAAGCAAGTTAGCGCATAGAGCGAGAGAGAGAGAGAAAGAGAGAGAGAGAGAGAGAGAGAGAGAGAGAGAGAGAGAGAGAGAGAGAGAGAGTGTATGTGCGGGAAAGTCATATGGAGAATGGAAAAGAATGGAAAATCCACTGGGATTTTCATGAAATGTCATCAGTGTATAGAGTCCAGTCCACCACCCAAAAAACATCCAGCCACTTGCAGCAATAATGGAGCAGCACTGAAGTGGCCCAGCATCTCTATGCCGCACTTTCAACGCGTTGAATCTTTGCCACGACAAATTCAGGCTGATCCTGAAAGAGGCGTATCACAGTGTCATGTCTTTGTGAGTCCAGCTTTTTCTGCCTTCCTATTGTGTTCTGCACTATGCGGTAGTATGCAGACAACCTTCAGTATTACTGTGAGAATATTGTACAGCAAAAAAAGAGTCAACTGCTTAAAGTGGGTTTTTAAAAAATGTTAAAGGGGATATGCACCTTGGAAGGTATGAGAGTAATGCTATCTCAATTGTACAGAAGGAGAGAAAGAGCTTAAAAACAAATCCTATCTGAAATGTGGAAATGTAACAAAAATAATTGGATCCACTTGTGCAAAAAGAGTCACAGCATTTGCCATGTCATTGGTTGCTTGTTTAAAAGAGAAAACCTCTCTGTTAAAATGGCCTCTGTATATTACCCTGGCCAGTCTGTGATGTTTCACTGTAGCGCTGATGCCCTTTAAACCAGTTATTTCAGCCCTCTATTCATCTCAGGTTTTGCAGCACAAATTGACTGGTTCTCTGTTGTAAAGAAATAAGTTCTATTCAGTATTGACTTGAAATGTTATCTTGGGCACAAAGGAGTATTTTCCTGAATGAAGAACCATGAAAAAAATCAATGAAGTATTATTTTCCAAAATCAAGTGCCATGCAAATAAGAACTGTTGTTGAAAAAAGAGAAACAAGAAAACCACAAATAAAAAAAGCTGTGATGCGAAAATGTCATTTAATAATTACATTAGAGAAGTCTTTTAGTTCTGCCTTTAGTATAATGTTGCCTGTAGCTCAGAGCACCCCATCAGACAGATTGAACTCCATGCTGTGGTGGGATAGACGAGACGAGTCACCCCTCTCTTTGTGTACATGTCCATTATAGCAATCAGTCTCACAGTGGCCCAGCAAACAGCTGAATCTCAACAGTGTGAGGTGTGTACCATCAGCAATGTGCACCTGTGTTTTTTAATAATGTTCAGACACGACGCTGTACAGTTCCTAGGAGATGTTTCTCAGGCTTTGTAACACAAGATGGACATTACTTTCTGTCCAATACATGAAAGCAGGAATTGCTGTAAAGTTACACCATATGATACTTCTAAAATAACATCAATGTAATAAAATTCAGATAACAAGGCACTGTAGAGTATTTAAACCACGCTCAAAGACACTTTTAGACCACATAAAGATCATATCTCTGGTTTTGCCAGTAGTTTTGGAATGGCATTTTTACTTGAAGAGGACTGTAGTCTTGCCTTTAGCCCAGCGTACTTTTAGCAACTCAAACCCAGATTGGTTTGATTGGCAGTATTATCCACTGCACCATAATGAACCAGACCCAAGAAGCTGTTCTCATGCCCACCATCACTCTCAGTCAGAACTGATGACCTGCTAGGCACCACGGTCAGGGCAATTTGGCAATCAATGGGCAATTTGAATCAGGGCTGGTCTCATATGTACACTGTCTTCTTTCAAAGCAAGCAAATCTATCCCCTCTTTACGGTGTCTATGCCCTCCCGATATTCCATTGCCAGCCAGCTGTAACAGCCTGCCCCCAAATGCACACAAAGTAAGAATAAGACCATATTTTCTCTTCTCCACCAAATACAAGGGATGATTTTTATATTGTATTAAACTAGTCTCAGTAAAATAACTCATTTATTGACATGGAATTTTTCTGTGAAAGGTGCTGCCCAATGTTTTGATGAGGCTAATATTTCCACGAATGCAGTGAGCATGATATACTCAGTGCAATCTTTGCTTATCATACTGCTAGATTGCATACTTCATTCCATGACTCTTAAGATGGTGATCCAGGGGTCATACATGGCCTACCTCAGACTTATTCTTTGCCCTTTCATCACGGAGAAGAACAAGACATTAGGCACATGCACAAATTCAGACTTACCTAAATCTGCATTGCCACCGTGCTAGCATATCTCCCACTAGTCACATGATATAAAGTAATAACTAATAACTGTGTGTATTTTGAGAAGGCCTCTACTTTAACACACATGCATCATACATCTTTCATATATTTCATTCATTGTTTTGTAAATAGTATATGGAAATTTTCTGGCCTGTATATGGAAAACTTCTGGCCCCCAGATTATTTTTAAAAATAGGCATTAATAGGTAGAACCCTGTCACCTCTGCCATTCCCTCTGGAACTATACTGCATATTTAAAAGCTTTGACATGCCATTACGATAAGTCACTATAATTATTTTAAATAATGCTTTTCCTTACAAGAGCAGGTGACACCTGAAATGAATTGAGCTCAATAAAGAATAAGCATGGGAATAAACATAATAAAAAAAACTGTATAACTATACTTGCATTGAATATCATTTCTCAAAGATGTGTGAAATCCATTTACGGTTTAACGCTCTTATTTTCGTGCGCACAGTTCACTGGCTTTGAGGCAGTAAACCTTCACGTTGGAGACAATTCTGATCTGGCACTTGTTTAGAAGGGAATTCACTGCTCAAAGTGATAAAGCTGTCACATGGTGTGTGAAACACCAATCAGGTTGCTGCTGGAACAAAGGGCCATTGATAGAATGGTGAAACAGGACCCTCAAAGCATGACATAAGCCTCCTGCAAACTGAACATTCACTCATCAGCTTTTACAGTATTATCATCTTAACTGACGTAATATACAGCATTGTTACCAAAATATACTATACAAATTTACAAATATTAAAATAACTATGTTACATACTGAGATTCACATCATACAGTATATATGAGTCTTTACTTCAGAAATAACCAATGTCTCTGCATGTCTCACCAATGTCTCTGCAAACCCTTTCAGATTTGCCCTTTTCTCTTACAGGCACTAAAATGTGTGTAATGAAAAAAAAACCCTTATTTTAAGTTCCTACCATTAATATATTTCTTTTATAGAAAGTGCCCTCAGTTTTTGGGTAATGAAATGTATTGCTATTTGTATTGCCATGAATGCTAATTACTCAATCACGGATACATATAAACCCAAGACATGGTCCACACAGATACAACAGATCATATCTGTCTTCTTGATAGGTGAAGCCAAAGTAATGAATTTTAACAGTACACATATTTGCACGATTAACTTTACTTATCAAAATCACAATAATTATCTTAGCTATGATGACCAAATTCAGATGCATTAAATTTATAGAACCTACATATACATCCCTATAACTGTGAACAGTTTTTGCATGCTTTTCTCTGTCAATTTACATCAGAAATTTGGTATCTATCCTAAGTTGTTTCTGCCTACAACAGGACTTTCACACACATGTGAGATAGATAGGGTGGGTGGGTATGTCCACAAAAAAATCATAACAACATATGACAAGAACACATCATTCAGCCCAGCTAATCTCTTAAATTAATTATCAGAGCAAAGGTCCAGACAGCGATCCATACAGGACTCCTAGGTTTACACAGTTTTATACCAGTCAACTATCTTTGAGTGTCAATCCAGTCGTTAAATTGCTGTCAACCAATCATGATCGAATATGGATCCTGACTATAATACCTCTCTATCTCCCGGTCCCTTCTCTACAATGAAGTTTAGACCATTTCATGCAGCTGCTTCTCCTAAACCAGAACCCTGCTTCTTCATCATATGGATAGAGTATTACTTGTGTTATTTTATCAGATACCTAAACAGGTATCACATGATTATGCAGATGATGGTCTCAGACCCACACACACACACACACACACACACACATACTCATGCACAGTAAATATACCACTCGTTTGCGTGGTTCATTTGCAGTAGTGGAGAGGGGTGTTAATATCATTCGCAGTGAGAAGATTGTGTGTGCCCCAGTGGGCTAAGCTCTAATGGCCCCTGTACTTCTCGTCACTCTTCTGCAGCAGGCTACACTGCTGGAATGGGGCAAAAATAGATCACTGCAACAGGAGGATGGTACTGGCCCGCTAGACAAGAGGCCAAAATGTTGCTGAATATTTGCAGTCGGGAGGTTACAGGGCCAGGTCACACAGCACAGAACAGGCTGCATTAATCTCTGACCAGGGCTCATGGGGAAAGATGAGAGAACAACCCCTACCCATCCCCACCACACTACCACTTCCCTGACTGTGTTGCCACGACAGCTATGTGTGCTCAGTCAGGGTGAAAACAGGACGACAGCTTTACTTCATTCAGAGCCAGAAGCCATGTGACTGCACTGCAGTCAGGAAGACAGCTACTGAATGCTAAATTTTGTTTTTCCTTTGGAGAATGATTGAAGCAAAATCATTTAGGGAAGGCAAGTTGCTCTTTTTGGTAAGCGAATTGTTTTTTTTTCACTAATATCCCGCTGTCTTTTCACTCATTATGGTGGGAAAAGTACCTACTGCAAAACAGGCCGTCCAGGAGGGTACTTTGTGAGTGTTAGAGAATGGGCCGGGGGCTGCCTCCCCCTTTGGCTCTACCTGTGGGCTCATGCCTAATTTAAGGCAGCCGAGTCAACAGGCAGCCTACAGTCACAGCTGGAGAGGAAGACATTTTTATTTTACATAAGAAAGAGAATGGCGTATAAGCAAAGCCATAAGGGAGAACGGTAACATGAAACAAGACTATTAAAATTATACATATACATATATTTTTTTAAATTTATTTTTAAGTGACTGAAGCACTCTAAACCTATTGGATGCACTTCTGTAAGTAATTTGCTAAATTCCTAAATGCAATGCAATGACTGAATCACACCTCTGTTTTCAGTAATAATTACAAATAATGACATGATTTTATTACCATCTGATTATTGTGACAGTTTATTTCATTGTAATTATCATTAATGGAGATTAAAAGTAGAGGAGACTGTGATACCCCATGCATGGATAAGTTTCAGAACTGGATTCAAGTAATTGATGAAGGATGGCCCAGGTTTTGAGGTAATCTTCTGAAAGTGAAACTGTCTGAATGTGGAATTTTCTTCAACCCCAGTTAGTTAGCATCAAGACAGTAAGGAATGTTGTTTTAGTACATTTTTCATTTGTCTTGGGTTGTATGTAATACTATCTGTGGATCATTTGTGCATTCTGTTTTCTGTCACCAAGCCACTGTGCTCCCCATTAAAAACCTTACATTGTGTCTGCCTGTTTGCTGTGATCCCTGGGGTGATGTAATTAAGAGCTATAAATATCAGACAACTGATCCTCTTCCCAAACTAACTTACATTAACAGAAAGTAAGTGAATATTTTCATTTTTTTATTTTAAAAGTCCTCCTAAAAGAGACTGTAGAATTTAAGGCTGTTCAGTTTTAGACCAAAAAGAAAAAAAACATGACTTATAATTTAGAATGAAGAGATACGGAGGAACAAGACCTCCACGTTTCAGATGACTTCAGCATTGCTCTGAGTCAGACTGTGGAGATAATTCTCTGTTAGGAAACTACCACCTTTAAAGTTTTATGCATTCATTAATGGCATGCAGAAACTTGTGCAAATAAAAGCTAAAGACAGATATTTCATAGTCCGAGGCTATTCCATTTATTATATATGTAGTCTCTCTCTCTCTCTCTCTCTCTCTCTGTCACACACACACACACACACACACACACACACAGGAATCCTTAGATCAATGGTTTTACCCACAAAGTAAGTTTGAACAATTTTTTCACATATATCAAAGCCTGAAATTTGACAGTTCGTCCAGAACCACGCTTCGTGTGTCCATCATTCTGACACTACTATTGCACAACATGAATGTCAATACATCAATACTAAATGTGAACCTACAATCCGTTTAATCTCTTTGCACAGCATGTAAATTCTGCTGATTTTTCAACCAGATAAACCTCCAGTGCAAGACAGCAGAAAGCCGGTCCCTACCTTGAGCTGGTGCGTATCCCCCAGATTGGACCGTTAAGAACCCCATTCCCAGCTTAGTGGTGGGACTGCCAGGCGTTGTTTTAACTTTTCCATGAATGTACCCAGTGGTTAAGCCTGTGTTCCGAGGCACGCTGTTAGAGCCACAGCCTCGCTAACTCCTGCTTTAAGCTCCTCTGCTCAACATGTTTGACATAGCTCTTGGTGCAATAAGAGTGACAGGCACAATAGACCCTCTCCCATGCTTAAAATTAGTTGGCAGAGCAGTGTACTATATGTGGTGTGGTGTTTGCATCTTAGGAGGAAATGTCAGAGGCTCTGAACAAACATTTATATAGTATATACTCATTTCAGCTATACTCTGGATAAAATGTAGCTTTGTGCAATACATTTCAACTGTTATTTGCATGTCACAAATTTCAAAACTCTGAAGAATTTTCAAAGAATATGAGGCTTCATTGTATTTATCCTATCAACACAATACATTTGGTACAATGCTTTTATTGATTTTGTTGTGCCATTGAGTAGTTTATAGTTAGTTGTGAGGTTGCACTTTGTAGTGTGTATTTCATGAAGTAGTATGCTTGAGTGAGCTGTGTAATTGTGTTGTGCACAGAGGTGTGTTATTTGGTTATGTAGCAGCCTTTTGTTTAAAAACATTCATTTTGATCACATATTTGAGCAGTATAACACACCAGTTCAAAAGAACCTTTGCACTACACCTGGTAGGTCAGTCTGTTTGGCTTGCTATGGACTACAGAATGTTTCCATGAACCTTAATTAAGCACTTCCCCTTTCCATCTGCTGAAAGTGAGTGTGGTGTACCCTGGACGATTTGCTGTTATTTAAATATCTCCACTGAGTCATTAGCTGGGAATTCACCAACCCAACCCCCCTTTAGAAGACAATTGCTGTTTATTATCACCTCCTCATTGTTTCAGAGTAGACACATGCCTGTGAGCGTTGCCTCTTTTACTTTATTGAGTGCTGGGCTAACACAGTATGACTTACCCAATGATTCTCACTGACACATGCTGTGCTGCTATAGGAAGGCAGATCTTGAAATGATCTCTGTTGGCATCTAGTGGTAACTACATGGTACTGCATGATGATGTTTCCTCCCTCCCACCTTCCAGCTTTCAGCTGTTCTGCTGAGTCCCTGTAGCCACTTTGGGCCTAGTCTAGACTCCACACTCCACACACAATCATGCATTTTTCATCATTGGCACATAGTCTGCTTGTAAGCTTATGGGCGCCCTCAGATGTATGAGGATGAATTTGGATAGTCCAGAACAATATACTTTTACTACAGTGTACCATTAACGATTTGTTCTGCCCTGAAGAGCCATGAACATCCCCTAAGTTAAGAGATATCACGTCACAACAGAGACAACTGTTTGTGGCTTTGTGCCCAGTTTTATTTGTGGCAGTTGTGTTTAGTTGTGCTGAACTAAAGCTTTTATTTCTTACTCAGAAGGTTATTATCATTTGGGACAGGGGGCCAAGTCATTGAGTAGAATATCTGAAACAAAAGCAAACTTTTTATATGCCAATACATTTTAAAAGTACACCTGCAGACCCCTGATAGTTTTTTTGTAAACCAAAAACCTTACTCACAAAAACTTACTAAGAGTGGAGTATTGATTAAAATATGTATCTCCTGCATAACTATTAGTCATCTCCATGGCGCTACCTCTTGTCTAAAGAATTACTCAAAAATGAAATAACTGTTTGGCTCAGATCTGAATGCAACCTGGCATGCAAACACTCTAAAACAGGGGTGTCTACCCTATCTTCCTAGAAAGACATTTCTAGGAAGATAGGGTGCCTTGGTTACCAAAAAATAAGACCCCAGACACATTTTACCCATACTCAACCTGTAATTCAGTGACTCAGTGTCCTCCTGCATGTCTCTGCATCATGCAAGCAGAAGACGACAACACTGTCAATGATGCAGAACCCAGTCACGCTCAATCAACGAGCCTCGACACCTGAAACATCACCTATTAACACATTTATTATCAGGGCAGATAGTCATTAAATGACATCTTTATTAATAAAAAAAAATATTGAGGTGTTAGTGAATTTTGGTTGATTAAAATGTTAAAGAAATTGGTGTAGTTACAAGTATCTATCAAAGATAAAATTTAACAAAAATAAAATGTGGTTAAATGTCTCTGTCAAACATGTCATAGTTATTGACAGTTCTGTTATCCTATAAAATGTGAACCCTGCATTCTCTGTAGACCCCAACATGCTGCTTTCAGATGTTTATCTTCTCATTCCCTGGCTCCAGCTTCATTTTCTTCACCAGCACATTTTATCAGTTGGAGCGCTGGCCTCTCCCTCTCAATGTCCAACAGGGTCCCTTGTATGCTGGATTATCCCGTCTTTGTTTCTCATTTGCAAAGACATGAAATTAATATGTAAATAAAGAATCATGATGTAAGTGCTTCTGAGAGAATTAATTCAGTGTTACCACAATTATATCCTCTCTGGGAATATTTTATTTTTTTCCTGATGCAATTCTGATTTTCTCATACACATTCAATTTAGAAACTTGGTCCATAGCCTGATTCATTCTATATAAGGCCCAAATGCTTGCCACAAGCAAAGCCATCCCCATGGCCACCAAAACAACATGGAGGAACACCAAGAATGTGCTGTAGGAGCCACTGGGGGGCAGTGTCCAAAGGTAAACCCTGTTATTTAGGCGACTGTTATGCACAATGCTGTCCTCAGCCTCAAGGATGATAGTGTCACTAAAAGCTATATCTGAATAATCAGGGAATTGTTCTTGTGAATGACCATGTGTGCCCGTATGTGGTAAGGCCACAAATGTGGTAGTTAGGTCTCCTTTTGGGGAACTTGTGACAATCAGTTGCCGTAAGCTGTCTGTAGTTATGTGGTTGTTATTTACAGCAGTGGAGGAAACAACCATCTTAGGGGTGACACCACAGGAGATCAGAGAGGAATTCAAAGAGTCCAGGGAGTTGTTCTGTAAATGAGATGGTTCACGGCACCGCAGGTGCTCATAATCCTTAATTTTGCTTTGGCTGCGACTTATCCATTCTGCGAAGTCCAGGATATCACATGTACAGTTCCAGGGATTGTCTTCCAGGGTGACTTCCTTCAGCAGGGCTACTGTTGATAGAACCTTTCCAGGCAGGTTTTGTAATTGGTTGCTGTGTAGAGTAACTGTCGTTAGTCTTGACAAATCATGAAAGATATCAGCTGGGAGGGTGTGAATCTTGTTAGAATCAAGTAAAAGGGTGTCCACATTGGTCAAACCAGAAAACAGCTCCTGATCGAGAGACTGTAAATTATTATCTTTGAGGTTGAGCCTGCTGACGTTGGGCAAGCAACAGAAGACATTTTTTGGAAGATACCACAGTCTCTTATTGAAGCTAACTGAGAGAGTTTCCAGGCCAGTCATATTTTCAAACATGCTTTGTGGAACCGTTTCTAACTGTGTGTCATACAGGTAAAACTCTCTGAGTCTTGGCATGTGCCCCATGAGCTGGTCAGGTAAGAAGGTGAGAGGGTTTTCATAGATGCTGAGCATGGTTATTTCAGGAAGATAGTAGAAGCTTTTATTTGGGATGCTCTTGAGATTATTTCTGGATAGACTTAACTTATTAAGGTTAGGTAAGGCCCAGAACAGGCGGGGGGGGAATTTGACTGATATTGTTTTTAAAGAGCTGTAATTCAAGAAGGTTTGTGAGTTTGTCAAAGGTTCCGGCATTGAGAAATTCCAACTGGTTGGAGCGGAGTCCTAGAAACTTGAGGTTTGTCAAAGAGATAAACAGAGATGGCGAAAGTTCCCTTAGAGAGTTTTTCCCCAAATCCAGTGACTGCAGACTTCCAAGATTCCGGAAAATATTTCTGTCAAGGTGCATGAGGTGGTTTCCACTGAGGTCCAGCAGATGTAGATTCACAAGTGCTGTAAACAAGTCTGGATCAACTGACTCAAGCTCATTTCTGTCAAGAAACAACTGCTCCAGACTGACCAGCTTGCTGAACACTTGTTTAGGAAGGCGTGAGAACTTGTCAAATGATAACTTAAGTGAGAGTAGCTGTGGAATCACATCAAATGCCGCTGACTGTATGGTTTGTAGAGGACTGTAACTAATTTCAAGTCGAAGCAGGAGAGGCAGATCATGGAAGCTTTGGTTACTTAATGCTGTAATGTGAGTTTCAACCAGCCGCAGAAAGGAGGTTTGGGGAGGCATTGGGCGGGGAATGTCCATGATGTTCCCTGTGCACTGGACTCTGCCATCCTCAATGCACATGCAGGCACTGGGGCAACTGGTGTCGCTGCTCAGCTGCTCTCCCAGCAGAAGGAAGCCCAAAAACCACATGACTCGTGTGGAACAACACAAGACATACATTTGTTACTGAAATCTCTATACAACCAGCATGAAAGTGAGGTTCTGTTAAAATGCAAATAAAAGTGCCCAAACAATAGCAACAGTCTCTTGAGTGAAAGTTCTAGATTTTTTTTCCATCAGATATTTCCATTTTGAAAAGCAGAATTTTGATTTAAAACAGGTCCAGTTAACTCACAATGCTGTATTTCATAAGTAAAACTATTTGAGAAGGGTAAAAAATGTTTGAGAATTAATTTCCGATGCACACACAGTCTATATTTTGATTATCATCAGTGCAAACAGATAATTCACTGGGTTAATACAACTATTTGCATGTGAAATATAAGCACTTTCAAGGAACATGATTCAAATATTCAAGGGGCACATCACTGCAGTGTAACGCATAGCTTGAAGCATTACAAAAAAACACCACCTCCCACATGAATAAATATATATTATTCAATTCTGCCAGAAATCAAGCTGTCCCCACCAGACCCTCTCCAATTTTCTCCAACATTAAGGTCCTACCATTCATGCATTTTGTGTTATGTCCCTCTGAACCCATGGTTTTAGAGGGAAATAAGAGTTTCAGAGTTTGCCTGATTTTCATAAACCCACATGCAGAATGGTCCAGAAAATTATTTCATACATGATTTTGAGATGTATATACTACCAGCCTCCTGTTTAAAAAGATAGCTCTTTATTAAATTGCATATTGAATGCAATTCAATGCATACATTGAATATCTGTTATTCATAAATTTTATTTAATTGTAATGGCTATTTACCTTTGAATTTACAGCAATTGATGTATTCCATTTTAGGTCAAGTCTGTTTGTTGTAATCGTGGTGTTCCCTCTTTTTATACAGGATGTGTCATGCTGTAAATGTACAACATTTCCGTTTGGCTCTTGTTTATCAGGGGCTGGGAAGTGTTGTTCATTAAGGTCTACATCCGCTTAGCTGTCATACATGTCCAAAGATAAGAGTCCTGTCACAGAAGCTCACATTTCTGTTCCAGTGTAACAGGGATGTAAGTGTGCGGAAAGATTCTTGTTGTTTACACTCTTCCCCATGCTTTCAGAGGATTATTTTCAATGGTTACTTGGTATATTTTACAAAATATATATATCAGTTGATTATTCGGATTAACTTAATTGCTTAATTTAATTGAAAACAATTTACAATTATTTAATTCCACATACCAGAAATGGTATGCTGTTGTGGACTATATATATATAACCTGTGTGTGTGTGTGTGTAACATTAAAATAACACAAGGGGTGTGAACACCTGAAGTAGTTCAATGAAATAAAACAGCAAATGTTTTTTTTCTACCCGTTTCATAGTAGAGTTTACCTTTTTCATATTTGGAGTTTTTCTGTTAGGGGGCAAAGGCAACAGAAAGAGTACTTTTATATAGGCATTATCCATCATTTCAGAAATGAGGGGAAAGACAGTTCAGGAGCAAAATGACTGTTTTACCAGCTTTGTTATATCATCCTCTTCTATTACGTTTTTGTGTAAACATCAATCAACACATACTGAGGACCTATTCATCACATCATAGAATGGATACAAATGGCTTGTTCTCCCATTGATGTGTCCTTTTGATACACAGTTATGAACTGACACACCATTGATTTTTCATACCATCATCTTATGTCATTTTTCATGTATCCATGTAAGAATTACTCACTTTCTCAATAACGTTCTTGATTGTCTTTGTTCTTGAACCTGATCCCTCCTTTTTGGGGAGTATTGTCCCTATTCATCCAACCTGAACTCAGTCAAAATGTTTAGCCTAATGGAACAGCCCTCTCCCAAAAATTTCAGGAGGAAGCAGCTGTGACACATGACACCTCAGATTCATGTTATGCCAAGTTCTTGCTTCTTTGCAAACTGCCTATGTCATCAGAGGATGACAAAATCAGCAGGTACTCAGACTGTGCATCCACAGGCACCTGGCTGACCAGGCATGGCTGCTAGAGAGTGAGGAGACTGACAAGTTAATCGGTTTAATCCCCTATTTTTTTCAGTAGCAAGGCTCACAATCTCTTTCTGTTTGTGTTGTTGAAATGTTGTTTTTTTAAGACAAGTCAAAGTATTGTTAATTTTCATACTTTTTTTTTACATTATTTCTGTTGGCATGTTCATTGTATATCTATATTTTTAATGGAAAACTAATTAGGGAAAACTTTCCATCTCTAAATTCAAGTTTAGAGCAAACAATCAACTGTTCAATTTTCCGGTCTTCGTCACAATTTTATTATCGCTGTCACTCCAAATTTCCTGTCACTATCAGCTGTCTTAAGAGAGTACAATTGTCATTTGTTTCCCAACACACACCCTCTCTCACACCCAAGATTAAAAAATAAAAATTATTAGATGTTTTTGAATTGATTGTAATTCTTTTTTGTTTCTCATATAGTCTCAGATCATGAACTTGGAACCTCATTGATGTTGAATGGGATTTCAAGAATACAGCCCTGAAGTATTAAAAATATCACGTTTATGATATTTAGATCATAAACTTGGTGGTCATGTGATGACAAAAAAAATCCATTCTTGTGACAGATTGGCCGTAGTCCCTATCCTAATTTCCGATTCACACAGACCCTACCTGTCATTTTCAGCAACACCCGCTCTCTGGTCTGAAGACCTCATGCTTGGACAGCATCTGTCCCTGGCATAGAGGGGAGAGGAAACCTGTAGTGTGCAGATGGACACTACATGTTTAAGGCCCCTTAATTCCTGGAAGTCTTGATGACAAAATGAGGTGAATTTGAACTTTTGCTACCCTCTAGTGGTGGAAAAATAAAATGTCTTTAGTTCACCTCACTCTGTAAATCAAGTTAGATGAATAAATTGGTGTGGTGTGTACTGATTCATGAATTGAGGATTTTGTTTTGTGTGTCTGTTTTTGGATGTCATTACGAACCGTTTGTCCTTCATGTCTACTTTGTCACATAAAAGTGGCAGCACTTGCCTACACTTCCTGAGTTTCCATCCAGGGTTGTATGATGGGGTCATTATCCTTAGGGTTTCTTGGCTGTGCAGTACAAATTTCAACCCAATCTAATGAAAAATAAGCAATTAGTGAGGCTTGGAATACACATACAAAAAATCACAAAAATGGTCAGAGGGCCAAAGTTAAATTCATAAGTAAAAAAATATTTGTAGTAAAGCTATAGGATTTTGCAGGGTCCCTTGAATTTATTAGAAGGTTGCACATGAATTTTTAAAAGAAAATCCATGACATGAACAGGGGGTCCTAGGTGAGTTGGTATGGAATGACCCTACGGTAAAAGTATTTTGTATTTGTGCTTAATATTTAGGCTAACTTGATGAAATTTAAAATGCATTTTGACATTTAGATTTTTATTGGTTTCACCACCACCTGAGCATCTTCATTATGCCCTCCTTGCCGGTTTTGTTATTTTTAAGTTCAAGAAAAAACTACAGCTGAACCCTTAGCTCTGATAGATTCTCCAACTGATTCCTGGGATCTATTACAGATATGATTTCGCTACATATTTCATGTGCCATTATTAAAATAAAAGGGTATTCGATCTAAGTGTAAAGGTGCTACCTTAAATCTTGAAACTGACCCATCTCCATTCCATCACAGCCAGTGGCACAGGACAGATTTTTAAAGTAGGGGGGACACCAAACTGTGAGCAAAAGGTCTCAGCTTTAAAACTTAAACAATATATATATATACACACAGTACTGTGCAAAAGTTTTAGGCAGGTGTGAAAATGCTGTAAACAAAGAATGCTTTCAAAAATGGAAGTGTTAATAGTTTATTTTCATCAATTAACAAAATGCAGTGAATGAACAGAAGAGAAATCTAAATCAAATCAATATTTGGTGTGACCACCCTTTGCCTTCAAAACAGCATCAATTCTTCTAAGTACACTTACACAGTTTCTGAAGGAACGTGGCTGGTAGGTTGTTCCAAACATCTTGGAGAACTAACCACAGATCTTCTGTGGATGTAGGCTTCCTCAAATCTTTGTCTCTTCATGTAATCCCAGACAGACTCGATGCTCAGATCAGGGCTCTGTGGGGGCTATTCCATCACTTCCAGGACTTCTTGGTCTTTTTACGCTGAAGATAGTTCTTACTGACATTGGCTGTATGTTTGGGGTTGTTGTCCTGCTGCAGAATAATTGGGTCCAATCATACGCCTCCCTGGTGGTATTGCATGATGGATAAGTATCTGCCTGCATTTCTCAGCATAGAGGACACCATAAATCCTGACCAAATCTCCAACTCCATTTGCAGAAATGCAGCCCCAAACTTGCAAGGAACCTCCACCATGCTTCACTGTTGCCTTCAGACACTTATTGTACCGCTCTCCAGCCCTTCGGTGAACAAACTGACAAACTGTATATATAGCTATATATATTTTTTTTTTCTCAAAAATGGGGGCGGATCGGGGTCCCTGTGAAACTGGGGGGGACGTATTCCCCTCCCCCGGTCATCTGCGCCCCTGATCACGGCCGCACTCTCTAACCACTAACCTCATCCCCTGTCCTGATCCTAACCACTAACCATGAACCCATACCCTGTCCTGATCTTAATGCCACCCTTCCAGAACCCTAACCCTAACCCAGAACCCTACCCCTTTTCCTTTCCCAAGCATTTAACCTCATCCTCTCTTTGAGTCATAATCTTAAACTCTGACCTTAATTTCTAGGCCTATCCCATCTCCCCTCCCTATATTTAGTTTCTCATCCTAAGTCTATTTTCTATTACAGCCTTAATCTGTATTTTCACCTAAATATCAATATAGACCAATAGTAAATTACTGGGTCAGTAGTTACCTCCGTCCCCCTTTTCTGCATTTTGACGGGGATCATAGGCTCATGAAATTAATAGCGTAGTGCTTCTCTTTGAAACAACTAATAATTAAAAAACTAAGCCCATCCTTACTTCAACACAAAATTTGCTTTTATCCTAATTCTACTCTTAATGCAATGTTAACCCTCATTCTGATCCTACCCATAACCTCTAACTTTTAACAAGTAAACTAATGAATTTTAGGTTAATACATTTGAGTATTTCTTGCCCTCCGCACCCACTGGTTAAAATCACCTCTGAAACAGTCCTTCTCTGAAATGTCTTTCTCTTGTAATATTATTCTTAATCTTGATAGCTTCCACACCGGCAGTCTGTACCTTCCTACCATTGAAGTAAAGGTGGCAAATATATTATACTAAATATTACACTAAATTAACAGTGTCTGTTGAGTAATGATCCCCTCAATATAGTAATTTTCAGGTTTTATTTCAAAACTTAGTTTGACTACCTTCTGACTCACAATTTCACAAAAATAGGTTGGTTCTGTCAAAAGGAAACATTGGAACATTTACAAAGGTACTAATTATGCAATGTTAGAGGGGAACATACTCCCTGCAACAAGCTGATTGGTGCTTGCTAGCTGTGGCACATGTTGACAGGTTCTATGTTTGGTGTGTAAATTTTCATGATTTTATATTCACTAGGTTTTATTCTTTTAAATCACCCAGTCAATTACCTCATTCAGGAAATACAGCAAAAGTAAGGAAACTGTAATTTTACTTTTTACCAAAGTAAAATGCCCCTTCTCTATCAACAAGTCTTGTGAGAACTGAAAATCAAGTTTTCTACTGGTGCTAAAAAGACCAGTAAAGGTATCTGAATTCATTGAAATTAGAAAAAGATATGACATGTTGTTACTGACCAGAGAAGAGTTTTTCAGGTAAAATATTGGACCGGAGGGGGGCTTAAACTGGGCAACAGACACCTTGAAATTCGTTGTAGTTAACTGTTTTTCCCATTTTATGAAAAATAGCGATGTTCATATGACCCAAGGCACTTAAGCAACTTTGTTTTCAGCCCAGTATTTTTCAACAATAAAGGACTGCTTTCACAGAGCAGATGACGATTTCAGTGATGTAGAACAAACAAGTGACTGACGGAAGAACTTCGTTAAGCTTAATTAATTCTCAACAAACTCGTCCTCTCACGTGCACCTCTGGACATAGAAATATACAGATAATTACCACGGACGTGCCATAACTTGCTATAGCCTCGTCATTAGCATACTTTTGGGCTACTTAGTGACTCGCGACCTAAGGACCCTCAAGCACGTGCCAAACGCAGAGTTGGGGACCACGTGGTGTTAAGAAGTCTTGCAGATATTCCAAATGCTAAATTAATTACCAGGGATATTGGAAAAATATTACCTCGAATGCACAAAGTTTTGCGTCATGCATCAATCAAAGAACCAACAGATAAAGGTTAGGTGATCGAAGCGATTTGAACCATGCTTGTAGTGTGGCGACAGTTCCTTGACTCAAAACAGCCGATTTAAATCTAAGGTCTAATTTCAACTTTGTGATTTTTATAGTTATTGTAATTGTTGCTGAAATCATCGAACATTTCACAACGTGATACATAATGTATTGTGTTTAAAAATATTAACTGTTTCAGGATATTTTTCATGTGAACATAAGATCTATTTAACCATGGCGTGGGTAAATTCAGCGGATTTACTCTTCGTTCGGCGTTGTCTGTTTATCAGGGCAGAGCCGCGTTCACGCTAAGTCACACTCAGGCAGTATTCAAATCCTTCGTCTGTGATTGGACAACGTCGATTATGTAGGCGGAGAGAGGTGTACGCGCAGCAGAGGAAAGTAACCCCAGCTTCGTCCTGCAAACCGTCTTTCTTTACACAGCGCCCCTCACACCAGGCTGGGCCACGTGTAGATCCGATCCCTTTTACCATTTTCTTATCGTCCGTTATTCTTCTTTTACCTCAAGACGTCACACGCAGCAAAACCATGGTGAAACTGGCAAAGGTAAGATGCTGTTTTAAAATATTTATATATTAAACACTGGAAAGTAAGCCAATCGCAAACGCTGTATTGTTGGTACAATTGTAACTTGTGCTGAGTTCGTGTTGTATGGTACTTGGAAAATGGCTCAGTTGAAATGCGTTAGCATTTAGCATGTTTGACTGATCTGTTTGAACGAGAGGACGGTTTCGATTTCATTGCCTGTGAATTTGTTGTTAATTCAGTAATAAACCACATAGCCATGCGTGACGAGCAATGGAAATCGCTTCGATGCAGGTTAAACGACCCAGTTTTGGAAAGATCGGCCATTTTTGCTTCACTGTTTTGTCATTACAGTCGCCATAGGTTGCTACTGAATCCGTCTTCTCAAAATGGCCATGCGCGTACTCGGGAGGCGCATATGTTTGTGGAAACCTCGTTTTCACTGTAATGTACAAAGCATTTGTTATTCCTCGTTAAGTATTTTTTTTTTTTTTAATTCGGGCTCACTTACTCGTACATTTTAATAGTAAATGTATTAATGTTGTATAATGGTCACAGATCGTAGGAGGTTCATCAAGCTAATTAGCAAGGTAGGGAAAGTTAAACTTCCGTGCCTGAGTGTCTAGCGCCACGGACGCCATAGCTAAGTGCATGAACATTGTTTTTGTCTTTGCTGTTGTACTTTTGGATAGCGTAACGTTGATTGTATTCCGCTGATCATAATTGTGCTATGAGAGAGAAATATAATGTTTAGGCCTTTGGCCGGCTAGCAGACTAGCCGGCGAACTGAATTTGAGCACCACGTGGGTTTAACGCACATGCGGTCTCAGGTAAGATAGCATGTTAGCGAAATGCTAACCAGCGTGTTAACATTTCCTAATTTCAGTGTTGTTACCAGTCATAGTGAGACTTCGAAGCAGCAAATGAGTGCTGTGCCTGCCTGTAATGAGATTTAATTCGTAAATTTAGCATTAGGTCTATTCCTTGCTGTTTGAAGTAAAAGTTGGTTGGTTGGTCTAACTGAAGTGATGTGTGTATGTGTAATTGTCTGTCTTGAGCAGACCGCGAAAAAGCAAGCAACTCCGAAGAAAAAGGCTCCACCACCACCAAAAGAAGTGGAGGAAGAGTCGAGTGAAGAAGACAGCGAAGATGAGGAGGAAGAGGTAACATGGCTAACATTGGCTAGATAGTAATACCAGTAAGATCTCTATCAGTAAGATCTCTACAATAGACTGCATTAACACCCGTTTCTCAGCACATGTCCTTTTCCTTAGTTTACATTAATAAGTTGGCAAACTGCCTGTAAATGGTCATGATTTCCTTATTGTCTATTAAATTGTTTAGTTTCAGTGACCAGGTGCCCATATTTTACTAATTGGAGCCACTAATCCACTTGTATTTTAACAGATAAACCAAGTAAAATGTACCCTCTCTCAAACAATTTGCTTTGTAGCACAGTTACAAAATAATTAACAGCTTGTTATAATTTAGGGGTTGCAACACTAAGAGTGGGGGCAGAGATCTTGGGATTGCCCAGATATGCAGGGCACAGGTTTTTACTTTTGAGCTTCAGTTTGTTGTGGCTGGTAGAGGAAATGGTAATCACAGCATCCCGCTAAAAGCCAGAAGTAGGGAGGAAAAAACCAACATTTGTACAGTCAGCACTATTCCATTACAGTTGGATGAAATACAATTTCCTACTAAATTACAATTTCAGGAATTTATTCATTGAAACAGTAGCTTAATTGTTTGCTTTTAAAACTGTTTATTTTTAAATGTTGTAGCTCCAAGCAACCAAACCAGCAGCTGGAGTTCTGTGAACTTTTATAGTTATGCACCATGAATACACATGTACCAGCAGCAGATGCATGCAAAAGAAAAAATAAAGGCTGACAAAAGGTCTTTTCCCAAAAAAAAAAGTTAACAGACTGTACTTTGAAATGGAATAGGATGTGAATAAAGCTTAAAGCTGTTACGTATGCCAAGGGGGTATTTCAGAAAGGTGGTTAAACAAAACCTGAACTTAAACTTGAACTTTGGGTTAAACAAACCTGAGGGACCATACCCTGAGTTTTCTGTTCCAGAACAGCCAATTAGAATTAGTTCAAATAACTCTGGCTAAATTGAACCTGACTGAAGCATGTTCACGGTGAAAGCAAGAAATCAACATCAATGGAGCGCAGATAACAGGATGCATCATGGCAAGGAGTCAAAATCCCAGAGCTTCGCACACGCATTCCTTTATTCTGCGTTTTTACTCAAGAAAATATGAATGTCTCATGCAGACTATGACGTTATCTCTCGGTAAAAAGTATTAAGGTAGTGGCAGCAAAATAGTGTGAGTTAGCATGGGAAAATGAGAATCGCATAAACTGATGGCAAATCCTTTAACAGGGATGATGAGTAGATTTAGTCAATAGTTGGTAAATTATGAAAGAATATTGAAGCATTTATTTGAAGAAGACTTAAAATATAAATGAATTGTCCATTTTATACGTGACTGCTGGGAGGTGGTGGGCTAATTGGAGAATGCATGTTTATTTAATGTGGTCTTTCTTGGTCTCTATCATTTGTATGGCAAGTTGTCGCTCTCCTCTTATTGTGGTGATATGGACCAGGACACAATGTCCTATAGCCCTCTGGGGTGACCCTACAAGTCATGGCGGTGCCTGGCCATTTGGCTTCAACACTTTTGCAATAATGTGGGCGGCATCGCAAATTATTTTCACAATGCAGAAGGGTGATAGTAATAGTAAAAATATTGCCTTGCTAATGTGTGTGAATCTCCAGTGTTATGAAGAAATGCAAAAAAGGGCAGTGTACAAAATTGGTACCGAACTGAGGTTGAATCCACAATTACTAGCTGACGTTTTAAAAACGAGGCTGGAGAATGTTGCTCATAAATTTGTGGAAAAACTAACGTTGGAAAGGATAATCACCAGGGAACGATAAAATATGTAATCGGTGTCTAATCACGACGTAAAGATCTAAGAATTATTTGAGCTATGTCACCAAGAAAAGGGCACACCGCGTCCAACAACTATCTCCTACCTAAATGCTGCAGACTCGACAGGTGTTCTGATGGGTAATTCGGGTTTAGTTTAAGTAAACCTGCTCCCAAGCAGGTTAGCTTCAGGGTGTAAATTGCCATAGTAATTGACCTAAAGCTAATCTGAACTCGCTTTTTGAAACCGAAAACCCCAGATTTCTGTTCACTCTGAGTTAACAAACTCTGGTTTTTTTGCTAAACCTGCTTTCTGAAACACCCCCCTGGTCAAACAAAAACATAAGTAATCCATACTGATTACTATGAAAATAATACTTCTGTTTAAGTGTGATTTGGATCACAATGCCTTTTCAGTTTTGTTTCCATTAATCATACAACATGTAGACCAGGAATTAACAGCCTTTTATACTGAATACAGGCCCCACCCCCAAAGGCTGTAGTGAAGAATGCCATCCCAGCCAAAGCGGCAAAAAATGGAAAAGTAGCAAAGAAAGAGGAAAGTGAGGATGATGATGATGATGACGACGACGATGATGACGACTCTGGTAAGGAATCCAGTTCAATTTGAATGGATAATCCATAATTCTATGGTCATTTCTGCTGCAGAATATCAAGATGAATTCAAGACACGGTGTATGACTGAGTCTAGGTAACGGAATGTCACACAAGTTGTCAATACCAGTATGTAAAAAAAAAAAAAACATTGCATTGCAAGTGCAGCTCGGGTCAGGGAAGTGCAAGCTAATTTATTGGAAACTTCAATCAGCTTGTGTAGAATTTGTTGTAAATGTCTCTAATCCACAGGATGTGTATACTAGGTTGATATAAATCTGAAATGTGCTCTAATGCAGTCATTCATTAAACCCATTGGCATCCGATAGTCATATCAACCAGTAACTCCTGTTTAATGTGCAAATAGTTGAAATCTCTTTCTGAAGTTTTGTTACTCACTACTCTATTCTTGCTAACTTTTGTAAAGCCTGTAATGATTCGTCTGTCAGACAGCATTTCTGTGTAAAGACTGCAGAGATAGGGCTGTAAGACAGCATGGTAACGGTCATGGTCCCCCCTTCCAGAGGAAGAGTCAGAAGAGGAGGCCCCTCCTCCGAAGAAAGCCACACCTGCAAAAGCCACTCCTGCTAAGACTGCACCCCCAAAGAAAGCCACCCCGGCACCTGCAGAAGAATCTGATGATGATGATGACGACGACGATGATGATGACGATGATGGTATAGTTCATTATGGCAGTGTATTTAAGGGAGTGCCAATTGTCCTTCAAAGTAAATTCTGGTTGGATCTGTAGATGTTCTTGTAGAAGTGTCCATGTTCTTACAAGCTGCTGCTACTTCTCTTTGGGGACAAAGAATCAGAAGAGGAAACCCCACCTCCGAAGAAGGCCGCCACCCCAGCGAAGCCTCCTGCAAAGGTCACCCCAGCAAAGGCTGCTCCCAAAAAAGAGGAATCTGATGATGATGATGACGATGATGATGACGACGATGATGATGACGATGAAGAAGGTAAGAATATGTTCTCCCTAGGCGGAGTAATGCCCCGTGTGATCTTGGCACAGTTAAAGCCTGAGCTTGGGTTTAGGGGAACGCAGCACACATGATGAGCAAAAAGGGACTTAATACTGAAAATTGTTGATGTCCATTTTTTGTATATCTGATGTGCTGAGTATTTGAGTGATTGAGTTCCATTATGTTGTGTTCCCATCGAGCAACGAGAGTAACTGTGTCCCTATTGCACGTCAGACTCTGAGGAGGAGATGGACACTGCTCCTGCCCCTGCTGTCAGTGCAAAAAAAGCTGGCATGGTAAAGGCCAAGGAGGAATCCGACGACGATGATGATGACGACGATGATGATGATGAATGACGAAAGAGGATGAAGATGAGGAGGAGGAAGGTAAGTGAACTCGGTGTCTTGACCTGAGCATACCCAAGGGTGAACAGGTGATTTCTTCCTGTCTGACAGAAAATTGGGAAATTGATTTAAATGTATAACTGTTGTTTCCCAGCACCCGTTGTAACTCCTGCAAAGAGGAAGGCTGAAGCCAAGAAAGACACACCTCCTGCCAAAAAAGCCAAATCTGAGGGAGAAGGTAAGTTGCATACAACTGAAAGGCCATGTCACAGAGCCTGTGTATGGGATGAGCTTTAAGGGACTTAATACTGAAGTATCTGATGTCACCTTGATTCAACTCTGATACATGGTGCAAAATACCAAATAGACAAGACCTATTTTGAGCTGTTTATCATGTTTTTTGAACTATCTCCTCAGGGTTTTGTCTCTTTGTTGGAAATTTGAACACTGGCAAGGACTTTGATGAACTGAAAGAGGCCTTGGCAAACTTCTTCTCCAAGAAGAACCTTGAAGTTCAGGATGTCCGAGTTGGTTCGTCAAAGTGAGTGACTGAGTTGCATGAGAATTTGGTACCACTGTCAGATGTCTAACTTTCGAATTTATTTAGAGATTTTTATTTTAATTAATCTCTTCTGTTGTTTACTGAAGGAAATTTGGATACGTGGATTTTGCAACAGAAGGTGATTTGCAGAAAGCCCTTGAACTAAATGGAAAGAAGTTCATGGGCCAGGAACTGAAACTAGACAAAGCAAGGAGTAAAGAGAACTCCATGGAAGGGAAAAAAGGTAACCTGAGTGTTGCTGTATTTTAAGACTTAATCTGTGGGAATGGACTATTTGTGCTGATTCATGATAACTGAAGTGTCCTAACTTGATCTGTGTTGTCCCCAACAGAGAGAGATGCACGCACCTTGTTTGTTAAAAACCTCCCATTCTCAGCGACCCAGGAGGACCTGAAGGAGGTGTTTGATCAGGCTGTGGAGATCAGGATACCACCCGGCCAGAACGGCTCCAACAGAGGGTGAGTGCTTCCCAGGTTACTGGCAACTGTGCGTGGGGCTGTTGTTGGAATATTGAGGTGTTTTGGTGACTGCTGGTGTGTTGGTTGCTGACACCAGATTCTTCAGTTGCCCATCTGTAGATTAGGCCAAATGCTCAGTGCCATTTTCCTGTCTTACCCTATGATGGTGTCTCTGGCAGTATCGCCTATGTGGAGTTCAAGACGGAGGCGGTTGCTGAGAAGATGCTGGGGGAGGCACAGGGAGCTGATGTGCAGGGCCGATCCATCATCGTGGACTTCACTGGAGACAAGAGCCAGAAGGGTGCCAGAGCTCCAGGTAAAATGGGTGTCTCTTCAGATCTAATCTCTAAAAGTCAACTAACATCTAAATGAAACCTCTTTGCCCCACAAAGGTTTTCTCAGCTTAAAGGTGGACTAGATATGATGCAAACATTAACTGTCTGATTCCATGTGAAGATTTTAAAGATAGTCAAGTACTGATCTAGTCCCTAAATTAGTATCTGAGAAAAGACAAAAAGAGGCAGATTATAGAAAATAAAGGTTTTTCTTTGTATAACCCTCAGCTGTAGCTGCAGCCAGCAAGACGCTGGTTGTAAATAACCTGGCATACAGCGCATCCGAAGACACCCTACAGAACACTTTCGAAAAGGCTGTGTCCATCAGAATACCCCAGAACAACGGCAGGCCGAAAGGGTGAGGGGAGCCACACCGCTCTTAGTTCAACCTTCGTTTCTCCTTTTAAATCTTTTCGATACTCAGCCTTTCCAGTGATGCGTATTGAGTGTCTATTTTCTGCTGCAGATTTGCCTTTGTGGAGTTTGAGAGTGTGGAGGATGCGAAGGAGGCCCTGGAGTCCCTCAACAACTCTGAAATTGAGGGCAGGACTATCCGGCTGGAGTATAGCCAAAACAGTGGGCAGAAGAGCGAGGGAGGCAGAGGAAGCTCAGGTGTGTGCATGACGACTGTCAGTCTTTAAAATGGATTGTGTTTTTCGTCAGATTGAATGATAAATTGAAGGCGTCTTTCCTAAAAACTGATTTCATGAGTGCCTATGAACAGGTAACCAACATTACCTGACTAGCAGATGCACCAATGCTAATTTATCATTCCAAACAGAATTGATATTTAGGTCTTTGCAGTGCAGTTTTTAGGAAGTTAAATTTGAACTCATCTGTGCCACAGTTGACAGCCTTGAGTGCCTTTATCTGTGAATTGTAGAGAATGCTTGTGTTAAAGATTTCAGCAACATTGTGATAATTTCTGCCATTTGTGTATTGTCTTTAAATACACATTTTTATTTTTATGCAACTTGGCTGTTGCATGTGCTTGTGCATGTTGAGCAGACCATGTGAATTAACAGCACTCTGTTTGTAGGCCCAACAAAAACCCTGTTTGTAAGGGGTCTGTCAGAGGACACCACTGACCAGACACTCAAAGATTCTTTTGAAGGAGCAACCGCTGCCAGGATAGTCACAGACCGAGACACTGGCTCTTCCAAAGGGTAAGCTGACCGCTCTCACACAGGTCACCTGGTCTCCCCCTTATTCCCCTGCACATGCTAAACACCACACGGGTCACCTGGTCTTCCCCTTATTCCCCTGCACATGCTAAACACCACACGGGTCACCTGGTCTCCCCCTTATTCCCCTGCACATGCTAAACACCACACGGGTCACCTGGTCTCCCCCTTATTCCCCTGCACATGCTAAACACCACATGGGTCACCTGGTCTTCCCCTTATTCCCCTGCACATGCTAAACACCACACGGGTCACCTGGTCTCCCCCTTATTCCCCTGCACATGCTAAACACCACACGGGTCACCTGGTCTCCCCCTTATTCCCCTGCACATGCTAAACACCACACGGGTCACCTGGTCTCCCCCTTATTCCCCTGCACATGCTAAACACCACACGGGTCACCTGGGCTTCTCATGAGCTCCTCTGCATCTCTTTGTGATGCTGTATGGATTCGCACGAGAAGTAGAGAAAAGCACAGCCTGACTGGTAGGCCTCTCCCAATCAGTGGGAGCCAGGTGTGTGTCTGCTGTAAAACACTTAAAGCTGTTCATCTTTGACCCCCATCTCTAGCTATGGAGGCATGTGGAAGCCGCAGGGTCAGGCCAGCTCTCTGATTAGCCCTGTAAAGACTGACTGCTGTGAAACCAAAGCTAATCCGCTGGTCTGTGTGTGAAGTGTGACAGGGGCATTGAGGATCGCAGTGTGAAACTGGCTGTTATTTCTCTGCAGGTTTGGCTTTGTGGACTTTGAGAGCGAGGAGGATTGTAAGGCTGCTAAGGAGGCCATGGAGGAATGTGAGATTGATGGGAGCAAGGTCACACTGGACTACGCACGACCCAAGGGCGAGGGCGGCCAGCGCAGTGGTGGCCGGGGCGGTTTCGGTGGTGGCTTCGGCGGTGGCTTCGGTGGTCGTGGTGGTGGTAGAGGTGGACGGGGTGGCTTCGGCAGAGGTGGCGGCTTCCGAGGAGGACGAGGAGGAAACCGAGGTGGCGGCAGAGGTGGATTTGGAGGCAAGTGTTCACTTCAAACCACTGGTCCTTACCTTGTGGTGTAACCACCTAGCTAGTATGGATGTGCTCTGCTAGTAAACAAGTGGACATGTCCAGGAGAGTAGTCTTTGAAATTTTAAAGCCAGAAAAGAAAACCAGCCATTTTATCAGAAATAAGCAGGCACCAGTTACTTTGCAGCTTTGCAGGAGGTTTTTAAGGTCAGTCACCCACATGCTTTCAGATATTCAGTTTAGCAGATATTTCAGTTTAGTTTGAATCACATCCATGGTAATTGGAGCTTTTCAGACTTAATCATTGCTTTTCATCGTGTTTAGGAGAGAAAATCAGTTGAGGCTTTGAACAAGTCATTGTTTTGCGCTTTGAGTAAGCTGTTACGTTTTTGTTTCAGGTGGCCGAGGAGGTGGCGGATTCGGCGCAAAGCCCCAAGGAAAGAAGATAAAGTTTGATGATTAAAATCTGTAAATTTTTTTTTACTTTTGAACGGACTCTGTTTTCATCTTCATAATTCTCCTGCGCTGACAGAGCCTTTTGGACATTCCAGAAAGCGTCTGATTTAAATGTAATGGCCGCCCAAGCCCTTTCCCCAGCCCATGTCTCCCTGGAGCTGAAGAGAACTGTGAGTTCTGATGTCTGCTGCCCTTGTGCGACCCCATTATTTTGATTATTTTTATTTTTTTTTTGTTTTCTTTTCCAAAGGAGTAAAATGGATTGCAATGACAACTGGCTCCATGAACACGCATTGGTGTATATACACAGTGTCCATGCAACTTGTATGTACACAGTGTACATGCAAAATGTTATTTCATTTTACCTTTTGTAAAAAGTGATGTTTCCTTATGTGTGGTTTGTTTTTTGAAAATTTTGTTCCTTTTTTTTAGTTCACTGTAAATGCAAAAAAATTTTACCATAAATGTGTAAAGCATATTGTTATGGATGGAAGATTAAATGACCCAGATGGTCTTGGGTATTTAGAATCTCTGCTAATCTGTGTACTGTCTTGTTTGGGGTGGGGCAAGTTGAGATGTGTTCAGAAAATGGAAGGATAGCCAGTGCTATGTAAATTTGATGTGTGGGTAACTAGAAGCTAGAGAACTGTAATTTACTATGTAGTTTGTCACCAACCAAAAGCATAAGAGCTTGTACAAAGACTTCAGCATTGTCAACTATTTTTAACATGTAACATGCCTAGGGTGTTTGTAGGGGGTAATCATGTACCAGGATATTCATAAATGTCCAAGTCAAATAAAACTAATGCTGAAATTTGTAAAGAGCAAATTGTCCAGAATTTTGATTTTAGTAACACAGCTGATCCATTATCGCAGAATGGGGATGATCAGATCTAGAAATTTGAAGGCGTTTACCCCAACGGTGCGGATAGCTGGGATGTAAATACAATGTGAAATTCAGGAATGGGGTCTTTGTTTAATGCCATGTATTTGACAGTTTCTTCCAGCAGATGGCAGCATATTTCCCCTATTTGTTTACCCAGCTTTGCTTTTGCACATTTTCAGGTGGCTCCTACACATAGCAACAAATGCCTCGGTCCTAGGTCCTGGGTGGTCTAAACAGTACATGGTGCTAAATGAAAATAGTGTAACAGTAGGAGGTAGGGGGCTCTCAGTGCACTTCTCATTCTGTTCTTTTTGGGGGTGCTTGAGTGTACTGCTTGTGATGTACCTGCAGGGGGTGCACTACTAATTGTGTGCTTGCATGAGGCACTGGTGTAGACTCATGCCTTCAGACTGCACTGCTCAAGTTATACTGCTTGTTGTGCCTGCAGGGGGCACTGGGAGTACACTCCTATAACAGGAAGTAACAGGAAGGCTTGCGAGCGTGGGCAAGCAGCACCTCTCTCGTGTGAGGAGCTGTGTGGAGCTGAAGAGCTCGTTGTTCTAGGTCTGGAGGTGCTGCAGGGGAGCGGGCGCCTGGCTGCTGAAAGCACCACTTGCTCACTGACAGGGATCTGAATGGGCCCATTTAGAGATCGAATCCCCCTCGCTTGTTCCATAGCGAAAGCATCTCTGCTGCTTTCAGCTCCTTCAGGGTCAGAACACAAATGGGGCCTCTGTTAGCTGCTAATCTTTCCACTGCTTTGTCTTATTCTTTGCTTGTGGTTAATATAGCCTGAGATGTTTAAAACTTTTGACTGATTAACCGAATAATTGTCTTCATGTCTGGTGCCAAGCTGATTAACCTTAGCCCAGGTGTAATTAAAAGTGAGTCTAACTCTGGTGCCCTGCAGAGTCCGATTACAATGCTCCATTGTTATAGCATGCAGTGTAGTGCACAATGGCTATAAACCAGTCAACTTATAGTTCTAGTTTCTCCATTGTAAACCAATATATGCAATTCTGTACTGTGAGGAGATTTTCATAAATTCATGTGGAGGTTCTACTTTTGTAATAAACTGTACTGTGTTTCAGCTGATAACCTGCTATTAACACAGCATTCCAGGAAAAATTTGCCAGTCAGGACATGCTGAGCACCTTGTACCAGGTTGGATGGTGCAGTGTCGAGTCAAGCGAGGTCGGTGGGAAAGAGGGCGAGAATAGGGGGCAATGAGTTTAAAAGCAAAAGCGGGCAATTTAGTGTGTCTGGTGTGTTTGTATCGGCTAGCAGAGGTAATCACACAGGCAGTGGATGCTGTTTGGAGAAGGCAGGTAAACACAGAGAGCTTGGTATCAGGTGTTGATCATACAGCATCACAATACACCTGCAAGCCCCAAGTACATACTCCACAGCCCCAGCTTTACTGTCATGTACAAGTCCAAGTCAAGGCCAGCCAACATCATTATGAAGGGTATGTAAGAACAAATGACTGTAAAACCTCAGAGATACAAACACCTGAGGAAGGGGGTAGTTCACAATTATGAAAGCTCTAAAATGGTGAGAGGCACCAAAATAAATTTTTAATGATTTGTATCCTTCATTGATTGAAATCCTTACTTAGGTGTCTAATGTATTATTTTTAAATGGGGCACTCTCATTTTGCTACCGATCAGCAATCGAAATTATTAAATTATCAGCAGGAGTTCTGTGAAGTAAAATAGCCAGATCTGACAACGCAGCTTAAATACCCTTGTGTATTGTTGTGTGATATCAAATACTAAATACTGTAGGTCTATTGATGTCAAAAATGAAAATGTTACCAAAACTTTTAATAGCCAAAGGAAACATGTATCTACTCATGCTTGGAGTGTTGATTTCAAACACTGACAGCTTACTGAGCCCTGGTGTAGGACACAAGTTGCCCTAGGGGTAGGAAAATGCACACCAGAGCATCACAGACCCCTCCTTTAGCATGTGCTTCCCCACCCTAAGCTGATCCCCCTGTGGTGGCCTCTCTGCTTCTGTATCAAACTCACAGTACCTTATTCAGCCTCTAAATCCAAGTATTGTTGTTGTTACCTGAGATGCATGTAAACTGACTTTGTACACATACACTATGACACTTTCATGCTTTGGATTCTGACTCTGTGAGACGTGCTTGCTTGTCTTTCATTCGATTTTAAATCTGTGGTTGAAATAATGCCGTTTGTTAGCATAACAGCGTCATTGTCAAGCAGCGGTTTGTTAGCACCAGAGGGGCACAGTGAAACTGTGGTTTGTTAGCATGACAGTATCACAGTAAAACAGGTGAGTATGAGAGTATCATGTAAAACTGCGGTTTGTGAGCATGGGACAGGCATACTGATACAGTGGTTTGTTAGCACAAGAGAAGCACGGTGAAACTCAACTTCGTTAGCATGACAGTAGCATGGTAAAACTGCAATTTGTTAGCATGAGAGTAGCATGGTAAAACTGCAGTTTGTTAGTATGAGAGTCGTATGGTAAAACTGCAGTTTGTTAGCATGAGACTGGCATGGTGGTACAGTGGTTTGTCAGCATGAGAGTGGCATTGTGAAACTGTGGTTTGCTAGCATGGGACTGGCATACTGGTACAGTGGTTTGTTAGCATGAGAGTGGCATGGCGAAACTGCGGTTTGTTAGCCTGAAAGTGGCATATGTAACAGCTGAGCAAATGGCTGGAACGCTGTTCTGTACATTGTGTATGTACATTATTTGACTGTGCATTCTCCCAAGTGTAGGAGATGACACAGGACTGCAGGTACAGGCTTATCCCACTCAGTGGGGGTGGAGATAAGGTGGGGAGCATTCCTTTCGGCTGCTTTGACAGAGAGGTGACAGGGCCAGCTGTTTTGACAGAGAGGTGACAGGGTCAGATTGACACCCTTTGAATAGGATGAAGGCGCAAAATGGAAAACATTCCAACCCTTCCTCCAACCCATATACTTCCTGGCTGTTCAGCAAGGTAACATCAAACTCCAATTAACCAACAGCAAACAACCAACTCCCTCCCACGTCTTCAAACAACTGCTTGATTTAACAGACTGAGTCTCCTCTACACTAAGCTCCACACTAAGGCCTCTCAACACTGAGCTTCAGACAAAGGGCCCCCAACACTGAGCTCCCCACAGGAGCCCTCCCCACTGAGCTCCACACCGAGGACCCTCCACACCAAGGTTCCACTTCATGCCTCATTTCAGATGAAAATGGTAATTATGAAATGGTACTGCAGAGCTATTTATCAGTTTCCGATGAAGCTGCTGATAGAGACTCACACATGGAGCAGCCACAAATTGAAATGCTAATATGTCAAGCAAAACTGTGAGAAGTTATGATTGGATCACCATTTCTTATTCCTTGTAGGGTTTGCATGATTATATAACACAGGCACCTATAATGGTCAGGTCATCTTACCTCAGAATCACACAAAGGACCATTTTTGGCTTTGTCATATGAGGATTATTTGAGTGTGAGTTGTGTTTGAGGCCTTGTAGCTGATACGGTGACATTGTGGAGCTGGCACGTGCTGTCCGGATTACTGCAGAAAGCCGAAGCGCCTGGAAGGGCTCCAGTTCCCCATGTCCACCAGGGACCTGAACTCACAAAGGAAACTAGAGAAGATGACCTCAATAAACCCTCTTTCTTCAGAGAGCACTGACACAATTGAACAAAATTCACATCTTTTGTTATGAATTTGTTTTTGATATTGTCACAACTGTTTAGACTCAAATTACACGTCTTTTCCAAGTACGCTGTGTATTATTACAAGTACAAATTGATGATTACTACATTAGTGCATCCTTTCCCACAAACTATGCCTGTAGATATAGTGAAGCTGTAGATATATGATACTTAGTTTGGTTCTTATCTTTGTTCTTAACTAATCTACAATACAAGAAATATAATTACTATGTTTAGCTATTCCCAGTTGACTGGTTATCTAAAACAAAATAAACTGGATAATCCAAGATCTGTAACTTCTTGTCTATAGTTTTTATTGTGACAAACAATTTTCATGAGAGAAACATTAACTAAAAAAACAGCTGATTAGTATAAACTAAAGCACATGTAAGTGAAAATACTGTATTTAAGAAATAATTGTTTGAGCACTTTTAACATGATGAAATATGAGATACGTATGTTTCATGCCACTATTTATAATGAAAGTCAAGGTGAAAGACAAGGTGACATGTTTATTTCAGAAATTTCCCATTACATACTAATTGTATCTTATTGCTCCCAAGAATTAAACAAGCCTCTTTTTAAAACAAAAAATGAATTCACAAAATCTCACAGCGCAATTTTAAATATTTATATTTACAAATATTATATATTCCCATGTACATCTTCATCTTTTACATTTATGTACATAATCCCCCTACACAATTTCAACAGATTCACTTAATATTCTTTCTACACAAAAAAAAAAAAAAAAACAAGATGAAACACATTACTCCTGGGTGAAATTGTGGAGGATATTCTAAAAAAAAAAATTCTACACATGTACCAGCAGTAGTTTTCTTTTTTAATTTCACAGTTAATTGTTGTCAAACTTGTAATGTAAACTATATATTGTGCAATTCGTGATTATTATCTCAGCACATTTTCAGCCTTATATTACGCAATTCCAAATAAATGTAAATAAAAGTTTTATTGTTTTGGAATGCAGTTGTCTACAGTGTGTTCTTTTTATGATACCCAGAGCTAGTTCCTTGTAAATCCATTAGCTTCAAACCAGTGTGCTCTCACACATAGGGAAAGCATTGCATTCCGGGCACTATATATCACTTGTGATTGAATTTTAACTCTAGTTTTTATAGTGTTACTGTGAGCCATGCTCTGCTAAAGGAAACTTGTTACACAAAAACTGCAACCCACAACACTCAAAAACACACACACTTGCATTCACAGGCATAAACACACATAACACACATACACAGACAAACACCTTTTCAGACAGAAGTGGTGTGAGGTAGAGATTTTGTTTAAGACCCTTCCAACACACGGTCCATTGTACCACAGTATCAAGGCAAATCCCAGGAAGCAATCAAAATCAATGCAAAACCTTGGTGAGTCTTTCCCTGTGCAGACATTTAACAAGATTGATGAGTTCGGTTGTGAATATGGAGAAAAGAACATTGTAATTTACCTATAATTCCAAGTTAAAGACAAAAGATGATTGAATCCTACCCAAAATGTTTATGGATTTATTACTTGGTCCTATGAATTTTTTTCTGCATTCAATTTTAATTGAGCTGCTTGCTAATTCTCTACACAGCACTCATTATTAAAACAGATCCCCTCCTATTAGCATATTAGCATAAGCAATCTCACTCAAACCAAGGCATGTAGTTATCCCTGCCTGAAACAAGTAGTTTCCTCAAACATTAATGGAATAACAATTCTTCAAAAGAAGTTCAACTGAAAAAACTCAAGATGGCTACCTATAATTCTTTTTTGTTTTTCACATTTTTTGATACAGTACATATAAGTAAGTTTGAAATCAACCAGGCCTTCTCCAAAAAAAGGAGTACTTTTCTTTGAATGAAATCAAAGTTAATGTTGCCCCAAAGTTAAACTACCCCCTCCCCCACAATACCCACACTGAGGAAATTTGTATAAGCTATAAGATTTCTACTTTCTGTGCACATATGAGGTCACTATTCACCAGGTTCCACATTCTGGTGAGCTCTGGGGGAAGGAGCTTGTGCACTACGATCATGCTTTTGAAAAAGCATGGTTCTTTGTTCAGTCTGCTGCTCTTGTTTTTCACCAGCCCAAAGGTCTTGAAAGCATTGTGTTTAACAGGGGAGACCTGCAGCACCTCCAGGCACATGCCCAGAAAGACATCGTCAATGGGGTATAGATCCAGTGTTTCAGAGGCTGCATACAGTTTCCTGGCTAGAGTCCCATCCATCAGGAAGCCACCACCCCCTGCATAGGGTGGGTAGTGTGTCTTGTTGTACAGTGCCTGTGGGATGTAATACTTGTTTTCTTTCTTTCTAATAGGCTTAGCTTTGAAAAGGACATCTCCTACAAAAAGGTTTTTAATGTTGGTGTCTCTCAGAAACTCAAAAATATTCTGTACATTAACAAACACATCATCATCTCCTTTGAAAATGTAGCTCACTTCCCCACAGTAGGTGGAGAACCACTTAAGGAAGTGTGTCTCCTTCAGCGTGAGGTTGAAGAAACTGTCCAGGAAGTCCCACTGTAGGATGTCTCCATAGATGTAGTCTTCATACTCCAGGAGCTTCTGGTGGTTGGCTTTCTCTGCCTCATTGGAGGAGGCTCCCAGGAGGAACAGCGTCTTAACCTTCATCCCATCAACCTCATGCTCCTTTCCCCAGGTCCGCCGGATCACCTCCCGCCGGTCATGCTGAGTGATGATTGACTTGATGACGATCAGCAGGTAGATCTGCCCGCTGCACTTCTCTGGGTGATTGATGATCATAGGGAAATAGCGGCAGTGTCTATAGAGCAGGAACTGCTTGAAGTTGGGCTCCAGCCCAGAGAACCACTCTGTGCTGGAGAAGTTTAGGTTTGCAGTACAGTTGGTGGTGGTGACGTCCCAGGTGTGAGCAACTCGGTCCTCCGTAATTCTGGGGGCCTCAGTGGTGGACTCAAGTTTCTGCTTGTTCACCTTCCAGAAGTTGCCTGTCCCAGAGTACAGCCCCCTCTTCTGGCGGGCTGCAGCAGGTGCAGCTTGTGGCCGGGCCTGCCTCTCAGCCTGGAACTGTGGCCCTGGGCTCACACTGCCTCTCTGGACCACAGTCAGAGTCAGCACTGCCAGCAGAAACATCACACACACCCGCTTGTACACCCTCCACCTGTCCCTGGCTGTCATCCTACAGTAAGAGAGAAAAACACATACATTCTTTCATTTCTTAACAACAAGTTTATTTACATCTATTTGTTCACTAGCCAACCATGTATCTACATATATAAATGTATGTATTAATCAGCTGGTCAGACTGATGATCAATACTTTGTCAAATTTTAAAAAGGTCTCTTTTGCAGTCTTTTACCTGTCAAAGTGGCACCTGGCAGCTACATAAAGTTGTAAATTAAGATCCAGCCTCCACCCATCAGGGGGAAGCCTTGCAATAACAGCAGCATTGCAGCATAGCAGACTTAAAAGATGCAACTTAGTACAGACTGTTGAATTTTCACTGGAGAGTCAATGAGTGTGATGAGTTCAATTTGTCTGGTTGGGGAACCTAGTCTTTAGTTCATTGAGCCAATTATTTCTCCTGTGTGGAGTGGCTGTAAAACACTGCAGCACACTTTGCCACAACACACACACACACACACTGATATGCATATATTTGTACATTTACATCATTACGGAATATAAATTACAGATAAGAGAATCATTAAAATATCCCTGACATGTACTGGCAAGTGAAGGCTTGTTTTGAACAAATTAAAATCACAGCATGGCATGCACCTACAGACTATAGCTGGAACCCTGTTTCCCGCAAATAATAAATTATTTGCTTTTACTTTCACACACTATCATTATTAGTGGTCTAATGCTTTGTGTTCTAACAAATAAGAATTAAGTAATGTACACTCATCGTGAGGTCTTCACAATGTTTTTAAAATTGCAACAAAACCATGTTAGAATAGTTTACAATTCTATCTGTATATCATAATTCAACATTATGAGTGTTCAGTTATAATGTTTAGTACTAGTTTGAAGTTATCTGGCTCTCCTTTATGTAACCCTGCCCCCAAAAAGCAACAGCAGCAATTTTGTCTTTACTATAGTAGTTATAACATATAATACATTTAAGATACATGTTTTCTTTTTTTTACACACTCAAGACTCACATCACTGCAAACTAAACATAAGTGATGTTTTTCATAAATTACATACAGGAAACATAGGAAATTACACACAAAAATAATATATACTCATATGTCAAGTAAAAAAATGCTGGTGCTATTACAGACACTCCAGCAAATGATCACATGTGCACAGCTATTCTGAACCTGCAGTGGTTATTATTAGAAGAGGCACACTCCTTTTTCATAGAAGTAAAACTTCGGCAAACTGCAAACTGTCACTTCAGCCAGTTCTCAGCTAAGTCGGTTCTGCTGCAGTAACATTGGAGTAGACTCCTTTCAGCACACCACTGCTCATGCCACAGACAGTCCAGTCCGCTACCCTGATCAACAAAATCTTCTTCACTCTGATCAACATGTACACTGCAAGATGACCTGCCTGCATATAGTGAACAGTAATGCAGTTTCCCCAGTCAATGTTCTGTTGTAATGGCACTTATGCTGTAGGCCTAAAATTACATAACAGCACATGTTATTCTTGTGTGCATTGTATAGTCACTCATGGGTCTCTCCCCTTCATCTGTGTTATCTGGTATCACCAGTCGTTCTTTGATTTACAGAGTGGCAGTGCAGTAATCACCATGGAAGCTTTAGCTTCCAGTATACTTAATTAGCGATAGTTAACATTAGCTACCTGTACACTTCTGTCTGAGGGAGGAGGGTACTGTGCTGGGAGTTGGAAGAGGCAGGTGACATCAAGTTTGCTCTTACCATAACAACAGAGAGTGGTGGCTGAAAACTACCATGGTATGTGCCGAAAGTTGCTGCATTTGATAAAGACTCCCATTTCAAAGAGTAGAGGTATACAGCACTCAACCAGGTAGACAGGATACATAGAAAAACTCACAGTGTGACTTCATGTGCAGTCTGTGTGTTGACACCCTGAGGTTATTCTGGTGCATCAGCAGAAGCTGAGTGTGAAACTGCACAACTTTTTCTGGTGCAGCACTGGTAGTGGACTGGCATCATTTTGGAAAGAGAGTTGACCTCCAGTGCCATTTATATACTTGGCCCTTTGCTGGACAAGTCCTCTGCTGGCATGCTTGCTGTGGCCCTTCTAACTGTACTGTAGGGGCTGGTGCTGTGTTGTACCTGTCGTCACAAATCTGGAGGTCTTGTACTGGTTATTGGCTGGGCTTAGCATATGTATTTTTGGACTGAGTTTCATCTATCTTGGCAGCACATTCTGTTAAGATAGATGATTCTGATTCAATCTGGAGAGCAAGTGTGAGTTCATCAGCTAATGTTTAGTCTGAAACTTGTAATAAAATTTTTTATTACACTTTAATTAGATTAGATGTCTTTCCAATTAAATGATCTCTGATGTGTTGGTCCTGAATTGCTCCAAAATTACAAAGCTGAGCCAGCGTTTCAAATCAGCCACACATTCACGAGCTGAATCACATCATTGGTCATTTAAACAGCAGTCCTCTCACCAGTATGTTTTGCATTTTGAAAAATGTGTATTCAGAGCTTTGATGGCACCTTCATATGTCTTGATGGCTCCAAAAGTGTTGAAAAAAAACACCCTCTCCCCCTGGTAGTGTAGGAGGATAGCATGTTTTCTAGTGCTAACAACAACATTCACTCCAACGGTTAACAGGTATGTCTCAAAAACAAAATGTCTCCACTACTCTAAGTGAATGACAGGGTCTCCAGGATGAGGTAAAAAAAAACTTCTGGAGGAGGGAGAGCAGTAGTAGGGGTAGCTGCGCCAGCCATCCTCATTGCCAGTGTTATTTTGGTGATTAGAAAGACAACTGCACACTATTGAGCTATTCAGAATCTTTGAATCCTACTCATAATTTAGCTGAACAACTTCCTTGCCACATCACACCATCATACTCATCATGGCTTTGAACAAACAAACAACATAACTACTGAAGCTTGTTTGAATAATTCAAAACATGCATTTTCTTTCAGAGACAATTGAACAGTGAATAAAATGCATATCTTGCTGCTATCCAGGCTGCACTTTTGAACATTATATTTCCAAAACATGCTATTACTCATTCATTCAATTCCCCCAGTCAAAAGCACAGATAGGTGGGTAGGTCATCCAGATTGTATTTTTGATATAATGTATATGCATGTTATTGCTAAGTCTGGGAGTCAGGTTATGCATACAAAGTTTAACTTTGAAAAAGATGTTTCCACATAACATTATCAAAAATTCAAAAGAACCAATCATCCAGATATTGTTGCCTACCATAACTTCAATGAAAATTTGATAAAGATGAAAACATTAATTTCATACCTTTGGTGCAATACAAATAAATGTTTCAAATTACTGTAAATATGCCAAACAGTAACTAATTACTTCCCATAAAATGTCTGTTTTAGTCTCAGATTTGTCCTGTGGATATGTATTATATTTGTGTGTGTGTGTGTGTGTGTGTATAAATATATATATATATTTTTTTTTTTATTTAATTTTGTTTACTTTGATTCATGCAAAGTAATAAACCTTACCAAGTCACATACTGTGAATAAAATAAATGTACTGAGGTATATAATGGGCATATGATACATGCATCGCAACATATAACATGTATTTGTGGAGAAAGACTTTGACTGGAGAGACTTTAAAAATCTGTACTCATTGCTTTCATTAAACAGGTGAATTCAGACTCTTGACTCCTGCCTTACCTGAGCTGTAAATAGAGATGTTTGTAAAGCCGAGTGTGAGGATTTTGAATTCAGATCAGCGTAAGCAGTCTGATAGCCTCATGCTAACGGACAGGATTTATACTGAGGTCGGAATCAGCCGGGAACAATAGAAGATGGAGGGTCTTTGGTTTTTTTTTTTTTTTTTACTAAAAGCTATGGGAATATCACTTAAATATTACATTTTCTAGATGTATTAGGAACCTAAGAGAGGCTCTAATGGAGGATGAATGAGTTAAAAGTTCAGAAGTAGTCTGAAAAACAGGGACTTGTTGCGTGGAATTATAAACAAGCACCCCTCAGCCTCTGGAACAGGGGATTTTATACAGACACGTCAGAGCCAGGAAATTTCTTCAAAGGAAATTGTGTTTTCCGATTTAAAAGCTTTTCTTTGTTTTTCAAAATCTATGGTAAAGAGGAATGTACTTAACAACATATTGTATTTGATTTTTTTTCTTTGTTAATTCAACTTACAAGTAGCAACTTACTTGCAGTTCCCCAGATTTTGTGTGTAACAGTTAACATTGTCTAAATTAGACTAATCAGCAAAAGTTTATTTTTGCAATCACAAATCATAATACATGTAAACTTTATGCAACAAAGGACTATAAAATATGTAATTTGTAAATCTGACGGAAAACCACGTCCGGTTTCTTGTTCATTCTGTTTGTTACCTATATGCTAACACTATCTGCAGTTGTCCGGGCGCAGCTTTTTACCACATTTACAAAGGGCTCCAAACATATGTTATTTGTCATATTACTGTGGTTATTTAGAAACCAAGCTGTCTTATTTATATAGTTTTCTAAGCAATCTCCTGAACTGGCAATGGTTTGTTAGCATTGCATTATAAAGACGAAATATATGTTCATGCTATCTTCTATAATTGTTTAAGCGTGCATGAAATTGACATTCGAAGCTAAATTAAAGTGAGTAAACAAGAAGACTGACCAGATCACTGAATACAATTTTAGACACAAATTACACACCACGGCTATGCTATTAATAGTGCGTTTCTAGGTTTCTTGTTAAAAGTGACTTAAAGTCTAGAGTAAGGTGCTTCCATTGGACTGAGCCAAACAAGTATTGAATACAGCTATGAAAGGTTTCAAATCCGTACATCTTAACTAAAACACGAGGCTGCATTAACACAATTTTTGTTCGTGGGGCAAGTCACGTTAATTTCCTGACTGAAAAATCTATGTGACAAATATTACAAAAAGTGCATCACAGACATACTCACATTTTTAAATTGAGATGAATTCTTTTCAAGATTGGCAATATTAGTCAACACAAATAAAGAATCCTGAAATCACGGGCTTGCCCGTCTTGGAACTCCGACTGAAGTCACGCCTCGAAACGATGTGAAGCAAGTCCGTGCGGTAGCCTATCACTCAAAGTGCCCTTCGCTTCCACAGGACGTGCCCGAGTAGTTCGCCCGCCTCCATCTGCCTGAGTGAAGTGCACCAGATCAGACTTTTATGGTTTGGGGTATTGACTACTGTATTACGTAGATGCATATACAAACCCCACTAATTGCACCGTGCTGGACGGTCCCTCCCTCTCAGAAGGAGAAGTACGATATTGTACATAGATACATCTTCATTTCAGATAAACTCTTTCCGCTATCCCAATTTTCTTATGCTCCAGCAACCGATGACGTACATTCACACACTTCACTTATTTTTCCTTACTAATTTAAAGACATTTAAAATTCACATCACTTACATAGTTTTGTGTGATCTCTAGATATGTTTTCCATTGTGTATTTCCTTGACGAAAGACTGAGCGCAATGACCCTGAAAAACAGCCCACACCAATGTCAATGCCATTAAAGCAAAGCCTTGCTAAAACAGAATGCGATTTGTACAAGTGTGTACCAATAGTGTATTAGCAACTTTTCACTGCAACTACAATGTGACACTAGATTTCAGTTTAATTCTTGTCATAGTTAAGCTATTTCTACATGTGTCCACATCATGAATTGTGTGAGAAACAACATGATATTTTAAAGCAAAAAAGGGCACAGTGGCTTTTGAACCCTTAATGAAAAATAAAGAAATAATGCACAGTAAATATAATGCTGGATGGGCTAAGCTACAGAATAAAGAATTCAGCCCCTGGGCTCATCACTGTTTCCCCCCACATTTCTGTATCACATGACTAGAGGTGAAGTGAAACCAGCTAAGGCAAGTCTAAAACCATAGCTCTATAATGTAAAAAATGTGATTGACCACTATTAAACTCAATTAGGTCAAACATAATGTGGGCATTAATTATTTACTTCTTTTTCCAGTAAGGTAGCTATTTCTTTGAAGCCAATTTGTGGACACTTGTTCTCGTAACATCTGTCCGCCACTCCCAAGTCATAAGCTGAACAACATTATCTTCTTCTGCCTTCCCCATTTTTATGCATTTTATTGTATGTGTATAAATGTGATTTGATGAACAAATGAGCAGAACGGTGATTTTATCATGTTTGGAGGCATTTGAAGATGGGGTCTAATTTACAGCTTCTAAAAAGGGCTGTTCCAGCTGACACATGGTTCTCCTGCCACTGCATGGGGTCTGAGATCTGTTCATTTGGGTTTTGTTCCTGTAAAGGGGGTCAATGGCTGAGCGCAGAGGGCGCACAGGCTAAAAGACTGATCACGCCACAGCAAACTACCTGAGACCCAGGCCATTTCAAATATCAAACCTCAACAACAGGAATGATTTAATCTGACCCCACTCATGTGCCAAAATAATTTCTCCCTTTCCTCCTCTCTCCCTCCATTTCCTGAGCAGAGCAAGCCATCACTTCCTGTCCATGTGCATCCTGCCTTTTTACAGAGATTTTTTCCCATCTTCCCTTCATACAGGAGTCTGGTAAACACACACACAACAGCTCAGTCACACACACAATCAATAGCAAACACACAGACAGACACACACACATGCATACAAGCATGTACTCTCTCACACAAAATAACACAAGCATACGCACACAATAACACACACTCGCACACACAATAACAAACTTACATGCACAACAATAAGGCACTCACATACACAGACACATGCGCACACACACAGAGAGTAATGGACGGATACTGTGAATCATGAATGACCTCCACAGCTCCACATAATGGCCCATTAACTCCGCAGTGCCTTCTGTGGCTGTGGTTTCTGCTTTCAAAAGAACTACTGATCCAGATCACTCCTTGCCTGCTGCCCACTCCCTTGGTAAGAACCAGGAAATGCAGAATGGTCAGTCTGCTGGAGATCATTGGTTACTCTACTGGAGATTTTCTCTGTCATTGGTCACTCTCCTGGAGATACATGTGGTCATTGGCTACTACAGAAGGTGCCCCAAGCCTGAAGAATGGAAATACTTTAGCTTCTGAAAGTGTTTCTGTCAGTTTGCTCCTCCAGTAAGAGATAACCTGGAGGCACTGTGGCCTGTAGATGAGTGATGAATACAGAAAATGTCATACCTACCTCATTGCAAAGGAATTCTCTGCAGTCAGAGTGAAACAGAACAACAGTAAGAAAGAGAGAGAACAAGCAAGTGATTCTACAGTTTGAGCCAAAAACCTTAGTAAGAGGTGTTCAGAAAACAAGAACTGTGAGTGGTCTTTGCTGTGTAACATTTCACAGCTACAGTCTAAAATAAACACATGGTCCCCTAACTCATTTAGCGGTCTCTGTTTGACAAACAGTACTGTTGGGGTTACTGGCGTTCAAGTAGGAAAAGGTTCTAACAAGTACCAGGAACCATTTAAAAAAGATTCTCCTTTTTTAATTAATTTCTTTTCTTGTAATTATCCGTGAAGTGATTAATAGAACTTTTTAAACTGGACAACTCTAAAAATATTTATTTGAAACTTGTTAGTAAATCCAGCTTCTGTATACAGGGAGTAGAGAAACAATGAAGACACAAAAATAATATATGAATATTTATAAACTAATAAAGAGTTCGGTCACCAACTGCAGTCAGAATAGTTTCAAATATAGTCCATAAGACAGTACTATTGTTATATGTTCGAGGGTTTAACTCTCACAACCAAAGGCATAAGGGGGTGGAGGGAGTAAATTATGAAATGCGCACATGCAGAACTTTCAACTTACATTATCAACAATGGCAGACTCTGCCAGTGAGACACCTGAAGCTAACCCCTACATCTGCAGTGGTGAAGCTGAGGATAATGGAAAGTCTGGTAGGTACATGCAGCACCATATGTTGAATCAAGACAAGGGTGGACACCGGTGTGGCTTTTTTGAGATAGAGAACATTTGGGAGCAAAAGGGATTTCAAACCAACATAGATCTGGTTACATTTGTTCAAAACATCGATCATCAAATCACTTCTTCATCTGTTAACAAATTAACTTATTTTCCACAGATGCTACCAGCTAACTGGTCTTGTTTTATCAATTAGATATGTTGTCTTAGCTTGGATAATATGAAATATACTGCTATTCAGAGACCACTCGTCTGACATCAAAAACTATTGTATTACTTTAGATCAAAACATGTAACTTATGTAATGAGTTACCAAGTCAACATCAATTCCTCCTTAAAACAACAGACAGTTTGAGTTGTGCTACTGCATGAGTATGTGATTTGGAGGATTTGAGCATGTCCTGGCTTCTGTTTCACATCCTTTCCACAGCTGAATATGCAAATATGGAGGGGGAGCTGTCTACCAGAGAGGAGGATTAAAAAAGGCGCCACTGATCTCACCCCGCCCCCCCAGTGGGGACTTTAGGGGGTTAACTTAAGTAATTGATAGTGAGTAGGAGGAGAAGAGGGTAAACATCATTTACATGTTTCAAATGCTCCCATAGCATCTACCTTTTTTTGTTTTCATGATGATTCAGTACCAGCACAATACTGTCCATCCTTGTATTTCTAATAAATTACTTAGTGGATGAGTGCATTTTTAGAGATTGTATGTTGACTCTAGGGGCTGGTCATGGGCATGCCTTCTGCATCAGGAAACTGCTTTGTTTGCATTTGCTTGCTATTTCATAGACTAACTCACCTGGAGGATTGCGTTTGCTGGAGAATATGCTAGCACACCTGCTATTGGAAGATTATGTTAAATGGAGAATATGGTGACACACCTACTACTAGATGACTACATTAGACAGAGAGTATGCTACATAATTGGATTGCTATTTTCAATTTATTATTAAGTTCTGTTCATTTTATTGTATTCATTCTGTGCACCAATGCAAAAGACATTAAACCAAAGTGCTATCACACTTAACATACATAAAAATGCCAAAATAAAACTGATCAGTGAAAGGAACATGTCTTAACACTTTTTCTGAAGAAAACTACTTGGAAATATCATCACACTTGAATAAAGCTAGTTCATTTAAAAAAATATTGTATAAACCTGTTTTAGGAAACAAACAATATATATCAGAATATCAATACAGGTTGCTTATATGAAATGAAAGTATATGAAATACCAATACAAAAATATATGGTCTTGTCTCAGTGGGCCTATACAAAACAATATCCCTACTAAGCCCAAGCAGGCCAGAGACGGGCCTAACTGGGGGGATAACTGGACGGGAAGGCCAGAACCAAAATGCCACAGTATAGTTTGCAAGCTTCTTCAGAGTGGGAAAGAAAGAGCAACTGGTTATCTTCCACAATTACAGAAGATGTTACAGCCATGAGTTGCGCCTAATTATACATAAGTATTTAAGTATTTAAATCTTGAACAAAAGAAATGTAAAATGTTCTACAACAGTTGTTGGATAAAAGCACCTACTAACTGCTGATGGCTCATGGATTCGCAAACACTTGAAAGGGCTTTAGATGTCAGGTTTCATGTGCGGAGTTACAAGGATGCCCAGCTGACACATAGCATGCCTGTAAAGCTGTTGCCACTTATAGCATCATGATAATGCCACAGCCATATGAGAGAACACAGCATGCACTGCACGCCAGCCATGTGAGTGTGAGAGAAAACAGTGCGCACCACACAGCAGCCCTGTGAGTGTTACAGAACACACTGTAGACTACACAACAGCCATGAGAGAAAACGAGGTACACAACTATGCACATGGATGACACTCACACTGCTCTGAGCATAATAATGCACATGGGTAACACTCACACCGTCTGAGGCAGCTCACCCCTTAATATTTGGACAGGAAACCCTGTTGGCAGACAGCAGACACTGTCAAGATTCACACACCCACGACCCAGATTCATATACACAATGTCTTGGCTCAAGCTCCACCCTGTGTATTCTGGCCTAAGCTATGATTCCATGCCACCCCCACCCCCCTTCAGACAAGCTGTCATTTGTGTAAATCAATAGTTAACTACAGTAAATTAATGTTATAATGGAGGCATAGCCTATACAGTCACTTCAGGCATCTGGTCATCCCCTACAGATCACTGAGCAGACTCTGATATACCTGGAGCATGAGGCTGCGTGTTAGGGTTCATAACATTATTAAACATCTTCCCTTTGCATAAGTAAGAATCACAGACTGCCTATAAATATTTATATCCATACTCAAAACCACACAAACTCTAAGTTAGTTCTTACCCCCATCTATACTGTCTACTATGCTTATGTCTCTAAGCAGCCATAGTTCAGATGCTGCTGAAAATTATGCAAATCACGTACATTTGTGCATAAAGACAATGTCACCTGCTCCATTAGCTGTGCTCTGAATAGGATTCTACAAGACCTCTGTTCTCTCTGTTCTTCTTCACCACCTCCCTCACCACCAGATAACATCACTACCCCAGGTCCTCTCACACACCTGCTCTACTGCCATTAAACAAAAACATACTCAAACGCCAGTCAACAAAGACAACACCTGATATGCCCAAGTTTAGCTCATCATTCTCCAATCACCCACAGAGGGCAAAGAGATGAGGGTGAGAGAGGAGAAATTTTTAGGCTTTTCTCTTTGATAGATTTTGGCCAGGCAACCGCTCAAAGTTCCTCCAGTTGGAGAGTATGATTCTGACTGTGGTTTTATGGAGCCTCAGAGCCACTCTGTACCCCTCTCCTAAATCACAGGAAAAAACTATTTTTATCCAAAATGGCCACATGCAGAGTAGGGTACATCAGACATAAAAAACAGTGAATTTGTCCATTTCTTTTACATAGGCTGCTATGGTCTGCAAAACCTCAATATTAGCTATGGTAAAAGCATGATAGCACACTTGAAAGTGACTTGGTTGCCATACAGATTTCCCAAAAACAATGCATATGAGAATAAAAAATACATTTACTTAAAACAGACTTTCGGATATTCCAATAAAACATTTTCCAACTAGAAAACTAAGATTTAAGTGGTCGTAATAACAAGTTGGGCTGCCTTTAAATCAGACTGAATGAGACCCTCGGAGTTAATGGGAGTTTAAAGGGATTATGTAATACAGCATAAAGTTCACTGCATTTAATGGGACTTTAAGGGATTCCACACCTTTCATCAGGAACTATAATAGTCACAAAAACTCCAGCACTATATTTGTATTAAATTACTACAATTGCATAAACTTACATCAAATTATTATGCATGATCCATTTTTTGTAATTACATTTGGAATTATTTTACTGTTTTTAACAATTACTTTTTGTTTTACTGTGTAGGTAAGCACTTATCTGACTCTCCAGATAAGCACAGGTGACTGAGTGCTGGTGGTCCAGATGCCACTGAAGGATACTCTTCAGGGATGGGAAACAGAAAGCAGAGCAGAGATGGTGTTACGAGGTGAAATGAAGGGGGAGCTTCTGAAGAAAAACAACTTGAGACACAAACTCTCTTCTTGAGGCAATCCAGCTCTGTGCTTGCGGTCCAGTTTGAGTGCATGCACACAGTCATTGTGATGACTATACAACACCATGGTCCATCACCCCCACCCCAGCCCAATAAAACACACAGCAATGGGCTTTGGGTTTCAGTTCTGCTTGCGTTGGATATCTGGTCATATACTTGACTGTCCAGCCCTTCAATACCTTAGTCACAACACTGTGTTCTAATTAGAGCACCAATCCTTCACTGTAACTATAAAAAATGAAAGCTCCTCTCTGTATCATGTTTGTTGGCACTTTACTAAAGCAGCTTGATTAAGGTCTGCACTTTGTGGACAGGCACATACAGCCACTCCCCAGCCAGTGCACGAGCAGTGTGACAGGGGCAGAAATGTGAGCTGTGTGGTCACACATGGGCCACGCGGCCCGTCCGGCTGCTTTTCAGCTCACACTGGCATGCCTTTATCAGCTGCACTGTGTTCTTCTCTCCCTTTGAAAAGTATCATACGAGCAGCTGCCACAGAGCTGAGGAAACGGGGCCAGAGCAGTCAACACAAAACAGCCCAGCCTTCACTGCCCTGACATGCGTGTCCACTCCATGTTCTGGAACACACAAAGGAGCCTCTGTGACACACACCCACAGATAGAAGCCACTGTTCTCTTGATTTCTTCAACCAGTTCTGCGCTGCACAATAACAAGTCTGCAGAGTACAACGTGGGAAAGCTATTTGAGTTACAAACCATTAGGCATGATAATGACTGAGGCAGGGGGATTACTATTTAGTTTAAATAGCCACACTGCTATGAGCAGCACATTCGTTGTGTAATAATTCCAACTCTGAAATGGGCACAGTCAGATTTACATCAATACCATGTGCTTTCAACATACAAATACGATTGAAAAAGGAAACTTCATTTTTCAAGTAGTCTTAAATAAACCCACCTTAAATCTCTACTTCTAATCCTAATTAAATGTAGATTAAACATCTATTAAACAAGACACAAAATATATTTTAGTGGGTCTGGAGATGTTGAGGCACAAATATATGAGAATTTTCCTGCTGCACAAATTTGTTTATTGTACAAAAATAATGCAATTCATAGCTATCAAAAGACATCATCACAAACACACACAAGCAAAAAAAGACAAAAACAACAATGTATTGACACAACTGTGCAATTGCTGTACCCAGACAGTAAGATATGATTCTATTCAAGCTTCCTACATTGAAATTAAGGTTAAGTTTTCTTGACAATATTAGAGTGTAAAAAAAATGAATGTTTTAAAATATGTAAGTTGACAAACACAGAGATATGTTAGCATGACACTGCACTTTTACACCTAAATTACATTACAGACAAAGGGCAACAAGGTCCTTCTGAAGCACCATTACTGTACTATTACCTGTAAAGCTGAAGAGGAGTATAGCGTGAGCTCTACATGAACACAGACAGAGATGAACATTTCAGTAGACTTGATTGTGAAGTTGTTACTACAGTCAAACAAAGAAGAAAACAAAAACATTCATTCTGCCAACAGGGACATTCCTTTCATACAGATGACCAGCATTACATACACAAAAGGTGATAAGTGATGAACTGTAAAATTCTAGACCTCTGACAGAATTCTTTCCATGTTGGAAAGTTCCTAATGGCTCTTTCTCTTCATATCTGAGCCACTATATTCTCTCATAAATAATACACTGGATATCTGAAGAATTCAACTCACAAACAGAATAAAACAGCCATTGGAATGAAAAGAATGAGTCTGGGCTTTTGTTACAGCATGTGAAAGTAAATTTCACTACAATGGTAGAAAGATCAGAGAGGAAAATGTTAAATAGCAGGAATAGGGTAGGACTGTCAGTAAAAAGCAAAGAGGAAGTCCGGACATAAGCACATAGCATCCCTCAAAAACTCCAGCACTGCACCTTATTGACCCCATTGCTTCCGGGATAAAGGACAGATGCTTTTACCGGAAACCCTTAACAACTGGGGCTTGTACTCACTGGCCCCTAAAATGCTCACAAGTGCACTGGCCCAATGCCCAGCTTTATCTTTGCAATTTTACCTGAGTGATTTTTCATACCTGCATCTCTGCAAACCCCCTCAAAAATCTCATGAAGCTAAATATTGTTACTCATAAATACTACTGCAGTATATACAGTCTATAAATACTCCAGCTATGGCCAGCAACATACATATTTGTGGAAGAGGAAAGGAAAGTGAGGACACTGCATACAAAAGTATAAAACCATTCAAGAATCCGTTCAGAGGAATAGGGTGGTACAATGACAGCCGATTTTTGCTTACAGCTTGTTTTCACAGAAGATTTTTAAACATGTGAAAGCAACTGTGATATATTGGGAAGGAAAAGCAGTAATGAGTGAAATACAATCTCATATGAAAAAAAAGGGACCAACTGACTGGAAAGACTACACCAGCAAGAATAAAAAAGTGCTTGTTATGATTATCACTGAGTATTGTGTTACAGAACTGCTCTGTGCTGGGGCTGAAAGGACCGGGGGACTACAATCCTGCGTATTGTTCCCCCACCCCACAGCCTGACATTGTCTCCATTGCACTGACCCTCCTGAGAGCGCCATGTAGAGTTACAGGAAGTTGGATGTGTGTCGGGAGGTACTGGGAAGGACACAGGTGCTGAGAGGTCCGCTCTTCACTTCCTGTGCAACGGGCTGCCTGAAAGGGAGAAGGGAAAGAACTGCATCAGACTACGGCTTCACCATCCTGCTGGTACATGAGCAAACGCATCTCCCAATGGATCAGTTCCAAGGGCTACAATTAATCTGAAACAAAGTACCAGTTGGAAAAAGCTGCAAAACACAGGAAATTCAAACAAGCACAGCAGCTCTTAACTTGACCTATGCACTTACATCACCGTTTACACAAAAGTCTTTCTTAGGGCTGGTAAATCTGGTAAATTGGGTCTCTGCTACACTCACAGTAGGTGGCTTGACAAGCCATTCATGCAATGCACTGGTACATTGATAGGTAAAAATTTGCTTCCTGAAGGATCTCCTTTTTTCAGCAGAAAAAAGTGTGTCCACAGAGCCTTTGGCACTCAAAAGCTCTTATCAGAGGTTTTCAGCAACCAACAGTCACAAATGCAAGAGCACAAGCAGTTCAGCCCTCATTATAAGACTAGAATACCAGCTCTTCAGCTTTCATTTAAAGACCAGCAATTCAGTCATCACACTAAAAGTAGAGCACTGGCGATTCCGTCTTAATTTTAAAACTGGAGCAACAGTACCGTAATTAAATCTTCATTTTATGACTGGAACACCAGCAATGTAGTCGTCCCTTTAAAACCGGAGCAACAGAAATTCAGTCTTCATTTTACCATTGGAGCACCAGCAATTCAGTCTTAAAACAGCAATTTAGTCTTCATTTAAAGACTGGAGCAGCAGAAATTTGGTCTTTATTATCAGATTAGGACACCAGTGATTCAGCCTTCATTTTAAAACTGGAGCATTCCCTGGGTTGCCTCTGACATCCCAACTCTGCAGACTGCTCTAATCAATAAACCGTGGACAGGGAGCCAGGTTCAGGCCTCGGAAGTTGCAGCAGGGCTCCAGTAATGTATTTTGCTGACGCTGGAGGTAATCATTAAGAAATGGAATAGAGTCTGTGATCTCATCATACTCATAAAACACCAGAGAGGGGAAACAAACTGACATTGCAGTAATCAGAACATAAACCAATATGCTACAAAGGACATGGAAGCAAGATGTCTATATCACTTAACCTCTGGCTGTAAATATTCCTTTATTCAGTGTGCTGCTACTGCAGCACTTAAAGACAGGAAACATATTCTTCAACCTCAGACAGGATGTGAGGAATAGTATTAATGAAAATGGGGTGTGCTGCTTTACTGTGAGATGAATCAGAATCTATCAGCCAGTGGTGTATGAAGGAAGATTAGCTCCTTCACCTCTGTACACAGCCCAATGTGCTCATCCCCATACAGCACAGTGTGCTGTTCTCTATTCTGGCCTTCACTTCCAGCTAAGAGCCTATGAATGCTGGTCCCACCATAACTCACACAATGTCACAATAAACCAATCATTCTGGAAACTGCTGGACAAATCATAAAACAATAACTAAAGACATCCAGAGGTCATGGAGGACATCCAATCTAGTAGGTTTAGTTGCTTGCCTGCTTTGGTGTTGGACCAAACACATTCACTCATTGTAAAGAAGGGAGCAGTGAGTTACTACACATAATGACACAGGGACAGGGGAGGGACTGCTCATATTTGAGACCACATCACAGCACGTTACCTCAAACTCTGAATATCACTCTTCATAGGTTTTTTTGTCACAGGGAAATCTGAAACCTTGTTCTGTTGTTGCTTTTGGCCCACTGTCATTACCTTGGAAAAAATTACTTTTTTCCTCATGGTAAACTAAATACATACGTCACAGAGTTCACAACCAATGTTCCTGTAATGGAAGGGCATTTACTGGCATGACTCAGCCCAACAGACCAAAAAATGGCTTTTGTTCCTATTCAACCTCTGCCAGGAAACAAAGGACTATGGTGTGATGAAAAGGTATTCACCATCTTATGTGTCATACCAAAATAAGCAAGGTCCCTTACAAAGGAAACAGGGATAGTGCGGATGCTGATAGTGTTGCGTGATCCCAGAAGCAGTGTTGTTTGGCTGAACAGGCAGTTGGGACACAATCTGCTTCCTGTTGGTCTCTTAGCTCTCCAGAGACTGGCTGCCCTACACAGTGGGGAAGCCCAGTGTCTAGGTGCCCTACACACAGCGGGGCAGCCCTTTTTTCTTACTACTCAACACAGAGGGGCAGCCCTGTGTCTTACTACCCTACACAGTGGGGAAGCCAAGTGTCTATCTACCCTACACAGTGGGGAAGCCCAGTGTCTGGCTGCCCTACACACAGAGGGGAAGCCCTGTTTCCAGCTGCTCTACACACAGAGGGGCAGCCCTGTGTCTAGCTTCCCTACACACAGTGGGGCAGCCCTGTGTCTAGCTGTCCTATACACAGTGGGGCAGCCCTGTGTCTAGCTGTCCTATACACAGTGGGGCAGCCCTGTGTCTAGCTGTCCTATACACAGTGGGGCAGCCCTGTGAGTAACTACCCTAAACGGTGGGGTAGCCCTGTGTCTAGCTTCCCTACACACAGTGGGGCAGCCCTGTGTCTAGCTGTCCTATACACAGTGGGGCAGCCCTGTGTCTAGCTGTCCTATACACAGTGGGGCAGCCCTGTGTCTAGCTGCTCTACACACAGAGGGGCAGCCCTGTGAGTAACTACCCTACACGGTGGGGTAGCCCTGTGTCTAGCTTCCCTACACACAGTGGGGAAGCCCTGTTTCAAGCTGCTCTACACACAGAGGGGCAGCCCTGTGTCTAGCTGCCCTACACACAGTGGGGCAGCCCTGTGTCTAGCTGCCCTACACACAGAGAGGCAGCTAGAAACAGGGGCTGTAATTAATAATATATTAATTGCAAATTTCCCTGACTTTTCTGGGTTCAAGACATTTTTAAAAACCATTTCCCTTACATGACTTTTCATGTTACTTTTTAGGATTTTCCATGACCATGGGAACCTGTAGTGAGAAAGGGTACTCACTCTGCCTGCTTCCCAAAGCCCCAGCAGAGTTGGGCCGGCTGGCCTGCTGCGGCCCGGACTGGGAGAACTGAGGGGCCAGAGCGGGCGGACGTGGCCTGCGGGGGCTCAGTGACTCACAGTCTGGCGTTCTTGGAATCTTGGGCCGGTTTGCAAACCCCAGGATGAAGTCACTAACAGAAGGAAAAGGGAAATTAAACCTGAATATCACTGAGGGCTATCTCCATTTCAGATGGTCACATGGAATGTCAATTATTGAAGTTATGAAATGAATAAGTCACTTTTTACGTTCAGCCACCAATACAACTGGCACACTAAGAGCACTGGCTGTCCCTAAAACAGCCAGCTCCTACACTGCTGAGAACTCTAGTGAACTCTAGTGAACAATAAAACATTTTTCTCAAATTGCTCAAGAGAAAACTACCATAGACATTAGTTTGTACTGATAAACAAACCATGGCTATAAATACAACCCATAGATTCTACAGGCCATCGCTGCTCAGGTTCTAATAGGCTGTCACTGCTGCTGTTCAGGCTCTAATAGCCTGTCACTGTGTCTGTTCAGGCTCCGCAAGGACAACATTGCTGCTGCTCAAGCTTTTATTTGCCATCATTGCTCAGACATTGGAACATGGGACTGTGGTCAAATAATGAGGAAAAATGGCAGCAATCTCCCTTCTTAAATTACTAAACTATGCAGCTGAAGTGCAAGTGCAGGATTAGAAAAATATGACTAGACACAAGATGAATGGCTATGCTGCGGATGAGAGGGCAGTGGCTGATTTCAGCATCTGACTCTTACAGCAAGGACAGATCACAAACAGCCACTGTGGGATACAGTGATGGTGAAAAGCACAGTGTCATTGACAGGCTGAGGTCCAAGGCTTCAGCAGGCCAGGGAGGCTGGGCCCTAATGACCTAAGCATTCCAAACCACAGCTGTCACTGAGAGAGGAGAATGTCAGGCTCTGTCATGCGACTTCTGGACCGCATAAACCAGGGGCCACTCACCTGTTAGCTTGCCCGTTATACATCCCCCCAGCCTGCAGAGGGTGCCCTTCAAAGTTGCAATGTAAGATTGATTCCTGGGAGGCATTCTCACACTCATCTGTGAAAGGGGAGACAAAGTGAACATGTCACCCCTGACTATGCAAGTGCCAGATTGAAAATATCACTTTGGCCAAAAAAATCTTAAGGTATTTGCTTGGTATCGCCAGGTAATTACTGTTGAAAGATAAAAAAATCCCTTCTCTAATATTCAGCATTGAATACTGGAGAACAGACCTTCTTACAACAAGTCTGATTTAAATCATTCAACATCAGTTGTCAACTCTACTGTTAAAACAGACAGAGAAACTGTGCACAGTAACACATGCTTTAGTCAAAGAATGCACCCTAGCTAAAATATCTGACTATCAGGCTATCACCAATCCTAGTGTCCACAGAAATAACATGAAACTAAACATCAAGTCAGCTTTACACTGTTGCCCTCATGCCTCGCCCTACAGATAGGGCCAGTCACATTTCTTTTCTACTCTGGCCCCACATTGGTGAAATTAACTTCCTACCACATTACGGACAGCAGAATCTCTCCACACCATCTGCCACAAACTCAAAACATATTGGTTTAAATTGCATCTTGTCCCATCTAACTCTGAACATCTATTTTCATCTACCTCTCAGTATACACTCAAACTAATGCAACTATGTTTCCACTGGCACCAACTAAAAGCACTTAAGGATATTTATTTAGGTTGGAGTGATAATTATTAGCACTGACAACTTTGTATTGTCTTGGTCTATCTTATTGCATGCACTTTTGTAAGCTGTTCTGTATAAACAGCATCTGCTAAATGCCTAAATGTACATTTAACGGAAATGTATGTGCGTGTGCTTGTGTATTTGTGGATGTGTGTTTAGGTATGTGGATGTGTGTGTATCTGGATATGTGCATACTTGTGTATATGTGCATATGTGAGTGTGGGTACATGCATGCATGAGTGTGCAGGTGTGAGAGTGCGTGCAGGAGGTTTGCCTGTGAACTAAACACAAACACAAGTGCACCTGAATCATTCTTTTGCAGCATCAGAAATATAAAGTTCTGGTAGCTCGAGGGCTCTGGAGCCAACATCAAAGAATGCAAAGAGAAAAAATGAATGAAGCAGCTGGTGCTCTTCTTACTAAAGCTGACGGAAATGAAACTACTTTATGCCAGGCCTGGAGAGCCATGTGGCTTGGTTACAAGCACATACTGTGAGGTTATATTCTCTTTTTCAGAAGTGTCATATAATACCTACAAATACGGTCAATCATGATTATGATCCTCTTTTGAGCTAGCAGTAAATTTGTTATATCATAATCAACTGTTACATCTTCTTTATGCATGTCAGCTGTGATACTGGGATGGCTTGTGGCCACCACAGTCATACATGTGAGTTTGCATGTGGGTAGTGTGTGGTGTGTGTGTGGATGTGTATGATGTGAATGTATTGTGGGGTTGTGTATATTTGTGTGTATGCGTGTGTGGGTTTATGTGCGATTGTTTGTGTGCATGCTATGGTGTGTGTATGTGTGTAGGATGCGTATGTGTGTAGTTTTGTGTGTGTGCAATTAGTGTGTGCGTGCATGTTTGTGCGCATGCAGGATGAGCACGCACCCAGACTCTGGTGGAGGGAGTCAGTGCAGCTGGGGGTGGTGCTGGGGGCGGAGCCTGGGCGGCTGCAGGTTCGTGTGGTGGGGCGGGGACTGCAGTGAGACACAGGAGGGCTTCCCTCTCTTCTCTGCTCCCCATCACTTCTGAGGGGAGATGTCATACACATTGTAATTACTATTGTGTCTCAAAAATGCATGTTAATATAAATCAGCGGAAAATACCTGTTGCCTTTTTATTGATTACAGTACTACAGCACCACCTCAGTACTGCTGAGTTAGGCGCAGACATGATTCATTTCTCATTCATACAGAAATGTGTGTCTCAGAGATAGAAGTGTATATTGTGGTATTGCCTGTGAACTACAATGCTTTAAAAAGTATACGGTTAACATACGTGATGTACATGCTACAATCTACCCAGGTCAACATGAAGGTAAAGACAGATTTAAATGTCCAATCCAGCTCCTGTCACTCTGTTCTACTTGACTGCGCATCTGCTACACACACATATCTAAATAAAACACATCTACTTAGCACCAACTTCAGGATGGGGGACAGTGGCTCTGGAGTACTCACAGGCCAGACGCATTTCTTTGAGAGCTGGGAGTGACGGGGCGCTGCAGTGGCTCATCCAGGCTCTGTTGCACGTGAGAGGCAGAATGCCTCCTGGCCTTCAGCGTGTTTGTCATGATCTGCAGGAGGTCCGATGAAGACACATTCATATTTTACACACATTCTTACCATGCACATGCATGCATGCATGCATGCACTCAGATAGGATAAGATTACTGTCGACATCACTAGTCTCAGTTCTCTAAAATTAAATCCCCTTGTACGGAATTATGCCATTAATTTGATTATTACTGTGTTATTAGTTAAAAAATGAAATAAAAAATGTACACATAAACAAATGAGGCTGTGTAATAAGTGGATGGGACACATATGGGGAGCGGCTCCGGCCTTACCCCCAGGTACTCTGTGGTGAGGAGCGATTCTCCAGAAAGTTCCCTTGACTGTGACTGCAGTGCCTCTTCTTTGTCCAGGTCTGCCTCCAACGCGTCATCCTGTTAAAGCACACGATTAGTGCAAATCAGCTCTGAGACACTATAGCCAGTGTTAGAGCACAGGACTTCAGCTCTTAGGACTAAAGTTTGTGTTAGAGAGCACAACTTCAGCTTTGAGGCAGTATGGTCAATGCCTGCCCATTGTCTTCTACAAGCACAAATGTCAAATTTTATTGCAGAAACAAACAAGAATATAAACACTCCCCTATAAAAGTAAAGTATGCAAACATACACAGACTGCATATGGGATAGATGAAGCCTTATTGAGGGAGAAGACATTAAAAATCAATCCTAAAATGTATGGCATATTTAGGTTCACACATAAACACATAAATGTAGACATGCCCCATTTAGTGGAGAGAGGAGAGACTGCGCAAGGTGATAAAGAGTGTCTCTTCAACTGGGTGACCCTTAGCTGTGACTTGGGAGAAAACTTTGGTGTTATCTGTTGACCTGGTTTCTGAAACAATCAAATCTGTCACTGAGTGTCCCATGAGGAGGCAAAATATCTGTGTCACTGAGATTACTATTACGCTGCCAGCTGGGAAAGGTGTCGTGCTCTTTTTTTGTTTCTGAGTGCTATCTGCAAATAAATCTGTGCTATGCTGCTCCCCTGCTCCCAGAGCTATGCCCCCTGCTTGCTCCCTGCCACCTCTGTCCTTGTCCCTGCACCCTGCTTCCCCTTCCTATGCTCTGCGTCCAGCCTCCTAAAGTGTGTTAATGTGGGTCAGAGGGTACTGGCAGAGTGCCACCAGTGTGTAACGCAGACAATGTTACCTCATTAGTGTCATCTTCCTCTTCATCTTCAGACTCTGTCCCATCTTCGGATGTTTCCTCTTGACACACAACAATTGAAAGTTTAAAATATTTTATCAATGGTCTTCTCAAAAATATGAAACCAATGCAATTGTGTGTGTGCGTGTACGCTTGTGTGATTAAAGGTTTGTGTGTGTATAGGTGTATAGGTGTATTGAGTATGTGTGTATAAGAGGTGGCTGAGGTTTACAGGTGTGCAGCTATATGATGATGAACTGTATCTGGCAGTTGTGTGTGTATGTGTGTGTGTGTGAGAGAGTGCGTAAGGGGGGGTGCTTACCTGAGTGTAGTTGTTTGATGATGAACTGTATCTGGCGGTGCAAGTCAGGGTCCTCCTCTTTACTGTAACAGCACAAGATCTCCTCCAGACTCTGACAGAGACAGAGAAAGGGCGAAAAAAGGACAGAGAGGTGGCTTAGTTATTGAAGGAACATGATGATGATAACGATGATGAGGATGATGATTATGATGATCAGTGTGTATTTTCTCACCATCTCTCTGGCCTCCTCACGCACAGCTGGGTCACAGAGGATGCTGTAGAGGGCTCCATTTACATATGGCCTGATCTGCAATCACAGAAAGCTGACTCAACTCAGAAAAGAGCCAACTCATCACTCAAATTCCAGGTCAAATCTGTCAGCTGAGCTGAAAAAGTATAATAACTGATCACCACAACCCCCCACCAAAAAAACTCCAAATTCAGCATTCATTATTGACCCAGTTCCCAATGAGAGACAGATGAATGGTGCTGGTAGAGCAGACGGCACAGGGAAGGAGGTCAGCGCTCTGGAAGAAGAGGCCTCAAGGTCTCTCACACACAGTGAATGTGGGACTAGCCTGAAGCCTGAGCCTTTTCTCCCACACTTAACAATGAGCAGCTCAGGGCAGGCCGTGACCTCACAAATCTTCAAACCAAACAGCAGCATGTCTGTCATTTACCTTATACAATGATCAGCAACCAAAGTCTTCAACAGGTTAAGTTTTTCCAGTTGATGTGAGGGGTAATTTAATTTGGTACAAGTGGATGAGCAGGCAAAGCACGCTACGGTAACGAGGGTGCCAGCTCGCGAGTCAGTAGGATTACCTCATGATTCTCATGTCCCAGGAGGTCGCTGAGGACCTTCAGCATATGTTTAGCATTCTCAGCACACTTCTTCTTTCCTGCAGAACAGCCACACAGAGGTGGGCTTAGAGCTGAGACAGTCAGGCACAAAAGAGCCATGCAGGAAATATTCAAACTGCATTTCATTTCAAACTGCATGCACAAACTGTACATAAACAGAAAACACATTTGGTTTGTAAAAAGTACTTCTTGATAAGAGCCATATGCCATTGCATTTATGCCAAATAGCAGAGGATCAATCAATCATAACAAGAACACAAAAAAAGATCATTGATGGCAGACATTTAACACAAAACTGCCTCCCCGGAGCCCCAACACATTAAAGCTAGTCAGATTATTAATATTTGCATAAGAGGAATATTCAGTTTTGTAGTAGTGAACTCCCAACATCATCTGAAAGGGATCATCGAGTAGTTTGGCCAGCTTGTCTTGACCACACAAATCAGTAAACTGGCAAATCCTTCCTTTATGGAAAGTACTTTGGCTCCCAAATAAACAGCTTGCGTAAAACAAAAGCCTGTCCCAGCCTCAAAACTATTTCTTCACTGTTGACACCAAGCTCTCTAGTCTGCTGAAGAAAACAGAAAGTTGCAGGGTTTATCCTATCCCTACTGTTGGCTCCAGATGTGCCATTTGCCTGATTGTGGCTATGGCCCCGTACATAGCAGAAACTGTTTACATGAAAGCTATTGTAGACATAGGAGAGACATAAACCATACATCTTACAAGCGAAAGGAAACAGGTACAGCAACAGGGAGCAACTCTCATAAAGAGTCCCCTTCAGGCTGAGCCCAGTAAGGTGTTGGGTGGGCATAAGTGATCAGGAGGCAGTGCTAACTTTGACAGGCAAAAGGCGAGGGTACATTAATGGATGGTGGCAGAGCTGATTGTAATTAGGTGGGGGTGTGGCATACCTTGCGTGCGCAGGCACAGATTCATGAGCAGGGCTGCAGAATACACCAGTGTGTAGTCTGACAGACAGTCAGAGTCCTGCAGCTCATCCACCAACCAACCAATGAGACCATCCTCTATCATACAGGACTGCTGAGCTCTCCTGCAACACAACACAAACATACAAATACATACGTGCACACAGGAACACACATAAACAAACAAGTGCACAGTGGGACACAAATACACAGAGGAAACCACACATACACATGCACACAAAGAGGACCACACACACAAATATACACATACAAATTCAGGCACATGTGTACACAGGAACACAGACAGAGACACACATTACACACACACACACATGTTCACCATTACGTCACTTCAAAGCAATTCATATGGCTGGCACAAGGAAATTGAAGCAGAGTATTAATAGAGACTGACATCTTCCAGCTGAAAAGAAATACAGAAGTTTATGGTACGTGGTAATATAGGAGTGTTTAGTGTGCAGTAATACAGAAGTGTCTCGTGTATAATAACACAGAAGTGTGTGGTGCATGGTAATATAAGTGTGTGTAGTAATATAGGTGCATCTGGTGTGCAGTAATACAGTAGGGTGCATAGTCAGACAGGAGAGTGTGTCGTAAAGTAATACAAGAATGTGTGGTGGTTAGTAATAGAGAGGTGTGTGTTATAGAGTGATACAGGAGTGGAAATACGCATACCGAAGGCTGAGTTTCTGCAGTGCACCGAGGACATTCTCCCTGGTCACAGAGTCCCTGTCCTCTGTCTGCAGTACCTCCTCCAGCATTCTCAACAGACTTGGGATCTGGGACAAGTACACACGGCCTGGAAGGGAATCCATGCCCACCATAATATAAAATCCTTCCCGGATGTCCCAATTCTCAACTATTGTTATGAATTTGACATTCAACGTACATTCAGTAAGTTACTGCAGTGGTCACACGTTACATAGAAACTTTTTTGTTATGGCAATCAAGGTGCAGACGTGCAGGTACAGCAACATCAGTACAGCTGATCAGCACTGGTGAGCACTAAACTGGCTAATGCTATTGATAAAGTAGCTGTCCATTCTCATGAAAAAGAACATGGTGTTCTGAACACTGCAAAAATCATTTAAATTATGTTTACTTGAATTTAAATGCATTATGTTTCATGGTAATACAAAGGATAAGATGAATGTTTGACTGAACAATCAGCATGCCTGTGAAGCAGGCCTGTCAATAGATGAAATTAGCGTTACAGGAGGCCTATGGAGAGATGCAGTGCAACTGCACTTACCCTCAGACAGGGAGGCAAAGGTGTTGATAAGACGAGCCATGTACTGTCTGACAATCTCATTCTTACACTTCATCAGATCCAGAACGTTTTTCTGCCAATTGGAGACCAGACAATGTGTTTCAGTCAGCAGGCCATTGTGGGTGTGTATCTGCATGTACAGTATGTATGTGTGCACATTAATGTGTGTGTATATGTGTGTGTGCATGTTTGTATTCGTGTAAGCTTTTCATCCATTTCATTACATTTCCTGGTAGATATTTTAAGTAAACATGAACATGTTCATTCTGACCTGTTTCACAGTGGGGTTGTTTACACTGTTGTTTATACTGTGGAGCTGACTATCATTAAACTGCCATTGAGTCACTCCTCCGATTACTATGTACAAATGAGGCCAGTTTAAATACAGGATGGATATGGCATCCCTTGGGGATCACACATTGTTTGGCTAGAACTACGCTCCAGGCTGAGCTTGGTATGGCTATTTCTGTGGCTCTGAATCCTGTCACCTGATCAGTCCAGATCAGTGTTTTTTAAAAATGGCTGCAGAAACCGGAGATGAGTGAAATGTCACATGATCTGGAATGGAGAAGTTTTGTAAGAGGCCGGATTGCTATCCCGTTGGTTGAGCAGACTTCTGAGCAGACAGGACTGGCAGCTTGTGAGGATCACTGATTTTCACTAGGTTGACATCTCAAGACCAATATGCTGTCAGAGGTGTTGTAGAGATTTCTGGGAATTTGTACATTTCAATTAGATTTACACATATATGTCTGACAAACAGAAAGGCTCAATCATTGGTTGTGCAGTAACCGTAAGCAGCATAGTGGGGTGAGAGATTCAGATCAGGGAGCAATATTACATTCCTTTTTGGAGTAATGCAAAACAACTATATGAACCATAAAGATATAACAGGCAAGTTCACACCTCTATTTACATCAATGCAAATCACATCAACAAATTCTCTGAACTGACAACACTGTCCATCCCTCTGCTTCCTCTATAAATGTGCTAATTTGGTTTCCTACAGACCCTAGGTCAGTACATAACTGTATGGCAGTGAATAATCTTACCAGTTCTCAGCTATGCTTCCCCACAACTATAAACTTGGAGGCAAAAAAAAAAAAAAACCAAAAACGAAGGATAGCATGGACAAAACCCTGTGCATGACCTGCTCTAGCGAAACCCTCAACCTCCAACACACCTGGAAACAATGCATTTTTCTTCACTTCACAGTTCAGTATGCTTTCATTTTCATTGGTTAACAGAGACATTTTATTTCCAGACTGAATATGCAAGGAAATACAAATACATATAGCAAAAGAGATAACTTAAAGTGAGTTATCTATTAATGCATTGGCTTGGTTACGTGCATATAGCAAAGCAAGGTCATTTTCAAGGTCATTTTCAGCAAGGCATAGCTTTCATTTATTGCACTGCACTGTCCTTGCAGAATGGGTAATGACAAAAACCCTTGAAAGTGAACATGAAGAACATGTTGCTCACTGCACCTGAGGTTACTGTTGTTTGGTGATATTGTTGGGCAGTTTTGCCACAACTAATTAAATGTCTGGTACTAAATGCCAGTGAAACAAAAAAGGTAAACACTAAACATGAGCTAAATCACACGTATTTATCTGAAGTAATATAAACAGTCTTGCATACCAGAGAAGGAAGTAGCCTCTGATAAATATTTCATATTATCTAACACAATATATCTTAGTTATAAAATAAGACCAGTTAGCAAGCAGTCTCTGCAGATAACTTCATTTGCTGATAGAAGAGAAATGGATTTAATGCCCAGTTCAAATGAAACATTTGCAAGGAGAGTAGATGAATTGGCAACTCTTCCAAAACGTCATGGAAGTCTGATCGTAGATGCTCTAAAATGCGCTGTCCACATCAAAGCAATGAGATGACAGTTTCCATAGCAACGACTAATGTGATCGACTACATAAGTATTGAGAATCGTGAGAATACTTTGCGAGAATACATGTTCAGAATCAACAAGAGTGAGTGAGTAGTTAGTGAACAGCTGTGTAGTACCTGGTTTGTGCTGTAACAGTCTAGGAGATCATTGCAGATGAAGGCTTGCAGAACTGTGTCCCGCTGCTCCCCATGCAGGGAACGAGTCAGCCTCTAAGGGGCACACAAACAGCAACACAGAACTGAGACTCACACAGAACTGAGAATCACACAGCTGAGACTTACACATTGCTGAGACTTACACAGCACTGACAATGACATGGCAAATATGGTTCTCTTCATTAGACAGCACTGAGAATAACACAGGCCTGAGAATCACACAGCACTGAGAATCACACAACATTGACATTCACAGCCCTTCCACACTTTCAGTCTAAACTGACACAAATTTATATGCTGCAAATGAACTCTGTTGTTGGGTAAAATGCTACCATAACACAATGAGCTAAAGCTGAGAGAGCACATTTATGGAGTTTCAGATCGGCCATAAGAGAGACACAGAGCTGCAGTGTAATGAGGGGGGGGGGGACAGAAAGCTGCAGTGTAATGGGAAAAGGCTCTGCTAAATGCAGACTCTCTGCATTGTTCTAGTGCAGTCGATCTGAAACATTCACAGTTGGAGCTGAGCTTTTTAATGTTTCTTTCTCCTTCTCTGCTGAAGAAGAACAAAAAAAAAAAAAGAGAGAAACAGATTCTGGCCCTGTTTGACCCATGCCAGTCTCCTAAGGCAGGCTCTTACCCATCAGTGCTCCCTTACCCACACACTGAGCTCTCTTACCCATCGCAGTGCCTGCAGGAGAAGGGCCTTTAGTCTGTCTGTGCCGTTCATCAGGTCTCTCTTCAGCTTTTCATAGTCCAATGAGGGCAACAATGGCACATCCTGGGCATTCCTAAATACCCATGCAAAGGAGAGAAAGAAAGAAAAAGGACTGAAGCTCTCACCCACATGACTGACCTGGACCCTCTTTCAACACCTGCACAGAACCTTCTGAGAACCTATTGTATGACTCGGTTCAATAGGAAAGTAGTTAGAAGCAACCACACTTAAAGTGGCCGTATATAAGTAGTGATGTCAGGGGGCATCAGTGTACCACAGAGGGGCAGTTCCAATTAGTTACCTTTAGCAAAGGTGCCGATAATTCTAAAGAGCCTTTCCTGGATTTAAGTCTGTCAGAGAAGTTTATGGATTGAACAGCTTCTGGCTTTTATAGTATTTCTTACAAAACATATTTTTGTCCCAAAACATTTATGCACCTGATGAGCTAATGAAGAGAACCTATTTGACTTACAGAGGTGCAATGGATGCTCGCAGCATTGAAGAAGCCTGGGGAGGAAACACAGAAAACCATAGCATAAGGCCAGCCATAAGACCACTGCTGAGTATAATAAAACTGGTACTAACATCTAGTTACTGAGCCAAACATGTATAAAGGTAATCTTAGACTCTTATACAGACTCTCTTACAAGGAACCTGTCCCAGTGGACAATACTTACCAGGCATGCCCCACCCTGAAAGAAGTGGTTAGGTAATCTATCAGGGCTTGGGCTGGTATAGGGCTGGGCTATTTAACCAGGGTTGCTGGGGCTGGGTGAATCTATCAGGGCTGGGGCTGGTGTAGGGCTGGGTGAATCTATCAGGGCTGGGGCTGGTGTAGGGCTGGGTGAATCTATCAGGGCTTGGGCTGGGTGAATCTATCAGGGCTGGGGCTGGTGTAGGGCTGGGTGAATCTATCAGGGCTGGGGCTGGTGTAGGGCTGGGTGAATCTATCAGGGCTGGGGCTGGTGTAGGGCTGGGTGAATCTATCAGGGCTGGGGCTGGTGTAGGGCTGGGTGAATCTATCAGGGCTGGGGCTGGTGTAGGGCTGGGTGAATCTATCAGGGCTGGGGCTGGTGTAGGGCTGGGTTAACCTATCATGGCTGGGTCAATCTATGAGGCTGGGGTAGGGCTGGGGTGCTGTAGGCCTCTCACATGCACAGGCCACAGATGCACACTGAGCTTTGCAGTAATGTCCATGCAGTGAATTATTGGGAAACAGCTGCCAGCTGGTTAGTGTGCAGTATTCTCCATGGTGTCCCAGCTACAAGGTAAAGCACCTGACCTAAATCTCCTAACTTCAACTGTACGTCCGTCTAGAGAATAGTAGTATTATAGTAATATTGTATCAGAAACTAAAATCAACATGACATGGTCTGCACTTTGCTTTTATATACTACATGTTTTGTATTTATAAATGTACTTATAAATATAGATTTCAATGAAAAGTGATAGAAACAAATCAAAGGTTCTTTTGCAACCTACAGGCTGAGTTGCACCAACAAAGATTAAAATTACCCAAGATTAAAGATAACAAAGGTTTAGTACAATTAGGTTTCAAATGAGTAATTATACATTTAAAAGTACTCTGAGCTGTATTGCAACCATTACAAACCTTGGATTAGCAAATCTAAGACTAAATACAGCTGTAAGCAGTGGGTCCAAGCAGCAGAAGACAGTGGCACAAAATGCCACCCCCAACACTCAAGACTATCAACAATCATTTATTGTTTGGTGTTGCCACAGTTTTATCAACCAATGTACTTCGAACTGAAAAACCTTTTACTAGAACACTTCATTGTCTTTACTTAAAAAATGTATTTTATTCAGATTTATTGTGTTGGAAAGTTTATCCAGTAACCACACCACATTCCAAAAATTAAAACTTTCGATATCATCAGGACAAAGTATTATTGAATAACACAAATACTTCAATGTTTCACCCACTTCTTTTAATTTAGATTTTAAGAGGATTGTAGATTTCAGTTTTTGCTGCGTATTATCGGAAAGCTCGATATTGAGAATCAGCAGTCCAAAAATGCCTATGTATGTAGATGATTGATGTTATGTCAAGCAATTGTAACTGATAAAAATGTTCTGATGTAGTATTCACTTCAAAGAAAACAGTTTTCACAGTTTGGAACAGAAGAGAGAAGGATAGGTTTAAGATTCATGGACTATCATACAGCCAATTTGCAATGATCATAGACATCTAGAATCAGTCAGCAAATTCAGCAGCAGGTTTGTTGCAATTGCAGTATCAAAAGCTTATTAATTAGCTGCAAAAACATTACTTGGGTCATGTGACTACCTATACATACAGCATTTTTAAAGAAAAATCATCAAGGAGATAGCTTACTAGTCGCAGTATATTAAAAAAATGGTAAATTTGAGGTTAAAGTATTGAAACGGCACGATTTAAGTCAAGGTTTTAGGACATCAAGATTTTAACAAAACAGACCAAAAAAGCTTTAAACTTCAGGAAAAAAGTGAAAACTAAACAGAGTAAAAGGATGTCTCAATTGAACTTTGAACTAAGTCTTAAAATAAGCAACAGGAATAACAAACCTTCATTCATTCCAATTTTAAAGTTAACCGTTGTTTTTGCAACTCAGCCATAGTTACTAAAGTGGTACAATCAGTAATATTCCATCAGCTGCCATTAAACTCATAGAAAAATTATGGTGCTATTAAATGTTTTTGCAGCCGTACATGGAGATACCGAAGAATTTCCCACACTCAGGCCAAAGAGAAAACAGCACTGCGCCCATCTGGGTTAGTATTCTCCAGTCATGCCAACTAGATCATCAGTGGCATCACAAGAAGTTCATTGAGCATCAGTGACATCACAAAAAGCTCAGTCTGACATCATTAGGATCTCACAGAGTATTACTGATGTCATAGATAGAACAGGAAAAACTATTTTTTTTTCCATGGGAAACTTAGGTTTAATAAAAAATAGTGACATTCATTCATTCAGTTATTGCATTATGGAATGTATTTACTGCAAACAGAGACCTCTTATGAACGGATACATCTGTATATATTATTGTGTTTGTTCAAAGTTTGGTGATGAGATATACAACTCACTTGGCTGTAATTTTTGTTTGTTTCATTTAAGAAATTGGTAAAGCTGCATGAAAATATTTGTACATGTGGATTAAAATCAACATAATTAACATATTAAGAGTGGATGAAGAGAGAAGGCATGATGGGACTACATTTTTAAAAACTCAATAAATGTGAGTGGTAAAGAGTAACAAATGTGAAGAAACAATTTAGAATTCCACCCTCTGGGATCCAATAAATGACCTGGATCCTCACCAAACAAAGACAACATCCCAACAATGGAAGAGGACATATATCTCAGTAAACTGGGCCATTGTACTGGGGAACAGAGAAAAAGGTAGATTTAGGACAGAGATAAAAGCAAGGTATGCAAAGAGAGGAGCCACAAGACACAAGACAGGAAGAGAGCAAGCAAAACCAGGGAGGATGAAAAGATGAAAGGTCAGAAACTTACATATCCATCATCATAAGGGCTCATAGAGTAATATCCCTTTATAGACAGACATTAACAAAAAGAAGCCATTGGAGATTTAAGGTAAGACAAGGGCAAAATAAAGATTCACATCCACAGAACTACACAAACAGAAACAAGCTTTCTGGGCTGAAGCTGCTTCTAGGCAGTTTATAAACTTTCACATTTCAGCTGATTATGAACACATCATATACATTAGACAAAACAAGACGTGCAGCAATGAAATCTTAAGGAAGCAGTTTGGTTCCCAGTCACTTTCCTTTGTTTTAATTGCTATCTTGACAGAGACCATATAGATATATTTGCTAGGGACCATATCACCTTTACTACAGTCATAATTACAGTAGCCTGGAAAATAACTACTTGGTGCGAATTATTTACCACATAAAGAATTAAAATGTATAGGCATGTATGTAAGTGTTTGAATAAGTTGGCACATAAATCAACCAGCGTAGAGACTACAGCTACATCTTTTGTTACATCTTACATGTTAAACACAGTTCTGCCAAGACTCAGTGTACATTTGACAACTGAAGACAACATGTGCTATCTCAGGAAACTGCCTACCTGATTATCTTTAGAAGTAAAACTGTGAGTGATGGTTGTGTGCATGTACAGGTATACAGAGAACATGTGCAGGTGTATTGTGTGAATATAAAGCTGGAGTACGGTTTCAATTTACACATGTATTGATGACATGTACAGGTGTATGGGTGCATAGCATCTCACTTACAGTGCCAGGCCTGGTGAAATCAATGCTTTGGTCTGGGCCCTGTCTCATTTGGCTGCTGAAGAGACGGACGCAGATGCTCTGCAAGTATTCTGGGGAGATCTGCAATGACAGCATGAGTGTCCCATGAGCCTTTGAGCTCTGGAGAGGGAACAGAGTGGAGCAGCAACATCCCATGAGCCTTTGAGCCCTGGAGAAGGAGCCAAGCAGCCTCACTCACCATTTTTCCACTGATGGTTGCAACCAGGGAATCCACCAACTCCGCCGTAACGCCAATCAGGTTGTGGTAATCGGCTTGCATCTTATTAAACTTCCGCATGCTGCTAGCAGCCCGCCTCTCTGCCTCAGAAACCTGCTTCTGCAGCTGCTGCAGCTCTTCTGCAGACACACACTCCAATTACAAAAATGCCCACAGGCACACATTCACACAACCAAAATGTATATAAATTATATTAAATATTTATGTATATACTCACATGCACACAACCTCAATTATACACACACACACACACACAAAATGCTTAATTACACTCACAAACAAAAGCTCAATTACACTCACTCACACAAATGCTTAATTATGCATGCACGCATGCACATACAACTCAAAATATTATGTCACATTTTGAGCTCTTCCATCCTGCAAAACCTTCCCAATGCCCAGAATTTGGGCTGCTCCAAACATTTGTTTGCCACAGGTGTAACTAGCTTAACCTATGTTCTGTATGCAGCAGTTTGGGCCCAGGACAGACACTTCTGGTGTAAAAAGTGTTACTTACTACCTGTTACCTAGCATGATATAACAACTAAATGGTGATTATTCCTCTAACCATGCAAAGTTTTGAAGTCCAGGTCTCATGTAAACAGTAAAAGCACATTCATCACTTTATCTGTTTGTTATTAATTGTGTCAACCATGGGTAAAACCCAAGTTCAATGTGGAATTAAACCAGCATTTTGGTGGAAAACAAGTAATGCGGACACCGGAACAAGGCAAAACCCCAGTTATACACACATATAGGCCTACATGCACAAAAGCTCAATAACACACCCTTTCACACAATCAAGCTTCCTTACGCACACACACATAGAAGAACCTCAGTTAGACACATGAAATTGGGCAAACACATACAGACACTCACAACAGACAAACAAAATCTCACACACAAAAGGGGATCACCTTTATTTCCTTTCCCACTACCCTTCTATTACACTAAAGTTAAGGAAAGTTTGGATTCGCCCATAAATTAAGCCAAGATTTTAAGTCCTCAGACAGACACAAGAACTTTGGGACTGGTGATAAACACAGCTCACCAACTTTATCCATATGACAACCAGGTAAAGATAATGCATAACATATATACACAAATATATGTGTACACATACAATTTGAGGAGCCATTTGGAAGCTAGACAGTGTACCCATCTACTAGGAAGCTGGTCTCCCTTTTCCCCTTAGTGAATTTGTTAGGGCATGGATTCAACAAGGTGTAGAAAGTGCAGCATGGGAATTCTGGCCCCCATCAACTCCAATGCTTCCCATGACTGCTGAAAATTGGCTGGTGGATCTCTACTCTAATTATCTTGTTCTATCCCATCCCACAGATTCTAGATTACATTGCAATCTGGTGACTGGGAAGGCCACTGAATAATCTTAACTCACTGTCATGCTCCTAGAACTATTCCTGGACAACCCTAGCCTTGTGGCATACAGCATTATCTTACTAACAAAGCCAATTTCCTCATGGACACACTGCTGCCTGGAAAGGATGCACCTGATTGGCACTGATGTTCAAATATCCCATGACTCTCATATGTTGTTGTGCTCAGGTCAAGGGACCCAATGTGTCCCACAATAATGGCACTTTATTCCTTTTATTTAAATGTAGTTCTACTTTGTATTCACCATGGATGCCTATGTTAATGACATGACAGTTCTTGATTGCTGGACCCTGTGCTTACTGAATAAGGTGTCTACTTGGACAGGGTTACAAAAACAAATATGTGCCTCAGCTCCAGCAACCAACCATCATCACAATTACCAAAAGAATCACATCCATTCTTCTTTCTATAAAAACTGGATAAGAAAAAGCAGTCAGATGTTCAAAAAGGATACACATAGGGTGATCAGCCTGGGGGTAATGGAGGCTTTCAGAGTTGTAGTCAAAAACCTCTCTAATTTGCTCCTCAACTCTGGCATCCAGGACTCCTAAACACAAATAAAGCAATTACAGACTGACCTCAGACCCTCTATTAATCTCGATGCATGTTCCATGTTTACATTGAAAAAGCACATCTTGTCCATTAAGTTCACCATTCAATTTCTTTAGGAAAGAGTTCACTGAGGTTTTTTTTTTTTACTTCTAAATGAGTAATGAATCATAGCTGTGTGAATTATAGCTGTGAGCTGCTGCATCACTGAGCATAAAACAGTTAAAACAACCTGGAAGAGAGCTCTGAAGGAGGGGTGAGCCATGGGATTGGGCACAAAAGGCAAAGCATAGAATGGCAGGAACTCTGTGGTTTGACTAAGCGCTGCTCCTCTCGTCTCCAGGTAGTGCTTGAAGTGTTTGATTCTGTCTTCAAATTTGGATCTGTCCTGCAGGAGACACACCACATGACTTTTGCAGAACAAAAAAATTGATGCCATGTTATTCTTCAGTGCCTGTATAACTCACACCTTGAAATCCGGGGGTTAAAACTTTATCATGCAACATTTATGCTTGTACCAGCTGTGTCAGCAGAACGTAAGAGTAAAGCCATCTGGCCCCATCTAAATAAAAATGGCTGTAGATTTTTCCTCATGGTGGCAGTGGTATTTGGAACAATGGAGACACCTGTTGGCTAAAATCTGAGCTATAGTCTTGCACTGTAGAAGATATGTGATTTGATGAATGGAAACATTGCATATCACTAATAAAATGACATAAAATGTCAAATATTAATCTAAATTAATTTCAATAATAAGCAACATCCCCAATCCACAACTGGTAACACCAAAAAATAATTCTCCTTTTTGGTGCACCCTAGGGTTATGGGTGGCTTACTGGTCCTCCGGCGGTATATTTCAATGGGTAGATGGCAAAGTGGATTTGAAGGTGGAACTCCAGCTTCTGTGCAACTGGATCAAAGTCCCGAATGTCAGGAGGGATGTTTCTATTCCACAGCTCTAAGAAAACCTTACCGTCCCCATCCTCAAAAGAGCTCAGCATGTCCTTCTGTGGAATTGAATGAGAGAGGTTCAGACGGTGTTTCTAATTCAGCTGTGGCTCTAGTAAGAAGTTCAACTCTAAGTGACATTGAATAGTACCTGTATAATTAATGTTTTAGAATTGTTCAAGATGCTCCCTGAAATTTTTGGAACTGGTTTTCCTTTGGTCTTGCATTCCTTCTCAAACAGGTTAACTGTTTCTACAAATTCACCAAACACGAGGAACTGAAAGATAGACAAGGGCAAGATAAAAATCATAACATAACAGAACTGACTTTCAGTTTTCCCCCACGGTGACACAAAACAATTAAAATGGTATTCATTAACAAAATACAGCATAAACCGTTAAAACAGTCATGCACCCGTGACAAGTCTGTAATGCGCTGTACAAATGAATCAGTAAAAGATTTACAGACATACCTCCTTAACCATTCCAAGAAGATCCGCTTCATAAGCCAGAACGTCCCCCATATCAGGTGTTCTCTTGGTATTCATGAACAGATTCTAACAAAATTTTACACAAGTTAACGGTAGAGCTTGGTATTGCTTCAATTACTGAATGTAAATACTGTAACTAGGTTCGTTCCTTATAATACTAATCAGCTGCCTAGTTATCTAAAGCTTATGTTACCTACCATTTAAATATACTATAATTAACTATATATCGTCGCTTCCTAACAACACCAAGTTAACATTTGAACCAAAAGAGCATCGTTGACGTTATATCAACGCAGCTAGCATTAACGTTACATTAAATAGTTTTAGCAGCTTGCTACTATTAATTTATAGCCTATAGCTCTACATACCCAGGCAATTATACGTTGGCATGTCTGCTAGCTAGCATAATACAGATACAGCAAATATTGCCGTTTCAAACCAAAACAACACTGCTAGCCACAACAGTGAGTAAAATTGCAAGCTAACGTTACATAAATTACATCAGGCTAGCTAGCTAATATAACTTTCTGGCTATGACACGTTAGCATCAAAAGTGGCTAACCTTGCCTCTTCTGACCTGTACTTGTAAGTTAAGGCTGGGCATGCCATGAGTGCTAACCTAGCAAATAAAACATGCACGCTAACTATCTCGCTAACGTCAGTTAACAGGCTTGACGGCTTCCAGATGTATATAGGTTTACATAGATAACGTCGATACCTAGAATAATATTAGAAAAGTACAGAAAACTTTCAGATGCATTGTTATTTTCCACAATTGGGCCTGAATCATTGCTAGCTATCATATGTCTTAGAATTGGTAGCCAGTCAGCTAACAATGTTTTTGAAACATTATTACCTTTTCCACATTGCAGTCTGTACCAGAATACTGAGTCATACTATCTTGAGAACGAAAAATGTATAAAATTGATATTGTTTCGACCACTGCAAGGCTGGAGTATAAACACCCACATATTGTGCTCGCTGGCAACCATCAATAAGGAAGACGCTTAGATAAAGCCCCCTAGCAACCAGCACAAGTCTGACAAGCTGCCGCAAAATGTACCTAGGTTGCAAGCGGACAGGAAAGTGTAGCTAAATGACGTAATTATTCAAGATAGTCAAACTTAATATTTTAAGTTGCTGACTTAAGTTTTCCCTTGAAATATGACTTTCTTTGCTGCTTTAAATTACGAATGAACAACACAGTAGCATAGAATGACCAAGTTCAGCAAGCTCTATTCTCCACATTCTGTATGGCTATGTACTGTGGGTATTGAAGTCCGTAGCTAACTAGCAAATTCGAAATAGCCAAGTGATATGTGAACTATCATCGCGATATGGCTGCCTGCGCTTGGACGTTGGTATGTGACTGGCTAGTTTGTTTTCTCTCTAAAACTTGCTGTGGTGTTTGTTTCATGTTGAAACAAATACAGCAATAAACATCAAATCTCGAAGATCAACAAGAAAGCTCAAAGTAGATTTTTATTCGGGTCCCACTCACACAGCAATAGAAATGCCTGTTAGCTCTGTAACGTGTTGTTTGTGTAGCTAACATTTCTCTGAATATAAGACATATGGTGACAAGTTAGTCTGTGGTCAGTTCATTTTAAACCTGTTGTTTCTATTTCTTCTGTAAAGGACAATTAATTAACGTTTGTTTGGTTTCAGCATTTTGTTTCTGTGTTGAATGCAAATCAATATAGCGTGCTTTGTGATGTATAAACGTGTTTGCAAGCAAGCTGGGCTTACGTATCTAGGTAGATATTCTTGTATGCGCATCTGTCAGAGCTTTTTTCACGAAGCTGAAGTTGGTCATAAGCTCGTTGAATGTCACAGGACAGGAGGATAGTCTGCTAAATTGGCTCCCGACACTAGCTCTGGCTAACGCCGACATGTTCTGTTTTCAGACTTGTTTAGAGACTGCATGCTTTTGTGTAACGCACATGGACCAAAGCACGGGGATGACAGCTGCACGGTAGCTAGTCTAGCAAGGGTACAGAGTGGATCACTATTCGGAGTGTGCAAAAAAATGCATGTAAGTAAAAGCGAGTGTCTCAGTTGCTAGCCAGGCCCAGATACACGGTTCTCTCTTTATAGGCATAACCGCCATCAGACAGTCTTGGTATAGGATATCGTCCAGGAAATTGCACTCATCCCTCATGACTTTTCTCCATTTGTGACAAAAACAGGATATGTGCGCTGATGTGTGACGACCATGGGCATCCTCAGGGTCCTCGCGAGTTCAATGGCGAGGATAAGCACCTTCAGGTCGTACCAGATTGTCCTTCTGTTAACAGCCACGCTGGCTGTTGTCTCCTTCTATTATTTCGGATCAGAGCGACATAGCTTCTCCAGCACCACGAAGCGCATCAAGCAGACTCAAGCAAGCCACAACGCCAACCGGAATGACGTGGATTTGTCCCTGGGCACTAGAATGGAGCAGCAAGAGGGGAAGGCCGCTGTGGAAGCAGGCAAGGATGACACAGCGTGGAAGGCAGACGCTAGGTTTGGAGAACTGGAAAACTACCATGTGCTTATGATGTTTACTAAAGTGGACAAAAGCAAGGGACTCCAAGAGAAATTCCAGTTAGCCATGAGGTCTATGGCAAAGCACGGCAGGTTCCTGGAAGGGGAAGTGCTGACGCTTCACTTCGTGAGTGATGAGACGAGCAGGGAGCTAGGCGAGAGGATGCTGCCGGAGCTGCTCCTAGATGCTACTTTTCAGTACAAGGTAACACATGTAGCATGACGCGATGTGCATACTTTCCCAATATTTCCCCAACGAGACATTATGTACCACTGGAATGATAGGCGCTGGTATTGCTCTTTTCAATTTACAATTTCGCAAAACCTATCCAGCTCAAAGTAACATCAAATTGCCCTGGCTCATTTTATGGGGAAAAAATGCCACTAGATGGCAGTACATACCAGCAATGAATGTTTCAAAACTCTTTTTATTTCCGTCTATGCACCTTATTTATGATCAGCAAAAATACTGCAAGTGCATTCCTTATATTTTAAAGGTTCAGCTGTGTCGCCTAACATTTCATAACACATTGTCTTCTTTCCGTGTTCAAAATAATCTGTTAATTATTTTAAAGATTTCAATGAAGAAAAATATTTTTTGAAGAACGGTACTTCAGAGTATCTGGTACTGTGTCAAGCCTTGACTTGAACCCTCTAAGGATCTCTGAATCAACTGCATGACCTGGCAATATGTTTTCAGCATTTACAGCTTTATGTGGGTGATAATATAACAGTTAGAGAGCTGGGATAGACTGTTCTCACCTAGGGCACTACCATTGTACATTTCAGCAGGGGTACCTGAAATTGCTTCAGTAAATGTCATTCAGTAACAGTTGTGGAAGTGGATGGTGTGTATGTTGCTTTGTATAAGAGTATCTGCTAAATGTCTGTAATGTAATATGTAATTTCCATCCAATCTCCTTGCCCATTTGTTCTGCTCACTGAACTTACCCTGGAAAATATTATATAGATTACCTTATTAAACTGTTTAATGAATTTAAAAATCTCAGTTAAATCCTGACTTGGGAGGTATGTGTGTGTAAAATCAAGTGTAAAACTGTTATCAAATCCAAATAATCACGAAAAGTGATCAATCAAGTTGCACAGAGGATTACATTAGTTAAAATTGAAAGAAACACGTTTTTTAAAATATTCTTGCAGGTTAGATTGAATGAATATGTGAATATGAACAGACTTGTAACTTGTATATGCACTCTTGTACAGAACATTGGATTCTTCAATGAGGTTACAGGAAACACGTGCCTCTGATATCTGTTGCACAGTGCTGGGTAGTCTGGGTTGCCTGAGTAACTGAGATGAGGGGGCTTTTTACTGTGTGGAGATTCATGCCCTGCAGAGAAATGGGTCGCAGCAATCACAAAACATCCCACTGATCTAGCCAGGCAGACAGGAAGAGACAGGGTGAGCAGGTTTCCCATTCGCTGGTGCCAGAACTTTTCTGTGGTTAAACATCCACTCCTCTCACTATTATCTAGAACGGCAAATTACTCCCACTCAGCTATTCTTACACAATAACTCAGTCTTTGAAGTCTAGAAATGTGTAGTTCACTCGGTGGCTTTTATGTGTATACTTGACTTCATTTTGGAGAGGAAATTCTATTGTTAGTGAGGGTGTTAGATGTGATTGGAAACATCACCCTTTTCTCACTATTAGTCACTGTCAGTGATGAGAGGTATCAAGGCGGCTTATAGTCTTGCAAGAAATTTGCATGTATTATTTTTATTCTTGCTTGGTTGCAGAGTGATGAAATGGTCTCTGTTTCTGATTTACAGTACAGCCCAGAGAGACAATGGGCTGGTATGTGCAATTATGAACATCTACTTCAGAACCAATTTCAGCCTCTTTATGCACATGTGTCCTAACTAGAATTGTTACTTCTTATATTAAATATTTTAGATCTAGGTTTTGTCTTGTGATTGTATTGTGGTGATCTACCTGTAATAGCCGAGTTAACTGCCGTAGTACCTGTATTGTGGAGTTTAGAGATCTATGTTTGCATGTAGCCTGAAAGCCTTTCAGTCACTATAGATTGTAAGGTCTCCTTGGAGCAGTAGTGTGATTTTCATGAGTTCCTTTGGCTTAACAGGCTAATGGTATCTTAGAGTTGCCCCATTGCACATGCATAATGCTGGAATTAGCCACCCTGTTACACCTGCACATGGCAGCAATTAACACAAGCCATTATCACTCCCACTGCTGGAATCTGAGTCAGGTACTTCAGCTCTAACTATTGCCTCTCTAGCGCAGCAGATACTTGATGATGGGGCCCTCTCACAGAGCCATGATTGCAGATTGGTTCTCTTCCCAGAACAATGATTGCTGATTGGTCCGACTCACAGACTGATGATTGCTGATTGTGTCTCCTCAGGCCCTTCCTCCCACATTTTCCAGCTTCTTAGAAATTCAGTCCTGCATAGTAGCAATCACTGATAGGTCCTAACTCCCCACAGGTTCAGAATTTAATGCAGTGTGCTAAGTTTTAATGTCATTCCTCAAGTAATTATCCTTGGTTTTGATCTCTGGTTAATACCAGCAACACACAGAAAGGGGTTTTTATTGAATTTTTGTCAGTATTTGACCAATGAAAAATACATTTGACAGAGTGTTTGATTTTGGTGGAAATTTTATGGTGAGGTGATAACTGTGCTGCACAGTGAGAGCAGGACTGCCTTTCCACTCATCCTCTCAAATGGTTAAACCATTACAGTCTTCCAGGCATTAAGAACTGGTCAGTGTCTCTTTTTTCTGGAAATCCTTCAAAGAGGAGATAAGCAGCAGGAAATTTATGTGTAGGTTTTTATTCATGTGGCATCCCTGGTAGTCACAGGATTCATATGAGCATAGTTCCTGAGGTGATGTGTGTAGCATGTCTCATCAAAATATATTTTTCTAAATGTAACATAAATTAGACCTCAATAATTCTATGTGATGGGTTATTTTGTGTCTGCAATCTGTAGTTTTCAGCAAGGGTGAAAAAAGCCCCATTAGGGCTAAACAAATGGACATTCACTTAAGCAACACTATCCATTTATACTGATGGATATTTACTAAAGTGTGCATTCACTATATGTGTGTCTTTTTGTCTTTAAGTACATTCGCCCTATGTGTTTCTTTGAGTTTGTGTGTACCTTCACCCTGTGTGTGCATTCACCCTGTGTGCCTCTGTGTCTGTGTGTGTGCACAGGTGGTGTTCCATGACGTGTCAGTTCTGACGGAGAAGCTCTTTCCGATAGTAGAAGCCATGCAGAAGCACTTCAGTGCTGGCTCAGGGGCCTACTACAGCGATGCCATCTTCTTTCTGTCTGTGGCCATGCACCACATCATGCCTGCAGGTGAGCCTGCCCATCTTAGCCCCACCCCTCCCCCATCATCATGCCAAGAGCTGTATGCAGGAACTGAAGAAGGGAGGGGAAAGGATGTGACACCAAAGATAACTTAAAACAGCCTCTGCTGTTCATGTTGAGTACAAATTTTCTCTGACCATTGAAGCCCATGTTAAAACAGCTTACTTTGACAGCCAAATAAAACGCATTTCTACAATCAAATGGCACTCAAAGGCTTTCTACATTCCTAGGTCTGTGCATCAGGCAGACAATCATTCCTTACTCTGGGACAGCAGAGCTGGAGCAAAATAAACAGGTGACTGAGAGGTGAACAGGAGAGCTTTAGCAGAATAAACAGGTAACTATGTGAGGTGAACAGGAGCACAGCAGCAGAATAAACAGACAACTGTGGGGTGAGTGGGTAGACAGGTACAATGTGTGTGTGTGTGTGTGTGTGTGTGTGTGTGTGTGTGTGTGTGTGTGTGTGTGTGTGTGTGTGTGTGGTATAATGCCTAGCACAGAAAGGGGGCAGAAAGCCTGGAGAATAGGTGGGAAGTTTCACACGGAGAAAGCTCTTTACACAGCTAACCTGTTTAATCTGCTTCGGAAGGCAGGAAGTGCTCTCTGAGCGATGTTTGATATTCATTGATACACTGATTTGATAAGTTATAACTAAGTATTATTTTATTCATTTTGTATTACAGCAATGAATGCAAATTACTTCTCTCCTGAAATTATTTTACTGGATCCTGGCAGGAAAGTTGAATAAGCTAATTCAGGGCTAAAAGTTTAATGAGTATGATTGACCATGCCCTGAAGGTATATTTGCCTCATCTTTTGCATAGACATTCCTTGCACTTGTCCTTGCACATGCCTGATTTTTAAGGACATAATGGTGTTGACCTACATTCAGTGCAATTTATCCAGTTTTAGTTGTGTGTGGTGTTCAGCTGAGACAGCTCCAGGCTAACTTGTGGCAAACCAAGTTAGCTGTCTGCTGCTCTGACTGAAGGGTTGTCTCTGAATGGTAGGGCTGCCTGTGGCTGTGATGCTCATATGCACTTTTTTAAGGGTGTGCTGTGTCAGGCCACTGCGACACTTGGTTTGGGGCATTTCCTCTCCAGACGGTGTAAAGACTGAAGAGCTAAAAACTCCTCCCACCCAGACAAAAGGAGTATCCTCTTTGTTATCTTCAATGTCACAGCAATGCATAGCATATAAGCCAAAAAGATGTATTTGCTGAAATGAAGTCCAAATGTTTCTCCTGCTACAGCTGGTCTCCTACACAGCTGCTCACTTGCTGTTTCCTTGCAGAACTAAAGCGCATTGTGCAGCTGGACTTGGACCTGAAATACAGGAGCAACATCAGAGACCTGTTCCAAGAGTTCACCCGCTTTCCTCCTGGAGCTGTAATTGGAATCTCACGGGAGATGCAGCCTGTGTACAGGTATGATCCCAAACTTGGGTGTGCTCCGAACTTGATCATGTGCACCACAAACTCAAAAAAAAAATACTCAAACCACTCTCATACACCCCAAACTGTGTATGAAATACAGATTTAGCTGTGTTGAATCTATGGAATAGATTTAAAGTAACGCACCATAATTGATATGATTAATGAATGTATTTGTGAGGGAGAAATGAAAAACTGTATCATGTAAAAAAGATGTATCAACTAGTCTTTTTGGGAAGCAGATCTTGTAAAAACTATCATGGGGGGTTGTGAACCATTATAACACAAGGACACCAGTGCTCTGCCACACACCACTGATAACCCAAAAGCCTCTACAGCATTCCAAACAGATACGTTTCAGGGCTTTCTTAGCTGACCACTGTTTGCAGTTCAGTTGGGACTTCGCTAAGGGAAAAAGCTTACTGTAATGTCATAACATTAATGTTATGATAACTGTTACTCTAGCTCCAGTGAGTGAAGAACTCTAGTCACCATGTCTTCGTAATATATAGTGTTGTCCACAACTAACAAATATAACACATTTTCAAATAATATTGGCCATCAACACGTTAAGCAAAAAAACAACATAAAAGTAAACACAGACATTCACGTGAATAATACATTACTAATATAAAAATAATAATCACAGAAATTAGCACAGTTGACATGCAAATTATTGTGAGACACAGAAACACAGAACAGAAATAATATGGCAGAATTAACCAGCAGTAGCTAAGCTAGCCACCACTACAATTTTGACATAACACAATGCAATAGGTCTGCTTTGAGAGACCCATGAGGAAACCATGATTGTATTCCTCAGTTAATTACATTTTCCCTTGAGTAGGCTATATGACATTTTATTTTAGAGAAGTTGACATGTTTTTTTGGAATGGTTTTAATCATTTTCATTCTTAAATGTATCCTTTTTTTTCTTTTAGACTTTATGAGCATATGCTGAATCCCAGTGAAATACTTTGATTGAATAGCATATACCCCTAAAAACATTAAAGTCTGTTTTTATTGGATAGCATATACCCTTTTCATTCATGTTCTTTCTTTAACAGTCTTGCCTCAATAACCTTAGCCTCTGTGAAGTAATTGTTTGTTCATAATCAGTTGTAAATGTTTCAGAACTGTTTCTTAAATTTCCATCCGTTACCATATCTGATTAGTATTGGATTGTTGCATGGTAACTGGAAATGTGCTTTGTCTAGTTCCTGCTATCCCAAGTATGTTTAAAGAATTTTTTTTTTAAACAAACCTCACTGACAATTATAGCCTGCGTTTTTGTCATTTGAACATTGTTATTGTGGAGTGTTCTCAAAGACTGTTTTGATAACTATGCAGGCCAGCAGAAGTTTTGCTCTGTGGAATTATCTGTGTAATCACCAGCGTGTTCCTGGAATCTGTAATTTAGCACTTAGAAGAAGGCACAGATAATATCTATGCTGCTGTCAGGGTGTGGACAGCCTGGCTGAATCTCACTAAATCTCTGTATTAGGAGCAGGTTTATGGTGCCCCATGCACCCAAAGCTGTGGGCAGATTTACTGTAATGATACCGGCAGGGCCTTGAAACAGTGGCCCTGAAACAACCTATTTCCTGTTATGTACAGATTTTTACTCTAAAGATCCACACCTGAGATTTGATTTTCCCTTGTGAAGCTTACATTTAAACTTTTATATAAAAACCCATATTGAAGACAAAGCTGCATAGATTCCCTTCAGATTGCATTAAGTTAAAAGGTAGTTCAGCTTTGTTATGAAATAAGGAAAGATTAAGAACTTCAGCTTTTTTAGAAGTCCATTTTGCTTTTTTTTTTAAAATATCTGATTTATTTTTAGAGGAGAGGTAAGATTTTGAGACACAGAGGTGTTTTAATCATACAGAACCTTAAGAAAACTGTAGCTGAAATAAGAAATTAGCTGAGAGGAATCTTTATTTTTCATTCCCCCTTGCAGCTCTTATAGTCACAGATGAGGCAGACTTGAATAGTAAAGTAAGTGTGTGTTTCTTATTGTTGGATTCTGAGCTTTTCTCTGTGCTTTCTCTGTGATGCAGGCACACCTTTTGGCAGTACCGTAAGGAGAACCCGAAGTCCAGAGTGGGGGAGCCCCCTCCAGAGGGCCAGCCGGGCTTCAATAGTGGGGTGATGCTGCTGGACCTGGAGGCCATGCGCAGCTCAGTTCTGTATAACCAGCTGCTGCAGCCGGCCCGCGTGGCAGCTCTGGCAGAGCAGTACCACTTCCAGGGGCACCTCGGGGACCAGGATTTCTTCACAATGATTGGTATGGAGCACCCAGAGCTGTTCAGCACCCTGCCCTGTGGCTGGAACCGCCAGCTCTGCACCTGGTGGAGGGATCATGGCTACGGTGATATCTTCCAGCTGTACTACCAATGCGAAGGGCCCATCCACATTTACCATGGAAACTGCAACACACCCATTCCTGATGACTGAGCCTGTTAGTATGGCAACTGCAAACCCCCTTTAAAGACTGAGTCTGTTACCCTAGAAACTGCAAGACACCCACCCCTAACAACTGAGCCCATAACTGTAGCAGCTGCAACATGCCCAGAGCATGGGCTTCAGAAACACCTGGACAATGTCCACAAGATACTGCACTGCAAAGACCAACAGAAGAACAAAGTACATCCCCAAAGACTTTAAAATGCTTTTTAAATTTGACACAGTTTGGATGTAAAACAAACAATCCTCTAACAGAAGGTTCATGTTCATTCTCTGTCTGGGTGTTGGAAGTTACTTGGCCAATGTAGAGTGATCTGAACAAAAAAATAGGAAAAACTGGGGTGCACATGTCAATGAATCAAGGGTTTGTGTTCATCCTCTTGTATGTTATGGAATAATCAGTATGGAATAAGGTGGCAGGTTGGGACACTCATTATGGTGTAAGGTGGCATAAGAGTCACCAGGTCGTCCATCAACCTAATTTTGTTTTACCAGTGCTGTGTGACATTGTACCCACAGTGTGAAGTTCTGCAGCGTTTCAAAATGAATTTGGTTTGGAATGTGTGCAGGAACGATCTGTCAATGCCAGTTTCAGTGGCAATGATGCAGAATGGTTTATAAATCTAAGAGTCGCAAAATGAAATTTTATGTCCTGTTTTCCCTCCCAAGCCCTGGTCCTTCAGCTTTTCTCATTTTCCTACATTTCATAGATCCTGTTGGTGAATTTATTTTGCATTGGTAACCATATTTTCAGGAAGTCAGTGCACCATAGAGGAGTTCCTGTGTTTTCTTCAAATTCCTAAAGGTGAAACAGACAGATCCTCTCTTAAAGAGGCCAGAAATAATACAGCACTCTGTTGAATGCACTGGTGCTGTAACAGAAAATTAGCCATTATATATAAAGGGAGGGAGATGCTATTGTCACAGTGCATTTAACTGACAAAGCTCATTTTATACAGTATTTTTTTATGTGCAGATATGTTTCTTGCCACATTCATACTTGTGTATGATAAGTAGCACATGCTATCAGGTATTCATATTTTTGTAAAAGTACTCGTGAGATATGACTGCATGCCCAGAGAGTATAACTTTAGCAGTTCTGATCTGGGATCAGATTTACCCTGTTCATATCCAAACTTTGTTCATAATGAGATAAAAGGCAAAGCTGATACCAAAATAATTTTATGAACACAAGACCAAATGTCTTTTATTTCCATTTTACCACTTACTCCCATATAACTGCAGATAATGTTGTTTTTCAGTGTGCAATTGTGGTCATAGAAACTGTTTTCCCAGGTGAAAAGTTTTATTAATTTGTTTTCAGAATGTCTGAGAAGGCCATATTTGCACTACTTGTCTTCAGTAGCTAAATTATAGTAGCTGTTCATGAACATGGAGGAGTACAGACTTTAATGAAAGAACGTAAAAACCTAATCGTGGCTGTTATTCCTGCTCTCAGAGCAGCCGTTAAAAACAGGGCCTCCTCTGCCTCTGAGTGGCTTTTAGGCAACAATTGGCCAGCCTCTCCGGTGTCCGATACGGGGTAGGTTTGCCTAAGTCCCGTTGGCCTCATCACAGTAGCGCCCTCCATGTCATGCTCGGGCACTTGGGGCAACAAGAACCGACTGTACGCTGACTACGTCTTCCTCCGACGTCATCGGCAGTGTGCTGTTGGTGGTGCAGCCGCAATGTGAAAAGAAGCGAGAGCGTCGTCACGTGAATCGGAGGAGTCACATGCTCGACTTTTCCTCGCACAGCTGTCAGGGCAGGTGCTGTGGTAAGGTCAACAAGTTCGGTTGAACATTCGGGTTGGGGGAAAAAAGGGGAAAAATCGGGGAAAAAAAAAAAAACAGGGCCTCTGTGGGCCTCCAGATGGCTCATGCAGTAAAGACACTAATCTGGAAAGGAAATGTGAGTCCCGTGATTGTGTGCTCTTGTCTTACCGGCTATGGCTGGAGGTCTGCATTTAGGGACACAATTGGCCCAGTTTCACTGGGGGTTAAGAGGTTAAAATTGTTGATCTTTTGCGCCCACTCCTGGTCAGGCCAGGCTTCAGCAGGGGCTTGCACAGAGTATATGCTGACCTTTATAATGTTCCACTGATGTAGACAGTGTATGATACATGGTGCATCTACAGTGTAGAATGAAGTAAGATTAGCCGTTACGTGAATATGAGGAGTCTTGTGTTTGGCTCTCTCCTCCTGAAGTTGGTAGGAAAGGGTTGCTAGCCGGAGATCGGCAAGTTCAGTGGAGTTTTATTAGGGGAAAAGGGGAAAAGTCAGGGATAAAAAAAAAACGCACCTTACCAGCTCCTCCCCCAAATGCCAAGATAAATGTCCAGACAAAATGACAACACAATTAAAGACTCTAAGAGATGTTCTGCTTTTGAAGTGAGCCACATGACTGCAAAGACCACCCCTGTTGTCAGCACTCCAGTCTGTTTCCACAGCACGCAGGCTGAATCTATGGCAAGATCTGGGGATTTCCAGTGTCTGTCAGTTTTCCTGTTCTTCAGCTGTTACTGAATAAACATGGCTGAGCGGTCACTCTGCCAGATCATGAGCTCCTGCTTATCTCTTGTTATAGCGTTTCATCCGTTATGTCCATCTGATCTGCATACCATAATTACTGGAGCCCTGCCACATCAACATAGTCATTTCCATAAAATGTATGAATTCATCCCAATGTCAAATTTTTTAGAATTGTCTGATGATTCATTTGTAATGTATTTTGTAAATGATGAATGCTATTTTTTATGATAATGACAGGATTGTTGGATTGATGTTCTGAGCAAAGTTGTGTATAAACTTCAAATAAATGGTGAAACTGTATTACAGCAGTTTTTTTTTCCTTTCCTAAGAATGCATCTCTTGTCATTCTCATCGATTCAACTGGCAAGAGACTTGTTTCAATTGGCAGCTAGGATTTCACATCTGGGACTTACAAGACTCCATTTTTTCTGTGCTTTGTTTCAGTTTTAGTTGACTGTGATGTAAGAAACTTTCTTTGTCAGTGTTCTATTCGTAGGCTACTATGAATGCATAGCTTTTCAGAGCTGCACATCCATCAACCTGTCCTTTGGTGGGGACTATGCAGCTGAGCTTCAGAGAGTTGTAAAATTCATGAATGGTGAATGAAAGTTACATGACAGGTATATTTATTTCATAGAAATGATAAGCTATCCATGTGAACTGAATAGGTTGCAGCAAACACAATAAAGTCAGCTAAGAACCTAATAAGATATACAGTTTACAAAGCTCTCAAATTCATGAGTAAATATGACAGATTTTTTAAAGAACGAGAAACTACCCAAGTATGTAGTCTGGCAAATTTAGCAATGGTGGCTATGTACCTAACAACAAAAGTGGCGTAGAAATGTTTTAAACTCATGAGTTGTGAATGAAAAGGTATGCCTGGTATTTCATAGAACTGTGAATTTATGCATGTAAATCGAATATTAGGTCATGGAAAATCAGCAGAGACCATTGTGGGTTAATAGATTCCTTACCTCTCTTTACAAAGCATGAATTCAGGCAATACAAAGTGTCACAGGGAAGCACAAAAATAAAGGGTAGAAATAAGACACAACAGTTCCAGTGTAAATCGAACAGCAGACATTGCTCTCCCCAATGAGCAAGCTTTGACTGCGCTGTTCTTATTGCTGATCAGATGGATTTTTTAAAAGGCTACTTTTATTCATTTTGGCACCCCCTCATTTCTGCTTATGCATGTAGCCCATTCTTTGCATCATTGTCTAGTCCGCAAGTAGCAGAACAGCAGTATGCATGCATTTGGTTCAAACTCTTATCTTGGTCATTTCATGCACCGAATCTTCTAACTGCTCAAAGAATGTCATTGACAACAACAGGTGAGTGCAGGTAAACAATAGCTGACCTATTTCTTCATAAACTTTAAATGACCTATTTCTTAAAGACTGCACACACACATCAGAATATAGAACAAACAACATGTTTCTCCTGTGTTTTCTGTCAGTGATAAAAGTCAAACTGCATCCTTTGTTATTTTCTGCTTTAGATCTTGTGGGAAACATATGTTGTAATGTATTACTTTTAAATTGAAGGAAGTTATTTACTCAGATATGAAAACTGCTTATTGTAGCATTTAGGCGTTTGGCATATTTTTATATCTTATTTGTCATTTGGGTATTTTTTGTACTCTTTGTTTTTTTCTTGCTATGTATTTTTGAACCTTTTGTAATAGTTTCAGCATTTTTTCTCTCAACCTGGGGAATCATAGAGGGGATAATTATTCTATTGTCTGCAAAATACATGAAGTAACCGGGCAGAATGTGGCTTGGCACCATGAAATGGTAATTCAAATGCTCCTCTTGGATTATTTGTGCACAAATGTATGAGCATTATGACTGGACAGGGTACATCCAGCGCCACACCCCTGAGGATGAAAGGTGTGATAACCCAGAATAGTGGCAGGTTCTGGTGGCTCTCCAGGTGGTTTTCCTTTACTGGGGTTTCCTTGTAGTTCACCCACAATGAGAGCTCCTGTTGGTTCACCCACCGTGAAAGCCCCCAATGGTGCGGGTCAGGAGACTCCCTGGCTTCCTCAGCCATATTTCAGCTGATTATTTCCCTCTTCCTAAGAGACTTGGATTTAAAAACATATTTCTACTGACTTACAAGGGTCACAGCCCCTCATTCATACTTTTTCTGAACAGAGCAATGGCAAGTCTGCACGTAGCCTGAAGCCTCCAGATATTTTATTTCCTGCACTTCTAGCTGTGCGTGTCGTGAGTGTGTGTGTTTGGTGTGCAGTACCCATGTTCTGTGCCTGTAAAGGTGGGTGCATGCTGAACAGAAGAATGTACAGTGTAAGCATGACTCCAAGCCCAGTGGGACCAGAGCTTGTTGGATCTGCTTATTATTTGCATAACAGTAAAACAGAAGATCACCAGTCACTCGACCTCTAATAAGTCATCCCCTCAGTTCAGCCTGTCTGTAAATAATATCTGTATTACTAAATCCACATGGACCACAATGTTCTCACATAGCTCAAAAACTAGCACATTTCTGCTCTTTCTGTTTGTTTTTAATCATTAATAAAAAGCGCTCAGGGAGAAAGGAGCAGTGGAGAGACCAGATGAAATTATGTGATTACTGGTGCTTACTGGTCTATGACACTATAGACTGAGGCTATGATTTGTTTGCATGGAAAGGCTTCTTGGTCAATCAGTATGTAATTAGGTGAGGATATTACATCCATCACCTGCATCAGTGTCAATGATAAAAGCCTTAGTGAAGGACCCAAAATACGGTTCTGGTTGTGTTGTGGTAAAGAGGTTGCAATCCAAAAATAAACATACATATTTTTATGTTTGGGCATGACGTACGACTGTTTTGGCCATTAAATATTTGCTCAAAGGGATTCATCTGTTCTGACCCCAGCAAGTACATAAACAGAAATCACATAAACTGTGAATCTCAATGGGGGGGAGGGGTTTAAAGTCTTAAACAGTATTATGTGATAGTCAGAATGTGATAAGGTGAGAACAGTACATCCATTACCTCAGTCAAAGTTAATGATAAAAGCCTTAGTGAAGGACTCAGTGAGTTGTGCTCATGGTGCTGTGCTGTGGTAAAGACATTGTCATCCAAAAACAAACATACACACTGTTATGTCTGGGCAAACATGGCGAACCACTGTTTTGACTGTGAAATATTTGCTCAAAGGGATTCAACTGTTCTGACCCCAGCAAGTACGACAACTGGACATTTAGTGACTATTGACTAATACACGTGTCTGAAAGTTGTTAGAAGAGCACATGCCCAACAGTTTCACTCTCAATTGGGTAAATGTGTGACTAATATAATTTATACTAATATGCTGAAACATGTAACACCTCATAAGATATGGCTTTAATTGTGCTCGTTGTGTCAGAGTCATCACTTTTCAAATGAGGAAAACTGCTAAAATTAATCCATTTCACACAATCACTCCCTGTCTGCTCTTGTCTCATGTGCTTCACATGAATTCTATCATGCCCATAGTAGTGGTACAGAATCTAATTCAAATGCAGACATAGGCATTAGCCTTTATGTTTATTTATTTGAACACAGATCTCATCAAGAGGGCTTGATTGTACAGAATACTGGTATATTTCAGGTTTTTCAGGTTTTCTGCAGAGTGGGATAGTGAAGTCTCTTAGTAGAGGCCGGTTCATCAGATGCAGGCTCTGCAGTGGCAAACTGATTCATTCTGATTCTACAGCCCGACTGCTATATTTTCAGTATGACTGTGACACAGCTGAGCGCTCCATATGCGATGCTGTACTGTCGTTTGTTTATTCAAATCAGTATCTATGTGTGGGAGAGGCAGGCTGATACTGCTGAACAGTTTCCACCCCTTTTCCTCATCAAAAGCACAAACATTAGCCCCTGTCCAGGCCAAAGGAAGCCATAAACACATCAGGGGATGAAGCATGAATTCTCTTGCATAAATTCCAGAGTTATTCTCTGTCACTGGCCACTGGTCGTATCCTTTTCTGTAGAACTATTGTATCACTGACATAAGCTGCCACAGCTTTGGTGAGCAGTGAATGGTCTCTCAACACAGCACATAACCAGCAGACTGCCTTGGCCCACATGTTTAGAGATGGGTATATGACAAACAGGGCTTTAATTACATTTATTTTAAAATCCCAAAATTTGAAATAAAATGATTTGTGTTAAAGAAAACATCACTGGCAAACTGTCCAACATCAAAACTTAACATGTTTTAAAACTGAAATTTATTTTGAAGCTTTGAGAAAAACAAGTACCTATTACTGTGTCATTACATTATTATTAGTTACATTGACATCTAATCAAATTAAGTTTTTCAAATCAGTGGTCCTGATATGAAAGTATTAATCATTATAATGAGATTTTTAAATGTGGAATAATGCTCAGTGTTAAAAAGTGTTTTATGATGTGCAATAATGCACAGTGTTAATAAGTGCTTTATAATGTGGAATAATGATCAGTGTTGAGAAGATACAGTGATACTGAACGTAGGAGAAACACTTGTATGAGACTGCAAGGTCGAGGCTGAAAAGATTTTGAATGATAAGAATTTCAAATGACAGTGGGAGATGTCTGCTGACTGATACTATGTGTGAGTTGTTGATTTGACCCCTCTTAGTACCCAACCCTATCCTAACAGTTTCTTTCTTTCTATTGTGAAGCTTTCAACCATTTTCATGGTCACCTGCTGTACAGCTGTGAAATACAATAGGATTACTGGATTAATGAGCCATTCACTTCTCCCCCTAAGGAACTGGTATGGCACAATCAGTGGCCTCCCACAGAGCCTTCTTCTGTATGTGGCCTTGGAATATGCAATTTCACAGATATTCACAGACACATAAATATATTATTTAATGTTACCAGTCATACATAATAGTATATATGTTCATTGTTGTTCTCAAAGTCCATTGATGAGACCAGAGGCCAGGGTGATTTTCAACCAAAAAAAGCTATATCTGTAGGGACTGGCAGAATGGGCATGTGTAATGTAACCTGGATGAGATTGGTAGTTTGCAGGTATGGTAGAAGGTTAAACTCTGTCTCAGCTAGTTTTATACACTTTCATTGGAAGATACAGTGGTGTGATTAAGGCAAAGGTCAGGCTATTGATTTATACTCTGTTGTTAGAGACCCAAAACCTCCTAAAGGGACAACAGAGCACAATCCCACAGCAAAGTCAATGCTTAGTGTTGCATGTAGACCCCCGTGTGCATTCACTCCTGTCTTTGTGAAAAATGTGCTTCTTCTATGTCCCAGACACAAGTTAAAGCATAAAATCAGTAACAACAAGCCTCAGGCTTAAAAAAAAAAACAGCTGCAAGAGATAAGAGTCTATTGCTCACAGCCTAGACCTATGGAGGAATTACTCCAGACTTGTCCACAATATGAAGAGTAGACTAAGGTGGGTAGGAATGTGATGGATTGACACTTTTTTTATGCAATATGTTGCAAACACAATAGCTGTTGTTATGGATAGTTAATAAGACTGTTTTACATGATCATAATAGCAGTTAGACTTTTCATTTATGCTGTAAAAAATCTACCAACAAAAAACAGGAGTGTCAATGACTTTGACACCAATGTTTTAGGGGAGAATACATATGTTACAATAATAATGCTTTGACATAATTGTAATAATAGCTTCATAGAAAATACCAAAATAAATAATTGGACATACCTTATTAGAATCAAAAATGGGAGTACAGAGTTTAAAACAGGAATAGAGGATGCAAATAGATTTACTTGATCAAACCTTGAGCTTCTTACCCTTATGGACTTATAGCGTTACAATGTAGCCAGAACCTTAATTAACACAGACCCAAGCAAACTGAAACAAGTTCAAGTTTGAATCACAAATTACTGTCCTTTGGGATCTCATTAAATATAATGTATGTTAATCTCCCCATCTCAGTGCATTTTTAACAGTGTATTGTTACATTTTCCCACAGCTTTAGCATAGTATGTGGATATGCATGTCTGTAGAATTGTCTGAGTCCCTTATTGTGCAACATGGGAAATTAATTTGTATTATTGCATGTGAATGAATGCCATACATAGGCATTGTGTGAAGGTATATACAAGGCTAGTAAAATGCAATATCTGTGCAGTAAAAATGTCCACGCTCTTTACTTATACAGTATATTGTTTGTTTGAAATACTAGTCAATCTTCAACACTACAATTTGGATTCCATTCAAATTATATAATGATAGTGTCTAATCCAATGAGTCCATTAAAAATACTAATTAAGCTGCACTAAGCTGTATTATAATCACCTAAATGATGAATACTGCAAGGAATTGGCAAGATTGTCTTTTGTTTTATGAAATACATTACAGTCACCTGATCATGTTATAGGATCACAGTAAAATTTCTGCCAAGCATATTTAAGTAAGTAATGTGAGCAGGTGGACTGCATCCTTATAGATAATGTAAGGTATGTAAGGTATAAACAATTCTGCAACAGATTTAATCTGTCTCTGGCTCTGAACCTTTACGCATTTTAGGAGGTTCTAAAAGCAAACTCCCAAGAGGCAATGGCAAACTCCTGGAGAAAACTCTGGTGTGAAAAGAAGGGGCTGCTGACATCACATTTCAGAGGAGAATACATGCTTGATTGTGCATGCTTCAGAGGGCAGAGCATGATTCACCATACGTGTTACAGGGCAGAGCGTGTGCCTGACTGTGCTCTTCTGAAATGACCGCAGATCAAGCAGTGATGAGCACAGCTTGTGAATGCAATTGGGCATTTCAGAAAAGGGGAATAAAGTAAAAAAAAAAAACAAGCCAATTGATTCACATTGCATAAAAACCCTCATGTGGTTCGGGAATTGGAGAGGAAGGCAGTTTGTGCATGGTCCCTGTTTCATCTTTTCTCAAAAAAATGGAAATCATTACAACAATTGGCTGTCAGACAATACAGTCACATATCAAAGCAAAATGATGGTGAATGATTTCAGAGAACAATTAAGGTGATGTTTATGGTAAACAAGTGTGTTTCCTGTTTGCTACAAAAAAGATGTGTCAATAGATGAAATAGACACGTTGCAATTACGTATCTCCCGGAGCTTGAAAGAATAACAACAAAACAGCTCAAAATAATTGCAGGGAAATGAAAAACGTGAGGACCTCCTTCAAACAGCAGACTGTAAGACTGAAGTGCCTTCTAAAACCTGGAGCACTCAAGTGTAAATGGAATCAGGCTGCTGGCACTGATGATGGACACATACTTTCCAGACTTTCCACCATCAACAGGTGCTTCCCACATACTGCATGGAGACTTTTCTGCACTATTATATACTGCAGAGTGCATTTTCCTGTAATTGCAAGGATGGTAATATGATAATTATTAATATGATACACTATGGAAGTTTTTATATGTTATTTATTAATACAATACAGTGTATAAGATTGTTAATGTGACAACTATTTTTATGATACACTGAAGGTCATGAATATGGAAATGACAGGAAGCTCATGAAGACAGCCTGGTGCATCTACACGTTCCAGCACATTCTCCCAGGCACCTTTGACCTTTCATGTTCACTTCCTGTCAGCAGACAGATTCTGTCGCCAGCTGTTTACCATTAAATCCAACTTTTCCCCATTTCCTGCATCCAAGAACAGTTCATTTTGTGCTTTCTCCCCTTCACTACATCCAAGAACAGCTCATGCACTAATATTACATGTTTTTAGATTCCACTCAGTCTCAGATAGATCTCTGTTCCCTCAGCTATAAAAATTGTGCAACCACACACGAATTACTATAATAGAACCACAGATAACTGCTATCATCCATTATTAAATCTGTCACCGATTGTCCCCGCACTTTGCTAGTGTTAGGCACCAAACTGGAAAATGGAACATGTTCTTGATGTAGTAACTGTTCAGCCTTGCTGTAATGTAATGGTTCGGCAGCTGGACTATGTCCTCCTCATCTCAACCCAGAAAAAGGAGCATAAAGACCAATGAGAGTTCTTCCCCACATTACAGTCCTGTTTTTAAAGCAAAGTTCAGCTAAAAATAGAGAGGGCATCTAATCGTTTTGCACTAAGCTCTATGGTGTGAAACTCTTCCACCACACTCTGGCTGCTTTTAGTCCATGGGATGTTCCAGCAATGGATACTGCTTCGAGGCAGGGGGAAGGACACGACCACATTTGTCATTATTGAGCTCGATGACAGGTACTTGGATCTCTGCATGCCAAATCTCACAGTGATGCAAACCAAACTGTGGATACAGATTCAAGACCTTCTGCTGTGATGGACAAGCCTGAACCCATCAGTGTAAAGTAAAGCTCTTTATTAGTCAGTTCAGACTGCTGGGGATGGGCTGTTTGGGTCTGGGGCCACGCACACACGTCCTTATCCCTATCAACCTATTCACCTGTACAGCATCTTATCCTCAAGCTCAAGGCCTCTCTCAGATCCCTCAGTATATCACAGACACCATATTTAAACAGGTGTAAGTGTATCTCAGAGATCAAATTTAGTCATGTGTGAGTGTATCATAGAAATCATATTTAAACATGTGTGATTGTATCACAGAGGTCATATTTAAAAATATTTAACATGTGTATCACAGAGATCATATTTATGTTGTAGTTATGCTGTTTCATCTTAGCTCTGTGGCACCATGTGGGGTGTCTCGAGGGAAAAAAAGAATAGAAAATGGTTACTGAAACTAATGGGATTAACCTCCAAGAGCACAGGAAAGGGTTAAACCTGTTTCCTCCCAGAGTACAGACAATAGTTAAACCTGTTTCTGCCCAAGCACAGGTGAAGGCTGCCTTTTTCTAGCTTCTGCATGGCCCCCTGGAGTGCCAGCTGCTGCATGAGCTGAGTGGTAAATGTAAATAATCCAAGGTGAAGAAAGTAAGGAGACAGAATTATGGGCTATCCAGGGTACTGCAGCTGCCTCCAAGGAATTTATGCTGTCTTGGGTGCTGACAGGATACACCCAGCCCTACAGCACAAAGATGATAATGTCACCTCTCAGTCTTTCCTAATAAAACATCCATTTTCAGAAAAAAAAGCTGTGTGCTGACCACAAACAACCAAGAAGACCTCTGAGCAAAATGATGTGTGGTTGGATATACTGTGTAGTAAGACTTGTTTGTTTGTTGTTTCCTGTAGATATTGAGCCCTGAATCACGCATTTTTGTTGTATTAATATATTTGTAACATGCCTGAGGGTTTATTTCCATGCTGATTTTTTCAGTTTAAACCTGACATGTGGATTTGTAATGTTAAGATTTTCCCTCTACTGTCATTCAATTCAAATACAGGAGGACACAGGAAAACATAGCCCTATTTGATGGTGACAATTAAAGTTATACTGGGACTTGAAAGACCAATTTAAAGCTCAATTTATGGTTAAGTATCAGTATCAGTCTGTCCCCTCTTCAGTTAATTTAATTTCCCTGTACAGCAACTCCTACATATCTATGCACAAATGATCTAAAAAGGATTGTGTGAAGAACTCGGGTAGAATTACTTAAAAGTGAAATGATGATGCTGAGAAACTGGAATGTCCTCATTACTCACAAAGAGAATCAATGAAGTGCTAGAATTAGGTCAGTGCATATTGATTGTGTGGACCAAATGCAAACAGGAGATCCATGCGATTATTGACTTGGTATTCAGGGTAATGTGTCAGGGCATCACGAGTGCAAATGGAGCACAAACCATGCATTTCTTTTCACAATTATGTATAAATTCAACACCAAGCACATGAAGCTGTCTTGAGCAAACAGGCTAAATTTAATCTGCAGTGCAGTGGGTGGCAAGGTGCATTTAGAAATGATGTACTCTTCCATTCTGAAAGAGAACATGTTTCAGTGCCAGGGCCATTGATCACCGGGTGGCCATTGATGACCCTGGCATGTACATACTTTCATCAGAGTACCACAGTACACCAATCATTTCCAACATCAAATGTAGTCAGGTAAAGTGGTTCTGCAATGGTGTTAAGTTTTACCAAAGAGTGTAGTGTTTAATATAAACACAAAATATGTTTGTGCTCTGTTAATAGTCAATAGAGAATGTTAATTGTCAAACAGAGGATAAACAACATTGAATTGTATTTCCTACACAGAGATGCAACATATTCCTGGCAAACTACACAAAGATGCAGCATGCAAACTGCAGTTTTTAGGCTTCTAATTTCAACAGTTTGGCAGACAATTTTTTCAACATTAACTTTCATCATACAGCAGAGCGTCACCTCTGCTTCTAAAGCCTTTTTGGGCTTCAGTTGCAGTTGGGTATAAAAATGTGAGACTGTACATAGAACAATTAGTTACATAAGTGTAGAGCACCAGCACAAAGGAAAGGATCATAACATGTTGATTATTCACAGGATGTGTTGGCTAGATTGGGTTTGCCAGAAAGTGGAATTAACTGATGAGAAAGAAGGAGGAGTTGAATAAAGCACACATCCCTGTCTTTATAAGAGGGGAACAGGGGAAGCCAGTTTCAGCTTTGCTCTCTCTCCCTGTCCTAAATATGATCAAACAGAAGTATGTGAACATGAAGCACCTGCTCGCAGCCTTGGTACTATACTACATCTATAAAGTGATGTGTGTGAGAAGTGATCTATTACACCTGTATGAGCATAATGGAATGAAGGTATTGTATTTCATTGCACAGCGGGAGTAAGTGTGTGATTGGACCACACACTGGTGGGCGGATCAGATACTGTGGCCAGAGAGGATGTGACTGCAGCACTCACTTGGGGCCAGATAGTATATGATTCGAGCAGGCACAGGGCCAAAGAGGATGTGAATGGAGGAGACACTGGGGCGAGAGAGGGTGTGACTGGCATAGATATTGGGGATTTGTGTATATTCCCCCTCACACACCCCAGGCTTGGATCCAAAACAAGCTGCTGCTTCTCCTGACTCCTAGTTGTAGTTTGTCAGATAGAAGATGAAACTGTCCCATAAAAGCAGAGGCAATGGTCTGGCAATGGAGAAAAAATGCAGACATGGCACTGTGGCTAAATGAAGCCTTTACAGAGCTTTTCTCCATGTATTTGGATGATACTTTTGGCTAAGAGTTCTGCACCATAGGGAACTGTGCTTCCCAATCCTGTAAACTTCCTGTATGAGCTCCATTTAGAGGCATCACTGGATCACAGATTTGACAGTTTTCACAGTTTTTTCTTCCACTTGTGGGACAACCACACAGGCTCTTGCTATTTCCACCAAGGTAGGGGAAAAAGGCTTTTTTCTCAGCAGATAGAGAGCCAGGATACACTCCTGCACAACAGCTTTGATACTCATCTGGGGGAATACTCTTGTGAGTAAGAAAATAATGACTACTCAATCTTTATTCTACAAATGTTTCTGCCTGTTGTAATTACTGTTACCTCAAAAATGGGGGGGGGCATTGACAGGGGTCCCATCTTGTCTCTGCAGGTGAGTTACCTGGACTACATGCTGTGTAATACATTCTACATAGTAGTCTTCCCTAACTGCAGTCCTGAAACTGTGTTTCCCAGCCACGCTCTGCGTTAATGATGATGAACGGCATGCTAGGAAAGGATTTTCCATATTTAGCCCCTCACACTGACACAGGGAAGCAAGAGAGTGGTCATGTATTTTTCATTCACATTAACTTCTCTAGTTTCACCTGCTGACAGCCATTCAGTCTCAGGCAGGATTTGATTGTTGTTGGTCTTCACATGCCATACAATGTGCTGTGAACCAGAGGCTCAATGTGTTTCACATAGAGACAGTGAGGCAGAAGTTCAACGTCTTTCACATAAAGAGAATTCAGAAATTAATGATACAGTATTAATAATTATCTATTCCTCAGAATCAGCTGAGTTGTTTGGAGGATTATTTTTAATATGTATTTCGGTAGTGTATAATTTTAATATGTATTCGGTATTGATGTGAATTCTTTGGCACATGTGGTTCTTGCCATTGTGGGCCTGACAGTCTTGCTTTAATAATTCATGTCAAGGTAAGATTTTGGCCTGAATCATGCCTTTATTTCAATTTTCATCAGTGTCTTCAGTAGATTACAATACAGTTCAAAGCAAACAGTGTCATTGAATTTTGATGCTATGATGTTTCATACACAGGCTTTTTGTTATATACCACAACAACAGTAACACAAACTATTTGCGATGAAGCAGGCTTCAGAGGATACACAGAGAAAACTTGGTGATGTATAAAATGCCTGTATAACATATCACAGCTCTGACTCCAGCTGGCATACCTGCAAGCTGTTCTTGCTCCACCTCATCTGCTGAAGTTTGTGCCAATAAATTGCATAAATTATTTCATAATAAAAATCTATAACAATATGATTACCAATTAGCAATGCTAGTGAATAAAATATAATTATGAATTGTAAACTATAATTACCAATTATCCGTTTGTGGTTACTCAACTGCATGGATAATTTGTTGAAAACAACCAATGAGATTGTGAAGAGGTGTCAGATGAGTGCTTTGATAGCATGTTTTATTTATCAAAAGATATGCAAAAGATTCCTGCTCCAGGTGAGGAAATAATCATAGATAGTATACAGGTATGAACACTCTTTGTTATCAAGATGGGTATTTACATGAATGTAAGCAAGCGAGTGAGATTACCTCATCACACAGTGGAGTGCAGTGGCAAACATGAGTGAGATTACCTTCAGCTCATGCATATTTGGGGTTCCTGCCCGCTGCTCAGGCATATGTCTCATTTACAGCATCAACATTTACTTAGCATTGTTTAAAATATTTGTGTTGGATATGCAGTGCTACTGTACACATATTTGTTTGGCTTTAGATGCATGATGTTATGATATCTGTTGTCTGGGATCTAAGACCTCAAAAGAAAGGCTTTGTGATGCTGAGGGTTTTCTCTCAAGCCTTAACAGGATAAGAGCTTGGAATCCTCCTCTGAGGACTTTATCAAATTAAGAGCCCATTGGTGTTTTTCTGTGTCTCACATGTGTACTGGGTTGGTGAATAAGGGCTCATGTACTTGTACATACCTGTGATGCTTAATCCTCTCTGTTTAACAAAGGATGTAGTGATTGTGTTTTTTACAATGGCTGCTGGACAGAAATAAATAAGCCTCCACTGAGAACACGTTGGCCAAAAATAGGATTAGCCATGTAGCACAGCTAATAAAACTAAGATGAGTGTGACCTCTGTGTGTTCCATGGTTTTTTTTTTGCTTCTTAGCCCTCATTTCTGGAAGGTCAGTGTAAACACCATCTTCCTGGTGCTTGCCTTTCTCAGCTGTGTGCATGTTGAGTCTTATATTCTCCTACTATTCATTTAGTGCTCATAAAGGATCAATTTGCTGTTGTGTCTGTAAACAGGCCGAGAACGGAGGTAGGGTTTTCCATTAATCTTCTTTAGATGGGACAGATTAAGCCCTGGCATAGCCACTGCCTCTGCAGGAGTGTAAAAATAGGCTCAAGATGCATCCGTCCCTGGCCTTGCCTATGTCACTCGTCAAGTTTGGCAAAATAGTCAGTAGGTCAGGGCTGCATTACATTGTGTAATGGTGCAGGTGGAAGTGCCAGAGCTTCAGACAGATGAACTCATGAAGTCACATATGAATAAAAAGAAGATTTAACAGAATAGTTGAACAATTTAGGTAATAGACATTATGTTGACATTAATAGTAATGTTAGAACTATCAATAACTTTATGTAAATAACACTGGTTAACACTGGTTAAATGACAAGCTTTATTTAAAAAGTTCTGAAGGACAAGCCTTGGCTTCGATGACAGTACACTCATAAGAATGGTAATATAAACGACTGAGGAGCAGAGATTCTACCTCGTAGTTTATGTGTCTCCAGTGTTTTTACTGGTTATTGTTATGCCTTAATTAATGTTGTCACGTGTCAATGCTCTTTAGTTTTTAGTTTAAGGCTACGGTAAAACAGGTTACATAAAACAAGGGCTGGGTTAATAGGGTATCCAAAAATGTTGTTTTGCTGCTGTGGACGCTAAGTATGGCTACGTATGTGAAGTAATTGGTTGATTGAGTGGACACTTGTCATGGGACTCATCTCATTTGGCCATTGAAACCCTCAAAAGGAACTCCAGGAAGTCATGAAAATCACCCTCAATAGGGACACATCCTCACTTTGAAAGGTACAGCCCTGGGCTTTTACAATCCCCACAATTTCTTTTTTAGCATAAATTAAGAGAGCATACAGTGAGCAAGCCCTGTGTTATCATGCTAAGAGATAGTGTGTTTCTGTGCAGATTACTCTTGTGGAAACAAACTAACACTCCACAATTTACACTCCAACAGATGCATGGCATGAATCCCCTGGTAGCCTTCTTCCCAAACTCCCCATCTCCTCCACAGCCAAGCCATTTACCTTCTCCTCACACCTGGGAGAGAGAGTTTCCCATGAGGAGGGAGGGAGTTTAACACAGGAGAGAGAGTGTTCTCAGAGAGGAGAGAACGTTTCACTGGGAGGTGAGAGTTTCACACAGGGAAGGAAGAGTTTCACAGAGGATGAAAAAGTTTCACAGAGAAGAGAGGGAGTTTCACACAGGAGCGAGAGAGTGTTTTCAGAGAGGAGAGAACGTTTCACTGGGAGGTGAGAGTTTCACAGAGGATGAAAAAGTTTCACAGAGAAGAGAGGGAGTTTCACACAGGAGAGAGTGAGTGTTTTCAGAGCGGAGAGAAAGTTTCATAGGGAATCAAGAATTTCACACAGGGGAGAAAGAGATTCATGGAGAGGAGAGAGTGTTTTACACAGGAGAGAGATTTTTACAGAGAGGAGAAACAGTTTCATAGATCAGAGAGAGTTTTAAAGAGGAGAGAGAGTTTTACATGAAAGAAAGTTTTACACCGGATTAAAAAGAGCTTCACACAAGAAAGGCATTTTACAGGGGAGTGAAAGAGGTTAACACAGGAGAGAGAGATTATCACAGAGGACAGAGGCAGGTTTTATAAACTCTCCAGGAGAGAGAGTTTATAAAAGTGTTGCCATATATTCCCTCCATAAGTAAAACCTCCAGAAAACATAAGCTGCTTAAGACAGAACCTCTAATTACCTTGCTCATTATTTATTAGCTTCGATGAACAATCACTGCTGATTGTTTTGATACTTTGATTTGAGAGACTGGTTCACCTTTATTTATGCAAATGCAATCTTGCTGCAGTTTGTCTTAGGGAACCTGAAGAGAATCCAAAATCAATTGAAATGCTAGTCCTATGAATCATGATGTGATTATCACTGATACTTAGGCAGAGTATGATTGTTTTAAACAAAAACATAATGCCTCCATAACTAACTCTTCAATATTCATACCTGAACATGCTTTCATAACTTTCTGGTGCATAGGTTATCCTTGCATTAAAGACTGCATATGATACAGGCTTATTGGCTTCTAGCCTGTTCATAAAATTAATATTTTATTAACCAGTATGGGACAAAGGAAATTGTTCATGTCTGTCTCACCAGATCTGATCTCTTATGACACCTTTGCAATAAGTTCTGATTATGTGGGGGCTTGTGAATTTTGTTGGCATATTGATGCTATCTTTTGATATTATCATTTTATTAACTTCATATTATCATACATTTTCCTTCAAGCACCTGTATTGACTTGCTTGTGTGGAAACAACTGGAAGCATGTCCTGGATTGAATGCCAACCTCACTGTGGATTGCGCACTGCAGCACTCACACATTTCTGTGCTATTGATTTAAACAGCAAGCACAGAGGTCTGTCCTTATAAAACAGAGTTTCCAGCCCTTTATGGGTACTTTGTGGTAAGCCTGAGCTCCCATCCTGTTTGGCTATGTGACTGCAAACATGACAGCTCTTGTAAGAGCGTTGCATTCAGGATCCAATAGGCTAGTCAGGGCTCTGTTTCATTACCTTTATCAACATCAGATCAGTATGAATGTGCTTCTTCTGCTGTTCTCCTTGCAGCTCTGTGCAAGCCAGACATGTCTGGGGTGCCCCAGCCAACTCTTCCACTTTTTGTGGGTGTCAACAATATTTTCATATTGGCTAACAGCATTCCCCTATCTTATTGTTGCTCCTGGGAAACTCCCATAATTGCCCTAGTAGTTTCTCAAAGTGTATACATAATATTTTTGGCACAAGTGAATTTGCCAGATTACTTTTTTTTTAAACATAATCTACACATTACACTATGTTATGACATATTTCAACACAACCTGGCAACCCAAAAGTATCTTACTTGATTGCCACAGTAAAACACATACAGGCATATCTTTCCCCCTGCCCCCATTTAAAACCTTCCATAGAACATCAATGTTGGCAGGTCTTACTGTGTTTCCTCTGACAGCATCAACTTTAAAAATGGAGGAGTTGGAAGGGAATGATGAGAACATAGCTGTGACTGTAATTAATTGAAATCAAGCATATGTACAAAGAGAGGTCCTGCAACATCTCAGCTGTGAAGAGCAGGTGACATCCTCACAGCTGTTAATAGGAGCATCTGCTAAATCCATGTATATTACATATTGCCAATCTTGGCAAATATCAGTGTGGTGTAATATCTCATTCTACCTCTTAAGTAACACAAGCAAAATGGCAATTCTGCTTCCAATAGCCTGAGTTGAGTACAAACTGTGGTGAAGATTTCCCAAGACTCAAGTATATATATATAGATTAAACTCAAGTGCAATTTTAATCTATATGTCAGGACAGGACGACGACCGAAGTGAAACACTAAAAGTGGAATCCATGTCACATGTGTGGTATATGTAAGATTATCACTACAGGCTGAGCAATGTGTCTTGTAAATTGACCATCCTCAGTCTCTCATTCATCATTGTCAATTTGAAAAGCCTGAAGAGATGGCTTGTACAGAAATTAAGGTGTTAAGATAACGTTATCCATCAATGACCTCCAGCCAGTGTCAATGAGCATTATGCTCCACAAGAGGTAAAACTACAGAGGACATTTCATTTTTTTTGTTGTAATACTGAAATTACTGTATTTATCTCAGCCTAGATAAATATATCACTCTGTCATTTCATTCAAAACCAAAAGCATTCTGTCGAGAGCATCCGGAACAGTGTGAATAACAGATGTGTTTCCTAAATAGAAGAGACTGCCTGGCATTCCAACCATGGCTAATGTCACAGATTAGTGATCTTCTCATCCTCCTCCCTCTGCGGCACCTTGAATGTCTCTGTCCCACGCGAGCATTCATCAGCTGAGCTCAGAGGAGCCACTTGAATGTAAATAGCACCATATTAGACAAAAGTTATCTAATACACCTTCGTCTTCACCCCTATAAACTGCTTCTTCTTCCTTTCCCCCACTCAGCCATGCAGTCTGCCTCTGGCTTACAAAAGTGAGCTGGCCTTGTCTAGTGTTACGAGAGTTCAGAGCTGGCTCTATATAAGCTCAGACCCTGGGTGAGATCAGAACTCTATGCAAACTCAGACTGGGTGGAGCTCTGAAACTTTGGATGTTGGGACAAACCCTGGACAGCCATCAATTGTAGACTCAAAAAAGTGACCCATGGAAAAGAAGAACAGGAAGGGCCTCCTTGTAGACCACCAGGACCAACTGGACCTGCTACAAAGTAAACCTCTATCTCAGTACACTGAGGTGTTCCTGTCTTTGAAAAAGACAGAGCAAACAACTGGTCCTCCCTGACATACTCCATGCTAATTCGCCTCTGAGCTGTAAGGCTGAAAACAAGGAGCCAGATGCATCACATCAAGTTCTATTCCATTGTTGACTGAGTAGCTAATGCATCAAAGTTTGATGTACACATGGGGTGCTTATCATCAAGGCCTAAATTAAGGTTGCCTCTTAATTGCTTGCTCCAGGCTCTTCCTCAAAGCAGTGTTCTCAAAAAGAAATTAAAAAGTCTTTGTCATCACAATGTTGCAAAAATGTGCTTTATCATTTCTGCATGTTGGAAAGCATGACGCAACCGACCCTCAAACAGAAAATGTGTCACAATTAATTTTTATTCAGTGTGTTTGTCATGCTTATCTGAATACATTCTGAATCACACCAAAGCTGTTTCCTGCAAATACAGGAAAATGAATCAGGCTCTCACAGGCCAGGTTATTTGTGGGCTGCCATCAAAATAGATTTCATAAAAAAACCCTGAAATGGTCCCTGTTGTATCACAGCACATTTAACCCTATCAAGAGTTTATAAAAATTAACCTTAGCACAAAGAATTGAATGTGTAGTTTGAATATGTTCAACCTTTCATAGTGATTATAAAAGTAGACATATCATTTAAATCATGCCCATTGTCTCCTCGGGCTATTTAAATTTACAAAAATGTATGTACAGTATTGTCAATACCATCATATTTACAAGTTCGGTATACCATGTTTGAAACAGCATCTCCTGTTACTGTGAGGGTAAATTAAGAGTAACTTGTGCAAAGCTTGGTCCATCCCTAGCTTGAATGTAATGGTCAGCTCTGGGCAGATAATGTGGACTCCTCTGACAGAAAGTGGATGTGCTGTTTTCCCCGCCTTTGTGAGGAAAGTGAATTGTCCAGTGCTGCCCTGACTGCCCCGCTGTGAAGAGCAGAGCGGGCTTACTCACCCACAAACTCTCACACGTCTCTCCTATTTGGCCCCTCCCTCATTCCAACACCACGTCATACCCTGGGATAACCTCGCAGAGGAGGACCATGAGGACCTCTTCATTCTCGTGGATCTATATGATGGATCTCAAGGTGTTCTGAATTTAAGCAGGAGTATCACTAAGGTGACAGGGCCTGCATCTCCACACACAGTAATTAAGTTTTATTTAGCTATACATGACCTCATAAACTGTTACTGTAACAATCCCCCAAACCCATGAAGCATATACCTGTTACTTTAATCTGTACATAGCCACTACACATTTCACTTTTTACTTGTGTTTTGTTGTATATTTGTTGAGGTTCACAGGAAACAACACATTCTTTATAAAATAAGACATATTTATATACACACAATTATTTCACTATGTACATCTTTATTCACATTGTTTTGCACAGCAAATATAATATTTATGTCATACCAACAGTTAGGAGAAGAACATGTATAAAACAGCCAATTTTCATACCAGTGCAAAAAGTAATAAAATCAATTCACAAAAACTGAGTGTCCTGAAGGCAGTGCGCACACATAATCTTCTGACAAATCTGCGAGGTCGCTGTTACCTAAATCACAGTTGTTATTTAAAGACTTCGGCCAGGAATAACGTTTGGGGTTACAGGCATCGTGAAGAATAAGTATACGAGTATAAACTGGAAACGCACGGCACAACTGTTTTGAACATACCATCTATCTCCCCTGTACTCTCGCTGTGAGGATATTCCTTTGGTTACATGTAGTGTCGCATTGTGACTTCGACCGGAATCAAATATACTTGCTGTCCATATGGTTTCAGTAATTTGGGCGAGGAGGCACAATGCTACAGGAATACACGTCCCTTGTGGTGGACACTACATTAAACAAAAAGGTAGTTGTTTATAACAGATTTTGGTTATTTAAAATGCAACCGCGCAGTCAAGCATTCTCTTCAATTTTGGCTTCGTCGTAGTCATTGGGAACAGCAATGGTTTCCTGGTTGCTTTCTATTGATGACTCGCTCCCAGTACTCTCTCCAGAGAGCAGCCGAGTGACCCGAAGGTCGGCTCTCAAGGTCTGAATATCGTTCCCAATGCCCATCTCCCCAAGGTCGCTGATGATCTGAAATAGTGCTTGATTCTCATTGTCCAGGCAGTCTTCGTCCGAGTCTAGAATGTCCTCGCACTCAAAATACATAGCCTTTTCCTCCTCCTCTTCACCTAACAGGTCCTCCGTGATGGAGCCAAGTTTAGGTGCGCTCCTGCTGCGCTCCACCGGTGGTTTATAAAAGCACTGTCCGTTCAAGAGCTTCCTCAGCGGCACAAGGGGAATCGTTTGCTCTCCTATGAGCTGCTGCTGCTGGTGCCTGGCATCGTCCCTCCGTTTGAGTCTTTTAAACTCAGCCAGGGCAGTGGCAGAGGTCTGATACAGAAGCAGCGCCATTGCTTTTGCCTTCTCAGGCTTGGATACGAGCACTGCGTGACACCTCAGCATCACCGCTTTGTGCTTCATCTCGTGCCTGTAGATCCAGGCGAAAATCTTAGGAAGTCTCGAGTCAGCGACACAGTACGTTATCCGGTGCAGTAAGTACAGGTGTCCGGGTCTTCTTGCTTTATCCTCCGCATGCACCATCCGGATGCCCTGCGAGCTTATAGTCAGCTTCATTTTCGTGCCCTTCTTGCCCATCTCGCTTTTGCTCCAGATCTTGCTGACCGCTATGTCGGTGCAACCGTCTCCTTTGGACTGGATAATGGTGGCATTCCCCAAGTATAAGACCATGTAAGTAGGATCATCGCTGGTGATTTTCACCTTCTTACGCTTGGATTTAAACATATTGCCCACTCTGTAGAGAGCGCTCTCCGGACAGGACTTTGCAAAGGATGTCAGCGCAGAGTAGTTCAGACTGACGACATAACCCTTCTGCTTCGGCAGGTTGTCCTCCTCGATCAAGTCGAACTTATTCTTTTTCCAAGGGATCATGATACGGCTATGCCCTATTGCGGATTGCTGTATACTCTACAAGCGGAGCAGCATTTATTGCACCAATAAATGTGGTTTTGTTGTCATATTACATTAACTAACCAACAAAGCAAATCTATGATTGCTAATTGAAAAATAAATCTAGACACTACTTCTTTTGCCCAGCCCAACAATATACTTCTTGTCACTTAATACTTTCCAATCTTTCCTGTTTTCTTTGCTCGGAGTATGCCTGTCCGTTCTCTGCCCCATTAAGTTGACTGTGGAGAGGGATGATCAGTTGTATATGCACTGGAATGAACCACTTCAATAAGAAAATAGGGGAGACAGAAACAATGGAATAGACAGTAGCAGAAGACTGAGCTGCATTTGCTAAGATAGTCAGGGAATGCTCCACTGAGTCAACCACACAAGTTAATGATTAATGAGCATTTGGACTCGAGATAGCTTTACTGTATTTGTAAAATGATTATAGTATTCATTAATTTGTAGAAGTAATGGTGGGTCTTTCAAAACGTTAAAAAGGTGAAAAGTAGAACAGTGTGGTTTTTTTAAATATGTATTATGCCAAAAACATGTAATTGTACTGTCCTGCTCGGAAGTGTAATGTAAACAGTTATTCTCAATCACGTGGTTGGAATCGTTGAATTGGAGGTTTATTGTGTAAATGGTTTGCTACTGCCACCTGTTGGATTTGTAGGCAGAAAAAAACTATGCAGATATTGTTTCTTCTTCAGCACGTACTTGACCACAGAACCAATCTTTTATCTTTTACTTTTCAAACTACGTTTTTAAACCTTGTTAGGCCATACATTTTTGTTTAAAGGGTGGTTTTAGGTTTTTCACAAGATATTAAAACTAAACAAAAAATATGGATAAAAATCTATAACATAAATGACATTTGTGTCTGACTTATTGAACAATGGACCTCCCACATAGGGATTTCTTTACATTACATTTTAGTCATGTAGACGCTGTTATACAGAGTGACTTAAAATGCGAGAGAACATAACTGCATTCGCCTGATTAATATGACCTATAGTACCACTGACTTTGCTAACATTTCCAGACCAGTGGGTAAATAAGCAGAATCACTAAAGCGCTACTTCAAGGTAGCTATGCTAATCAGATTTAATGAAAAAATATAATAAAACATTCATAATAAGCTCAAGCATGTAAAAAGTATCATCATACGTAAAATAGCAAAAATGATCAAATACATAACTTCAGACTGCACCAACATGCAGTATGAGGAGATAGGTCTTCCATCTGTGTCAAAAAATGTTCAATAATTATTCTTTCTTGACCTCAGTGGGGAGTTTTTTTCTACCACTGGTGGATAGCACAGAGAAAAATTGTAATTGTGAGGCGTGACCATACAGGGGATGGGGCATCAGTCACTTTAAAGCTGCAGAACAGAGAGATCTGGCATGGTAAAATATTTGAGGAGTGACTGGAGTTACAGTGAAGGTGTTCCACTTCTTATCTCTTATATCGCTCCATATCTTAAATTAGCATATGCTCACAAATATGTGATGAGACAAACGATTTGCGCATGTAGGCTATTTGAATAAACTTACTGAATACTGCTTTTTAAAAAAAAAAAAAAACAATAGAAAGTTATTAAATAAGACGGGATGCTTTTAAATAGATTCTACATCAATTTGCAACGTAATTATATTCTGGAACCATTCGTTTTTGACATGGTTCTTATCGGGAGATAATTTGAAGACACACTTGGATAGTACCATTATACCCACAAATTGTAAAATGTATTAAATGTCACAAAGTCATTTTTTGATGTGTGTTATTGAGTCAAAATACATTTTGATTAATTATTTTCAGACAACTAACTGTAGGACGTCGGTATTACTCAAATCTTGTTCTTTGACTGTATGTGGTATATCCTGCTCTGCTTCCGCCCATGACGAAAACAATTCTCACATGTTGAATTAGCTCTTTACAGTGGCTAGCAGAGAAGCTAGTGACGTTGGGTGAAATTTCAGTAGATTGTTGTTTCACAGCTAGCGTTTGTCAACGCAAAATTTAAAATGGGAAAGAAGAAATCTGGGGGTGGTGGCAGCGGATTGGGGAGAACTTTGATAAAGGAAAGACTGATGGCAGGTCGGGGCAACCGGCGTGCAGATTCCTGGGTATGCTATTAGCTATATAGCAGTAACCAGCTATTGGAGCTCGCTAGCTAGTTTGTATGCTTGAAAAAATAATTTAGCCTGCTGTACAGTATCATTTTTGGTAGGTTGTTAACCAAAGTGGGGAGCTTGTGAGTTATATGTTTATTTAACATGAGGTGTTCATATTGCTCTGATATTGTTCGCACTGACAGCTCCACACCAGCGAGCTGAACGACGGTTACGACTGGGGTCGTCTCAATCTGCAGTCCGTCACAGAGCAGACCTCTCTAGATGACTTTCTGGCCACCGCTGAGCTCGCAGGGACAGAGTTTGTTGCCGGTAAGAAGTTCGCACTTATGCGAAAGGGAAATTGTCGCACACCCGATTTGTCAAATTGCTCAGTTCACTTAGGTTCGAGGTAAACCCTTCGATGTGTACTTTCAGAAAAACTCAACATAAAGTTTGTTCCTGCGGAAGCCAGATCGGGTCTGTTAACGTCGGAAGAGACCAAAAGGCTGAAGAAGCTGCATGAAGAGAATCAAAAATTCCTTCGCATACCTCGAAGGTACTGAATACTTCAGTCATTACAGGCCGACTAGCTTGTTATCTCCACTAACATACAGTCCTAACCTCGAGTTTGTTTGTGTTTGTGTTTGTGTTTGTGTGTGTGTGTGTGTGTGTGTGTGTGTGTGTGTGTGTGTGTGTGTGTGTGATCCAGGCCAGAGTGGGACCAGAGCACCAGTGCTGAAGTTCTTCAGCAGGCAGAGAGAGACATCTTTCTTGAGTGGAGACGGGAACTAGCACAGTGAGCATACATCAAACTCTGTGTTAAATCTGAGTTGTTTTGATGAGCAAATGAAATGCAGAGAAGAATTTTCTTGTGTTTTCCGACTTAGATTGTGAGTCAGTAGCGATTGTCTTTTTGGCAATCAACAAACTCAGCCTTGGGAAGCAGTCACAGTGCCATCTCTTTGGCAGAACACATGTTGGATGAATGTTGGATGGGCAGATAGATGTCACAAATAGACCCTGTCAACACCATAACAATTATGCAAACATGGTTGATGAGTAGACATAGCAAAATATCAATGACCACAGTACAAATGAGCTATTGTAATGATGAAGAAATATATCTACATATCAGATTCAAATGTAGTAGAATGTTATTATGCAAATGTAACACCCTAATGCAGTAGACATTAGCTAATTGTGCACACTGATATCTGCAGTATCATGAACACCATTGTCATATATACTCAGAGCTACAACTTCATAATTGTTTGTCAGGCTGGAAGAGGAACAGAATTTGATTCTTACCCCTTATGAACGGAACCTGGACTTCTGGAGACAGCTGTGGAGAGTTATAGAGAGAAGGTAGGAGCGAAAGCAATACACATGTGCACAAATTTAGAACTTTACTTAAGAGTACATAATGATCTAAATTGGCCATTCTGCCATCATGTGGTTTACCTACAGTGTAGAGAGAATCAATCTGTCTCAGGCCTGGACTTGAGCATTCCAAGAGTCTATGCCTTGTACTTAATAGTCCATGTTTCATTTTCATTGTCTGGGGAGGTTAGTGATTTATAAGTAGGCATGTTTTCAGTTATGTGCTTTAATTTTTTTTTTGTAGTGACATTGTGGTACAGATCATTGATGCCCGAAACCCCTTGCTGTTCCGGTGCCTAGATCTAGTAAGTTGTGTATGGGTAAGAAAAAACAAACTGAACAAGCTCACTGGGTTTGAATAACTTCTGCACATGTATCATGCTCAAGTATTGATTTCTTTTAAAGGCATTCTGCATGAAGCACATGTGTTGCGATTTGTTCACTGTGAGCTTTGTGTGAAGCAGGTGCAGTGATTTGTGTTACAGGAGCTCTGTATGAAGCATGTTCTGGGGATTTATGTTATAGGAGCTCTGTATGAAGCATGTTCTGGGGATTTATGTTATAGGAGCTCTGTATGAAGCATGTTCTGGGGATTTATGTTATAGGAGCTCTGTATGAAGCATGTTCTGGGGATTTGTGTTATAGGAGCTCTGTATGAAGCATGTTCTGGGGATTTGTGTTATAGGAGCTCTGTATGAAGCATGTTCTGGGGATTTGTGTTATAGGAGCTCTGTATGAAGCATGTTCTGGGGATTTGTGTTACAGGAGCTATATGTGAAGGAGGTGTGTGGTGACTTTTGTTGCAGGAACTCTATGTGAAGGAGGTCTCTGCACAGAAAGAGAACATGTTGCTGGTGAATAAGGCTGACCTACTGACTCAGAGACAGCGCCAGGCCTGGGCACGCCACTTTGAGAAAGAGGGCATTAGGGCTGTGTTCTGGTCTGCATTGGCTGAGAACTCCAGACTGGAGGCTGAGGAGAAGGTACAGAAAGCAGCACTCAAGTCAGCATTTCTTCTCTGTCTTCTTGGAACATTAAGAAACCATATCAGAAGCATATGTTAAAATACTGATGCTCAAGCACATTCAGGTTGTTTTTTATGTCATTCCCATCTTAGTGGACATAGTCTGTGAATGTGTTAAATCACTGGGACTCCATGATTAGTTTAGTTTACGTTTTTGGGTCACAGTGTGTGGTTGGAGCTTGCTTACGACACTGGTTAATATGAGGTTCATGTGACAGGGTGAGGCTCATGGAGAGGAAGAGGAGGAGCAGAGTGATCAAGAGGAGGTGGAGAGGGAGGAAGTGGAAGGAGAAGGCACAGATGAAGAGGAGATCAGAGAAACTTTTGAGGACTGTGTGGAGGAAGGAGACTGGCAAACCTGCTCTGAGGGAGAGGAGGCTGAGGAAGAAGAGCAGAAGATGAGCTCTTCTGGTAGCGCCTCCTTCCACAACTCCAGCCGCCTCCTAAGGAAAGACCAGCTATTGACCATCTTCAAGGCTGCACACTCAGGGACCAAGCTTAAGGATGGCCAGATTACTGTGGGGCTGGTGAGCTTTCATTAATTCACAGTGTGCTTCCATATATCCTTTTGTATGTGCTGGTACATACTGACCACTCTCTGCAGACACTTAATGTGTGGTCAGCATTACAGTGCTTCATAACTTTGTTTGCTTGATTAGGTTGGATATCCGAATGTTGGGAAAAGCTCCACAATCAACACACTGCTCAGGAATAAGAAAGTGTCTGTATCAGCCACTCCTGGACACACAAAGCACTTTCAGGTAAAAGTGACATTTTCCCACCATTACTTCCCACTGAATTACGGTGCTGGTACTTTGGATAGACTGGTTGAGCTGGATGTGTGTTTGCGCGTTTCAGACGCTTTTTGTGGAGCCGGGTCTGTGTTTGTGTGACTGCCCGGGACTGGTCATGCCCTCGTTCGTCTCCTCCAAGGCCGAGATGATCTGCTGTGGGATCCTGCCCATTGACCAGATGAGAGACCATGTGGCCCCGATATCTCTCATATCCTTTATCATTTTTATATTTGATATTCCTTATTCCCTTTATCAGTTCCATATTTTCTAAAATAGTCAAACACTCAGAGCTGGTCCTGTCAAGTAACATGACATTAAAGCTCTGCTGCCCTGAACTCTTCACAGTGCACAGCATCATGTTTTGGAGTTTCACTAAAACATATAATAAATCTGACCACTCTGGCAGTCACGGTTGTCAGAAGCTTAGTTTTGCCCAGACATGCATGAGAGCAGTTAAAAACATTAATGCATTGGTTTTGTCCTCTGGTTGCCCTTAACGATGACACATTTGTCAGAACATTCCGCGAGCGGTGCTGGAGGGTACATATGGCATCAGCATCATACGGCCTCGCGAGGATGAGGACCCAGAGCGGCCGCCAACCGCGGAAGAGCTACTTATGGCCTATGGATGTGAGACTTCCTGACCGCGAACTCATAATGTTTAACCCGATACCTCCATGCTCTCTCCCTGCTGACTGCTGTTACCCTCGCTGTCAGTGCTCATATGTACTGTACATTCTTTCCCAGAGCTAAGCTATTATGTTTTTCTGCAGATATGAGGGGCTTCATGACCACGCATGGTCAGCCTGACCAGTCCCGCTCGGCGCGCTACATCCTGAAGGATTACGTGAGCGTAAGTGATCCTGGGCCTCAGTGCTGCACATTTATCTGTGTGCTGGGGAACATTGGGGGATCATGGACTCTTGAATAAATGGCCAGTCAGTGGCCTAACATTGGCAGGATTAAGAAATCAATCATTGTTCACCTTTTTCCATTTTATTTAATGTTCATTGTTTACCTGTTACTTACTTGTGCTTACTACCGTGGTAAACTGCCCAAATCGAATTACGGAAACACATTTGAACCTAATGTTACCTATAACTAAATAATCTGTGTTCGTGATGTTTCAATTGTATTCATCTTACTGTACAGTCATTATTATGCAAACCAACATCCTGCTGATACATATGATGGAAGGGTAATTCTGGGACTCCGACTGATGCTGTTAACCCTGTTTGTAAAGGGGAAGCTGTTGTACTGCCATCCTCCTCCATTCATCAGCCCGGAAGACTTCCAGCCACAGCACAGCAAGTTCACAATCTCACAAACCAGCAACCAGCCTGAGTCCTTCCCAAAGGCAGGAACAGCACAGAAAATCAAGAGAATCGAGAATACAGTGGACAAAAACTTCTTCCACCAGGTAAACATTCTCCTCACTTTGACATGGCTTATTTATTGTTTCAGCGGAATAACAGCTTGACAACAGTCATTGTGAGAATGACTCCTGTGTGTGTCTTCATGAATGCGTGCGTGCCTGCACAGAGTAACTCCAGTGAGTGTGCACGCAGATTGACTTCAGTGTGTGCTCTCTTACAGGAGAATGTGCGGGCGTTGACTAAGGGGGTGCAGTTGGTGATGGGGTACAAGCCTGGGGCTGTACCAGGGGTTCGGGGAGCACCTGGCACAGAGCAGCCTGTGGGAAAGCCCTGGAAGAAACACGGGAACAGAAACAAGAAGGAGAAAGTTCGCAGGATCACCAAACACCTGGATGCCTAACCCCTAACCTGACCCATGGTTGTGTGTGCGTATAGAGTGAGCCCTGTGTGCATGTGTGTGAAAGGAGAAAGTTCATACACTCGCCACATCCCTGGATGCCTGAAAGCCATGTTGTAAATCTGTGTGCTTAAACAAGGACCCAAAATAGACTGCCCATTGTAATCTGACTACCCAGAATTCAATTCAAGTGTGAGTGTTGAGAAGTAGTGTGGAAGATTAGCAGATATGTTCTGTTGAATTTCAGAGCCTCTTTGCTGATTGATTCAGATGTGACAGTGTCTGAATGACTCAGATGTATACTGTGTTTTATTGATTCACCCTGCAATACTGTTGGGAGTGGATCAACTCATAGGAAGAAGTTGAAGTTAAATAATTGGGTGGAAGTGTAGAATACACTCCCATTGTAAAGCAGGAAATTATACCTGCTTCAGATAAGTGATGGTCAAGATGACAAGAGGTCCTGCGCAATTTTAATGCATATGTCTAAAGTGCTGAGATTTCACCTTTAGACCTTCCTTCTTCAGGGAATATTGGCCAAACAATAATACTGGTCAGAACTGACTGCCAGCCTTCCAAGTGCTGTACTGCTTTGTGGAGGTTATTGGCTCAGTTCTACCAGAGCTGTTTGAGCAGGAGATTAAATAAAGTGAATGTTGCTCGATCTCTGGAGGCTGGGAGTGGAATGGTAATTATGTCACTGTTGTTTAAGCAGGCACACAGTTTGGCCCAGGCTCACTGGCCCAACCCTTTACAAAGATTAGAAAACATCACCACAGAACTGAGTGAAACAGGCTCATCTGACATATGTATCTATACAAATATATTTGAAGATATGAAGTACTTTCATTTCAAAGGCTGTGCAAGCATGGCACTGTTAAAATAACAGTATTTCCATGAAATACAATGATGAAAATAAGGAAAAAACTCAAATTTAACTGAATAGATTTTGTAAAATTTTGCTCTTGTTGAACATACAGTGGGGTTGAAAAGTCTGAGACCACATTGAACATTGTTCCCCCAAACCTTTTTCATGTTAACCAGGAATTAATCACAAAGTTTTAGGATTTGAAACATTTAAAACAAAGAAAAGTTATGACATCTTAAATGAAGAAATATTGAAGAATCTGCACAATGTGTAGAGCAAATTCAAGATAATGTGTGACACTGACCCTGTCAATCAATTTGTAGAAAAGGTCAGACCCCATCAAACTTTTATTGGGGCACTTAAAGGCCAAAAAAGGTTTGTGCAGTTAAAGACCGTGTGATAACCTGCATCATCAGGTTTTGCTCAAACTTGTGGAGTCCATGCCAGATCCAGTGCACCCATTAAGTCATTAAAGCTAAAGGGGACATACTGAAAACTAAGACATTCTGGAAATTCATGTACATTTTTCAAAGAAACAACCTCACTCAAATTGTCAATACAATTTGTAATTAAACAATTGTATTAAATTATAAAATAATGCAAAATAGAAGCTCTTCCACTAGTGGTCCCAGACTTTTGGACATCACTGTATGTCATGTTTGTCGACAGTAGTGTAGGCTGGAAGTAGTGCTTGAAAACCTGATGAGCCGTCACGGGAGAGAATATTCATTATGTCAACCAAGATTAATATTTTCTTTGATTTGCTTTCATTTTCATTAATTATTGATTAAATAAATGTTTGTATCGTCTCCGGTGCTGATTTTTCCAGTTTTGTCCAATAGTGTATAGATGTCCTGTTTCTTGTCAGTTTTGCAGCAGTCAGTTTTTGCTCCATGGAAAACGGGACTGCTCTTGAAACAAATTGCATAAAGTATGTCAATATGAACTTTAATACACAACACAGGAGTGAAAAATGAGTCCACAGAGTCCCAAAAAATGTACCCAGTCAAAACATAGTGAGGCACAAGAGATACACAAATACTTTTATATATTTGTTAAAAATTCACTAACGAATCAACATCCTTTGTAGAGGCAAGCCATTCTGGTGTTTCTAAATAGCTTAGATAGTGAGACTTGATAAATTAACTAAAAACCCACGACTAGTTTGACAATTCCAATACATGCTTTAGCAGTGTACAAACCTATTATGTACATCCCATGCAAGGGTGCCATCTAGTGTTGGCTGCACAATTGCATTGCAAATGAAATATGAAATGTGTTAAAACAACTTCAGATTAAGCTCTTCAAATTTTGGTGACTTGAAGTTGTAAGGTGCCTTGGAAATCCAGTCTCTAGGTTGGTATAGCCAATTAGCATACAGTTAGCAAGGGACATCCTAAAATGCTTAATGTGGATATTGCTTTAGAGGTCAGATAAAATCTAACATCTAAACCTGAATTAAACCTGTCTGAATTCATATTTATTTTTTTACAGGTCACTAAACCACATCAGGTTGTCATTTTCAGCAGATTTTGATTTGAGAAATTTTGAACCTGTCCACAAGTCTGTTGTTTCAATAGACGGCACTAGAGTGCAGGCATTACATTTTTTGTTTCATTCCCAGATTTTTTATACATCAATGAATGGAAGTGTTAGTCAAATTGAAGCTATTTTAAATATGACCCTTGATTTGACATGAAATGACTAATCTGTAAGGCAGTTTGACAAAAGAGTGGGGCAGAGAGAGTTGAGACACAAACTGGCCTCCCTGTTGAACACTCAGCTCTTTCTTGGCACAGCTCCCTGATCTACTCCTTATGGCTCCTGTCTAAAGCAGTTCCTGTAAAAGTCAATTAACACACAAACTCATTTAATCTGAAACAAAAGCAAGCAGCACAGAACAAACAATTGAGTTTTAAACAATTCACAAAACGGGGAAACAGGAGTTATATAAACTGCTCCCACTGGGGTGTGTGAAAGAGCAGGGCTCCACAGCGTCCTGTCTGGGCTGAGGCTGGGGTGAACCACAGCCTTGCTCTCATTATGAACATTTCCTCCTTGTTAGTGCTTGGATACACTGGTTATGGACTATGGGCCTAAGAGTGACAAGTTTGTATGAACGGGCATAACTTTTGAGAAAATGTGCTCTTGAGAAAGGTACTTGAAAACATAGATAAACGCAAGGCTAGGAGCGCTTACATGAACAGATATACATGACCAGTTGTGTTGATAATCCTGACACTTGCAGTCACATTCATGTATGCACACTTGCATGCACACTCAAACATGCACTCTCTCACACTTTGAACATGAAATCACGCAACAATTCACTGATATGGTTTCACATACTCATGCACACTGACACACTCTCAAACTAAATGAGTTAAATTCTCTTCCATCACACACATGATCTCATTAAATGTGAGCTGAACTTGCCCACTTACAATACTTTCAGAGGAATGACCTTTTGCATTTGCCTGAATCTGTTTATGATTAAATTAAGCTGCCAGTTCATAGACATTGAAACGTGCAGCAGAAGGATCTTCAAATATTCTCTGTTATGCATAAAAATATATTTGCTGTGTATAATGGGAGTGCAGGGGAATTATTTTTCACAGACAGGCTTCCTCAAGTGTGGCCCCACATCTCAGCACTGTGCCAATAGCAGCTTAATTCTGAGCAGCTTGAAACTTGCTTTCTGTTGGTCCAACATTTGCTAGGAGGTGGTGTCAGTGCAGGGCAGAGTCAGTGCAGATTTTTGCTGTGGCAAATTGTGTGTCAAAAGATCAGACAGGACCAGTCTACCTCGGAAATTCTGTTTCTCCTAGTTAGAGAGGGTCTATGGGGGATTTGGCGCCCTGAGCTGCTATTTTGGGAACTGTTTACAATCCACAGCCTGATGTCTGTTTAACACACTGCAGTTCAGAGATGCTGGCCCCACTTCATTTTCAGACAGGGATTGGCACACATAGAATGTTGCCTAAGAAACATACAACACAATCTTTACAATTGTTGAATTTTATTTGAGCCATTCAACTACCAACACAGTAATCCTGTGGACAAATTATCATTACATTACTCCTTTAACATTCTGTTAACATTACGAAACTGCTATACACAAAATTATATGCATGAGAAAGGAGATTATTGCATCAGATACATGTTTTAGCCATATAGACAAGTGATATATTTCTATTATATTTTGATCCTTCTGTTCTATCTTTAAATGTGAGTAAATATCAACTCATTTTCAAGTCTCTGATTAGATATTTGATCAAGATTTGAAGCAGTTCCTCTGTCAGCCTAGTCTACCTCATCCTGGGCAGTTGTATGTGACCAGGAAAGCCATTCAGCATAATATCATTTAGATAAGAGTTTCAGAAACAGTGTTGATAACACAGCTGGGGCCAAAACACATGTTCAGACATCAAATTTATAACTTCAAACTGAAAACATGAAAAATGTCTTAAGACATATTTGAGGGTGGAACTGAACCAAGACAGCCATAACTTGTAGGGCTGGTTAGTGTCATGAAGAGAAATAAAAGGCAGGTAATGAAACATGTCCCATCTGTTTCCCCAGTAACAGCTCTATGGTGTGTCCTTCTTCTGTCCTGTTGGTGATTAATTTTAGGTAACAGGTAAACAAAGCTCCCTAATTCTAATGGTATTTCGGCTAATACTAGGGCTGCATGATGAGAGGAAAATTGATGTGCAATAACATTCTTGAATACTGTGATAATGATGTTCCTTTTAATAGATGAGTTCTGAGTATGTATAGTTGCCTTTCTGCAACTGTCCATATACTTATAACATAGACTCAGACAACAAATACCCTGTTGAATCAAAACAATAAAAAAATATTTCCAGTATCCTTTTATTGACCAAATGCAACATAAAGCATCAATTTACTAAAATATTTACAATAAAAAAAACACAAAATGCCAACTCTTCCACTTTCTCCCAGCCCCCTCCCTAGTGTTTCTCCCCCCGACTCCTCCTGCCCTCTTCTATCTGCTCCTCATAAAACATAATCCTCATGGTTACTACAACAACAACAACAACAACAACAACAACAACAATCTACTAAGTAAATGCTATGCACATACTTTTTAATCACTCTATATCTATAGGTCTATTCAAAGTTAAAGAATAATATTTTGTGATGTGTTTATTGTGCAAGTTGATATCACAATGACAATAAAAAATAATGTATTTGTACAGCCCAAGCAGACACTGCACTAAATAATGGAATCCATCAGGGATCTGTCACATGTAAGTCCTGAATGGATCAACATAATTCAAATGCTATCCCACAAGTTCAGTGGGTCACTTCCTGTATTCTGCTGGTCAGCCTGGTTATCAGGTCTGTATTATAAACCCAGAGAACACAATAAGGGGCAGGCTGGGTGGCACACGCCCTTCTGGACACTCATAAATCTCCTCTTTAACCACATGTTTCCTGCAAGGCCAGCTCAGGAGCTTTCTCAATGGCTGATCCATATTGTGTCAGAATCATAGTCCTGTTTTAACTGATAGGCAGTGAGGATATTTCCCCTGAGCTGATAAGGGGATATTGTCCAGATTACGGTCAAGTTGTGAGGGAAATTCTTTTCTCCAATTCTGTTTCCTTTGGTGACATATCTCTCAGTACAAATTAGCGCAGAGAGTAGAGTGCACACACACTTGAACCACAGATTTTCAATTAAACTGAGAAGATTTACAGCTGCTGATATAAACAGTAAATCTCACAGTAGTACAATGTTTATTTCAAATAAATGAGGCTATTTTTCCCCTTTTAATCAGTTATTGTTCTCAATGTAATACATTTTACTGACAAAATAATTATTTGGATGAATAATACATACCAAATTGTAATTATTTATCTTTTTATATTTTTTCAATTTTTGTAGTAATATAATTTTAATCAGAAAATTATGCAGCATTTTCTAGTATTTATAGATCATTAGAAAATGTAGTTGTATCTAAGAACATCTCTATGTCATTCTTTGAGGTTAATGAGGTGTTTGGTATTGTGCCTCTGAGAGAGCAGAGCAGCAATGGATGATGGTCTTAGGCTACTTTTCTCTTTCAGAGGCTGAATACATCCACTAATTTAATCAATAAGGTGGCTGATGGTAGCTCACCTAGAAATTATATTACCTTCATTCATGGCTAAAACTGGCACAGCGATGCCTTCAAGTGAAACAAAATATACCTCTTTCAAAAAATGTAAATAAGTATATTCAGATGAATGAATACAATTTTATAAAATTTTAGAGCATAGAATATATACATTCACTGGTTTGTGTCATCTTTAGCATGAGTGCCAATAATTCTGGAGGTGAAGTTATTATGACCTTCACTTACCAATGAACTGTTCTCACAATGTTGTACTTCTGCTTTACAATAATGCAGGTAGACATGAATTTTTGAACCTTGGCAGGCCCTCTGATATTCACTTTCCCAGAGACTGGAGCTCTGAGCATAGAATCTTAGTTGTGGGCTAATTCAGGAACATGACCCCATGGCTGCTGAGTAGCTATTGTATACCCGTTGTTTGTGTTAATGTTATCAAATAGATTAGATACCGGTGCACAGCCCACATAGCCATGGCCTCTTTTTACTAACTGTTGACTCAGTACCTCCTGCTGAGTAAAAACCAAAATAACCATAGGAAACTGCTCACAGTGCCACCTTATTTACTAATAGAGTATGAAGAAAGTGAGCACAAATTTGTGAGAGTACATGGGAGAATTAAAAATGATTGGAGTAGAGGTATTGTAAGAACAGAATTGCCTCAGTTTGACATACAGTTAACAACGATTCTGTGATTTCCAGTCCTGCCTCTCCAGTCCTATGGCATTCTAAGCATGAATGGTGAGCTGTCCTTTGTATTGTCAAAGGTTAACCACACAGGCTGAGCTTCCTGAAATGCTCCATCAGATTCTGCAGCAGCTGATGCTGAGTCAGCAATACTGTCACAAGAGAAAAGTCTGTGCGACACAAACAGAGATTAATACTTTTCAAGAGCTGATCTTGGATAAGTTGTCTGGGAGCAATAGCGTCTTCTGGCTGATCAGGGATCAGTTTTCTTGGAGCAATAGTGTCCCCTGGCTGATCCTGGATCTGTAGTCTAACAACATTTGTGTTTGTGGCTGATCCTGGATCAGTGGAATTAGTGTTCTATGGCTGATTGTAGATCAGTGCTCTTGGATAGTTAGTATTCTTTGGCTGACTGAATCAGTGCTTTTAGAGCATCAGTGTTCTATGGCTGACCCTGGATCAGTGCTGTGGAGTAGTATGTGGTGCACTGATTCTGCACCTTTACACATGCTCCTGTTCTCTGTTGTCATTTTAAGCCCCCTCATGTTTCACTAGGCAGTTCTGCTCCGTGGGGCCAAAGGTTCAAGTTTGTTCTGATTTTGAAGACCTACGGGAATAAAAACAGACTGACTGGTCCGTCTAAATGTGTGGAATTCTGTTTGCACAATGAATGTGGAGTGAGGATTATAGCGTCTGCAGCTGCAGGCTTCACTGAGTTTTTTGTTTTGTTTTTCTTAAGGACTGAAGAGTCTGCCACGACCTCTCAAAGGTCTTTTGAATCACATGGGAGGAATTTGAATGATTTGAATTCTGCTACTATATTCCAGTGTATTTCAAAGCCCGAAAAATTTGCAAGAGAATTATAATTTATCTTCAATAACTTGTCATATAAATGTGAAAAATATCTGTATGATTGTTGTATTGTTTGCTCTGTAGTGCATTTACATTTGCGATACATGTATTGCAGAGGCCTTTTTCTTTGTGTTTGTCTCTGATAATGTCTGCATTATGATGCATTCACCAACTGACCAAATCTATATGGAAAATTATAATATTGACAATAAATGATTTACATAAAGTACTATTAGTTTCCTGATAAAGCAGGACAAGACAAACCAGTAGACAGAAATATCTCATTCTTAATTTCATAAACAAAATATGTGAATGAATCATTTTATGAAAGTGATGAAGGAAACAATTGGATTAAAGGCTAATCACATGTTACAAATTTAATTACTGTATGTATCTGTGGGTTACAGTTCCATGCAGGTGATGAAACTGGCCTGAAAAAAAACAAAACATTATTTTGGTTTGTCAGGTGGCATATAAACAATAATAAAAACCATGCACAGAGTATCAATCATAGCTTTCTTATGTATGTTGACAGTCAGTACCTGTTTTATAATCTACAGACAAATTAACGTTCAGAATAGTTTTATTCTTTGAAAATGAACTTTTGTTTTGATGATAGCAGTATATTTCAAATGTCAAATGTAAAAAATAAGCAATCAACTTTATGAAATTGGATACCAAAGGACATCTGAGTAATCAAACAGGCTCCTATATTTCCAGTGCCAAGTGCATTCACTTCTGCCTCTACTATATCGGATGTAAATTTTCAGATTACTCTTTGAATTACTCCCTCCCGAATGACGAAACAATGACGAAAAGGCTTGATTAAAAATTTTAAATAGACCAGTGTTATACTGTAGGCAAGTGTTCACTTATTGTATAACAGAACATAATCTGTTGCAATTGTAATTAGAGGACTTTGGCTTCGAGTGTCTGTGGCGGTCGAAGAGCCTGCAGTGTAAAATAGCCTTAAGCCAATTGTGGCCTCCCAAATGCAGACCGCTATGAACATTGCACCATGAACATTGTTAGTTTTGTAATGATATACAGCCAGTCAGTGTATTTCCTCGTGTATTTCAACACCTCGTTCTAAATTTTCAATATAATTGCAATTTTCAGCTTGATTCATAGTAGCTAACCACTTCTCTAACACATTAAAGCTGTATCCACTATCCTGGCAGCGAGAGCAGTCAGCATAGTTCTAGAGGTCCTAAAGTCCCAAATTAGCAAACCACACTGACCACAGTTTGGGACTATGTAGTCGAGAGTTAATACGCGCTATTCTTGCTGTATGCGTCGTTTTACGGTGTAAGCGAGGGATTGCGCAAGGTCCAGTCTATTCTAGAAATACATTTCTTAATTGTGTTAAAAGCACCAAGAGTTACAGGGGCATGGGTCAGTTTACGCCAACTATCATTTACCTTGGATGGATAGACAGGGCAGACACAATCTCTTTTTTCCCCCCAAAAGAAGCTGTAGATAGTTAATATTTTGCTTCCAAACAGTCCTTAAACTAATCTACTAACAGCTGACAGAAACGTTGTAGACTATGTGCACATCGCTATTGTGAAAAACGGCACATAATGGAATATAGAACAATACAGATTCATACAAATGAAAAAAATATATATTAAAAAAAACCCTAAAACAGGTACCATAAACCATAATTAGAAACGTCCCAATGTAATAGCGTCTACAGTTTTCGATGACTGATATTAAAATGTGACGTTAGGTGTGTACAGCCTTTTATCTGTAGATTCTCAAATGACCTCACATCCTCTGCCTCACTTCCTCAGTCTGACTGACTAGCGTCTGAGCCAGTTTCAGGCAGTCGAGTGTCGAGTCGGAGAAGAGACTTGCGCCACAAGCTGTCAACATTGTGAAAGCAACGTATAGTGTGCGGTGAGCACATTTTTGTTCCGACCGCGGTTCGTTGCTTAAAGTACGTTTTCTTTCTTTAAAAAATATATCAGCCGCATTATGAATCTCAGGTGATAGTCAAAGAGGCCAGGTGGTTCTGGGTGAGTATCCTATATGTAATTAAAATTAACCTTTTTATGAACACCGCGCGCGTGTGGCGGTTGCTAGTGTTAGCTATCCGTCCAGCTAACCAAGCAGGCATCAGCCATGAGAGTACTCTCATGTGTCTCGCGAAATGAGGATTCCGAGACTAAGTTGGCTGGCTAGCTAGCTAACTTACTGTTATCAATTACTAGCTAACGTTACTTTGTGTGTACGTTCAACTGGAAGTCTATGTCATAGCCAACTCGTTTCCCGCAGTTTAACAAATGTGTTTGGGGGTTATTTTAGTGACACGATACTTTTCAAGTTCATTCATAATGGCAGGTTTATACCTTGCTAAAATAGGTCGTGTGCAAACGTGCCCAGCTAACTACTGTAGCTATCGTTATTTGTTCTACGTTTCGGTGAATTCCAGGAAAGATGTCGGTGTCACAGGGTTGCTATCACACAATGTTCTTCACATTATTGTATGCGACTGGCTTGTTTTATGTGATACCTCTAACGGGATCGAATCGCTGTTTTACTATAGACACGACCAACGTGGTAAACTGGATCCTTAACTGATTGCTAACATCAGCCAGTTCACTGTCTGGTTTAATGTTATGCTGGTTGACCTGCTGTTTTTGCTGTGATAGCCTAAACGGCCAACTAGTTAGTACTAGCGAGCATATTCCATTGCTAACATTTGCTTTTAAATCTGGAACGAAGCATGGCGGAAATATTACTCACGTTCCCAAGATAGTGAGCTGTAGTTGGCACCAGATTTTTCAACTTTTTGTCAAAATACAAAAGTGACAGCTCTTATCTAGGGACGCAGTTGAATTCGATCCATAGTGAATTTTAGGGTAAGGATAGTTATCGCTACCTAGATTGGTAGATACATGATTGACATTAAGTCAGGCTTTAAAATTCTGTTGACTTTAACAAACCTGCTCTCGCGACCTGGGGAATATTTAACTATTTAGCTAGCAAGAGTTCATATGTCAGTGGTCGCTGCGCGAACCACTCATTGCCTTTTTAAAAGTTATAAAAGAAGAGAATTTATTTTTTCGTGTAGCTGGCTAGCATTGCGCTTGGTGTCTGGCAGGCGAACTACCAATCTTCGTTACCAACTACCTATCTTACTAGCTAACATTTCATTGTGCGGTGCCATTGCTGAATAACAAGTTATCATGTAGCTACCTTGACAGGCTACTAACTTGAATGTGTCTTGGTAGCTGTCTGGCTAATCTGCTATTTGAAATTGGATTATTTCCCCGATATTATGTCTACGATGTTGTGGACAAGTTATCGTTGTCACTAATGTTAGCTGACATCGGGAACACGTCGGCAGGCATTTCTGTGAACGGTCAACCTTCATTTGGTAGAAGAGCAGCGAATAAATGGTTGCAGCACCTGGTAAGACGAGCGATAATTTTCTTTCCAATCTAACGTTACGTGTGGACAAATGAAATTGCCTCTAACTGCCAATTGGTGCTGCTAATCACACTGATAAGCCTTCCATTTCCCTATGTAACTGAGACCTATTAACAGTGGGCGCAATCTGAATTAGCAATGTGTACATGCTCCTGGGCTGAACTGTTGGAGACAACAGCATGAAGATGTTATGAAGGTTGCATGCTGTTTTAGGCAGGTGTTCTACTCTGCATAATTTAGTAAACATAGCTTCGTTGGTCAGTCATGTTTTCCCATCATTCTTGCATTTGCATTTAAGAGTGAATTTAATTTATTATTTGAAACAATCTTTTAAAATCATTATCCCTTTGAAAAATTTATAAAATTCTCTATTTAAAAAATGTATAGGCAGTAGACTTGATCAGAATTTGCAGTTGATTTTTCATTTCTGTGAGTAAAGCAAGAGTTTGGTATGAAGTTGATGCTTTGAAGTAAACACACACTTTGGGATAGTATTGCACAGTGACATGAGGGCTAACTGAATGTCAAATATTGTGGCAGGTGTGGTAATACTTCATGATGCTTGCCAGATTTTGTCCATTTTGTCCATTTGCTCATAGTAAAGAAAACAAATATTATAATTAATGTGCTAGTCAGGAATATGTGGGTGTTTCTTTGTTAAATAGGGTCAATGTAGAAGCAATGAATGCATGATACACCAGAAAAGAGGTTGGGAACTGGTTCACTCCCCTGGATTGCCTGTTGGGTTTAATGCTCTTTGAAATCTTTGAAACATTTCATTGGCTTGATCATATTTAGAACATATTATAATGAGAACAGGCAGGACTAGGCTCATCGTTTAATCTGCAGTGAATCCATCTTGCATAAGTGTAAATTTGAATACACCAAGGGTCTATGACTCAACTACATGACCTAGCAACCCATTCTAATTGGCAATTCTGTATGTAAATAATACTTTTTCATATCAGTATGTAAGTTACTATAAACTATTTTCCATGTATGCTCCCCTGTTGAATAGACTGAACTGAACCTAACATCTTTGTAAGTTCACCTTGTTGAATCCTTATAGAAATGTAAAAACCTCTGTTGAATCTCCCTTCTTTCCTTTCACTGAGCCTTAATTGGTTAAGTATTAACATTTTAGCTTTTAGTTTTTGTCCCAGGGACTAGTTTAGTTTCCCTGTATTGCACTTTTTCAAGAATATCAATCTCATTTTATTTCTTGTAGTGAGGTGCCCAGAATTGCATATGGTATTTCATGTATGGTCTGACTAGGGATGAGAGCATTTAAAACAAATCAATGTTTAAATGAAGAATGGTCCTATATATGTTTACTAATTACAATTTTTGTTTAATAAATAATAAATTCCATGTCTCATTAACAAATATGTTGCAATTTCAACCCAAACCAGTTGGTGGTGAAATCATTTTGCAACTCTCCATGTGTGGGAGGAAATCAGCTTGGAGGGTTGAGCTTGCATTTGCAAAATAGAGTCAACTTCTGAACTACGAACTCTGGAAAGCATTAAAAATGTGAATATCTTAGATTTGTGCTGTTATTGTGATATCAAGAAACTAAGTAAAATTTCAAAATCAATACAGAAAAATATGCCGTCATTAATTTAACATTAATTTAACATCTAAATGGAGAATAATATTTTTGAAGTAACCAAGAATTATATGCTTGGAAACATGGTTTAACTAAAGTCAGGCCACTGAAGTAAAGTTAGTTAAGTAAAGAACTTCAGTTATGCTGCTTAACTTTTGGAGATGTGGAGATTTGCATAAGTGACTTTGTCATTTTGCTGTATTCAACCTGGTTTCTAATAAAGAATGTTCGGTTAATTATTACTTCCAAGTCTTACTTACAAGTCATGTTGAACACAGTCTAAATCATTCCACCCATTAAATAGTCTTGTCCAAGGTTCTAATTTTATAAATACAGCACTTTACATTTATCTGTTGTGAACATCATCAGCCAGTTATCTGCCCACCACTGAATTCTGTTTAGATCTTCCTGTATGACCTTAGATGATTGTAAACTGTTGGTTTTACCCCCGGTATAAATTTGTGCCGGTAAATGTTTTACTATATGGTGCTAACCTCTGTGTCAAAATCATTTATGTAGATAAGTATGACCCTAACATTGTTCCAGTAGGTCTGTTGGGCATGATTGTCTTCTCCAAAACCCATGCCTGCTGTTATTTGAAGTACCAGTTTTTTCAAGGAAAAATCCCAATGTGTCCCTTTTAATAGACTACTAATTTACATGTGATGCAAATTAAACTGACAGGCCTGTGATTTCCTAGGTCAGTACAGTCTCCTTAGTCATATTGGTCTTACACTAACTTAGGTATAATTTATATATGAATTTCGACTTGCGTCGGAAATCGTCATGCGACAAGTCGTAGGAACGGAACTCGTATTCTCCCATGTATTCTCAAAATTTCTGGCATAGTTTTGGTATGTAGAGGCTGTATCCTATATGTATTATTTAATTTATGAAAGTGCATTTGTCATATTCACAGCAATATTCTCAAGCACTGCTTGAAGCATTGTTTCAAAGCAGAAGTTGTTTGAAGTTTCAAGATGTCAGATGCATGATCCCAACTCATGTCGAAACATAGTTGTACCTATGTTTGTTGTGAAGAGTGCTGGTATTTTCTGTAAAAGATGAAAATGGCAGCTAGGGGACCGTTTTCTGCTTGTTAGGTCGGGACTGCAGAAATACCTGACTCCACACCACATTTCTCCAGTGTAAAGCTTAAGTTTGTATGTACACCCTTACAATAAACATTGAACAAGAGCAAGAACAGTTGGACAGGGAGCTGATTGACAAAGTTTGTGTCTGCTGACCACCAATGGTCTGGTCCACCCCGATGCAAGTCTCAGATTCTCCAGAATGTAAGAAAAAAATTAAAACATTGAGTGATGTCACTACTCTTTGACTGTCCAGAAAAGTGAATGAACTTTGTGCAAGTCCTTTTACAGATTGCGGCTTTTCAGCATGCTTACGTGGGCAAGTCATTGCCATTTTTAAAGCATGGCTAAGATGGAATACTGAATCAGCATTTAATTATCCACACCACTGGACCTCACAAACATGTGGAGCTGCAGTGTTGAGATCTTTGTGGAATCTTTAATTACAACGATTGAGATTAGTTGAGCTGTGGCTTGTAATGGTGTGTAGCAAAATAGAGAACTCCTGAATAAGCACCCCCAAACAAACAATTAGTTATTTTAGGGTAATTTACCTTTTTACAATAACAAGTTTCTGGGGTTAGTAGCTGTGGTTTAAGTTTCTGTACGGTAATTAGCTTTGGTATGAGTTTCTGTGGGGTAAGTAGCTGGTTCGAGTCACTGTGATTTAAGTAGCTGTGCGGTAGGTGAAGTGATTTTTATGGATCAAAAGGAGACTTGGCAATTGGATGTTGGGTTGTCAAAATAAATGTTGAAATTCAGTTAGTCATTGAATGAATAAAAAAATGTGCAGTTAAATTTATAAACATGGGTAAAACTTGGAGAACCAACTGTGGATGACAGGGTAGCAATTATGGATATGAAAGCAGAGATGATGAACAAATGTTAGTGCAGCAGGCAAGGGTGACTGGGGGCCCAGAGGCTGGCAAGTGAGGGAGCTGCTTGGGAGGGTGATCAGGGACATGCCTGAAAAGTGCAGGACTCTGTCTTCTTGCAGCTTTGATCCATTGCCACAGAAACATTTCACACATCTGTGCCAAGACAGTGGCCTGCAACTGAAGATCTGCCAGTGTTGCACTAGAGATGAAGTGAGAAATGTCCTGACATGGTGCAAGTGGCTGCAATATCTTTGTGTGTGTGTGTGTGTGTGTGTGTGTGTGTGTGTGTGTGTGTGTGTGTGTGTGTGTGTGTGTGTGTGTGTGTGCGCGCACATGTGTGTGTGTTTGTGCGCACATGTGTGTGTTTGTGCGCGCGTGTGTGTGTTTGTGCGCGCGTGTGTGTGTTTGTGCGCGCGCTTATGCGTGCGCATATGGGGGTGCATTTGGGGTTTGTGGTCCAGTGGGTATCTGTTCCTGTGAGTTTTTTTTTTGTGTGTCTGTGCATGCGTGTTTGTGCTGTGTGTGTGTGCATTTGTAGGTGTGGGGCGGGGGGCCTTGGGGCAGAGAGGGAAGCCTTTCACTGTACCTCCAACAAGGTGAAGATAAACTGCTGTCATCTAGAACTGTAAGAGTGATGGAGCCCTCTGGATTAAAATAGAAACAGCTGTGAAATTTAGTTCAACAGCGTGAATTAGAAACCAACTGCCAGCTCAGATGGCCAGTCCAAACTGGTGCCATGAAAAGAATGCGAAATGACATGGTCTATCTGGACTGCTCTCAAAGCAGAAGTTCCTTGAAAAAACCTCCTCCATATTACCTCATAAGTCCTCTTGACACCATGTTTTATTATTTTCCTGGGGCAGGGAGGGGTATGGAGGGGGAGTTTTTGATAAATTCTGTATGGCGTATTCCTGTTTTATTTTGTATTTGTGCTGTAGACATGCATCAAGACTATCATATAAATGTGCTGAGGGGACAATTATGAAAGTAACAAATGCCAAGCTCTCAAAGAATGGAGTGGTTTTGTCATGATGTCAAAGTAGGTGAGTCAGTTTGGGTGTAGATTTGAAAATGGAAGTAAAAATGGCACTTTACATTGCAGCGTTTGTAATTTTGAAGTTTATCCAATGAAGTAGCCTTGGCTAATATGTAGCACTGTGGATTTCAAAGGATCCATGTTTAACTTTGTAAACAACAACCAAAAAAATAAATCTGCAGGAAAATTCTCTACTTTCAGCCAGTGAAGGAGTAAAATTCTTTTTTGGTGAATTTTACATTCAGAGCTTCACATTTTTCAGACATATTAGAGAGTGCCATTCCCTGTGTGTTGAACTGAAAATATTATCAGAATTAAAATGTCAATGAAAATTCCATGTCAATGAATTAAGAGATGTATTGTGTAAATTTGATGGTCTTTCGGTTTCGTGTTAGTCTGGTGTTTAAAAAGCAGAAACTCGGCTGGAAGAGCATGGAGCTCAAATGGAGGCTGGCCCCTGGCTGTATTGTTAGAGCCATGGTGTGAGGTGTAATTTCAATGTTACTATGGATTTATTTTACTTTGAGAATGCTAATCTCCTGCACTGCTGCCAGTGGAGCTGTTTATAAAGTGGTCCTATTATGCTACATTTTGCCTGATCTCCAAGATTTCCCAGCGGTGTTTTCAGGCCTCTGTCTCCAGCAGCTAATCCCAGAGCATGTGGCCTGACTTAGGGCTCCATGCTGTTTGATCTTCTCTTTTTGTTTTCCCCTCTTTCTCACTTTTACAGGCCTCTCCATCTCTCTCTCTCTCTCTCTCTCTCTCTCTCTCTCTCTTCCTTCTTCCTCCCTCACACTCACAGTGCCAATGTTTCATCCCTCATCTCCTGTACTTCTGCTTCTTACTTTCGTGTTTATGTTTTTTATGTCCGTTACAAGCTTGGTCATTACGGAGTTTTCTTCTTGGTTTTGAGGAATTGTACTGGATAATCTGGGTGTATGTACCTTGCTGTCTATGGCTCAGATGTCTGCAGTAACAGATCTCAGTGCTGACTGACCCAGCTGTTATGTAAATTGATTTTTTGGCGGTGAGTTCTCCATGATGTGGAAGATGCAGTATTTGCAAAGAGAACAGAATCAGTAACTGTCACTTCTTGCAGTTTCTTGCTGAGTGTTCTTGGCTCTCTTGCCTTATAATTTTTTCTCCTGTTCTCATTCAGATATTGGATTTGTCTACATTTTAACAGCATAACTTTAACTTAACTACATACTGAGTTAAGGTTTAGGTATTAATTAACACCTGTTAAACAGCAAGGTCAGTTTCAACATGTTTTGCCAAGGCTGACAGTGATTGCATTAATAGTTAGAGTGCCAGACTGTGATACGTAGACTTTGTTAAGCTGCAAGAAATACAGCAATTACAATGCATTCCCGCTGCAAGCTCAGCTACAGTCTACAAACCTGATCAGTTCAAGTTTTAGACCTGTGTTTGACTTAAATCTGATCAATGGGTGCATTTCCTGTGCAGAAGTTACCCAGTACAACTAAACAATTCCAAAATAGTTTTAATCATGTGTTTTTTTTTTTTTTTTTTTTTTTTTTTTTGTAAATGCTCTGGACATTGAGTTGATACTGGCCTCATTGTAAAATTGGTCAAACTGACTTATTCATTAAAAATTTTGATCTGGGTATCCATATTTCTTAGAATACCACAGTAATCAGCTCCATCTCCTGCAATATTTAATGAGACCGCAGTATCCAGCTTCAACTCTGTCAATATTTATTCAGATTTTTATGTACCTCCTTCTTAGAACAGACCAGTAAAATGCGGTGAGGATTCGCCAGCGATTTAGCGCTCTGGTGAGCAATATGGTCAAAAGATGAACTCCTGTCCATGATTGTTGTTCCTGTCCTGGCAATGTTCAGTAAAGATACTCAGAAAGGGGCCTCAGAGTGGCTCACAGGGTAGCGTGTTCTCCTGGGAGGCCTGAGGTTGGGTGTTCATATCCTAGCCTTACCATTTGAGGTATAATTATGGCAAGGCAGCAATTCATGGCAGGGTTGTAGGCTGGTCAACAGTCTGTAAATTCATCAGTCTCTAGCAATCCCTTCTGGTTGGCCGTGTGCCTGCAGGTGCACGAACCAAACATATGCTGACTGCGTAGTCTTCCAAGTGTGAAAAGAAGTGAGGGCAGGTCATTATGTGCGTTTAGGGGGGTGCGTGCCATAGCTTCCTCTTCCTGAGTTGATGGGAGCTGTGGTGGGCTAAACAGTTCTCAACATTGGCTTGGTCTTTTGGTACAACATGGATCATCATTTGTTCATTTTCTGTTGTACCAGTGGTGTGAGGACAATCACCTTTACCTCAATGTCAGGAAAACAAAAGAAATCGTAATCAGTACGCTTCACTCCAGTGCACCATCCTCATCAATAACGAAACAGTAGAAATGGTTGGCAGTTTCAAATACCTCGGACATTAGAAAATAAACTCAGCTTCAGCCAGCATGCAAATGATATTCAAAAAAGGAGCCACCAAAAACTATCAGCCATCCGAAAGCTTAAAGGACTCCATGTTGCCAGAGTTCAATTGTAAGGCCATCGCACACATTGCAAACACAATGGCACAGGACATCACACACCCACTCAATTGCCACTTCACTCTACTGCCCTCTGCGCTCAGGTACAGGTCACTGAGTTGCAAAAGGACTCAGTTTGGCAAAAGCCTGGTACCTGTGGCCATAGCAGCCCTAAATGGTATGCCTCGCTGAGAGAACCACAATTGTTTATGATGTTTGTAGTTGCTTGTCGCTGTCACATGCTGCTGTCTGTCAAGTGTGTTGCTGTCGTATTACATGTATTGCTTGTTACTGTTTTATGCTGCTGTGTGTTAAATGTAGTGTTGCTGTATATATATATATATATATATATATATATATATATATATATATATATCAGTTGTTGGTGTGGTACAGTGCAGTGGAAAAGAATTTCCTAATTAACTTGTGTAGATATCCAAACAGTGCTCCCATGTGCAGGCACAGTCTGCCCTCAACACTGACAAAATGAAAGAGCCAATGTTAGTGCAATATTGGTTTCTTAAAAGGAGGGTTAGTGGTTTTGAGCAACATGTGCCCTCATGTTTCTTGTGTTGATGTGTAGCTGATCTATATTTTGCATAGTTTGTATATTAACTTGCTCATGTGTTTTCTGTCTGCATTAATGGTGGAGCTGGCCACTTTAAATTTTTTGTATTACTTGGTTGATGACAGGGCTCTGTGGCTAAAATAAAAAGGTCCAAGTAATTGTTCAAAACTGGGGAAAAAAAGTTATTTGAATGAAGTTTGAACTCTGAGCTGCAGATTACTTGTTGATGTAAATAATTTTCATACCTTTGGGTCAACAATACTTCCTTTGAATAGATGTAGGCCATTTTTTCCTTGAATAGACCAGTGGATTTAAGATATCTTTCTGATCGCTCTGTTCAGTGGAATTCCTCAGCTTTCATTTGCTGGCAGTGTAGCCTTAAATACACAGGGGAGGCAGTGGAACCAGGCCAGGGCAGAACAGAAGGAGAGACACAAATGTAGTGCATTTAGCAAGGCTACTGGTTTGGTGATATAGTGTAGTATGTCAGAGTGCTTGGTACAGAAACTCTCATTATTATGGATGGCTGTTGGGAGAGGAAATGATAAAGAAAGCAGAATGACCTGAAAGCAAGGCTACAATAAAACCGTTTTCCTCTGAAAGTTTCCATGAATTATTGGGTCCGCCCTTAGCTCATGATCATTGTTAACAGTTTGGCTCTGAAAAGGATGGGTGCATGTTCCCTGTACTCACACAGTGTGGTGCTGGGTTGCTGTGCTGCCTTAATGATACACTGCTCGGCCTTCATTTGCAACGTTGTCATATTGGTGTGTTGATTTAAGTTGGTAGGTTGTATTTCCATAGAAATTATACATAGATGCAGGATCTTAAGATGTTAATTCAGGAAGCCTCATTCACATGATGACCATCCCTTGCTTTCCACACCACATATTTAAAACACAAAGCAAATATTGCCTGTGCAGTGCGAGGAACACGGTGCATACTGCCTGTGCCTTGAGAGGAGCACCCAGCCAACATCTGATCAGCTCACAAAGCTTGTCTGCACCCAGCAGGCCAGGAGAGGCAGATTATAGAGAGACTGAGGATTTTTACTGGCAACCTATTTGTCAATGTGGCTTTTGGTCTGTAAGGCACAGGATTAAGTGTGTGAAACCTCACTGTCACCCACCAATGACTTATGACCACAATAAGTGTCTTGACAGAACAAGACAATTCATGAGCTGTTTAGCCTGTGTACATACTCTCTGAAGTCTGGTGTGTTATTATAATGTGTCAGTGTTATAATGGTTTTAAAGGTAATATCATGTCTCCTGTATGTGTACAAATGCCCAGTGTGAACCCATACGTACTCACATGGAGTCCACGGAATGGTCACCATGGTAATGAAAGAGCTGAAACACTTGCTAAACTTCTGCATGCTCCCTTGTACAGTGGCAGTCCTGTGGGTGCTCCTTTAGTGATTCTCCAGGTGGAAGCACACCTTACTGTGGCATTATGTTGAACTCACATTCTGGTTATGGAGCTGATGTCAGCAGAGACTTCTTGGCCAGACATTCTCCTATAGAAAAAACCACTTGTGTTCACTGATATGATGAGGAAGACAATACTTATCAAAGTTAAACAATACCAGCAGACCCAGGCTCCGGAGAGCTATTTATATCAGAGATCATATCTAACTCAGGCCCTTGGTGGGGCTATCAACGACACTGTTATTAACAAAGCCTGCTTGGTACAGCAATTCAAATTTTATTGGTTTAGTCTTATGTTTAAAAAGTGATGAACATATCGACTAGCCAAAGGTGCCACCTATGACGCTTATCTTGAGTTGTATATGTTTTTACTTCTTTGTCATTTTATAAACTGACCTGTTCTGTGTTAAGGTTTTGTCAGTTGGTCTGTTTTTTGATGTATGAAGGCTGTAATCTAAATGCAAAGAATGTTCTCATCTTTCTTTTTATCATGTTGGAAAGAGGAGTACTCTACTTTCAATCTTTCAGATTGAGGCTACAAATATTTGCTCAGCTGTTTCCACAGCCAATAGTTGTGAACTGGCATTGAGGTTTGACATTGAGGGGGTCAGAGGGACCAGACTAGCAGGTTTTACCTCTGCATGGGGTCCACCCCTGAAGCATAGGGTCCACTCTTCTAGAACCCTTAAGACTTGCACAGAGGATCTCGAAGAGTGAATCCTGTGCTTTAGGGAGAGAAATTGTAAAGCTGTAATCACTGATGGATGGCCTTTAATGCATAGTTTTCTCTTCCTTACGATGTTGCAGGAGTCCAGGTTTGTGTTGTGAGACAGCCTTACTGCTGAAGCCAGAGGACTGCCTTGGGCCCTTGCGCCCTTGGTCTGAAGGTAAGGAGTGTTCTCGGCACCTCGCTGTAGCGGTGTAATCAGTGCACACTTAAACAGTTCAGACACAACTAAAGATTATGCAATACGCTGAAGGTTTCTGGGCAGACCTGTTTGGATTTGTATTCAACTTTGTTTGTGAGAGGAGGGTGGTTGACCCCTCCCACTTTTCATGAAGTTAAAAGGTGAGAGATTATGGTGAAAATGGGAACACAGGGCTCCTTTGCAGATTTGGGTGCTGAGTTAATAAGCAGTTACAGATTAAGTGAGGGCTTGATAATTATACAACTGCTCAGGACTGCGGCACCTTTGCTGTGAAAAGGTCATCGACTCCAAACTGCTTGTTTGCCCCAATGACTAAACGCTATAAATGTGCATTTGTCAGGACAAAGGGCACCAAAAATAAGAACACTCCCTTCTTCTTTTTGTTTTATCTCTGCAAACAGTGGTGTCAGTTTGGCACCCATTGGCAACATGGGACGATCTTGCTTTTTTTTTTTTATAACAGTTTTTAACAGTTTTTTTTAATACACTCAATTTCCTGCAGAAAAGCGAGCTCAGCGCTTGGGCTACTGTTGTAAATAGTAGGAAGGGTTTGGTCACAAAGCAAAATATCCCCTTCTAGCACCACTGATAAGATCAGAGCTGGTGGCTCAGCACACACAGTGAAACGCCCCCGTACAGGCTGCCAGTGCCCCCTTACTGCCTGCCTCTGTCCCCTTACAGGCTGCTTTGGTGCCACTGTCCCCTTACAGGCTGCTGCACAGCCACTGTCCCCTTATAGGCTGCTGGACTGCTGTTGCACTGTCACAGCGGTCTCAAGGTGTCCTCACAGTGAGCTCCATATGCTGTTTACTGGACAGGGACCCCGTTTTTCTTTGTCCTCTGTGTTTAAGCAGTCCGTAAAGCCGTGCTCATTTTTGCATCCTGCACTGTGGTTTGTAGCTGTGCTTGATGGTCCACTGTGTGTTATTTGTCCCTTTGTCCCACTGGAGCAGACCATGTAACAGATTATAATGTTTATAGCAAGTTAACAAATATTCCACATTAAAGTGTGATCACTGAAGCATGTAATGTTCTTTAAAGTGTTACAAGCTCTAGTCCCTCCCCATTCAACCAAATGGCCCTGTCTGTCTAGCAGAGTGTCGTCAAACTTATCAATACATTATGGCAGTGTATTAACATTGGGGGGGGGTCTATTTTACAATAGTTTGAGTTATCACTTGAACCACCTGTACAGACCCTTCAATTGGACTTTTAGTCACATTTCGCTCTCAGCTTTTGTAAAAGGGAATGTGTCATTTTGCTCTCTGAATTTGTAAAAAGAAACGTGTAGGTACATGCTGCACACCACTGCGAATGGATCTTTAGTTCAGCTGGAGGATGGAATATAAAAGCCATTCTAATGCAAAGCATCATATACCTGCAGTGTGCATGGTATAATAAAATAATGGTATATGAAAGATTTTTTTTCTTTTGGAACCATTCACAGCTTGGAGCCCAGGTGCTATCCAGTATGCTCTTGATAATGAAAACAAACGAGAGGGTGGTTCCTGTTATGCTGTTAGCACAATTAAAATGATTGCCAAAATACTGCTTTTGCATAGTCTCAATTGCAGTGCTGCCATTGCGCATCATCCAGCGTGCTCCAACTGTTGTGCACTCTCCATTGCAGCTCACTTGTAAGGATTTATTCAATCTGCTGGCTTGGTATTCATGCCAGTTGAGTGCTTTCCCTCTTATCTGTAGCACCTGTTCCCTATCTGATTTAATTTTGCATTTAAGTGTCTGGGAGATCCTGCCTTTATTTGATCACAGAGAGAAGGAACATTTTCCTAAGATATGTACCTGTTTTGGGGGATAATAAGGGAAATCTTAAGGGAGGCATTTTTGTTCACTCCTTTTAAGCTCAAAACTGTTGCATGGAAGAGAGTTCCTACCAGGTTTCAGTTCAAGGCTCTTTCTATAGGAAATACTGGCCTGAATTTCATAATATATTTGGTTCCTTTCTTCTACTACTTGCCTCCTTTGTGTTTCACTGCTCCAATCACAGAGCAGTGTGCATAAGCATACACCAAATCACAGAGCAGTGTGCAGAAGCAAGTAGCCAGGCACTCAGCATGGTGCAGAAACATGCAGCCAGTCACTGGGCACATGAAAGCAGGGGACTTGCTCGTCCCTCTGAATAGTAGGCCGAGCTAAATCTCACTAATCTTGATTAAAAAAAAAAAAAAAAAAAAAAAAACTATGAGCCAGCATGGTATTTTTAATATGCATATATCCATTTTGGAATTTCGCTTTCATATCTTTGAAGGAACTCATAAAAGCTTAGTGTACCCCAGTACCTATGGGGCACTGGTAACATATTCTTTTGTGAAATCTTGAAATGTTAATATTGTAAGGGAGGAGAGTAGGGTGTAAGGCATGAGAGGTGGCATTTAGGGAGGAGAGGAGGTGCTCTGAATAGGTATGGCTCCGGAAGTGTTATTGCTGTGCTGATGAAATGGGAAGATAGTTCCATGCCTGTGTATGCTTTCTGCCAATTAAGACAACAAAACATTAGAAATGAACTCAATGTGATATTTCTCTATCACACAGTGAATGTACACTCTGAATAGCATGGCTGGCTTTAGGACTAATATCAGGTGGTAACTGTGCTATAGCAGGGCTGGGTTTAGCTCTAATATGTGATGGTAAATGTTTCAGCAGGGTTACTTTTGTGTTGGAAGCTGGAGTTGGGCTGTGCTGCAGGATGGAGAAGGATGATCTGAAGATTGTGAACAAGGGGCTGGAGGATGAGATGGTGAGAGAACTGTTCAGTCAGTATGGGGGCGCAAGTCCAAGGATCTCCGCTGCCTCTTCTATTCCAGTGCTCCATTACACTCTTTGTGTTCTTTTCAATGCTTAAAAAAGTGTGTTGGCGTAGGTGTGTAAGTGTTACTGAGTGTCTGTGTTACTCAATATAAGTGAGTGTGTATCTGTGTATGTGTGAGCTTATGTCACTAGGTATAAATGTGTATCTTACTGAATATATATATGTGTGTGTATGCGTGCAAGTTTTTGTTACTGAATACATTTGTGTGTTTTTCTGTGTGTGGAATTGTGTGGTTAATCAGCGAGTGTGTGCCTTTCTGCAGGAGATTTGGGGGTACAAGATGTGCCGCTGGAAGTTGGCCTTGGTGTGTTTGGGGGTACTGTGCACAGGGGGGTTCCTGTTGCTGCTGCTGTACTGGATGCCTGAGTGGTGTGTGAAGAGCACCTGCACCCGCTGCACCCTGAGAGATGCACAGCTGATCCTGCTCCGCTCCACTGTGAGCATTGCCCTAGCGCGCGTGCGCACACACACACACATATGTATGTTTCAGCATATATGGTGAAACAGTAAATGTATCATAAGTGTGTGTGTCCTGTATGCATGTGTGTGTTGCAGGACGAGTTTAAGCGCTGGTTCCTCGCTAAGGTGCGGGTCATGATGGCCCCCGGTAGAAATCCATTCCACAGCCTGGATTCCCAGACCACCTCGACCGTGGCCAATGGCCACACTCCCCACCCCTCTGACAGCCCCCCAGATGACCTCATCAGGAAGTACGCAGAGTACCAACCTGTGCAGGTAGAACACACATGCACACACACACACACACACACACACACACACACACACACACACACACACACACACACACACACACACACACACACACACACACACACACACACTATATACAAACTCACATGCACTCTCAAACTGCATGTTCCCACATGACAAACACAAAAAAAAACACTTGCATACAAAAACACTCTTACATACTTTCATATACAATGAGCTGGTCTGTTGGATTGTGAGTAGGGTTACAATATTGGTTTTGAGTAGGTGTTGGATTTGTTTAGATTTTTTGTGTTGGGTTTGAGTAGGTTAGTAGTGGTATTCATGCCTCATTGTATGAATTGAGTTTCATCACATTTTGTCCTTTTTCTTTTTCTTCCTCAGATCCGCTATTTCACACTCCACAGCACAAAGTACTACTGGAATGATGTTATCCAGAATTTTGAAGTACTGATGTAAGAAATATTTTTTTCTTATACTCGATCATTTAGTTGAATCATGTAATACTATCACTGCTTGAACCGTCTATTTCATCAAAACAGTGAGTGCATCTGTTAACGTATCCTTTGAGTGTAGTCTGCAGGTATACTTTATTTATAATGTTAGTAGCTATAGCAGTATGATATGTAGTTGTCATTCTGTAGTTGATGTCTGTCGTAAATGTATTTTACAGCAAAACTATGTGAAAGGCAGTAGGAGTTAAAATCTGAATGATGCATGAATGATGGAATGAGTGTTCTCTGTTTCCCCTCTCTGTGTGGTACTGCAGGGGCTTAGAGGACCTGGATGTGACCTGTTCCTCCATCCACTCAGAGCACAGTACAGGGCTAACCAGGAGTCTGCAGGAGTACAGGTACATTCTGGGCACTTGCAAGCATTCCAGAACCACCCCACAGGGACCCCAAAACTACCCCCACAGTGACCCATTCCTGCAAGTGCCCCAGATGCACTGTGGCTTGTGGATAAATCATAAACCCCTCAATTCTGAAGTGTAGTTGTTGAGTGAGATAAAGTGGTTCTTTTCTCCAGGTTGCAAAACCAGTCCTTATGATGCACATTCACAATGACTGTGCAATCCTTGTTCCCAGAGACATTTTGCATGACCATTTTTTCCACCATTGTCTTTGCAGCTTAAAGGTTCAGCCTGATATTACACATCCTGTAGTGTGACAGTCGTGTTGCACAATGATCCAAAAAGCGGTATTTCATGTAATATGAGAGTATTTTGGCTGGCAAATTAATTTTTCCTGCTTCCTCATTTTTCCATGCGCTATGACTTAATGCGAATTCTTGCATGTTATGTAGATATGATCAAATATTTTATTATTTTTCCAACTAGGTCTATGGACTACTTTGCTTTTTTTGAAGTATAATTTGAAAGAAAACCAGGAGATTAAACTGCTTGGGAGGGGGATTTTAACACATCCACACAGTTTTTCTCCAAAGCAGCATGCAGTAAGAATGCGATGGCCTTTTTTCTTGCAGAAGACTGTTTTTTGGAGTGAATGAAATAGCAGTGAAAGTGCCTTCTGTGTTCAAGCTGCTAATTAAAGAGGTAGGTTCCATTTCTCTGATTAGAATTTGTTTGTGTGGTATGTCCTTGTGTGGCTGTATGTATGTGAACAGAGTAGTTGGACATACTGGCAGTGTATTCCAAATCCATAAGGCATAAATGGACATTAATATGTAAGGCTTGAATAAATTAATAAACCTTTAAGATAATTTTAAAAATGGCATGAAGAGAATCTCTTGTAACATGCAGGGGAATGTAGCCCAGAGCTTTGTGTTGCTGTGGCAGAATAAGCAAGTCTGCTTCACTGCTCACAGCTCTTTATTCTTTCTGTGCTCCCCAGGTCCTCAACCCATTCTACATCTTCCAGCTCTTCAGTGTTATCCTTTGGAGCGCTGATGAATACTACTTCTACGCTGTGGCCATTGTCATCATGTCCGTCACATCAATAGCTACCTCTTTGTACACCATCAAAAAGGTAAGCGGCAGAGAGCGCTGGAAGCTGTGCAGTAAGCTGCCCCTCTAATCCCGCGCTTTCACTGCCACATAAAGCACGGTCTGCTGCTCACCCCAGCAGAAGTCCACAGTCACCAGGGCAGATGCATCCTGCACCCTCCCTCTGGAGCAGTGGGAAGAGGTGATCTCTCTCCAATGTCACTCAGAGCCCTAGTGACGTAGTTTAACATTGGCCAGTGAAGCTCCGTGACTCTGCTTTCTCAAGCAGTGTTATCCTGGCTGATGAAGTGGTCTCTTTTCTAAAATGTGCAACTCTCCTCTCCTCTTTTTTCAGCAATACGTTATGCTCCACGACATGGTGGCGACACACAGTATTGTACGAGTTTCTGTCTGCAGAGCCAATAATGGTATGTCAAAGGTCCAGAAAGGAAATTCAGAATTTTATGCAGAAATGTTTTAAAGACTAGTATGATGTACAAGATTACGCAATATCGCTCTACATATTTACTGAGAACCATGGTATTTCCTGCTGCTTTCAAACCTTCCTTACCTGAACACCTTTATGGAGAGGTCTTACATACTTCAACAGGATGCCCTGATCCTGTTTTATAGCAATCTGCATGGTTCTGTATGATTTTCAGTTGAGGATCATAATTTGAGTATTTTATCTACCATGAAGATAATACACAAGTAATTTTTTAGTTGTACTTGGTGAAATAATTCTACCAAATAAAAGTTGGAGGTGTGGCAGTGTTGATTTTGAGCTTATGTTCCACACTCGTAAGTAATCACAGAACATAAAGTGCAGAAGAGAGTGTGGGTGCTGCATTAGATTTTGTGTTTGTGTGGGCTCTGGATCATAGTGATTGAATTGTGTTGGCACAGGGTCAGAAATATTGTGTGTTGTGTGTGGACCTGTAAATCCAAATCACACACAGATTGTGGGTGTGGGGAAGAATGTGTGTATTGGTGATGGTGACTCTGTGCCAGGTTGTGTGGAAAACTCTCCTGCCTTCCATCTGCAGATATTGAGGAGGCCATGTCCACAGATCTGGTCCCTGGTGACATCATCATCATTCCCACCAATGGGACCATCATGCCCTGTGACGCTGCGCTCATTAGTGGCACCTGCATCGTCAATGAGAGCATGCTCACAGGTAGCTCTCTCTCTACTAAACAATCATGCTTTGTCAATACACTTGTTGGAATCTCTTAAGGTAACAATAAGGAATAAGGTAATGCATGTTGGGGGAAAGGCTGTGTATTTCGCAGCTGCATTGGGGTGATAAGTGATCACATGCTCTCACACAGCATTGATATCTGGTGTATTAGCATATTCTTTCAAACCATTGATGTGTTGTGTCTTGCTTCAGTTTGCACTCACACCATTTAAGTAAGCATAACTTACTGAGTGGTTTTTTTTTTTCTTCTCAGGTGAGAGTGTGCCAGTAACCAAGACCAACCTGCCGAACCCGAGGCTTGGAGTGGCAGATGGAGGGCGGGGTCTAAAAGGGGGGGAGGATGACAGGTACAGCCTGGAGGAGCACAAGCGACACACACTGTTCTGTGGCACCAACGTCATCCAGACACGCTTCTACTCTGGCGAGCTGGTGAAGGCTGTGGTGGTGCGCACCGGTGAGAAGCTGTCTTACTTGCACACACACTTCCTTTGATCACAGTGCCTCCCACAGTCATGATAATTTTATACTTTTTACATATTTTAAAACATGGTGGCAAAAAGAGAGAAAACATGATAAGCTTGTCTCAGAGCTCCCGCTTGTTCCCAAACTTCATTGTTGCACAATGTTATGTGAACAAGCATGTTTAACATTGTACCTAATTTAACAGTATGAAAAGCTTGTTTTGTAAGGGCTGCTATAATGTTATTCATGCATACTGCAACAGTTGACTTGATGTTGCTTATGTCCTCTAAATTTAGATTAAGTGCTGTATGTTCTGTAAGAGTTAGTTTAACATTAATGTTCTCTCTGTCAGGCTTCAGCACTGCTAAGGGGCAACTGGTACGTTCAATCCTGTACCCCAAACCCACGGATTTCAAGCTGTACCGGGATGCATACCTGTTCCTGCTGTGCCTGGTGGCTGTGGCAGGGATTGGCTTCGTTTACTCCATTGTGCTCAGCGTCATTAAACAGGTGGGGTCCGACACACACTTGTCGCACAGTGGGTACTGCTGGGAAGCAGGTTTGGGGAATATGGAGAGATATGAGTGCAGTTATGAGACCGATGTCTCCTACCCCCAAATTCCCTAGGTTCCAGCAAAAACCATCATCATCGAGTCACTGGATATCATCACCATCACAGTGCCCCCTGCTCTTCCAGCAGCCATGACTGCCGGCATTGTCTACGCCCAGCGCCGTCTTAAGCGCATCGGCATCTTCTGCATTAGCCCCCAGAGAATCAACATCTGTGGCCAGCTCAACCTCATATGCTTCGACAAGGTATGCTCTCAGCCAGCTCAGCCTCATCAGCCTGGAGATAAACTCATTTGTAATTAATTAACTATGAATACACTCTAGGGAAACTAAAAAAGATATGTTAAGAGTATTTAAAATTCTTGTTAATGTTGAATGGCTTGTACTTGCATTACCCTCAATTGCACCCCTGGTCTGCATGTCAATACATGAGAAAAATGTGTATTTAATGTAACATAGAAACTGAGCATTTTTAATGTACATACATAGCAATTGTTTTTCTAATATATCGTGCAATAGATTACATGAGGCATGACATTTACATGGCTTGGCTAATTGGTGATAAGAGTATTTTAGTATTCACTTTCATGAAAGCAGACAAAAAGAATAGAGCAGGTAACTAACTAGCTAGGTAGCTGACTGTTGTAGAATACTGAGTCAAGTCAAAACCCATTTCTGCCTTTACATCACATTACATGTTCTTTGTTTATTTGACAACATCATGCTTAGGCATCTAACACTGATTAGGTTTATTAAATGGTAGTCTCATTCAGCATTGTAACATGCCTAACCTTTTTGTGTTGTTTGCAAACCTAAAAATAAAAGGCAAGGAAGGCACATTGCAATCTTGGAGAAGAGACCTGTAGAATAACTCTGGTGACTCTGGCTTTTACATACAGACTGGCACACTGACGGAGGATGGGCTGGATTTGTGGGGCATCCAGCGAGCTGAGAATGGGAGGTAAGTGAGTTTCAGGGTTAAGAGTTTTGAGGTTTCATGGTTTTGAATTTTGGAGTTTGGGTGCTGTTGTCTCCTTTGTGCCTCCTGTAGTTAGTAAGAGTTGTGTTCATTTGTTTTTTGTGTTGTGCGCATGTGTTTTTTGTGCAAACGTGTGTGTTGTGTATTGTGTGCATTGCATAGGTTTCTGCTGTCAGAGGAGAATGCCTATAAGGAGGCCCTGGTCAAGTCTCCATTCGTGGCCTGCATGGCCAGCTGCCATTCTCTGACCAAGATCGAGGGGCAGCTGTCCGGGGACCCACTTGACCTCAAGATGTTTGAGGCCACAGGCTGGGTGAGTACTGGAGCTAGGGACGTGTGGTGGGATGGAGTGCGTTGGGTGGCTGGGGAAAGTGATTGGCACATGTGGGGGTGTGGCATTGATGTGCTCTGTTGCTCTGTCTCTGTGCAGATTCTGGAGGAGGCAACGGAAGAGGAGACAGCTCTGCACAACCGCATTATGCCTACTGTGGTCCGGCCACCCAAACAGCTGCTCCCTGAGCCTGCCGCCACCCCTGAACAGGACATGGTATACCTCAAGCACCTCATCCTACTGAACATCTTATCCTTTACCCTCACTCAAAGCTGCCCTACTATTGTACTGCAGTGCAGTGTGGGTCTCTCAAATCACTTGCAGTCATTCACCTGAGCTTAGCTGTGTCATTGAACTGACCTTATTTTCTTTGTGTTGTTGTGTATTTGAAGACTTTAATTTGATTTGTGGTTCATGCTTGTGATAATATCAGGATCCTTCCAGCTTTAAACATTTGTTTGTGGTTTTCAATGCTTTTTTGTTTTGTCTTTTCAGGAACTGTACGAGCTATCGGTGAGTGTGTGTCATTTCCTCTGGTATCTTTTTCTCCATTGTGATAGAGATGTAAGCTGCATTAATCAGCTGTGGGAAAGTGAGGTTTCATTGATGCGGAAGTTGAAGTAGCTGCCATATAGTATCAGTTACTTGGACCAATGACCAATTTGGCTGTGGAGAGAAAAGCATTTTTGATTTGTTCAAAAAGTAGAGTACTGCCTCAGTGGCTGCCATGAACCCTCATTTTAACCAAGCCTGGGGAGAGGTCCAGGTTGATCTTGTGTAATGGGGAATGTAAAGTTTAAAGTGGTATGCTGTCCTCTCCAGGCTTCCCATGAGATCGGCATTGTGAGGCAGTTCCCGTTCTCCTCAGCCTTGCAGAGGATGTGTGTGGTGACTCGACTGCTGGGGGAGAAGCGCATGGATGCCTTCCTGAAGGGGGCACCAGAGGTTGTGGCTAGCCTCTGCAAGAAGGAGACAGGTTTGATTCCACCTCCTATCTATTATGGCTCACTTTCAGCGACTTATGGTGAATGTTCTCCTTGGAGTGTGTGCACTCGCATGTCTGTGCATGCTGAAATAGAGAAATGAAAAAGACAGACAAAAAACATTTGACCTCCAGCAGTGGAGTTTATGGATATTCCTCATATTGGCAATTTCCATTACTCTTATTTCTATTTCTGCTCTTCTCTCTGATACATGTAGAGGGTAGTTTGCTTGGGAGTATAGAGTATAGTTGTGAGAGTTGTGAGTGAAGTGTATGGTTAGTACTTTTAAGTAAGAGCATTATGAAAGCACTGACTAGAGTTTCTTTGTCTGGATTTTGCCTCTGCAGTGCCTGAGAGCTTCTCTGAAGTGTTGGAGGACTACACTAAGCAGGGCTTCAGGGTCATAGCACTGGCCCATCGTCGCTTGGAGTCCAAGCTCACCTGGCACAAAGTCCAGAACATTAACAGGTATGCCGTAGTCCTCTCTGCCCCTGCATCTATGCCCTGACATCTGTTATTCCACTGTAAAAATCAGCTAGACTTTTCAATGCAACTGACACATCATTACACTCAGTTTTGGACTAGATTTTGTGCCCTCTCTCCCTCAGGTGTCTTGTGCAATGGCCTCTGATCCTGTCAGTGTTCAGGATTGTCAGTGAGTGTGTCTGAAGAGGTTTGTGCTCTGTCGCCCCCTAGGGACCACATTGAGACCAACATGGAATTCCTGGGCCTGATTATCATGCAGAACAAGCTGAAGGCGGAGACTCCAGGCGTTCTGGAGGACCTCCGGCGAGCCAACATTCGCACTGTGATGGTCACCGGTGAGCAGATCGCTTACTGCTGCTTCTGTTAACTTGGAAGATTCAGGTCATACTCTTCTGGTTGTAGTGCTGCTGCTGTACTCCAGGGTAAAGAAACTCTAGTTACTGAAAGAACTGCTCCAGAGTAGGACTGTATGGAATGTAGGAATGTGGTGTGTGGGATTACTGCTCAGTTATGCATGAAATAAAAGAAATAAAGCCCTCCGGTCACAGCTTATTTAGAATACTCAGCGTTCAGCGATGATTTTGTTTCTAGGAATGCAATAGGGTTATTAAGTGGCATTTAAGTCCTTCCCGGGAAAACCTGCACAGTCATGCAGAGAGCTGGCTGTCCTCCAGCAGCTTACATGACCCAAGCTCTTGGATTTGTGTTGAGACCTGTGCAGCCTTTGTTCAGTTTTTGTTGAGATTTGAAGTTTCAGCAGATAAGTACACAGGTAGGGGTGAAAGGTGCACATTTTGTGGCGAGAGGTGTGCTGTTTGAGCAGAGCTGCCATTTTCACCCTGTAGGAGACAACATGCTGACGGCCATCTCCGTGGCACGAGACTGTGGCATGATCCCACCCCAGGACAGAGTCATCATCGCTGATGCTCTGCCTCCCAAGGATGGCCAGGCTGCTAAGATCAACTGGCGTTATGCAGACAACCCCATCAAACACACTGCCGATGGTTCCCATCCGCCGGTGAGTTACTATATGGCTGCTGTCTGGCATCAGCCATCAGAAATAAGAGTGAATGTGTTTATGATCCTTCCCAGTCAAGGAACACCCAAGTGTATGAGTTAATGTGAGCCATTCTGCAGGCTTCCTCAGTGCTACAGTGTATGGCAAGGACTGCAGTACCTCAGAACTAAACTGTGAGAAGGGCTGCACCACTGATTAGTAATAATATTAATGGCCATTCAGACCTAAGTTATATTGTAAAATTCACAACTTCAACAAAATACAAGTGAATATACACACATACATACAATGACCGGTACAACAAAAACATATACTTATGAAAAGAAAAGGTGAATTCGGGAAAGTTTTGGAACATTTTGAAAGGGTAGTGGCAAAACATATTTAACCTCACCTCTGACCCTGCAGGAAGTGGAGTTGAACATAGAGGGGGAGGAGCAGTATCATTTTGCCATGAGCGGCCGATCCTTCAATGTCATCATGGAGCACTTCCAGGACCTGGTGCAAAAGGTAGGAACTCTGTGACCAGAGCAATGTGACCATCACGTTTCATGACTCTTTAATTCTCCAAATACCTTCAGTGTCCCCACTTGTCCTGGCTCTTCTGAAACTGTTACTCTCTGTCGGAGATGATCCTGACTTTGTTTCTTTGTTTTTGTATGCAAAGCTGGTCCTTCATGGCACTGTGTTTGCCAGGATGGCCCCTGACCAGAAAACACAGCTAGTGGAGGCACTTCAGAGTGTAGAGTGAGTACACTCACGCTCTCTCTCCCTCAGTCATATACAAACATACACTCACTAACACATGCGCGCGAACACACACACACACACACACACACACACACACACACACACACACACACACACACACACACACACACACACACACACACACACACACACACACACCTACATATGCTGTCTACACATACTCTCATACATACGTTGTCACACACACACAAACACTCATTCTCACATGCAAACACTCACACACATACAGATATGCACAGACACACACTCATACATGCATTTATGTACTCAATCTAAAACATTGTCACAACCGCACACACGTATTCTCACACAGTCACACACTTTTATACATGTATGCACACGCAGTCACACAAGCATCTGCACATGCAGCAGTGGTTATTCTTCACTGAATACATGCTGAATGGCTTTTCCTCTTTTTCAGTTACTTTGTGGGGATGTGTGGAGATGGTGCTAATGACTGTGGTGTAAGTATATTCTGAATGCTTAACTAGAAATTTGTCATCACAGGACTTGAGAATACCTTCCCTTTGACTTGTTTGACATTTCTGTCCTACTGCTCTCACTGGGCCTCATATCTTAGCTATTTGTATGCATTGGTTTGATCCTAAAATGTTCCTTAAGGCAAATGTAAAAGCTTGCCCTGGTCAACATCATTATTCCATATTGGTTAACTCGCCCAGACAGGTTTTTGTTACAAAGTGCAACGTCAAAGTGCAAAGTCAGCTTCTCAAGTTTTGCCTCATAATGTCAAACTTATTTCTCCATGCCAGTGTCAAAAAGGATTTTTTGGGGTGACTGAACGGTGGACGTCATCTATTAAAAAAAAACATGCTCATCTCAGGATGGGACCAAGGCATTCCCATCCTCTTTAATAAAACATACCATATTATGGTTATGAATCATAGGCTACCCCAGATCCTAATGGTAGATCTACAGAATTCTTTCTAAACTACACACTATGTCAAAATATCCAGCAATGAATAAATCTGTAACCATGAATGAAACACTGCTTTGTTAGAGGTAACTTGAAAAATATGTCAGATATGATAAGTTTGGCTTATTTACATATTTTTGCAAATAAGCAAACACTAAATGAAATGCTAATTGACAGCATTGTCAAACTATTGTTTTTATCAGATGGAGAATTCATTAACCGTTGAGTATTTTTGTCAGAGTAGAATATCAGCCTCTTACCCTTACAGCAGCTCCTATTCCAGAGTGTAGAATAACAGCCTCTTACTGTTAGTCAAGCGTTAAAGCAACCCCTTCTCCAGAGTGTAAAGTAAAAGCCTCTTGCTCTTATTCCTCAGGCCCTAAAGCGTGCGCACAGTGGGATCTCTCTGTCAGAGCTTGAGGCCTCAGTTGCCTCCCCCTTCACCTCTCGCACTCCCAACATCTCCTGTGTGCCTAACCTCATCAGGTAATCTCGGTTCTATAACCTGGCAACCAGCAATGACATGACAGCCTAGCCCTGTAACCTGGCAACCATCAGTTGACATGTCTAGAGAGAATCTCTCTTGTCTGACTAGAAAAATATGCACTCTATTCCAACCATTATATGCCCCACTAACAGAGTTTCCCTAAATTCACACACGACTGTCTGTAAATCCTGCTTTGAGCCATGTAAACAGGTGAAACAATCACTGAATTCTGGAAGAGTCTGTAATAAACTGTTTCCTTGACTGAGTTGTTCAGAGTTGAATGCTGTTGGTGTTCTTTATCAGGTTTTGAGTTGTGTAGGTGTTCAGTATGCCATGCTAAATATTGTGTGTGTTAAGTAGAGTTTTGAGTGCTGTCTGTGTTCAGTATGTAATGTTGAGTGCTGTGAATGTTCAGTATATGGTGTTGAGTGCAGTGGGTGTTGTGTATGTGGTGTTCAGTACTGTAGGTGCTCAGGACAATGTGAAGTGCAGGGCGAATTCAGTATGTAGTGTTCACTACTGACTTTTTAAGTACTGTGGGTGTTTTCTTCTTAGGGAAGGGCGAGCAGCTCTTATCACCTCCTTCTGTGTGTTTAAGTTCATGGCCTTGTACAGCCTCATCCAGTACATCAGCGTCACTCTGCTCTATTCAGTGAGTAAACCTGCTTCACCAGGGCATAGTGCTTCAGCACTGCTACACCATCATCATTATCCTACAGTGTCACCACCGGCGAGTCTCACCTGCAATGAATGTCACCTGCATTTGCATTTCAGATCCTCAGCAACCTGGGAGACTTCCAGTTCCTCTTCATTGACATCGGCATCATCTTGCTCATCGTCTTCACCAGTGAGTATGAGGCTGAGGCATAAGGTGTGTGTGTGTGCACGCATTTGTGTTTGTTTGTTTGTGCGTGCGTGTGTGTGAGAGAGTTCTGGATATGCCTCCATCGAATAGAAGTTTGTATCTGCTCTGATGTCTATTCATAAATGTGTTTATGTATTAAATAGCAAAATGTAACTTCAGATTGGAATACTCAAATATGCACAACTCTTGGTAGTTATTTACCCTCTTAGTTTGAGCATGTGTATGTGTATGGTACTCATGTTTATGTATGTGTGCTAATGCATGTGTAAATTTATATACCTGAGTGTGTGTGTTTTTCTGTGCAGTGAGTCTGAACCCAGCCTGGAAAGATCTAGTTGCACGCCGGCCCCCCTCAGGGCTGATTTCGGGGCCGCTGCTGTTCTCAGTGCTCACACAGATCCTGCTGTGCCTCGGCTTCCAGACACTCTCTTTCCTCTGGGTCCAACAGCAGAGCTGGTATCAGGCATGGAGCCCCACCTCTGAGTGAGTACTCTGCCGAACACAACACAGTTGGTAATAACAACAGAAAACTTTTCAAAACAACCTTTTCAAAGACAAAAACAGACAAAATGTCCATAAAATAAATACATTAGAATAAAAGGAATGCTCAGTTTGTTTCTATAAAAAAAGTACGAAAAAGCAGTAGTGAACAAATAGGCTTTGAGATTCTATTCAGTACACCATGTCAGTACTAGTAGATTTTCAGAGCTGGGAGAGACTTCCAGAGCTTGGGCCTTAAGTAGTTGAAAGCTGACTCCCTCCATCACTTAAGCCAAGCTATGGGGACCATCAATAATTTGCAAGTGTACAACTGCACCTTGGAACAATGCTGACATGTCTTTGCTGGAATTCTCTTAACCAGTACATTTATGTTCACAGAGCACTTGGTTCTTATGAAAGTTACCAAGACTTTTATGTTTTATGTTTCTGCAGCGCCTGCAATATGTTCAACAACAGCAATGTCTCCTTTGACAACACAAGCGAACACGATGACCACAACATCAAAAATTATGAAAATACTACCCTCTTCTTCGTCTCATCCTTCCAGTATCTCATCGTTGCCATCGTTTTCTCCAAAGGGAAACCTTTCCGACAGCCAAGTTACAAAAACTGTAAGACTAACAGTACTGCTTTTACAGGCCAGGCCAGTAGCTGGGCTTTCTGCATGTAAAATTGTGCTTTAGGGTGGGCCTAACTTATCCTGGATCAGGGCTTTGTGGTCTTATTGTAACTCGTGCTGTATGAAGTGTTTTTGTGCAGTCTGAGTGTGTGACCGCAGTGTGTTTGTGGTTCTCGCAGGGCCATTTGTTGTGTCCGCTCTCAGCCTGTACGTCTTCCTCCTCTTCATCATGCTCCATCCAGTTGCTGCCATCGATGAGTTCCTGGAGGTAAGTCAGTACAAGAATAAAATATGAATTGAAAAATTCAAACATTCCCTGATTTTGGTCAATAATATTCACAATATTCCTTTGTATTATGTGCAATGTGTAACTCATGGTAATGTGATTTCTTGTAAAGATCGCTCAGTCATCTATTAGTGAGTTGATATAGTAATTGAATCTGTTTGAAATGATCAAAAATGTTTTTGTTATGAATGATTAGCTGCGGTCACTTAAGTAGCTCATTTAAATCTAATGAAGCATGGGTGAAAAAGCACAGGATGTCTGAAGTGTTACTCCCATTTTGGGCAAATACAGGAAGTTTGTTTGAAGGTGCATTATACCCAGAGAAAGGGCAAAAACAGCCAGGCGCTGTATCTTACAAGCAGTTATTTTGTATGGGTAACTATATGTTAACTGAAGATGCCCACTGAAAGTTGAGATTTTAAAAACCTGTAGTGGTCCTCCAACTGTACATAATACATGACTGTTTTACATGATGATCTATTAGATGAATAACTTTATAACTCATTAAATTGTACTGGATAAAATAACCATCGTGTTTCTTCACTGGGAGCACATTCGTTAAATATGCAGAAGCACTATATAAGCTACAGCTTCTTATTACTGGTCGAACGTAGAGAACTCATTGCAGTTTGGTTTGGGGGGTCAAATGGATTTTGTCTGCATTGGAATTTTTATGTCTTAGTCATTATCAGGAACAATTTGGGTACAAATCAGATGTTTACCATTGTTTACACAGTATTTCAGAAATCACACCAGCTGAAAATGTTTAGTTTGGTGCAGACGATCAGCTTGCAATTTCTTGCAAATCCAATTGCATTTCTAAAAAATAATGTCTTTGGAATGCTGATGCTGATGGTTGGGGTTGTGATATTGTGGTTGAGGAGTAATGTTGACGTTGGAGGTGGGGGTGCGGTGTCCAGTCTGAACACACAATATTTCTGCAGATTGTGTGTGTTCCTTTCGAATGGCGCATCCAAATGCTGTTCATCATCATAGGTAACGCAGCTGCCTCTGTGGTCATGGAGGTAAGTTATGGCATGCACACGGACACAAGCACTCGCACACACAGTCCCTCACAAACACACATGTGCATACACACGTATACTAATGCATGCATAAATGCTCACACATACAGTCACACATAAACTTATAAACTCATAAACAAACACACAGTGTCAAAAACAGTCATGAATGCACACATACATGCATAAAATCACAAGCACACAGTAATACACACACACACACACACACACACACACACACACACACACACACACACACACACACACACACACACACACACACACAGTGACACATACACACAGGCATGTGTGCATTCACACACATTCCTCCAGGGGCTCATACTCACTTGAAGGTTTTGCTGCAGATTGTTGAACATGCTGTGAGTATTTGTTTCATGGAGATAGCAGTGTGTTGGTTTTGTCACAGGAGGTTATGAATAAGACATGACTGTTAGATAGGGCTAAAACAAAGTGTGGTCCAGCCTAGTTGAACTGGAGAATGAAGCCCAGTGGCTGAGCCTGTGGCTTTTCCTGGCTAGGTTTATAATTGAGGCACACTGTTTGGTGATTTCACTGTACTTATGTTCCACCAGTGACACACCAGGCTCTAGTGATTTCTATTTCTCTGTTTATGCAACTTTGTGCCAAATGTATGGACCACATCACTGTGATACCCTCTAAATTCTCAGTTCTCTTTAGGTCTGAAAAGCATCGAAATTGAAATATTAACAATATGAATGCAATTGCATGAGAGCCAGAGTTTTGTTTACCAGTGAAGGAAAGGTGTCAGTCAACAGTAGTAGTTGTGCTATGCGCCATGTAGAACCCTTAGAGACTGGATCCACTAAGCCAATGCCATCAACATGACCAATACACTGTCAACACAAAAAATACTGCCAACACAGCCAGGACACAGTCAGTATGAGCCAAACAGCTAACACAGTGTTGGCAAAGCCTAGTTAGAAGCACTGTCTGGTCAGCAGTGTTTTGACCTCTGCCCCTTGTGGCCTCCTCAGTGTACCTCTGGACTGCTCTGTACAGGGAGCTGCAGTATATGGCCTGTAACAGGCAGCTGAGAATGAAGCAAGAACAAATCACTTTGTTTCCATGTTTAACCATAACCCCAGCACTGTGTTCACCACTAACACTCAGCGAAATCACAATTCTTTAGCATAAATAAGGGTTGAATCTTTGAGAAACAACATGATCAGTAGCTCTCTTAATTCTCTCCTGCCCACTGCAATATTCCATAGACCCTCATCCTTGACACCATCTTATGGAAGCTTGTGTTCAGCCGCGACAAGCCGGCCGCCTATGGGGCCATCTCTGCCGCCCAGACACCTCAGGTTGGAAATCTGCCACTACATTCACTCTGGCTTTCACTTCCTGGTGTCCTCCCTCTTCCCCCTTCCCCACTCCCTCCCTCTGTAATCTTAACCCTTTGCATGCACACCAGTGATTGCTATGACCTCCCCGCAGAGCTCTGAGTGCTTAAGAGTACTTACCCCCATCTAATATCGCTCTCTAATACCGTCTGTAGTGTGCAGTAGCTGCCCTGTGTGCACTTGTACTGCTAACTGTGCACTTGCCTTGGATATGTATACCTGGTTCCTGTTAGCCCCACCCATTTGGTTTGTTTCCAGACCTCCAGGGGGTGCTTTTTTATTGGTGATTAACAGACCAAACTGAGCTGTATTAACACATCTGTTCAACTTTTCCATGGGAGCCCATTTCAGTATATCCTGTAAATAAGGACTGGGTGATTTTCTTTAAAGTTTCATGACAATATTACAAAATGCTCATGGCATGGGAAGTATTGCTCATTTGGTGTCAGCTACAGTCTTAGCCGAAGCTGAAGGTTTAAGAAAAATAATTTGGCAAAGACAACTAAAACGCAGGATAGAAACACATTGAAAAATAACTGTATTTACATGTATATAATGCACGTGTCATGAAGGAGCTCTTGTGATTCTTAGTCTTAATCAGAGAATAAAAATAAAATATGGAATAATGTGTGAGCAGCTGGAGGAATTAACTGATGGAAGGCAAAGTGCTGTAGGAGTAAAATGAAAAGCCCGAATTTTGTGTCTGTCTTTGTTTTCTGTGTGTGTGTGGGGGGGGGGGTTGTTTTGCGTGCTGTTGGTGTGTGTGTGCGTGGATTACTTGTATGCTTGCTGTGTGTGTGATTGTTATCTGGATGGTGTGTGTTTATATGGTCATTGTCTGTTTGATTGTTATTTCATCTGTGTGTGTGGTTGTCGCGTGGTTGTCGCGTGGTTGTCGCGTGGTTGTCGCGTGGTTGGCAGGCGGGGATTGACCTGTGGGGCTCCAGGTTTCTGTCCCAGCTGTGCTGCCGCAGGAGAAAGGCCCCCAAAGCACGCTACATGCACCTGGCCCAAGAGCTGCGTGTTGACCCCGAGTGGCCCCCCAAACCCAAAACCACCACCGAGGCCAAGGCTCCCCCTCCACAGGATTCCGAGAATGGCACCTACCAAACCATCCAAGCCTCCTAGCCCTGCCCCTGCCCTTGACCAAAAAACATGGACAAATAAGGACTTTGCGAAAGACACTTTCAGGTGAAAGATTGCTTTATGATCAAAGTGGTGTTATTTCAATGGCAGAAACACGCAGTGTTGTGCAGGTTGGACATTGACTCACAGGGGCTGGGCTGCCAGGTCTCCTCTTGCTGCTGTAACTCCTCACACTGTAAAGCAGCAGGTCGGCCGGCTCAACAGGCTGGGAACTGTGGGTCGTTCACCCGAGCTGCTGCGTATTTTGTACGTATTGATTGCTGCAACATTTTTGTAGGAAATGTAGGAGAAAAGTTTAAAGATTAAAAAAAATATTCTAGATGATGGATAGATTTTAGTGGAATTGATTTCAGACAATGGCTCTGTTGGATTGATTCCAAGAATCACATATACAGTCCCTGTAGGATGTACATGTTCTTTAAATGAAACGCAGTGGAACTACAGTGGAAAATGTTAACCAAGGAAAACAGGCTTCTGATGCTAATTTAATGCTGCAGTGCACTGTGACAGCACATCTTCAGTGTTGCAGAAACGTTGTAAGAAAGTTCTTGTGTTAGTTACTGAGAGTGTTCCTGAGTTATTCCCAAGGCCTCAAATATGGGTCATTCCATCAGAAATCAATCTAACCTCACTTGACCCTTTCTTATTTTACCAAATTTGTATTTTTTCATTTTTTCAAAGGGTCAAAATTTGAAGCAAACCCCCATGGGTTCATTACACAAGAGATGTTAATTGTAGGACCTTCATATTGAATATGGTTTCATCATAGATGTAGTGGTTTCATTATACATGGGAAAATCAGGTATTAGGGCAACATTGGTTGGTTCCTGAGAGAATGACCCACGCTCACCCACAGGGTGAGATGTTTGCAGATTAAAGGGCTAAACCTTCCATTTCCCTCAGTAGACTCAAACTCACAGGTCCCACTCTCACAGCTCTCTGAATTGTGCGTACTGGTGTACTGTGCACAGAGCTCTCTGCGTTGTGTGCACTGTACACAGCGCTGCCAGACTCCTGTTGCTTTCCTCAGTGATGCTCTGGCTGCTGGATAAGCCAAGCCATCACCCTGTCATTCACTGAGCTTAAATATGCAGAATGGGTTTGTGTCGCATTCATATAGCTGTTTGTCAAAAGTTAGTCATTGTGCTCTGAAATTTCAATTAAGATCTATTTATCAGCTGTGTTATTGAGAGCATTTATAGTGACAATATTTAGTAATAGTGAAAATTTGTCTCTCTTACCCTCTCCCTATGCATATACATATTGTATGTAACATATTATCTACACATAATATGTATATGAAGTTGCTAGGTTTCACTAGAACACAAAACCATCACAGACTCTTAAGGCATTATAAAACATTTTCTACCATGGTTTTTCTCGAATGTATGTATTCTTTAGTGCAGAGAATATGCTGGTCAATTATTTGCATTAATGGTGCAGTCAGTCATTTTGAGTAGCTTTTCAGACTGTCTAAAATGTAATACTTTTAAAAATGTTAATTTTTTTATTCACATTTCTGCACCTTGTTCACTGTTTGTTTTATAAATGTTCAGGGGAAGGAATTGAAGTTCACAGTCTGAACCCATTGCAATCATTTGAAAAATCTTAATATGAAGGTTAGAGTTACAAAATATCAAAGTACACAGCTCCAATGTTCCTTTGTACATTTCAGTAATGGCTCAAACAGGAAGTTTTTCTTGCACAAATATGTTGACTATCTTTTGAGCAGTTACACATTAATCATAATTTCAGTAGAAGGAATGTGAGGAGAGAACATCACAATTTGAAATTATTGCTCATAAAACAATCCTTAGATATTGAGCAGCATTGAGTCTTTTGAATGACAGCATACAAAAAGTATGCTCTCGCTGTGTCTGTGATGAAGCAGTTTGCTAATTTTGAACTCTGGCATATCTGTAACTGCCATCCTGCTCTTACCCTCATGTATGTGTGTATTTATCAGTCATGTGTTCGAATCCCAATGTGCCTTGTTGATGCACATTTAAAATGGCCTGTACTGTTAAAAGCTTTTTCAAACGAGGGCACACTCATGTTCAGTCTCAGATTTCTTTGACCCTTAAACGTGGCTGCGTTAAGTTCATTGGTTGCGATGCATGCAGTGGTGTAACATCATTAAGGGTAGTATGGGACAGGTGGAGAAAAGGTCAGTACATTTTACTGTAAGTCTGAGATTTTTAGGTGAATTACAGCGTATTTTAGTGGAGTAATTACCCATTACCCAGGTGTTTTTTGATAAGCCTTGTAGTATCTCCATGTCATGACCGAATCTTTTGCTATTATATTGTAAGTGGTATTAGAATTAGAATTTGAGTTCTATCTGTATATGTTTGAGACGTGCATGTATCCATGTGTTACTGTTAGCACTAAAATATAATATTGCGTTGTTAATAAATATGTATATTTGAATTTTTCATAAGGGCAATAGCTTGTACTCAATTTCTTTTGGTACTGTTTGGTTGTAGAATGTGTTAATTACAAAATGTCTTCATTTTTGTGTCTTGTAAATTCATTCAGTGTGTCTAAAGGTATATGTGTGTATTGCTTCTGAAGTAAGTCAAAATGGGGCATTTAGAATCATTTCAGCTGAATACAGAAAAGGGGTGTTTGGCTAAGATGCTTGCAGTTAAGATAGAGCAGTGCTGAAAGGTAAATACTTGTGGGTATGTACATAGTTAAATACATATTTGCTCAAACATTGCCACCTCTGTTTTCAGCACTGCAAGCATAACAACCTGACTGTTTCACTGAACAAATTAGAAGCTACTTTTCAGGGTTTTGGAAATATTAGCTTTTAATGGGTTTGGAAATGTTAGCTCTTCATGGGTTTGGAAATTTTAGCATTTCATGCTTTAGGGAATGGTATTGTTTCATGGGTTTGGGGATGTTATTTTTCGTGGTTTTGGGAATGTTCGCTGCTTCAAGATGTTTGGAAACTCTGAATCATGGCCCTTGAAGAGCAGGAGTTGAGTCGCTGCTGTCCTGAAGATGTCTAAATGGTGTCATTATGATGTCATTATTATGCTGCAGATCATTGCAGCAGGGCATCTTCTATAAATACAGAAGGGATTCTGTTCAGTACAGAGGAGATCCAGCACAGCTGGTCAATCACCTACACTTTTACTAAAATGTGCTTTGTCTGCAACAGCTTTTGCACAGGAGGTCAGACAGCAAAGCTTTTGGATTGGGGAAACCGTGTGAAATTAATCATAGTTTCTGTCTCTGTATTTGAATTATGTTCTCTGAACACTTTGTTTTCTGTGGGCTACATAATGCTGGAGATATTGCACATGTCCACTGTCTCACCCTTACAAGGGATCATTTAATTGCTAGAGGAAAATTAGTCATTTGCCACAACCTTTTTTTTTTATTGAAAAAACCAGCAAAAGTGGCTCAAGCAGTTAATGCCAACAGTTATTGCTTTGTATAGATATTGGCCCAGAAAATGCATCCCACTACAGATGTTAACACTGTTTACTGAAAGGTACAGTATCTCATTTCCCTCAAACGTCTGTCGTACTCATTTCTGTATGTCAACAAAAAAAGAGGATAAATGACAGGCTAGCATTGGGTCTCTAATTTCTTTTGGATTTATTTCCTCAGGGAAATGTTTGTAATTTGAAAAGTAAAAATATGCTGAAAAATGGAAAGATCATTTCTTTTGGTAAACATGTTTGTTTTCTGTGAACAGATTATTTGATGTAAAGGGTCCTGACTTTACCCCTTGGTTTTTGAAAATGATCAGTTTTGCAAATAAAAGTGTATATAAGTTGCAGATTTTCTACTTGTAATTTATTTTTTATTTATTTTTATTTGTATTTCTTTTCTGAGAACTATGTAATTGCGCTTGATTTTTTTTTTCTTTGATTAAATGTTGTTATTTAAGAAAACAGTATTGCCATTGCCTTTATTTATGCTTTTTAATCACTTTTCTTGTACCTGTTGACTTCCTATTTGTGTAAAAAGGTAGATAAGTAGAGCTGTTGGGCAAATAGGGTTTAAATACATTTAGGAAGTGGTAGCTCTGAATCAAGCTGTGGTCTTCTGTTAAGTAATTAGTCCCTCTAAACGGGTTACCACAGAGAACAAAGATCAGAAGATCCCGAAGTGCCATGCATGTATGTAAATTTTAAAATAAATTTATTAGGATTGTTTTGCCTTTTCCAGATGATCAACAGCAGGTCGATGAAGAACACAGCGATGAATTAAGAGAATTGTGGTTTATTACAAATGCACAATGGAGAAAACTCATTTGGGCTACCTGTGCCAAGAATATCTGAAGAAGGTACAGTTCGGACAAATGGACTGGTGGACAACTGGTTTCAGCCATCCTTGGGAACCACACATGAGCTGTTACCAGGGGAATGTCAGACACTACAAAGATGAGAATGTGTTTTTTTGTTTGTTTGAGGTGAGCTGATCTCTGGCAGGGTAGAGTATACAGGAACATACAAACGTTATATGAAACATGTATATATGTATAGATATATACATACACACAGACAGACACAATTGAGGTAATAATGTAAATCAGGGACCTGTTAAGATAATTGTAATTTTAATCTTCAAATTCCAGAATCAGGTGGAATCAACGGGCAAGGCAACACCAACTGCCAATCACACCACAGCATAAGATATTACCCTCCTACTGTAGCAGTCAATGAAGTGAAAACCAAGACCAAATCCACAACCAAGGAATGAACTTCTCAGACAGGTCTCAAAAGCACATTAACAGCCTCCTTAATTGGTCAAATAGGGGAGCTAGGCTTTGCCATATTAACTACTGGGGATGTATCAGAGGAAAATGTGAGTCAGGGCCCATTTTTCTATTTTAATGTATGTCAAGAGGTAAAATTGGTTATCTTTTCAAGGTGACCATTTAGTGGTTGTCTCTTAAAAAGCATCCTGCTGTCTGAATGCAGATATTTTACAATTACTGTGTTGACAGTTAAAACGGGGTATTACACACTTAGTAAAACCTCTCTACCCTGTGTACTGTAATGGCTGAAATTCATTTGACTTGCACATCTTCAGGTGAGATTATCGCTTACCAGTTTCAAAGAGGGTGTCATGATACCACACTTCCACATTTCTCTGATAAAAAAAGACTTCTCATTCTTGTAACCAAGAACAACAACAATAACTAGAAATCCGATCACTATCCTCAAATGGACATCGGCAAATTTTGCAGATTGCTGTTTATTTATTATTATTATTATTATTAGTTTTATTTTTTTAAAACAAGATTACAGCATTTTGTAGAGGTATTTCTAACCCAGACATAAAGGTCAGTCAGAGCAAGTTTCCTCTCAGTTCTAACACCACAAACATTATCCAACGACAGTCTCTGCCTCACAGATGGAAGTGTTGCATGGAGATCTTGCGTAATTATTGCAGAATCAGAGCGCCAGGCCAAGTTCACAACTTCACTCATTATGTACTCCTCAAGCTAAGATAACTTTACAGCTTCACTCAACATCTGTCCCTCAGAATCGAGCTAACTTTGCATCGTAACACACTATCAACCCCTCAAAGATTAATTAACTTCACTGCCTCATTCGCCCTGTCCTCCTTAAAACTAAGCTAACTTTTAAGCCTCGCTTACCATCAACCTATTTGAGCGAGGATAACAGCCTTACTCGCTCATCACCAGGTAGGCTTTATGCAATAAATATGACGGAAGTCACTTCAAACTAGCATGCTCCTGAGACACTCCACATTCCCCAGTCCTTACACATTTACCTTTATCTTTAACCCTGTATTTGAGTGAACGTTTTTAAACGAGGTCAAGGGAAAAGGTTACATTTTTTGACAATTCGAATGCAGTCCTATTTTAGGTCAGGAACGACCATGATAAGCACTACTGCGCAACAGTGAAAATATCATTTTACGTTAATAAACACTGACATGCAAAGAATTTCGAATTATATTTAATTATACTAACACGGAACGCAGAACACAATCGTTGTTTCTGGTCGGTATAATTATTGTTGGTCGGACTGACTTCCAGGAAGTACGGCTGTCATTCGGTTACTTGCTGTGTCCTTGTTAGCCGGCTAGATAGCTAGCTTGCTAAGTAATGTGCTCCAAATGCAAGAATGAACTGAAACACAAAAAGGAAATATAATAAAATCTTATATTTATTCTTACTTATTCGTAACATTATGTTACGAGCCGGAACTGCAGTTGCCTGGTAAGTTTCTATTATTAGAGGCAGCTAGCAAGTATGTTGGGTGATTTTGGCATTTTAATAGCATACAAGAAATAATGAGACATGAGGGCAGTTTGGCTCAGCTAGCGAGCTGCTATCAATTCAGCAATATGTTACCTAGTCAGGAAAAACGCTTCAATAATATCAGTCTTTCAAATAAAATAAACTGGCTAACTCCCTAACTAAAACGTGAAAGGACTGTATACAAATAGCTACCTGGCTGTTGTTATACAGAGCCCGTTTCTGATCTAGTTAGCATGCTAATTGGTTAAATAGGAAGTTGTGTGGTTAACACCTCCTCATATTAACGTGACCATGACAGTCATGGCTTGTGCTGAGCAGGGCAATGACAGCCGTTGCTGTCGTTGCTTTTTCCAACCAGATGTTGTAATTAACAGCTGGTTAGTGAACTGCATGCGTTTCTCTACTCAGGTAATGTGTTAGCGGTACTGAAATAAGGTTGAGTTGACGTAGAAGGAGGCACTGTAAAGGAGTGAAAGCCCCGAAGGTGGCCAAGTCTGGACATGGTCCCAAGAAATTTCCACCAATATCATATAAGGGTGGTGGGGACGTGGCAGAATTTCTGGCAGCACCCCTGGACATATAATGCCGGGTACATAATGCCTGTAATTAAATAGTTTGTGTCCAGTCACATATGATATGGGAAGATAATTTATCACTAGTGTATAACCACTGTAATTGTGAGTAGTGAACTTTCTGCTACTTCAAATGGTTAAGTGTGTTTGAAAACGTGTAATGTTAACATGTTGTGCACGTACATTTTTCAAGGAGTTTTAGGCCTAATAAATGTACTGTTGTTCTCCTATGGGACATTTGTATTACTCAGAATTTCATAATATAGTTGTATGGATAGTTTGTGTGCTATAGAGATTTAAAAGTGTCTGACATTATTAATTACCCTTGATATCAAGGAAAGAAAAAATGAATATGGCTGTGACCACTTGTGTAGTCAGATACAAAGTGTTTTATTTTTTGGCCATGCTCAGAAATCCACATCAGACTGGGTTAATGGATCAGTTATTAGCATAATATGGATAGCTTTCGAGCCTAGATAAGCAGATATTACTGCATTGCTCATTCTGTTGCATCCATCTTAACATGTTTGACAGATCTATATAGAAGCCTGTAATGTAAAACATGTCCAGGTAAGCACAGCCATGTAAAACAGTGTTTATCAGCTTGAGCTTGTACTGTGCAGAACTGTCTGTGGTAGTGGATATTGATAAGATGCCTTGTCTTCTTTTTCTGCACCAGTGTGGCCTGCAGGAAACTGGGGTTTGCAAGTATGGGGGTAAGAGTTCCCCTGCAGAAACCATATCCCCTGTTCCGTACCCTTCACCATCGCTGCTCTGTCCCCCCACGCACTGCCTTGCGCTCTACCACCCGGCATTTCACTTCACTGTCACGGCTGCCCCCTCTCCCGGCCCGCTCCAGGCGTCCCCCTCCACTGACCTGGCAGCAGCAACGTTCCTTCTGGATTGCCCGAGTCGCCTCCCGTCTTCTCAAGCTCCGCTATATCCTGCTGGGCTCTGCTGTGGGGGGAGGCTACACCGCCAAAAAGGTACACACACACACATATACATGTGGCCTCTATCAAACACACGGACACAAACACAAAACATATTTGATTACAGTCTCTATTGAGCACATATATCACACTCATACTTAGATACACACAACCTTCATCTCTCTCTCACACACACACACACACACACACACACACACACACACACACACACACACACACACACACACACACACATATGCAAAGGGTCCCTGTCAAACGCACAATCATTTACATGCAGCCTCTATCAAACACACACACCTTGGTCTTTATCAAGCACGTATGCATTGCGCAAACAGTCGTATACATATGGAATCTATCACACACTTATAATATACACCGCCTTTATCAAACACAAATACATCACACACACATACACAGTCATATATACATGAACAATTATATGCACACAGGTTACATAAAGGTGACAGCTTTGAATTTAAGTTTAAACATGCAGGGTCTACAGCTCAGTCACTCCCACTTCCACAAAGATATTTTTAGCATTCTGTGGTACAGGTGTGTAAGATAAGGAAATGTCATGTAGAGCAATTTAACTTTGAGACTCAGCCTTACAGCTCAGCTGCAGAACTGTGAGTCTCTCCCACCTGCAAGGGTGTGGCTGACCAATCTGGAGATTTGTGAAAGAGCTCAGGTTTATAACATGCTGGAATCTTTCAGCTACTACCTGTCTTGTGCATGAGTTCAGAGCAGGGAAGGTGTTTTGCTCACAGTAAGGTGGCAATATGAGGAGGTTCATCTGCCTTCCCACCTTATCAATCACTCACAATTTTCCTGTTCACTCCTGCTAACATGTAGAACCTGTTTGAGTTGTAACTTATAAAACCAGCCAAGACTTTATTAAACCCGTTTACCGTCTCTCTCCTGCAGACCTATGAGGAATGGAAGGACATGCTACCAGATTTAAGCGAATATACTTGGATAGTTCCTGATTTCATCTGGGAACTGAATGAGCACTTTGACTTAGGTTGGTACATTATTTTGTGATGGCTGTGACTAGAATCTTGCTGAAATGGTTAATTAAAAAACTAATGTAGGATATCTGCCAAGCAGGTGGCATAGGCAGGGTTCATATGATTTGCCATTGTTGTTCTCTCAGGTACAATTGCTGTCAATGTACCCTCAACTGGACAGTGATTTACAGACTTAAAATGTACATGCTAATACCTGGCCAAAAATTGTGTGTAACTGAAGCACAGGATACTGAGTTAGTGTTGAAAACTGAAGCACAGGATGCTGCATGAATGTGTATGAGACTGAAACACAGGATGCTGAATGAGTGTGTGTATAACTGAAACACAGGACACTGAATTAGTGTTTGTGTAAATGTAGCATGGGATGCTACGTAAATGTGTATGGGACTGAAAGACAGGATGCTGAATGAGTGTGTATGTAACTGAAACACACGATGCTGAGTGAGTGTGTATGAGCCTGAAGCACAGGATGCTGAGTGAATGTGTGTGTGTAAATTAAACACAGGATGCTGAATGAGTATGTGAGAAACTGAACCACGGGATGCTGAATGAGTGTATAAAACTGAAGAACAGGATGCTGAATGAGTGTATAAAACTGAAGAATAGGATGCTGAATGAGTGTATAAAACTGAAGAACAGGATGCTGAATGAGTTCGTGTGTAACTGAGGCATAGGGTGCTGAATGTGTTTTTGTGTAACTGAAGCACCAGATGCTGAGTAAGCCTGTAGGAAACAGCAACATAGGATACTGAGTGAGTGTGTATATAGCTGAAGCACAGGACTGTGTCACTGATGATATTTCTCTCTTCCTGAAGAGAAGATTGTTAATTCCCTGCCAGAGCCAGAGGAGCTGGCCAAGATTCTGCCTGACCTGGAGAAGATCGCTGAGAACTTCACCTTCTTGAGAACGTTCCTCTCAAGCGGTGAGTCCTGTAGGACCTCTCCCATCCGTCTCTGCTGTCTGCTCTGCTAGCAAGTCTTGAGTTAAACCACCTACCTGCAGCTGATTTTCATTCACATTTTCATTGCTTTTCAAAAGGGCAAATAAATTATGACATGTGCTGGTGCAAGCTCATTGTGCATAGCCCAAGTCTAAACATTGGTGGGAACTGGGATGGGGAAGTTCTGATGCCGTGTTTACGTGGGCCAGGGTAGATGGGAGCCCGGATGTCATTGTTTTCAGTGACAGTATGATGGCAAATTTCAGTGTGGTTTCCCTTTTTCTTACATTACAGTGGTCAAACCTGCCACTGCCTGTCAAGTTTTGATTCATGAATATGGTTGGTCTTAATGAATACATTTTACGGTAAACAATACTTGGAAGGCATCACCTAGCAACATTCACAAGCAACAGATACGGTTGTGCCATACCATGTTGCCATTAGCTCTCCTAGTTTGCCATCTGTCATCATTCCATCCGGTGCATGTGAATACCACTGTCTGTGTGAATGTGGCATGCATGTGATTTATGTCAGTCACAGATTCCTAGGCCAGTGTAGCATTATCACACTTCACAGAACAACTGCTTGAATTTCCATGTTGCCACTGTGCAAAATGTAAACCGAACACTGGAAACCTAAACATTCCTACCAATATGAATCTGCGGAGTCTGTCATTTAATTTTATCGGGGATAAGTAAAATGCTTTGATCCTAAAGGAATAAAATTAAAATGAGCTTTTTTTAAATTAGTTTTTTTTTGTTTTTAACCCAACAGTGTCCCTGTGTCCCAGAACAAAATTTAGATTTTAACAAAAGGATAAGCTGACCATATATTCGTTATAGCAGCAATGTTGGAAGGACGGAAAAACATAGAGTATGCTATGGCTGATTCTTCAGGTGTCAGACTAGTCTTGGTTGAAATGTATGTGTAAATGGCAGGATTGAGCCGCACTATTTAACACATTAGCATGTTTAATACAGCTGCAGATTTGACTCTGACATGGAGCATTTTCATTCAGCAGGATGCAGTCTGTCCTGCAGTATGCCATATGTCTCGATACATTTTTACTTTGTTTCCACATTATGATTTTTGTTCTCCTCCCCCTCCCCCGACCCCAACAACTCTTCACAGGTGTGAGTTTGGGTAGTGAAGTCAAAGGAGCTGGTCTGCACCTGTTGTTAGGTGTGTAACCCCCACAAACACACACCCTGCACCCCATCGCTGGTGTCCTCCCCAGGCAGAGGGTGTCCCATTGCCATGGTTTGGAGATGGAATATAGAGGGGTAAACTTGGAGGGCCTCCAGCTCCCCAATCCAAAAATGTCCTCTCTTCCAATATCCCTCTGCATTATACTGAGAAGGCAGGGCAACATTTCTGCCAAAGAATATCTTTTTAACTGCATCTTTGTACTACAATACAATTTTGAAGGTTATAAACTGCAATGTTTCTCTTGGGGGACCCTCAGGTGAAGTAGCCCATGTACAAGAAATTAACAGTTTACATAAATTATATTAAGACATAAGTACATTATTAGTGTTATTATTATTATTAATCAGTCATGTTCAATTAATTAAAACATTTATCTAGAGAGTCCTGACTTATATGACTATGATAACAAATTAGAAGTTAAGAAGTCTATGATGAAAATTCTAGGACGAACATAAATTCTTTAAAATCAGAAAATACTAAAATATTTAGTGTTCAAATATAGGGACATATAGATGGAGAGCGACTTCAGCCAAAGGATACATCCCTGAGGAAAACCGCATTTTATTGCTGCTAATGGATCACAAAACTGAGCTATGGATACTGAGAAGAGAAAACCCAGTTTAGTACAGTTCCAGAGATTCCAAGCCAGTTTTTTTTTTTTTTTGCCAAGCTAGTCAGTGAGAAAATATTCATTGTATTAATTGTGACACAGAACAATACAATAATATAGTCTGTAAAATAAGAGTCATATATTAACTTCATATCATGGCAGCTAAAATGGACATCATACAAAGAGTTTGTTGTTTAATGAGGTTTAATGGTAACTTTTATTGAACGTATATGTTAGTGTATGTATATATCAAAGCTTATATATTAAATAACAGTGAAAATAGGAATTTTTTATGAAATTAACGGTAAAAATTTTTTCCCAGTGGGAAACAGCAGAAAAATGATTAATGAATCATAAAAACTGACACCAATCACTGATATGGTCATATTTTCCCCCAGTCTTTAGTGCACTTAACAACAGATCCTCCTTTACTGACCCCTAACATGTGTGCAGTCCTGCTTCTGTCTTCTGTCTGGGCTTCCTCATTTCCTGTAGTTAGTTGCTGTTTGGTTCCTGTGACTCTTTCTGTCTCTGGCTATTCTGCAAGACATCTGCCCTGAACAAAATGAGCCCCATAGGGTTTCAAAATCCCTCTTTCTCAAGTTCAAAAGCTTGGAAATGTTTTCATTTGCCTTGATGTGAATGTATAAATATACTTGAAAGCAATGCCAAAGCAGTTCAGGAAAGATTAAGCCATTTCTGGACTGTATTTAGGTATATTCTTGATGACAGTCCTTTGACTGTGTTGTGCACTGTAGACCTGGATTTTTGTTGCGGAATGTTCCTCTGTGAGGTGGAGAATATGTACCTGGCATCACTGCTATTTCATGGATTTAAGATGTTCATGAGCATGCCAATGCTGAGCCCTCCAGAGACGTTTTGGGTCCTGTCATTTCCCACAACACGCCCTTAAGTTGCTGATCTTGTCATAAGTTTTATGATGAGTTTTATGTTGAAGGCATCATAAAACTCAGCCTTCTAACCAGACTCACACATCCTGTTGTGTTGATAATACACAGTCTTCTAACCTGAAACAAACCTGCCCTCTCAGTTAGGCACACGTGGGACAGTTATGTAGACCACCATTACATCAAGCACATCCAGGAAATGTTCTGTTTCCATACAGTTGTTTATAAGGAAGAAATATTTACAAATTATTTTCCAAGCATTTGACTTGTATTTGGGCATCACTGACCTTGAAAATTATTTAAGGGATATTCATTCTGCATGTTCATGGAGCATGTAGATAATTTTTAAATATGCAAACCATGTTTTTCTCCTTTATGTGTTAATTTAAACACAGATTTTAGCACATCGTAATAGCTTGATTAATGAGAGTAACCCCCAGTGGGTAAGGTAACCCTTCTTTGTTTTTGTGTTTTTTTTTTCCACACCTCAGAAACTTCAGAGGAGCCTGCATTCAGAGCCACAGAAAACCCTGCTCCTGAGAACAGTGACAAGCAGTTTAAAAAGGCAAGTGTTAACTGCGCTCTCCTCCAGTGTCGGTGCCCTCCAGCAGCATGAGGAGCAGTGAGACAGGGGGAGAATCAGCTGAGAATCCACAGAGGCGAACATCTGGACATCAGTGCTGTGTCCTGTATCTGTCTTGTCATCCCCAAAATGGCCATTCACTCTCTCTTTCACCAGGAGTCATTAGAGATTAGGGCCTCTTCCTGCAAGAGCAGATCACTAAGTGTGTCCCTTATGTTGAGTGCTGTAGTGTTAAAGCACTGAGTGTGGCCCTGATAGCAGTGCTGTGTTTTTCACATGGTCCTGCTTTGCTTGGTTTCAGCTGTAGACCATAGCTGTTCATGCTCCCCTTTGCTAAACTGCATTGCCTCTCCTGCTCTCCTCATCGCTCATTACACAGAAGGCTTGCTTTGCTCATAAACACATTTTCCCCTCTGGAACAGAGCCCAGCTGTTCAGCTGTCTGCAGGAACCCTCTCCCACCGCCTCAGAGGGAAGCAGCTGTGAACACGATTTCTCTGATTCACGTGACAACAAGAACTCATATTTTTCCACACTGCAGATTCATCACAAAGTACATACTGCATATGTTGTTTGAGCATGATAAAGTCAGCAAATACTTGGTTTGTAAATCAGCAAGCACAGAGACAGCCATTTGTGTCCGTTACAAGTGGCCTACCCCCCAAAGATTCCTTGTGAGGCTTGTTGCCTCATTGGTTGTTGCCTCATATGTGCAGACCCCCGGCCATAGGCCATAATTGTGTGGCTGGGGAATGAACATCCAGGCACAGGGCTCATGATAGCCTCACAAAAGAATGTTTTCCTGTGTGAGCTACACCGAGGACCACACAAAAACTAATACACACAGCGTTAAAAACAATATGTGTATCATAAACTAATATTTAACTTCCCACATGATACCATACACACACAGAACACAGTTATTGTAGATCCAGGAGCAATGGCATAATTCATTACTGTTTACATATTTTAATTGTAATGTGGTTGATACAAGTACTTCAAATTAGCCTGTGCCTAAGTTCCTCAAGAATATACTTTAAATTGGGATACTACATTTTGATGAAGAAATTATTAGTTAAGAAATGGAAGAAACACAATAATGCTGAAGTAAAAGGTATTTATAAAGAATACATATTATTATTAAGGACTCCTTGAGTCTTCTCTAAAAACGAGGTGCAGAAGACCAAAGTCTTCACCTTTATTGGCTGGGCTTGGAGATGGTGGTTTTGGTAGCAGTTACCTCTTGATCTTGGTGTTTGTTGTTTAGCCAGTGTAACAGTAAGCAATGAGTGATGGGTGGAGTGAGGTTGGTGGTTTGGTCTCTCTTTGTGTTGCTGTACTACCATATGGAGAACATGGTATTGTAGAACATTCCATTGCATTCATTGTGTAGCTTGTGTTTTAATCCTGTTGTTTAACATGTGATTGCGCTCCCTGCATTGAGCGGAAGGGGGCGCTGTTTGACGTATGTTTCCCCTTGGCAGGGCCTGCTTGGAGAACTCATTCTCATTCAGCAACAGCTTCAGCAACACGAGGAGGCGGCCCGCAGGGCCACAGCCAATAGCACCAGGCCTGAGGCCAGTCCGACCCCGCCCCCAGGCCCACCCCCCAGCCCAAGCGCCCCCCCGACTGCTGATCCATCATCCCCCAGCCCCTCGCATGGCAAGCGCAAGGTGAAGGTTCTCCCAAAACCCAATGAAGAATCAACCCTCCCACCCCCTTCGCATATTGATTCCGCACTCATAGACGTTAGCTGGGCCAGTACTCCTACCCTCACACAGCCCTGCCCCTTCCCCTTCTCATTGGACAGATCCCTATCAGAAAGGCTGTGTACAACAGCTGCCTTCCCTAGATTATTTACTTTTCCTGCTTCTTCCTCCTCTTCATTGCTGAATATTTTCAGGTTGCAGAGGTTCTAAAACCATCAATTTGTCGCTTTGTAGGAAAGTGGTCATTTCTATGGTTCTTTTTTATTTGCCTCCTGATAGCAGTTGCCAATGGTCCCTATGAATGATATGCCCTTTCTTATGGATATTTACTCCTGTACTGAAACAGCCTCAATGCTCGTTGCTTGAAAACGTGTCTCTCAGATGTGACTGAAATTCCTGCTCTTTAGGGCATTTTGTATATATACAACATATAATTGAATGATCCTTCAGCACAATTAATATAACAGCGTAACATTCATATTTTCTGACTGCAGTTACAAATGCAAGTTTTCTTGAGATGAATGCTTATGCAGTAACTAATAAGAATATCTGAAAGCTGTTTATTGTATACAATGAATGATTTTTCTGCATCTTGATTTTCTGCCTGTGATGTGCTGAATCTGCAGTTCATCTGCTAATCAAAGGGAAATCACGGCCAAAGTCACACTACTAATACCTGCATCATTGAAATTTCTTGCATTGAATGCTTTCTAAATGCATGGAGTTAGACTATGTATATCAAAATCTGCACAGTCGGGCTGGGACAAATGTTCTGAACCATTAATGCACTTAGTTTTGAAAACTGTTACTTCATAAAAAAAGGGGCACTAGGTGAGTCAGAGCCTGATTTTATTCAAAAGATGATGCAGCATTTGTCTGGAAATGTGTCCCAGCCCTGGTTATCAAACTCAGCCTACTTCTCAGGCCTCTTATGATCTTCAGCTCCCTGTTTATCCCATCACACCTAGTGTCTTCCTGTATTCTATCACACCCGTTGTCCCTTCACTCTGTCACCCTGTATCTTCCTGTATCCCATCTCTAATTTAAATTCTGTGTTCTGTGTCTGTGATGTCCTTCACATGCACATGTACTTATGGAGTGGGTATTTGGTTCTGTGAAAAATCATGTTAATTATCAACCTCTGTCTCTTGCAGGGAGTGTGCACAGGATGATTCTGTTAAGATTGTATTCCGATTAAGTGTGAATGCCTTGACTAATACAAACATTGGGCCTCATTCATGAAACATGTGCCTCAACAGATTTTATTGCAAACTGTGCTTAAACACATTTCTGCGAAAATTTCAGCATTCATTTTTTTTTATTATTTTGTTCTGGGTATGATCAAAATGTAAATGTAGCTAGATACATGTCTAAAGGCATATATGCTGAAGAGGTTTCCACTGAGATTGCTTTCTTCTTTATGCAAAGTCAATTAAATTAGTCAAAGACCTTACATTGGCAGCAACATTTTCTCAATACCATTTTAGGCCTACATATGCTATTAATATTAGGTGTTACAATTATGAAATTTGGGTTAACTGATAGATTACATTAGTTTCAAACATTTCATTAACATAGAGAATCCTTTTCAGCCATACTTGTAAACTACAAAAGTAAGAATAAATTAAGGAAGGTTTTATGAATAAGGCCCATTGTCCCTTTTACCTTGGATTTTCTCCTGGGGTGGTTGTATTTTGACTGAAGAGTCTGGCTCTCTCTGAGGCACTGTGCTAGAAGCACACGTGGATGCTGGGTACATATGTTGCTCTTGCAGCCCCTGCGGGTGGATAACACCTCTGACTGTGTTTCATAGGCATCAGATAAAGAGAAGGTTGACCAGCTGCAAGAAGAACTTCTCAGAACTCAGGTAAGATGTACATTGCGCCTGTCAGATCAACACTGATCATGGTCCTGGCATCAAATTCTACAAAATGTGTAACACATTGCTGTAATGCTGGTCATATATTGTCATATACTATATTGCTTTTAGATTTTTGTCATTGTTATATTGTTTATATTGTATATATTGTTAAATATGACAAATATTTTTAAGAACCATTGAGAAATGACCAGACTGTAAGATCTGTGAGAACTAATTAAAGCTGAAGACTGTGCAAGGATTACTAGTGAATGTAATTCATCTCTACAGTCTTGCATGAGCAGACACTGACTAGTTGGTTCCCCTCAGCTGAAGTACCAGCGGATGCTGGAGCGGCTGGAGAAAGAGAACAAGGAGTTACGGAAGGTTGTGCTGCAGAAAGACGATAAGGGCATACACCAAAGAAAGGTCAAGGTGAGGTCCTTATGCACACATCTGTCTTTGGGCCTTACACACAGATACACACACTGAAATACATGTACATATCTCTCACACATACACACACTCACCCACACAAACAGAAGCACACATGTAGATATTCACATGCACATACACACACGCATACACCCACACACTCAAGCACAGTGCATGATCCCATCAGTTAAGAACCAAAGTTCACCATGTGTATCATGATAGGCTAAGATAGGCGCTTGCTATGTTTGGCATGTTTTGTGTTCATACAATTTATACTTTAATAAAGCACACAATGAGGTTTAGTGACAGGAGTTGCCATAAACAGTGATATAGAGCACTGTGAGGATGGTTTGCATTCAGCTCTCACTCTGTCATTCTCTTTTTCTGTTCAGAAATCTTTGATTGATTTGTACTCAGAAGTCCTTGACATCCTGTCTGACTACGACTCCAATTACAATACCCAGGACCACCTCCCTAGGGTAAGGCACATCTCAGAACACATTACCAATAGTCACCAGCCCAGAGTTTTGGGTATAGAAGGTGATATTGAGAGTTCATTTACTGATTTGGGAATGTGTCTCTGTTTTTGGGGTACAGGTGGTGGTAGTGGGTGACCAGAGTGCAGGGAAGACCAGTGTACTGGAGATGATCGCACAGGCACGGATCTTCCCCCGTGGGTCAGGAGAGATGATGACCAGGTCTCCTGTCAAAGTAAGCACATAACCCCTCCCTCTGGACTAATTGGATGGATAGGTATGGAGGTGGTGTATCTGACAGTCATACTGGCTGTGTCCTACAGGTGACTCTGAGTGAAGGGCCTCACCATGTTGCCATGTTCAAGGACAGCACTCGCGAGTTTGACCTGAGCAAGGAGGAGGATGTGAGTAGCATTAGCAGAGCTCTCTGTGCAGAGTCAAAGCTGTGTTTACTGTAGTCTTAATTAAGTGTTAAAGTTGGCATGAGCAGACCTTTCTGGCCAGAGATAGGTACGTCATTTATGTGTGGCTTTAGCATTAGCTTTAGCAGACCTCTCTTCCTGGAGTCGTAGGTGCATGTAGTGTGGTTACAGCTGGAGTGTGTAGTGTGGTTACAGTATGTATCACCTCTCACCCAGCTGGCAGCGCTGCGGCATGAGATCGAGCTGCGGATGCGCAAGAGTGTGAAGGAGGGGCAGACCGTCAGTCCTGAGGTGAGCGTTTCCAAATATTTATGAATGGAGCTTTAGAGCTCTGCTCCTTGCCGATTTACAGCTGCAGGATTCTGACAGTGTTTTCTTGGTTTAGACCATTTCCCTGAGCGTGAAAGGCCCAGGCATACAGAGGATGGTGCTGGTGGACCTGCCAGGAGTCATCAGCGTGAGTGCAGCTTCAGCTAATCACAGTATGCGTAAAAGGCCCGCACAGCGGCTTTGTGGGGAATGTGTGCACAAAGTGTCCAAAAGATTTTAATACTCTTATTTATGACCGATCAGCATTGAGAACAATCAGAAATGAAAGTGCATTGTGAAGGCAGCGCTATATTCAGCACTGTTCAAACAGGGTATCTTTTTTTCAGACTGTGACTGCAGGAATGGCAGCGGACACAAAAGAGACTATTTTCAGCATCAGCAAAGCATACATGCAGAATCCCAATGCCATCATCCTCTGCATTCAGGGTAAGTGTTCAGCCACAGAGATCAGCTCATGATGCCCTGTATTCATTTACATGGCATGTGTTTAGGGCAGTTTCATATATTCCTAGAAATACAGCAGGAAAGGTCAAGGAAATAAGTTTGGAGTCCTGTACAGTTGGATGAGTTGCAGGGACTTGAGCCTAACATGCTTGTGAACAAATACATGCTTCTTACATGTATGTAAAAGCATCTCTCTTTTCCAGATGGGTCAGTGGATGCAGAGCGCAGCATTGTCACCGACCTGGTTAGTCAGATGGACCCTCATGGCAAGCGGACCATCTTTGTGCTTACCAAGGTGGATCTGGCAGAGAAGAACCTGGCCAGCCCAAGCAGGGTGAGCCTCCACATGCAGATACTCCCAATGCCCACTAGGGGGAGAAATCTCACTGCTCGGTTATGGGAAATGAAGTCAAGGGTTGCAGTCTTTCCACTAAAAAATTCTTCATCCCAGTAATTTTTGCAAATAGCAGGAATGTAGCTTGTAATGTTGACAGGAGACACAGTGAGATTATGTGTTTGTACTCCATTGCTTGTTTAAACACTGAAGGTGCTATCATTGTTATTTCTTGTTTACAGATTCAACAGATTGTGGAAGGAAAGCTTTTCCCAATGAAAGCTCTGGGATACTTTGCTGTGGTGACAGGGAAAGGTAAATTATACAGAACAGTATTGTTTGTGTAACAATCCACAATAGTGTGTTTGTGTAAGCCACGATCAGCCAAGGGTAATGTGTGTCAACCATACAAAAATAGCAGTGATCTGTGTGTAAGCCATACTCAAATAGCAGTGATGTATTTGTAAATAATACTCAAAGAGGAGGAATGCGTGTGTATATTACCATAGTCATACAGGAGTATTGTGTGGATGTGCAGACCATAGTCAAAGAAGTGTAATGGGTTTGTGTAAACATATGTAAACAGCAGTAATGTGAGTAAATCATACATACACAGCACACATGTGCGTGAGCTTATTTTGCTGAAATCTCCCATCTGTTGTAGGCAGCAGCAGTGAGAGTATTGATGCCATCAAGGATTATGAAGAGGACTTCTTCCAGAACTCCAAACTGCTCAAGTAGGTGCATGGTGCCTGGGCACCCTTTCAGATTCTCACAGCCTGTAGTAGCTGATGAGATGAACTCTTGCAGTCCATGGTACTTGTTAATATAATGAAGACTTTTACAGCCCATTGTAGTAAGAGATGATTCAAAGTCTTTCAGCCCGTTGTATTTCTGAAGATGATTTAAACTCTTGCAGCTTATTGTAAATGGTAAGATGATGCAGATACTGTGTCTTGGTGCCTCTTGTAGGAATGGGATGTTGAAGGCACATCAGGTGACCACTAAGAACCTCAGCTTGGCCGTGTCTGACTGCTTCTGGAAGATGGTACGGGAGTCTGTGGAGCAGCAGGCTGATGCCTTTAAAGGTGAGGAAGAGGCAGTATCTACGTTACGCATCAGTGATCATATGCTACAAGGAAATATATTTGTTCGGTTGTTTGGGCTGTAGCATAATCATTTGGTCATCATCTCTGATACATGAGATTGATGTGTTTTTTTCTCTGTATTAACTGTATTAAGTGTCTTTGTTAATTATGTTTTTACTCTGTTCTCACTCTGTTCTTGTGGTGTGATACTCAGCCTCCCGCTTTAACCTGGAGACAGAGTGGAAGAACAACTACCCCCGGCTGCGTGAGCTCGACAGGGTGAGGCCTAGCTGTGTGGGCGGTGCTATATTGGGTGGTTAGGGTGGATCCTGGCTGTGGTGTATATAATGAAATATAGAGAAGAGAGTGTGTGGTAACTGGAACAGCTGTGTTATGTTTCTTTTTGTTCCTTCCATCTCTTCTCATACTAGAATGAACTGTTTGAGAAGGCCAAGAATGAGATCCTGGACGAGGTGATCAGCTTGAGTCAGGTGACTCCAAAACACTGGCAAGTATCATCCTCTCCCCCTCGTAGGGTCACATGACTACCTGGTCAAGCCCGGCCATGAGGTCAGTGTCAATGCTAAAGACTCCATCCTTCATGCAGGGAATCCATCCTGCAGAAGAAGCTGTGGGAGCGTGTCTCTACACATGTCATTGAGAACATCTACCTGCCTGCCGCCCAGACAATGAATTCAGGAACCTTCAACACCACTGTGGACATCAAGCTGAAACAGTGGACTGATAAGCAGCTGCCCCACAAAGCACTGGAGGTACTGCAAACCCCTAACTCCTAACTCACCTGAACCCCACCCTCTCACCGTAATGTCTAGCCCTAACTCCCAACCTTAACACAGTGCTACCAGAGGAAAATAAAAGTTTGAGAGTGTCAGTCTGTAGTACATTCTTTAAACACAGGGTTCTTTTAGATTGATGAAAGGGATTTAAATTCCCAATAAGCAATATGATGGCAGGGAACATTAAGCTGTATCCTTTTTATTTTGACATCCTCTTATCAGAGCACTGAGATCAATTTAGTTCACTCTCAGACTTTAAACATTTCTCAAATTGCGTGTAGCATTAAGAACCTTAGCCTTTAGATGTATTTAAAATTGAGGCTCAACTTAACACTGTTAAGTTGGATATAAAGGGATAAAAAAATGGACCTTTAAATAACTAAATTTCACTTCCCAAGCCAAAGGATGATTATGTTAATTACAGCTAACCACTAAGAAATATGTATATGGAACTTATCAATAATTATAATTTGAATTAAACTAATAAATGTACTGGTCATGGAAATTCTGGTCAGGTTGCCTGGGAGACTCTGCAGGAAGAGTTTGCACGCTTCATGGCAGAGTACAAAGGGAAAGACCAAGATGACATTTTCGACAAGTTGAAGGAGGCAGTGAAAGATGAAAGTATCAAACGGCACAAGTGGAACGAACGCGCCATGGATAGCCTGGTAACGCACACACACTCACTCACTCACTAACATAAACTCAGCTGTATTCAAATTCAGATGAAGCTTTTGCAAACGTTAATGTAAATAGTAATAATTACACATATAATTAATGTTGATATAAATTGTATTTAAGGTATCACACACATATGGTAACATTTTATGTATGCATCCACATATCAATATACAAAAGTTAATACAGTCACACAGTCAATCAAACCCTTACACACATGCATGCACACATTTACTCACATGAACTCACTCACTCAATCAGTCTCTCTGTCAGTTGCAGTATGTGCGTAAATAGTGTCTGTTCTGTGTGCTTTTGTAGAGGGTGATTCAGCACAATGCGCTGGAGGATCGCTCCATCACAGACAAGCCACAGTGGGACGCTGCCATCCAGTTCATGGAGGAGACCCTGCAGGCACGACTCAAAGACAGTACGCCTTATGCCTTTGAAACACCTCATATATACGCACACACACACACCACAGACACACACACAAAGATCTAGCAGACTTCACACATGCACGCGCACACACACCACAGACACACACACAAAGATCTAGCAGACTTTACACATGCACGCACACACACGTACACACACACGCACACACCCACACCCACACAAACATGGCAGCAGTGACTCCATGTGGACTCTGTTTCCCTTGCAGCGGATTCAGTAATTGGGGACATGGTGGGTCCTGACTGGAAGCAGCGGTGGCTCCAGTGGACGAACCGCACACCGGAGCAGGTCAGGCCTGAGCCCGCAGGCATGATGATGATGATGATGATGATGATGATCAGAATTACGTTCATACATTTCAGTATTTACCACCCTCACCATTTCAGCACTTAACAGTATTACCGTTTAGGGGAAACCTAAAGTACTGTGTGTGGTTATGTATGGAAGTCATTTATTGTCTGAGCAATCACCCCACATCAGCTGTGGTGAAGAGGGAGTGTGTATATGATTCTGTCTGACTCTGACTGTGGCTTATACTTGGCTGTCTCTGAAGCACATCCGCAATGAAACCAAAAATGAGCTGGAGCGTCTGCTAAAGGTGCATGAAGACCATACTGCCTACCTGGCCAACGACGAGGTCACTACTGTTCGCAAGAACTTAGAGGCGCGAGGCGTGGAGGTCGACCCTGTGCTGGTCAGTGTTATAGAGATATGTGTCAGAGATTTTTTTATAGAGCCCTGTGCTATAGAGATGTTCTGAAGAGCCCTGTGATATATAGGTGTTTTATAGCACTTTGTGTTATAGAGGTCTTATATAGAGCTCTGTGTTATAGAGATGTTATAAAGAGTTCTTGTTATAGAGGTGTTATAGAGCTCTGTGTTATAGAGGTGTTATATGCAGCTTTGTGTAATCAATCTGTTCTGCTCCAGATTAAGGACACATGGCACCAGCTCTACCGCCGGCACTTCCTGCAGAAGGCGCTGTTTCACTGTAACCTGTGCAGGAGGGGCTTCTACTACTACCAGAGACACTTTGTAGACTCAGAGGTGAGGGGTGTCAACAGCCATCTTCTCTTTTTAAATTATTACATTTTTAATCTTATTAAATTGCAGTGACCTGAAAATGTTGTTCTTCTGTCTGGTTTTCTTCCTTGTTCCATAACATTAGGGAAAACTAAAGGAAAAAAATCATACAAAATGTTGATGCTTACATCATTTATTTATACCTAGTGCTCTTGTGTGAGAAAGCAGTTGGTTGTTTAGACTCAGCAAGTGGTCATACCTCCATTAGCAGCAATGACTGCAACCAAATCCTTCCTGTAGTTATTGATCAGTCTTTTGCAGCACCATGGATGTCTGTTGGCACTCTTCCATGCAGAAACTGCTTTGATCTTCCTGGGTCTTCCAGCATGGGCTGCTCACTGCAGTTCCTGCCAATAGGGTGTAGTTATTTACTTTGAGTAGCCAATCCAAAACAATATGGATGTTCTTCTTTAACCACTCTTGACACATGCATCCACTACAAATGTGCAATTAGGTGAAATTAAGTGATGTGGCTGTGTGTGCTGTTGGTTGCAGCTGGAGTGTAACGATGTGGTCCTGTTCTGGCGGATCCAGAGGATGCTTGGTATTACCGCCAACACTCTGAGGCAACAGCTGACCAACACAGAAGGTGGGCTGGGTTTCCTTGGCAACAGACCACCGAAGGCTCACACCACGCTGACCACACACCTCACATGTCTCACACGGCACTGACCACACATCTCATACCGCGTTGACCACACACCTCAGACCACACTGAGCACATTCCTCACATGCCTCAGACTATGCTATGATGGCTGACCACACGACTCACGCCATGCTTGCGTCCCTCAGTGCGGCGCTTGGAGAAGAACGTGAAAGAGGTTCTGGAGGACTTTGGGGAGGATAACGAGAAGAAGGTGCAGCTCATCACAGGACGCAGGGTACAGCTGGCCGAAGATCTCAGTAAGTCCCACAACCATCTTAACACTGAGACCAACATCACATGCATCTCTGGATCTCACCTAATACGTCTCACACTGACCCATACACAGTGAGACAACTCACACTGACCCAAACACATTGATACAACTCACAATGACCCACACAGTGAGACAACTCACACTGACCCATACGCATTGATACAACTCACAATGACCCACACAGTGATACAACTCACACTGACCCACACGCACACACACTGATACAATTCACACCAACATGCATACTCACTTAGATACAACAAAGACATTTAAATGTTGCTAGAGCACTCTCATATCTCAAAGGTACACCAATGAAAAAGATTTTGGAGACCACCAGAGGGCAGTGTTGGCCAGTAGAACCTTTAATTTGTGGCAGAGTAGTCCACAGGCCTGATTTTTATTAATGTTGCTGTTTGCAGGGAAAGTGGCCTGCTGTGTTAGGTTATGAGTCCAGGGTAAACTGGCAGGCACTCTCAGGTTTACAAGGTGTTTGCTGAGGGTCTTCAACTCTAACCCAGGCTGTTCAGAATATGCTGGTAATTCTGGTTGTAAAGAAGATGTGCCCCAGGTAGAAGTAGTCTGTGACGGTAGTCAGCTGATCTCTGTAGTTGTCTTTGTTTCTCAGTGCCCCCTCTGTGAATGGAGCTGTGATTGATTTATTGGTTTGTTGACTGTTTGGCTCATTGATTGATTTGTTTGTGGAGTGGTTGGTTGGTTGGTTGATTGATGGATTAATTGCACATCCCTCACCAATATGACTGGGTATAACTTTTATAATTGGCCTCTTCACGACCATTAGCCATGGGGACAGACAGCTCCTATCCCCACCCATAGCATCGCTGCAGCCAAACCACTGGTGAACAGCTAGGGCCAGATGTCTGGGAATAAAAGTGGCTAAACCATCTTAGTTTTATCGTCTCATCTCTTTCTAGAGACCACTCCTGGTCTGGCAGGCGTCTGTGGAGGTATGAATTGAATATATGCTGACTCCATTATCCTCCAGTGACATAGGCAGCATGTGATTGCCCACACATCTGCAGTCTGCAAAGAATAAATGTCTTTGGGGTCACATGATTCAGAGAAGTCATAGGCTGCCTTCTGCTGAAGTTGGTGGTAGAGGACTCCTGTGGGAGGCTTCATAGTTCAGAGTTCATGGGTCTGATTTACTAAAAGTTTGTCTGTGTGTAGTACCTTCCAAATAGTAGAAATTGTGCAAATATATTACTTTAACACAGAATATTTTAGTATGAGCTGGTTTTAATCAGACAGGCTTCAGTAAGGTGATGGCCTTCACTATAGTCAGAAGGTGACTTTCTCATTATCAAAGACAATGATGTGTTTTCCATTTGTGTAAATCTGTTATCTTTTTGAAATTTAAGTGGCAAAGCCTTGAGAAATGTTTGATGATGCCACTATACAGTTTGTGGATGAAAAAGCGGTGACTTTAGTTAATTGTTCTGATTCTGGGTCTGACCCAGAACACCTGTGTGTTACAGCTGAAACAAAGTAAAGGGCTTTGATGGGTGTATGAGTGGGGCTGGAGTAAAGCCCATCACGCATAGAGGAATGTTGGAAACATTGTGAATCCTAAGAACACCACTCAGCCCCTTCCCCTTCTCCACTCGGCCACAACATCCTCCCCATGCTCAGTGCCTCCTCCACTAAGCCCCTCCCCTTAGCCCCTCTCCTCTGTGAGTGCAGCCCTGTTCTAATCCCCAGCAAACCACCTTTTCTCTCCTTAATATGAGGCCCAGAAAATTTCATCCTGATTCCCTTAATTCACTAGATTTTTGCTGCTCAGACACTAATCTGCTGTCTGCCTTTCCTTCTCCTGTGCTCTATAGAAAAGGTCAGAGAAATCCAGGAGAAACTTGAAGCTTTCATTGAAGCCCTTCACAAGGAGAAGTAAACAGAAACAGGTACCAAACATTATACCTTGGGTGTGGTTAGGTCACACTTATACGCTTATTACTGCTGGCCGTACATTGTTTCAACATTGCAGATTGTAGTGGATGTCAGACCACCCTTAATTAGAAATGTGTTTCTTTAGTTTTTTAAAATTATTTTACGTTATCTTGGTTTCACAAAACCTTCTGATAGCTTTTAAATCTTATTTTAATGGTCTTATTTTAAATTCTGGTTTTAAAGAAAAAAAATTAAGCAGGTTGTAACTGTTGTAACTGTTTAGTTTACTTAAATTTATATGAACAAAAATTGATTCAGGGTTTTTATCTGTTTTGATGTGGTTGATTTTTATTACTAAAGTGAATCATTCTCTCCATGTGTTTCAGAGCTCTCGTGTGCGATGCTGGGATTGCCGAAAATGCACTGATCAAACATGCCTGATTCCCCCTCACCATCACTGCTGTTTCGCTCATCCATCCGATTTTAATGTCATTGGCAATATGCTTTAGCTGCAGTTTGAGGGGAGAGAGACCTGTTGAAAAAGTGGCAGGGTTTTCTGTAAGTTGCTGGGAACATAATAATAATCATAGATAAATGCACAAAGGTGCAGCCCAAATGGCAGAATCCATGGGCCTGAAGTTTATCACCTAAATATGACTGCAGTCTCCCTCTGAGCATGCTCAATGCACATCTCGCCTGTGATGCAGTTTTGGAGCTAGGGGATCTTGGGCCGGACCCCCCTGGCTTCCATAAACCGGACGTTCTACAGAGAGACGCTCTCCTCTCCACTAATCAAAACATGCTGCTGTTGAACAAGCTCTCATGCAGGTGCACATCTGGTATGGATCGGGGTGTCGGGGTCAGGCCCATGTAGCCCACGGGATGCTGGGAAACAGTGTGAATAATCACACCCCTCAGAATTGCAGCACATCCTGTGTTTGCCATTCTTTTGCTGGGAGAGGCCAAAACTGCACTCCTCTAAATATGAAACAGAGACCAGCTCCAGGTGCTGCTGCTGTCTCTGCTGGGCTGAGCACAGGGATCCTGTTCATCTGTTTGTAAGTGTTGAGTCATCTCTCTCTGCTTTCACTGGAGCTGGTCCATCTTACAAAGTACTTCTGTTGTACAAGCTGGAAATCTGTCATACCATAATTGTTTAAATAGTAGTTAGAGAGCATTTCAGTGTACTTGTTTTTTGTTGTTTTTCCCCTTGGTATGAGTGATATGTGTGTGTAGCTACAGTAACTAATAAGATTCCCTCCTTTTCCCTGTGCAGCAGCTCTCTCTACCTGCTCGCATTCCTTCATCGGTAGCACAGGCCTCCTCTCAGTCCTTCTTCTCTCACTCTCTTTCTCTCTCTCTGTCGCACTTGTACCCCCAACCCATCACTAGCTTAGACCCTCCTTTCTATGCCAAAGGCTGCAGTCAGGTTCAGTCTCTCTGTGCTAAGGGCAGTGTTGGATCATAGGGGCCTCCCAGTCATCCACACGCATGTGTGTATGTGTCAGCGCTGCGATATATATGTGTAATAAAGATGTCATAAATTTCATAAACCTGTCATCACTGTAAGACAGAAGTTCGATGGGACTATTCATAAATAAATATTTCCATTGGTTTGTTAAATACATATATATTGCTTTTTTTGTTGTAGAATAAAATGTTTGTTTTATCAGAGGTAAGGCCTTGCACAATATTCCCCATCACATGTGGTTTATTTATTACATTTGATTGTATTTAATAACAAAAGCAGAAGAATATACAAATATAATAAAAATGATATTTTCCAAGAAGCAAGAAGGGCAATTGATGAGGACGTGTGTGCTTGTGTCATTTTGTAAAAGCCTAACCCCAGTGTACAGGACTGAGCAGTCTGAATGTGGTTTAAACCCAGGAGAGTATATGGAATTACTCTTATCAGTAGAAAACTCCTTATGAGCACTGAGGAATTAAGGTGAGTTTTAGTGCAAAACAAATCACACTTTCGATCCATGAGGACAAATTTGTCAAAATACCATCAACATTAAACAAAGGGGCATATTGTAGAGTTATTGCTCATGTTGGAAACAACAAGGTTTTTCACAGGAAGCGAGGCCAAGACAAACCAAATGAAAAGTAATTGGCACTCACTGTTGATGATAATAAGGCATGTTTCTGTGTGTGTGTTTATCTGTGTGCTCGTGTGTGTGTGTGTGTGTTTGTCTGTCTGTGTGCATTTGTGATTTGTGCTCAGAATTGTTTGCTGTGCTAACAGAGAGGAACTTTTGTTCTGTTCTGTGCTGTGCTTGAGAGACTGTAGATACAGGCCTCCTCCAGGAAGGGAAGGTAAATAGTGGCAGAGCTTTATTAGGTGGATAATGTCTGTCTGTGCAAACATGCATGTCTTGTAGCTTAGCCTACAGCCTGCTTCTGCCATTGCACAGTGACCCTGGGATCAATAAGTCAGTCACAACAGCTCCCTTCAGCTTGCCATCTCTTACTGAGCGGTGAATAACATACAGCATTATGTGAGTTGTGGTTAGTGGAATCTGCAATAATACATTGTAATGACTAGCATTGAGTGTAATGTGGACATCTTGTGATGAGCTGTGTTTAGTGTAATGTGGACAAATGGTAATGAGCTCTGTTTAGTGTAATTTGCGATTGTTGTAATGAGTTGTAGTAATGCAATGCACATATATTCTCATGTACATTGTGATTTGTGTATGTCAAAATGATTTTTTAGTTTGAGATGTAAGGTAGCATGCGATGCAGAGTTACGGAGTTATTGATGCGCACGCTCCTCACCATTCTGAGGTGAGACTGAGGAGGATCAGACTATCAGACTCCCTTAGATGAATAAGGAAGCTGATCCAGTCCTCCCCAGGACTGCAGGATATTTAGACAGGACCTTCATGGTCCCCTGGGAGGAGATCACAGCAGTCCCCCGTCTGGGATTAACAGATGGAGAGAAGTAATGTATTAATACCTCATCTTGTTTATTTGCCTCTTTCTCAGACACTTCCTGGTAGCTGTGCACACAGGGCCACCCATTTGCCATGCTTCTGGAATCCCAATCGTTCAAAAAGAGAATGAAAGAGTGAAAAACAGTGGAATTCCCTTAGTCCACAGCTGTGACCTCTGTCCAGACACCCTCCTGTAGCAACCTGCTGCTGAGCTAATTGGGAAGTTGTGGACTGAGGGAATGTCTGTGTCCCTTTCTTGCCCCTTTGATCTTGATCTCCTACAGGTGGCTACTTCTCAATTTGTTTGTCAGCCAAAATACATGCATGTTATGCCCCCCATCCCTCTCTACTGGCATCCAGTAGCTCCTCACAAAATACAAATCCATGGTCCTTGCCTTTGGGGCAGCAGAAAGCTTCACACTCCTGCAAGATCTCTGTGCTCTGTATCTTCTGGCCTCATTCCCCAATGGTGGAATAAGGAAAGCAGAAACTATATTTCTTACTATTAAAATATAAAATGTGGCATTTAAAAAGCTGATGTACTATATGATAACTGTATGATAACATCTGGTGTCTGGTACAGATAAGGTCTGGTGTTTTTGTTTTGTAATTTGCTTGACAGTGGTCATAATACATGTTTGAAAATATGTTTTACACTCACTGTGCAGTCCCTGAGGCCCCAGACCCCCACCATATACACTACTACACAACACATATACTCCACATTCTCGTCTGTTTCCTGGGGACCAATTAAGTATGTGTACCTGCTTGAGGTCACTCTTTGACTCCAGACCATTGACAGACGACCCTGTACTGAGAGTCATCCCCCTGCTTATGCCTGATAGGAAACAACTGCTCAGACTGGCCAAACCAGGCCGCAGTGTGTAAGGTTATTGGGGTCACGGGTGTCACCAGGGCAGGGGTCAACCCTGGTCACACTAACTGAGCAAATGGACACAGCTGCTGACCGTGACGACCTTTAGAAAAACCCATATCGTCTGACATAGCCCACCGCAAACAGTTTTCAGTTCAATTCAATTTTATTTGCATAGGATTTTTTTTTTCAGAACAACTTGTCATAAAGCTGTTTTGCATAGACCAAAGGCCTCTGACCTTATCAGAGTAATCCATGGGCAGCAGTGGCAAGGAAAGATTCCCTGACTAACAGGAGCAAACCATGAGCATCCAGGGTTTTGTACAATGAGGCATCAATGCTGTCTCCATTTTGTTCAATTTTAGTTTAAAATTTTGAGTTTGATCTAAACCTAGTGTTGTACCTAGGCTCAGGGAGTTTTCATTGCACGGTGATGATCCACTATAGACAGGATGAAGCCCAGTGCTGGCACTATAGCCCAGCCACAAGGACCATTGGTCAGGAGGCAGTGTTCACCTTATCGTGCAGTTTCTCCACATCAAATGAATAACAGAGGGAAAGTACATTCACTGTTGCTACTTGTATCCATAATTCATATTCTACTACTGTGGATGTACAGCAAAATACACTACTTTCTACCAGCTTTATACACAAATGCACCCATATGTATGTATGTATGTGTGTACATGTGTCAGCCTTTATGGTCCACCATATAGCAATAGCTCACCTTCAGTGGATAGCTAAAAGAAAAAAAAAACAACTAAAAATCCAAATATGCATAGATGCAGGTGTTACTAATATATTATAGTCGAGATTCCTGCTGAACTAGGTTACTTTGCACATGTAACACAGGTACTATGATCATGAGTTGCAGTAAGCTCTGATTTCACAAGTGAGACCTTATCATTGTTTTTATTAACCTTGTCTCTCTCTCTCTCTCTCTCTCTTACTTCTTTCTCTTTTACCATTTTCAACTGGAAAGCATCCTCTGGCACTCCATGCCCTTTGCCAAAGCATATGGCATATGCTACACTTTATATGGTATCTTGCTCATACATTCGTATTGTAATCTGTTTACAATCTGTTTACATATTGTTTATCTGTGTAATTGTTAGCTTTTGATAGTGTTGCTATTCGCATGAAAAGCAGTTTCCACATAGAGATTATACATATATCCACCAGTTGAACTGGATACCTCTAAGGAAAACTAAGCTGCTGCTGAAGAACAACTTTGTGGGCCAGCAGGGGGACTCTCCTCTGTGGACCAAACAGAAACTGAATGCCCCAGTACAATGCTGAAGGTTCTGTGCAGTAAAAGGTACCATTCCTCAGATGAAATGTTCTACTGTGGTCTTGAGTCTCTGAGGATATTGATGGTCCCTTGGCACTTCTCAGGAGAATACTATTAACCTAATAAAAGTCCCAGTAAAAAAGCCATGAAAACTGCATCATGGTCGACTAATCAACCATTACATCTGATTGGTCAAACAGTCCCTTATTTTCTACTCACTTTTTACCAGGCTGTCACTACAAATGTTTTCAGTTGACCAACCTAGTTCAATAAAGTAAAATATAACTTTTACCTAATACAATTTACCTTGTTCTAACCAGTATTTTATATTGATTCTGTTATCAGTAATAGAATGTGTCAGTATTTATGCTGTTGTTGTTGCTTAGATATTGGAAACAAAAACCGTATCCAAGGTAAAGATGTCATGGGAGAAACTGAAAGAAATGAATGTATTCTTCCAGACTGATCAAAAACGGCAATCTGGGATCATCCCTGTATGAAGCCCGCCCACAAAGTTGCCAAGATGAAGCGCCACTGCGTCGCCATGCCAACTTTTCTTCTGTGCATGGTGGGTGAGCTGGCCCTTGTTCTGATGGGCTGGATTATCGCTGGTGCTATTCTGTGGCCAGACGTGTCCAAACATGCAGGGGTCATGGGGTCACATTGGTCAGGGGTGAGTGTGGCCAGAGACCCCGCGTGGCCTGGGGCCTGTCAGTACGGCCACTGGCCCTCGGTTCAGCTCTGCCATGGATCTGTAATCAGCTCAGCCCATGGTCCATGCGGCTTTGGCTTTGTACAGCTGCCTCACAAAGACTGGCCACTCAATGCTGGGGTGCAGAGGTCAGTCTGTCCGCAGTGTGCCACTGACACCCCCGGCCCCCCTGCCCTCAGACACCTCACAGACCTGACACATCACACATTGCCATGACTACCAGCACACAAAAACTGTTTACACACGGGCACACTTTTTCACAACAGATTAAATTTATACGAAACCATAAGATGCAACAAACATTTTCGTATTTAAAATGTCTATTAGTTGTGATGAAGTGTAATATTTGTGTAACTTTCTGAATGATTTTAAATTCTTACACAGGTTCCAATATGTCATGGTACAATACCTGACAAACGGCAGAGAAGACATCCCCAGGGAAGGCTTTCAACTCAGAACCAAATGAATCATCTCACTGGCTTACTTAGAAGTATTACCATATGCATCCTTAAGTGGACTCAGAAACACAAATTCTGTTTAAACTATCTGCACCACCAAATTGCTGTCTATCCTTGCAAAGTTAAGGATCCTAATGCCATTTTAACACACATTTTATCAATCGACAGAGATTCTGTTTGAGAAACCCAATCACCAGGCAAATTTCCTGGATCTGGGTGAACTGGAACAATATGTTTTTTTTCTAAATATTTACCTATCACTAGATAAATATGCAAGAACATCTCTATAAGTGATGGAAGTTCTGCAAATCCAGCAGGGGATTATCATGCATGTTCATACTGTATCACTGAGCTCTTGAAACTGTTGTTAAAATGTATAATATTAGTAACATTTATTACCATTTCTTCCATAGTGTAATACAGTGGTATACTTGATCCCAATGTTTTCAATACATCATTTTAAATGAAAAATCCCATTTTTCCATGTATGGCTAAAGCATGTTCATAATTATATTTAGCTGGGTATTCCAAAATGATCATTGAGGGAGAGACAAGGAAAGATACATGCTCTAGCAATGAAACCAGTGTAACCAGCAGCATGTCATACAATCAAAGCTCACCAGTGCAAGGACCTGCCTATACCTCCCCAGTCTCAGAGAAACACTTCCCTGGAACCTGTCAGTCTGTGCAAGAGCACATGTATCTACACCTGAGTCCTTCCACCTGTACTGGAGTCTGTCCATCTGTACTGAAGTCCATCCAGCTGTGCTGGAGACTGTCTCTCTGCACTGGAATCTGTCAGTCTGCAAGAGACTGTCTATTTGTGCTTGAGTCTATCTGTCTGCACTGGAGTCCATCCATCTATGCTGAAGTCTGTTTGTCTGTCTGCACATGAGTCTGACGGTCTGTACTGGAGTCTGTCCATCTGTGTTGGAGGGCAGGACCAACCTTCCTCCTGCTCCAGGGTGGTCAGAGCTCAGTATGAATGCATGACTGCTTCTCCTCTTTCCACAGGCTGGACTGAGGGGACAATATGTTCCATCCTACCTAGGGTGGGGGTCCTGTCTTGGGTCGGGCCACCACTGAGATGGGGCAGGGGTGTAGAGGGGCTTTCTGCTTGTTTCTGTCCACTGACAAAGGTCTTCAGGGGCCAGTGGTCAAGACGAGCAGCGGGGGGATCCAGCATCCTGTTCCCTGGGCCTAATTTGGCAGGAAGCCAGCTGTCCTTCTATAGGACTGGTGTAACAATGAAACACCTCGCCTCACAATGACAGCGCAGTCTTTATCCGACTGATCCACCTCCCGCAGCCTCCTCAGCTCCGTAACAATGGACCAGAGTCAATGATTCTGTCAGTCCACATAACAATCTAACATGAAATATCAGTCAGCAAAGCACTTGACTTTGTTCTTGTATGAAACTGTTGCATACCTATTCAATTTAAAAGGGAGATTTTACATGTGCACAAGACCAACTGTATGATATATCACACTATTAGTCTGAGGTGACGATAAACACATGATACATGTGTTGTGTTAATGTGCCTGTGGTCCTCTGTGTTACAGTATATGTCTGTTGACTGCACATTATGGTAGTTTGTAGTCACCTGCTACCTATTGGGACAATGATTGCAGCTTTTGTTATGATCTTCAGATGCTTGCATAGTCTAATCTGCATCACCATGAAAATAGACCACTGAAAAGTCCATAAAAACTGCATGCCCTCAGGTGGCACTTAGTTTTTTGTGCACTCTTGTGAAATGATAACTGAACTTTTCATTAGGTGACAAAGTATTGTTTAGATGCACTTACTGGATTTTGTGACAGCCTGATTCTGTGCAGTGTGTTGTGTTACTTGGTTTGGAAAGTGATCTCTGTTTCAAAAGTGCTTGTAAGCCATGAAAAAAAAATGTATATATGTAATGTGTCTGTGGTGATCCATGTTAGATATGCCTGGGCCGTGTTGTGTTAGTGTGTCTGTGTTGTCTGTGTGTCTATGTTAAACATGTCTCTGGGTTAATGTTTTGGTGCAAAGTTAAGCATAGGCAATTATGTTTTACTTGCAATTTCTAGGACTCTATCCACTGTATTTAATGTAGCGCTAGCCGTCTGTTAGTAATGGCAGCATTTATAATTATTCTTTTGCGACATGATTTGGCAGTTTACCAGTGGTTGTGCATTCAGCTGGCTCCTTTATGGATGTATGGCTTTGCCCTGTCTTTAAACACATTGTACACATTCTGGAGATATAGTATATCAGAGTTTTCAGTATCTTCATGTGAATTTCAATATGTAATTGTACAGTGCTGTTTTACTCTTCCCATCTGCCACCTGACAGCTCCTGTTGTCATTTTTGATAGGTAGTTCTCCTAGTTTATTATGTCACTGCTGAATTATGTCTGTCTCAGTAATTTTCTTCTCCAGGCAATGAAATGTAAAACAGAGACACAAAAAAGAACATAAGTATTCACTTTCTGAGTTCATGTTTCAAAGTACAGGTGCTGAAGGCAATAACGGTGTTGTAGAAAGATTTTATGATTTACAAGCCCACCAAATGCGTATAAGGAAGGAAATATAATCACTGTGACAACAGGAGGGAAAAAAGGCCTCCCTGAGCTGGGGGAAGGGGGGGTATAGAGGAGCAGTGAAGTATGAAACACTCAATCATGCATTTTATGTGCAGCCTTATAGGATCTGCTGTTTGCCTACGATCACACACTGTGACTTACACAAAAACCCAAAGGCAAAATGGATTATAATATCATTCAAAGATGATTGAAACTCAACACCACGGATTACTGAGAGCTTAAAAAAAACTCACAAAAAAACAGAAGGGCACAGTAATCACTTAAAATTTGTTTTTAGTTTAAGCCATTTTAAAAGGTACTCATGCAAGAATATAGCTCAATACCATTTTTATTATTAGTATTGACATGTTGGTCTAACGTTTTGGGTTTGTCCTCTGAAGAGAATATTATATTATTAATTATATAATATTATTAATATTATTAATAATGCTTTACGATAAAGTATCTGTTAAATAAAACGCACCACCTGTCCTGCACACACCCACCGACACACACACACACACACACACACACACACACACACACACACACACACACACACACACACACACACACACACACACACACACACACACACACACACACACAGAGAGAGAGAGAGATCAGTATTTCACTAGTTTTTCTACTGTGATTTTGGTATAGGTATTTTTTGTAACCAAAGGCATTTGCATACATAATTAACTATGGACTTGTATGTGTCAACATAATGAATAATCCTTTTCAGTAGATTGAACTTGAGAATGCACATAATATAAATACTTGACCATATTACCGTAATACATAACCATAACATACCATAGCATAAAAATGATCAATATAAATGATGTTTGGTGCTAATCATACTTTTTACCTTTTCAATGTAGGGATGAGTTGTACTAATAGTTGTACTAGGAGACAACAGAACATTTCTGTGACCACAGAATTATTTGTGGCTGTCCATTTTGTTGACAAAGTTTTGCTTAAGCCAGCACTTGTAGCTCTGTTCGTAATTCTTTGTACAAATGTTTTAAAAACCTGAGGCAGGGGGGCACTGCTCTTAAAGCCTATGATTAGTGTAAAGCTCAAAGGAAAGAAAGTGAATGAGCTGAGCCTTTCCAAAAGAAACAGAGTCTTTGTTTAAAACAAAAAACCCCTCCTTACAGAGTGAACCCTATGTCATCACTTTACGTGTTTTATCCCCCTGTGGAAGCCACCATATCCTCTGAGGAAACAGCCTCTGGGAAACTAGTACTTTGAAAAACTCTCTGCCTTGCAGTGGAAACTCCTCCCCTTCTCTCTGCCGTTCAGTAGAAGCCCCTCCCTTTCTTTCTGCCATGCAGTAGATGCCCCTCCCCTTCTCTCTGCCATTCATTAGTAGCCTCTCCCCTATTCTCTGCCATGCAATCATGGCAGGCTGAAGGGCTGGCAGCTCAGAGGATTGGTGGTTAATGTATTCAGGGACATTGCCCAAATGACTCCATTCTGTTTAACATTTGTTTTGAGTCTTGTCTGAGGGGTGGGACTCTGTGTTGGACTTACTGTACCATGCACTCTCCACGCTGCCCCACAGGTAAGTGTGGCCTTAAAACTGTAGACAGGTATATATATTTGTCTTTGAATAGATATTCAAGGCAGAAGTTAAGTGCCACAGCTGGCCTTAAAAAAGAATATATTTCATTGCTTTCATTATTTTAATGTGAAATAACCTTTCATGTTAAAAACATGGACATTCAATGCATAAAACAATGCGTACATTGATGCTGAAAGTTTGTAGTAAAGCCATTGAAAAATTATGAAATTCCTTTGGTCCTCTATTGTCCTTTACACTAAAATTGTGTTAATAAACATGGTTTAGTTACATTTGAGGGGAGGGGGGTTAATTGGAACATTCTACTTAAGGCAGATATAAATGGCCCCCTGACACCTTGGCCTTTGGAAATGTTAGTAAACGGTACAATGAGGGGGCATGTGCCTGGGAAACCTGACACAGTGCACACAAAGACCCTAAATAACCAGCCATCTTCACCTGACACATGGCACACAAAGACATTAAACCCCCAGCCATCTTCACCTGTCACACGGCACACAAAGCCATTAACACCCAGTCATCTTCACTTGGCAGTGTCCCCCCTGCTGTGCTGCAGGTTGTTTTCACAGTTAGTCTGTAAGGTGATCTGTGATTGTCTGTCTGGACTGACAGGAGAAAGCCCTCTGGGGAAACACATTTTTTTCAGCGAAGGAATATACACTGATGTGCGCTCAAGTCAGCACGTGCCATGAAAAAAGTCATCAGTACGTTCAATGCATCAGTACATTCCATGCAGGCACTAACACTATCTGTCGGGATTTGTAGACCTAAGCTCTCCTTGGTAGGTGCAGTTAGGTATTGCTGGGAGGGGGCACTTAGACTTTTGCTGTCTGGAGCAGGAGGGGCAGTTAGACTAACACTGCCAGAAGTGAGACAGCCAGTTAGGTTTATACAGTCTGTTGGGTGGGGGCAGTTTGGCTAACATTGTCTGCAGGGTGGGGGCAGTTAGGCTTACACTGCTTTTCAGAGGGGGGATTGGTGTAGTCAGGCTAACACTGTATCTAGGGGATGGGCAGTTTGACTAACACTGTCTACAGTGGGAAGGGCACTTCAGCTAACACTATCTTGGGGGATTAGGCTAACTGTGCAAGGGGAGGGGCAGTTCAGGCCCCTGACCACCCCAAAAATATGTCCAGCAAATAGAGTCTCAGTAGTTTGGAAATGAAGATCAGAAATTAAAAATGTACTGTAAAGAACAAACATGTTCAGTTTTGTGCCTAATTTGAGGAAACGACAATAGTGCAGAAATTACATTTTGTAAAATTGTTATTTTTAAAAGTACGCAGGTCTTTGGTAAAGATGAGCTGCGCAAGTTTAACCAAATACCTGTAATGTGCTGTTCTATGTTCTGTAAAAATGTAGAAAATTTCATGTATTTGTTTGAATGTATTATTTTAGAAGACAGTTGTTTTCATCTCCTCATTTTTGATGATGAATTTCAATTTGGCACCCTTTGTGCCAAGGTATGTAATAATTATTAATTCTTTGGTCAAATTCCATTAGTGCTCAATAAAGCTGCTAAAGAGTCATACATCTAGATCATCTGAGTTATGATGCTTCTCTCAGAGAGGCTGTTCACACTTCATATACAAGCTTAAATGCATGTGCTTAAATGCATCTATGTGTTATTTTTAGCTAATAATGAGATTTATGTTTTCTGTCTAGGGCATAATGTAAACTACGTGAGTAAAGCAACCTGAAACCATCAGCCTAGTGCCACCATGCGGAATATTTCCAGCAAAATGCTAACACAGAGAAACTTGGATTTGTTGGTACAATAAAGCAAACAATCAAAGCCATACAATTGTAAGTTGTTAAGATTTGCTGGGGGCAGTATTTGACCCGTGGGCTGCCATTTTATGACAGCTGATGCAGAGCATTGTGACTTTCCTTTTGAATGGCCTGTGGCAGAAGCACAGGTCAGAATGCTGAGAGGCCTGGGTAAACACTGCATCCTCTTTGCCAGAGCCCACAAATATGCTTTGACCAGCAGCAGGCAAGGAAACATGTCATTCATCAACTGAGCTCCAAAGGTTTGCCCTGGGTGAACATTTTCCTACCGAGGGACAATGCATATACCATGTAAAATATTTAGTTAGTGGTCATCATGATTTTTCCCTTATGCACCCATCTTCCTGGAATTTTCATGTAGTTTCTATAGCGACTGGCCCCCCACCTGTGGAGTGCTGGCCCAGGTGTGGGTCAGGTTGCTCTCCTGCCACGTAGTGCTGCCATGGTGGAGCCAGGCTGGGCCCCAAGTGCTGTTCCCATGGAGCCCAATAATCACCCGTCTGCCCCTGCATCAGCTGCACTCACAGTACCACTACATTGTCATTTTCCCAAAGATTTAGAGTAACTGACTGCCAGTTTAGTGCAGTCTGAATTATTGTAATTAATTCAATTATGGTGAGAGGTTTGGGACAAAACCAGCTCTGTGGGATGTTCCTCTGTAAATACGTCTCCCTTCTTCCTTAGGCAGAATAAGACTTGCCAGCAAACACAGGCGTCTCTTACAAATGCCTGTAATTGCAGACTGAGGACCTCCTGTGTAATTTTACTGGAGCGTGTGGAGAGTGTTGCAGAGACAGGGTTTTACAGACCTTTCACTGCACCTGATTGGATGTGCAACCATTGTATCCATCTCATAGGTTGTCATGATGAGTAGTGCTTTGGGGACTGAGAACTGGTGAGGAACTAAAATATTTTACATTTAGGAAATGACAGGTTGGCAAAGCAAGGCCTATCATTGGCCATACAGATGGGGTGTTTATTTTACACACTCACCTGAGCATGATGCAGGACCCCAGATCTCAACCCCACCAACCACTTATGAACAGACTTGGAACAAGATCATTTTCTTGGTGCAGACAGGTTCTGAGTGTTAACTCCATGTTGAAGAAGTGATGTAAAAGGCCTGTGTTAAACTCCAGACTGCCATACCTTCCTTGGCGTGTGGCAGTTGAGCTGTAATAGTGGATGCCAATTGAGACATAATGGTGAGTGGCTTTTGAGCCATAATGGCTGGTGGCAGCTTAGCCATAATGAAGGGAGGCAGTTCAGCCATAATGGCTGGAGTTATGACCAGGCAGGCAGGGAAGTTCAGATGTGAGCAATGTACCCAAAGCCCTGCCTGAAAACCCTTTCTTTCTGAGAAAACCAGACTTGCTTTTCCCATAACCTCCTGCAAGATATTGAGGGTAGCCGCTAAGACCCCTACAGCTACTGTACATTGTATATTTGGTTTCTCAAAGCTGAAATAATTACCACATAATCAAATTTGAAGTAACTGGATGCTTCCTCTTTATTTTAATAATGGAAAACATTGGGGACAGCTGCTGGTCTTGATGGTTGAAACAAATAAAATGAGGTACAGTTTGACTCCCCCATGTTTTTCCCATCATTCACTGAACTTGTCCTTATGTGGCCTGAAAAAGATTGAGACATCTTAATGTAAAACCTACTGGATATTATCAGAAATATTAGCTGCATAATTTTATTCACTTTCTTCTTATTGGTATATCCTGGCCTGGAATGTACAATTTCATTATTAATTATGGTGAAATGGCTAAGACAGTTTCCAGCAAGCTTTATAAGGTCACTATATATCTAAACCACCTTTAGTAAACATATAATTATCAGTTACTTGGTCTTCAATCTTTCAGCTGACATGTTTGACTTAACCACTCAAAAAATATGAATTAGGTCCTTTCCAGTAGACCAGCATCACATCAGGACAGTAGAAGGCATGGGTTTCTGCTGGTGAACCATTCCTACCCTTGTACCACTCACTCCTACAGACAGTAACACTGTTCCATATACTGCACCAATGAGGACACATCAGTGCGCAAAACAAATGCACCGCAGGGACAGTGTATTTATTTGTAGTGTAATGTGTAAGGAAGACTGATCTCACATTCCTGAGAGCAGTCATTTTTACCACTGATTTTTTAAATTATTGGTGATCAAAGGCTAAAGGAAAATTGTGTTATGTGCTACTAGAGTTGGCCAGTCAGAGCTTCATCTTCTGTAGCTAGGCTATTAACAAATGGTAAACTGAAAAAGTAATAGAAATTTGAGAGAGAAATGCACTGTGCTCTTATTTCAGGCCTTCAGGCTAAAAACCAAGATACATAGATCAAAGGAATTCAGTAGCCACATAATAGAGCTTTTACAAATGTACTGAGTTCCTTTGATCTACACACCTCTGTTTAACCCAAAGGCCTGAAATAAGAAACCAATTCATGATCCATGTCTGTTTAAAAATGTGTCTTTTTTCCAGGGAAATTTCTATGTCATTTGGTTATAATGTTAACAATAACTGCCAAGACAAAAGACTGGGTAGACAGCCAAAGATAGCTTGTATTGTGCCATGTATCTTATTAGACAATTTCATTAAGCTATCGGCTAAATGGTTTAAAGCATGAGGGATTTGGAGTTTAAAATGTCAAAGCCAATGAAAGCTGCAATATATAGGACCCATTTCAAAATTTGCGTAATAGTTGCATCACATTCTTATTGTTCTAGCCACGTTGGACCTGTGATGATACAAAAAATATAAAGTGGTGTTTTAAATCAGAATGCTTTCTCATTTGCTGTATCTTTTCATAAGAATCATTTTAATATTTGACACAGAGGGGTCCACTGGTGAAATTGGGAGCTTTAACTTGACACTGGCTAGAACAGGAAACATACAAAAACAGTAGACAGACAGGTGAGTAAGAGGGAGCTTCACAGACAACCTTACACAGAAAAGCTGCCAGCTGGAGCAGGGCCCTCAGCATGGCTAACTCAGTCTCCACCAGGAAATAAAAAGGCTCTTTTACCAGGACTAACAAAAGTGTGGTCATTTTATGTATTTTAGCCGCTTTCCCAATTCATAAAAAGGAGCAGTGAGAGAGTCCATGAGATCCCATCTGCTGAGGGACTTAAGGACTGGCCTGTTGACCTTACGTGGAGATTCTTCTCAGGGTACGACCACAATGCAATTGCAGCGTCATATGCAGCCAGCAGTTTTTTTATACCCAATTTTCCTCTTTTCTGGACCCACAGCCTGTTGATCTCTTGACAAAAAATCTTTCCTGTCAGCTTCAAGAGTCATTAGCATGTGGCTCCTCTGTTTCTCAAAATAACTAATTTTGCTTCTTTCCATAATGCAGACCTACCATCAATTACATACTGCCCACATCACTGGAAGATTTGAGCATCCACAGGTTCTGGGCCTGACCAGGTGAGTGAAGGCCACTAGAGAGTGAGGAGGCAGACAGAAGGGACAGGCCTACCCCTCATCATTCCCCACCGAGGCTCGGATTCACCAATTCGAACCTCCACATCAGGCAAAGGCTCAGCCAGGACTCTGACACCTTATTAATATTTTAGGGTTACAGTTCAGAGTTCCTCCAGTGGCTTTTTGGTGTGGATATGAGGACTATCATATGCTGTCCCATCACAGTGAACTGATCAACACACCTATGCTGTCACTGGAGTGTTAAATGTCATAGTATCCAAGGCAGTGGAGTAGAGACTGAGTCGGGATGAGGAGCTGGAGGAATGCCAGAGCCCAATCAGTCTTGTTTCTGAATATCAACAACAAAGGTACATTTATTTCCTCTTAGCTTCTCTTGGTCAGGGTGTAATAAGTGGTAATAAAATAGTTGCTGTTGCAGATTAAAATATCTTGCCATATTAATTGCCATGGTAAGAAGAGGTACAGTTTTTATTTAAGCTGAATGGGACAACACCATTGTAATTATATTTTTTAAAAATATAATTTAATTTAAATATAATTTTACATATATTTTTAAAATGTAGTTGGTACCACAGAGAACGATAGAAACAGTGCTTTTGTTAGTGTGGGAATGTAGGCCATGCTATTAACACACAACGTCTGCTTTAATTAGCTCTCAGCAGTGTTTCACAGCAACCTGCTCCACCTGGTCCTGTGAAGTCAGTCATGCGGGACTTGGCCTTTTCATTTAAATCCACCTCCGTTCCTAAACTTAATGAGTTAGATAAGGGGAGAAAACCTTTTTCGGCACTGTAGAGGACAGATTTCCCTGGGAAGGTGTGATTAGAACACAATCCCAGCAGCTCCACTATCATTTGCGATAAAACCTTTCAGTAGCTCTTCTCATCCCTCCTCAATCCCCATTAAATATGCCCTGCCACCTTGTAACTAATTATAAGCATAAGGTCTACAGTATACTCCTTTAACTCAAATAAAGCAAGCCATTGGATATATAAGCTTTCTGTTGGTTGTAGCTATTTGAGGATATAAGATTAAAATAATTTGATTTATTTTACTTGATTTTTGTCTGATGAATGTATGTCTGAGTACATATTTATGGTTTATTTATACATATTTATTTAGATGGGGGGTGGGGGGTATGCAGGGGGAGGGACTTTTGGTTTAATTGATTTGGGTCTTGGGAGGACAGAATTTTTAATCGGGACATAATGGCTGATATCTGTTGGTTTAATTGATCACCAGACAAGCTGCTGTACATGGCCAGCTCCTCCTACATACCATGGCTGGTTCCAGAAACTGATAAACTGTACATCTATCTTTAACTCTAACCAATAATGTACTGACAACCCTAAACCTAACCAACTTATTCCTAACCCTAACCATAACTGTAAACAACAATGAACTACTAGTCCTAACCCTAATCAACAATATACCCCTGACCTTAACCAACCATGTACTATTGACTATAAACCTACTAATAAATTGGAAAGGCCTTAAAATTGAACCTTAATTCCATTGCTTAAATTATGGTGGATACTGCACAAAGACCTCTCAGAACTGGACTGCCATTGTTGCAAGACCTCTTAATGTGGATTCAACATGTCTCATAACAAGAAACATAATTGTTTGTCTGCAACAGCGGAATCCTGATAAAAAACGTGAAAATGTAAATGTAATGTGCACACAATTTGCGTCTGTAAAGGTCAACTTAAAATAGACATGAAATTCCATGCATAGCTTCTTTAACTCAGCTCATTTTTGTCTCAATACATTAAAGCAGATCATCAAATTTTTCTTGACATCATGCTCCTTTTGGGGGTTAAAGAGGATGTTGAAAAGTAGCGTATCATATGTCATTTTGGACTGAATTTTTCAATTTTTTTAATTTGTTGCATCCATGTAGTCATAAAACATACATTTAGCCTGAAAACAAATGTCATCTTTGATTTGAACAATTAAAAAAAATCTCCAACTGTTCACAATAACCGAAGAACAAAATATCCTTTGTGGCAGCTAAAATTCACTGGTGTTCTGCTTCTTGAATCTGAGTAACCCTGTGCAGTGAATTCATTTAAATGCATCGGCAAGGCTTTAACCATTTTCTACAGGAACACAGAGAAGGTTCTTGTTTAAGCTGGGCTATGGATAGCTGTTTCAGAAATAAGATACTTCATAAATTTGTGTATCAAAGCTTTTGTATTTCTTTGATGAATGCTATGCTGTGGTGGGCAGTCTGTGATAAATGTGTAGCAATAACTAAAATGTGTTTGCAGAAAAAAGGATAAATCAGTCCACTGCCTCCACCATGCTATACTGGCCCAAGCACAGCGCCTTCACCATGCTATACTGGACCAAGCACAGCACCTTCACCATGCTATACTGGCCCAAGCACAGTGCCTTCACCATCCTATACAAGCCCAGGTGCAGTGCCACCACCATGCTCTACCGGCCCAAGAAACATATGTATGCAGTATGTCCTGAGAAATCGCTCTCTTTCTTCACACACTTTCACCTTTCCATCACTCTGGTAAACGTTTACATTAAGCATATGTATGTTTAAGTAACTGAAAGAGCAGAAGCTGGTGATTGACTGGGGAGGAAGATTCAGGCCTAGGGGGTCAGGGTTTCCCAGCGGGGTGCTCTGTAGCACAGAACAGTGGGGGAGTCTCCTGGGGTACTAATCTGATCTCTTGGGGCGCCTGTCAGAAGAATTACTACATAATTAGACTCAGAATTAGAATTAGGTGCTTTAGCTGCCTATAAGAACAGTTTCCCTTGCTCTGGGGTTTGGAAACTTTTGTTGCATGTTAACTATAATGTAAAGAACAGCAGGTACCACATTTATGGAACTGCTGAATGATGTGTTAATTATTTTTGCTACTTCTAACCAAGGGTTTTTGTCCTGGTGAGCAAGCTATTTGAGCTTCCATTGAATTTTAATTTGCCAAGCACTAACAGAATGCTTCATGATTTCTCTAATTATGGTTTTTGAATGATATAACAGATTGAAGGTTGTGCCCCATATTTATATATCAGGATATTTATTTAACAAATGGCCATTCCTCTGTGGGCATTTTTCTGGTTCATATTTTTATACTTGTTAATCCGGGGTTGATGATCTTCCCCTTGCTTTATCATCTTCTTCTAACCCGCCTGCAACAGGCAAGCAGCATTAATCGTGTGATTATGAGGGCAGAATTAAGGGATTGTATCTAATACCCTAGCCAGCCATGTTTTTCATCAATAGCCAATCCCTCTGACCCTGCATGCTATGGGAACTAGTCAATGCAAATTCCTGAAATAGCCTTGTGTGTATGTATTATTCATGTGAGTGAGTGAGTGTGTGTGTGTGTGTGTGTGTGTGTGTGTGTGTGTGTGTGTGTGTGTGTTTGGTGTGGTTGTGTGAATAACTTTGCAGATATGCATTTGTGCATCTGGGTGTGTATGGGTTTCCAGGTGTGTATTTGTATGTGCGTATATGGGCTTGCAATGTGTAGTTCTGTTTTTGTGTGTATGGATTTGCAGGTGTGTATTTGTATGTGCAAGAGATTGTAGGTGTGTTTTGTGTTAGTGTATACAAATTTGCCATTTTGTAATTGTGCATGTTTGAGTTTCTGTTTGCAGGTGTCTAGTTTTGCATTTGCATATTGGTTTGCTGGTATACTCTGAGGGTGTATACGTTTTCAGCTGGACATGTGTGCATGTGTGTATTGTGTTTGCAGATGTACGTTTTTGTGCATATGTATTTGTATGAGTGCCACTACAGGAAGGAGAAACTACAAACATGAAACACCTTCCACAGGAAGGACTGCAAGAAATAAAAAAGGAAAATGCTTTGCTAATGAAATTGCCACAGAGTGCTGTAAAGGAGGGCTAATTAAAGAGTTTGGATGCTGGCACTGAGAATGTCACACCCCACACCAGTACATCTGTGCAATATTGAGTTTCATACCCATACGTGTACAGAATTGATTTGGCTAAGTCTATTTGCACAAAGAGAATGAGTGTCAAACGGAATGTTGCATTGTCAAAAGTCTTTTTCAATCCAAAAAGGCTGGATTTCAACACCTTAATAAGATAATGGAGATTGTGGTATTGTAGATGATAGGGATAGACAACAGTGTTGAGTATGGAGCCAAAACATTTGTGGGAATATTGCCTTACATGTTTTATGGAAGGTTAGCATGCACAGATATAAAATCATCTCAAAATGTTTTAAATCAGAAAAAAAAGATCAAAATCTTCATTTTCCCCATCCAGTTTCAGTTCAAATTTTAAGTTTAAATTTGATTTGTTTAGTGCTTTTAACAATACCAATAGTCACAAAGCAGCTTTACACAGAGCCTGAAACCCTTCCTGAGCAAGCCTAGGGTGACAGTGGCAAAGAGGAAATCTTAAACAGGACCAAACTCAGAGGGGAAGCCCATCTGCCTCTGGCCAGCATCAAGCAATTAACAAGTATATAACAATGACAGAGTATAATTAGTGCTGAGTGTCTGGTCAGAGTGGCTGGCAGGCATGTCCGGCATCCACTGTGAATCACCCCCCACAGATTTAGGAGGAAACTGCCACACATGACTTCTATTCATCTAGAGACAATTTGCTATTTTTCACATTAACTATGCTGCTGAAGTTAAAGCATGTCCTGTTCATGAATGTGCAACTCAAGGCCCAGTTCTTCCCCTTTAGCCCTGCAGGTACAGGCCCTCTTTCCCCTTGAGGCAGAGCCCAGCTCTCTCTGCTGCAGGATCTACTGCTGTCACACAAACATGCTGTCTCACACTGCCCTCACTGCATGGTTCCCTCATTTTCATTTCCACCTTAGGTCCATCCTAAATCACACTCAGGTCTAAAAAGCAGAGAATAAAAGACTCTCAAACCATTCATTATGTCCTCTCTGTCTCCTTATGCCAACAATGTCCCTTCATTAATTGTGCTAGATCAGAATCAAGGGGGCCAGCTTGCATCTTACTGGTGACACATTATCAGAGCATGACCCCAGAAATGTGAGACTAGCTATAAAACTGCTTTAGTGATGCTCCTGCTGTCAAACCAAGGACTTCATAAAATTCCTGGGCGAGGGGTAGCAGGTGAGAGGGTTGAGAGGGAAGGCCTGCAGTGGAGTCTTTTGTCTGGCAGGAAGGCTTGACCATGTAATCCAGGTGACATCACAATGGGAGGACGGACACAGGACTGCAGCTTTAAAAGGTGTGTTTAATGAGAGGGCAGATGACTCTTTATGCAGCTGATGAAGTGCTCTGTGGATGACAGGCAGGGGGAATGTAATCTCTGGGTAATTTACGGTCCCTAACCCCCCTGACATTCAACCCCATTACTTCATTAATGACTAGGCTAATAGTGGAATTCGTCACCAATTAACTGGTGACTTCACCCTCTGTGCTTTATGGAGCCAAGGAATTATTAAATAACAACAGTAAAATCTTATCTTTTCACCAAGACTATCTCTCCACCAGCTAACAATCACAAGAAACCCAAGATGCAGATAATAGAACCTGGTGTATGTGTACAATGAGGAAGGGACCTCAAATGATCTCTCATTACCTCTTACTGAGAGGGGGATAATTATTTCTGATAAGCTTCACAAATGAGTAGTTTGAGAGACACCAAATGTATATCTTTGGGTTTTGTTGTAGATGCTACTGAAATATCAGAGGAGCGGTTTTCTGTGGAGTTGAGAAACTGGTTGCATGTTTCTGCATTGCTCTTTTTATGGATATGCTAACACAGTTATAAGGCTCTTTATATGGATCTGAGGACAGTGTGTGGTGAGTGAGACTGCAGGGTGATGGCCACTGGGCCCATCTGCCTGAATGTAAAGAGATCAACCCAGTGTGCTTCTGGCTGAGGGTTAAGCCAATTATTTATGATACTTTTATGCTAAAACTAATTTTTTTTAGTATTTCAGTTCCTGACATCATTTACATTTAGAGGTTAAACTCCCATTTTATTGTCTCTGACTGGTGCTTTGAATGACATGGCCATAAAATTGTCAATATTATACACTTTAGGAAAATTAGCTGCTGATTTTCCTCTGCTCACAATTTGACAGTCACTAAGCTTAATGATAAAATGCAGACTGTATTTCATAAGAAGTGATTCTTCCATGTTTTATTATAAATGTTAACCTTTCATCAGCATTATTCCCTAGTTTTTGGTTTCTTTACTTGCAATAAAATCAAGTAGAAATGATCTCATCTAGGTGTAACAATAAAAATACTGCTATATCTGCAAGGGTGCACATGCCATAAAAATCCATTTTATACCGTGGGCATTTTTTAAAGAAAACCGTTGCTTTTTATGATGTCATGATTTAATGAGTGATTAATGGGTGGTTTTATTGACTGAAAAAGTGCTAAAGTTGTTGCAGAGAAAATTCTGAAACAGAACACACCCTGGTCATACAGTATAAACCAGATTCCTGAAGCAATAATTACTCAAATAAAAGACAGAGCGAAAAGATATTCCTGCCAGATTACCTTTACTTTCCTTTACGTGCCATTAAAGTACTTTAATATCTTAAGAGTATAATAACGTTTATAGTGTGTTTACTATACGAGCGTAAGTCAAAAGGTATTGCTACTACAGTCCCAGTTCATACATGCACAGGTTTATTCCAAATAAAACATGTTTAAACATGTCTCTGAGATCAGTGGATGGCTGCAGACAAGTTCTCTCATTAATACACTTGTCTTAGTCTTGTTAGGGTGCCTTAAAAAGAGGATACTTTTTGTGCCACGGTAAAAAACAATTTTGAGGTCAGGGCTAACATCAAATTTTAACAAAACTCAAGTGGAAATCTTCCCAAAATTATTTGGGGGGTTATTGTGAAGAAGTTTTAAGAAATTTGCAACTGCATTGGTGAGAAAAAGGCCAAGAAAGTTGAACTGAATCCTTACTTCATCCACCCTACAGCCCTGATCTTGCCCCTTCAGACTTCTTTTTGCTCCTAAAACTCAGAGAACATTTAAAAGGAACATGATTTGAGTTCCTCGATGATGCCAAAACTGTCGTTTTGACATGGTATAAATTGAAGAGTGCAGAATTCTTCAGGGGAGGGTTAGAGAGATGGAAACACTGCCTTCAGAAGTGTACAGACTGAAATGGAGCATATGTCTAGAAACAAAAGCTTAACATTTTGACATTTTTGTTTAATAAAGGTTTCTAAGATTATGTAGCAATACTTTTTGACTTACCCTTGTATAACCTGATAAAGATAAGAAAGTTAACATTGCAATTTCAGACACAATGGAGAAAGACATTGTTAAGCCTCCCATTTTACTGATATTAAACAATATGGGTCCTTCTGTCAGAAATTAACTGCCTCTCTTTTGACTTCCATGCAATTTTTCTTGTATTTTATGAGCAGTTAATACCAATAATACTGTTATGGTCCTTGCCAGGGCCAGCTCTTGCTTTTTGGTAGCCATAAGCAAGATTTTGCATATGGCCCCAAAAATTCCCACTGCAACCATGAAAATAAACGAAAGCTTATGGCTAATTAAATTCATGTACACACATACATGTACACACACGCAAACATAATACAGGCAGAGGATTTAATAGAAACATGTACAAGGGAAACAAGAGGCCACATTAAAACTGTTATCCTGGCAGGGTGGGATAATCTTGCACCCACCCACAATGTAGCCCAAGGGCAGTGGATGGCAAGAGCACCCCACTGTTTCTAATGACCCACTGCACATTCAAACAACATATGGCATGTTGCATTACAAGAGGACATTTAGCACAGAATGGAGTATGCAGTACAGTAGAATGGGGATTTAAAGTGAGGTAGAAGGGGAAGAGTAAAGACAGAGGGAGAGGGAAAAAAGATGAGATATGGTGAGAGGTAAATAATGTGAGAGTAAGAGAGTGAGAATGGGTAGACAGAGAGAGGGAGGAAGTGGAGGATGATACATTTCTAGTCTCACGTTATTTTATCTTTTGCTTTACAGTGCTGTGCGGTGTGCAGGACATTCCCTGTGTGATGAGGCTGGGAGTGAGGGTGGGTAGGGGAGAGGTGTCATTGAGGCTGTTTGCATGTGAAAGTATCTGGCTTCCCCCAGAAAGCTGATGCTTCATTGTGAGCTCCAATCCGGCGTGTGCCTGGACGCTCTTTCCCACACTTTGCATACACTGCTGCCAGGACAGGAAAAAGGAGCGGAGTCTATCAACATTGTACTGCACTGATGGCCATGACATAATGCTCCCTCAATACAGACTCCATAGCAAGACCCATTCATAGCACTGATTGGCTTCTCATCCATAGCAAGGCCCATTCATGGCACTGATTGGCTTCTCATTGACCCCCAGATGCCCCCCACCACCCACCAGTACCACCAATCCACCTCCCTTCTTCCTTGTGCTTCACAGTTTAAATAGCCATCAGATTGGATTAGGTCTCTTGCCTTGCTTAGATGCATAGAAGTATGGAAACATTTTCAACATATCTGAGAGATCAATGGGGGCAAATACTGTTCTGTGTTGGTAAATGGCTCTTTTATGCTGGATTGGTTCTAAGAGACAATACTTGTCTTCCCTTGTCTTCACTTGTCTTGACAGTAGTTGAGTTCATCTTGACCTCCAGCACAAGTGCTGTAGACTGCATTACTAGCACAAATTAGCCCCTAAAAGTTCCTCTGATCCTCTGGGGTTCTGCTAGACTTCATTTGTCTTGAGGCAAGTGAAATGCAATAAAGTTGAACTAACAACATGTAAAACACATATGGATGACCAGTGAAACTACCCATTTTTGTGCTAGCAAAGGAAAATGAAGATGGTTGCTGAGCAGCATACCAGTGTCTCCACCTTAAAACAGCGGGTCACCACACCTTTAACATATGTTCCCAGAGCACTCTACTTTCCTCTTTAGAGCTGGGATTTTCTCCTCAAGCAATGTGTATTTTGTGTTATCCAGGTCATCACTGTTGCCTCTGTACTAGGGATCGAGTATGCAGCATGACATATGTGGTTTAGAGATGAGATCTTACACTATAAATTCTCATTATAGTTGGTATGGTTAAGGAGAAAGTCCTAGCGGTGACATTTTGAGTAATTGTACATTACATGAGCTGGAGCATTTTGTATCAGATGGGCATGTTGGGACATGAGTGCATGAGATGAACTGCAGTAGTTCATTTGGGGTAGCAAAAGGGCCAGGACAATGAGCTGGGAATCCTTTTTAACAAGAAACATAAATATTTTGTAGACGCTGAAGAGAGAGAATCAACAGCTTCAGTTAAATATTAGGATGTTCCCAGTGAAACACACCTCATTATCCAAATCAGTACCAATAATCTTGGCTGTCTGGGAAACTGACTGTGCATTGCTGGGTGTGATGGAAACATCCTTAAGGGGGAAGTTGTAGTTGGTAAGTATTTTTGCTCAGTTTTTGTTAACAACATGACCATAAACCAGTGGAAAGTAGAGGAAAAACTATCACCAGCAGAAAGATGTGATATAATCCATTAGTGAGCACTGCCTCAGATACCCAAACCCACCAGGACTGCCAAAAGAACTAGATGGGCGAGTGTATCAAATACATCAGATGGGTCAAATTGGGTCAAAAGAGTGAAGACACGGGAAAAGGATGCAGCTTGAGCAGATTTTACCATTGCTGTCACAGAGAGTAGATCTGCATGTACTGTGTGTTATAAAGTCTCATCTGATGATTTGTGCTCCTGAATGAACTCTGTTCTTCATCTTATGCGAAGGGTCGACAGAAGAAAGCAAAGTTCCAGCAGCTCAACCTCTGAGGGTAAGGCAACCAATCAGGATTGAATGTGTCCACTCTCTCTCAACCTTTCTGCTTTTCATTTGAAAAATCCAATTAGGAGTTTACATGCAGATGAACAGCAACAGCAGGGACAAGCTTCAGTAACTGAATTGCTAAGGGCAGTTTTATAATTTGAAACCTTCGTTACTCAGGCTGCTCAGGAGTAAGCCCCACTAGTTTCCCCACTGATCTCCTAGCCCAGCTCCACCAAGAGCTGTCACAATCCCTGTGTGTGTGTAGGTGTGTGTTTATCCTCCCTGATATAATTATTTCCATGTAATAGGGGGTTTGCCACAATCCTTAGTACCAGTTATCCTCACCATTTTAAAATAACAAAAATAATGTGGAGTGAAAGGGGAAGAGAAATAGAGGAGGCCGGAATTTGACAGTTCTTATGACATATTCATAGCTTATGTAAGATTGTTTCACACATGCACATGCCTATACTATAAATGTATAATAACATAGTAATAAGTACAGCGAAAGTGGAGAGATTAAGCTGTGTTTATTTATTGTTTTTAACAGAAGAGCAGATAGAATGCAAGTACAGACAGGAGCTCCTGCTCTTTTCTGGGTTATGCAGTAAGATTTCACCCTTCATTTAGCCATGCACATACGAAGTCAGAACTATAATGACTTCCATAGGACACTTGCAGCAAGCAGACGTGTCTCTTTTTCTAATTCAATTAATTATGATGACATAATGTGCGTGCACTCACATTGTCTAAGCACATCCATAACTTACTTGCTGAGATCAAAAAAGGTTGTCTGATGATTCTTTACACAAAACAAAGGCAATCTGAGAAGCCTGCTAAATCATTGCACTTACTGTAGTTCACAGCAGTGCCACTTTCATGTTCATAATTTTAAAAGCTTTATTTGATATATTCTATATCCTTCCTTTGTGTTGATTATACATTAATTTGATTCCTGATTTGGTTACAAAAGTAAGTGACCTTACTTGACCTACAGCATGATTAATTAGAATTAATTAAAACATTTAATCCATCAAATTATTGGTTGATAGCTCTGACAAATATGAATGAAGGGAAATGGATAAGGGGACAAATGATGGGAAACACTATGAAGGGGAAGTTAATTAATCAATATTGCAAAGGAACACAGGTGAGTTATATTAAGTCAAATGCCAATCAGCAGTTTGCTTCTATCCTGAGAAATGACAGGTCATTTCTTATGAGTTTTCAAAGCAACTTGAGTTTCAGAGAGTCTGTGCTCACAATGCAAGATTTGGTGCTTGAATTTTGGTGCACTATAAACTGCAAAATTGACCCACACTCACCAAAAACTGTATGTCATGAACTTCATGAAGCTGTATTTATGAAGCCATATTACGGGGAAATATTCCCCAAATTTTCCACAGAAAAAGTGAAGATATTACACTTTTATATTGCAGGTATGCAATGAGGATTTGGAGCTGGTAAAATATTGTTCACAATTTTTCATCCCTTGTCCCAGGATAGACTTAAATATGAACCTGTTAATTTTGCATCACTTCACACAATATGACAATATTCTCTTTTTTTATTTATGTGAGCAAACACAGGCATGTTTTATGTTAGAGGAGAAAAAATAAAATGTGTTATTCCACTGCTTTAAATCTATTTGGCAACCGCACTTGACCTTTCTACAGCTAAAAGAATATGACAGGCATGGGACTTCAAAGAAAGGCAGAGACAAAAGCCACACAAAGTGCAGCCCTGAACCAAACACTTAGTTTGCCATCAATGTCAGTCAGCCTTCTTGTGCAGACAGTTTGATTTCCACTTTTCAAATTAAGCTTTTTGTGTTGATAATGGGACTGCTAAATTGAAATTGGCAGCTCTACAATCTGCAGATAATAGTTGTAGCACAAGAGCCTCTGTGAACAGTTCTCCACCAAAAAGGAGAGAAAAAAAATCTAATCTTCGTCACTGTGGAGAAAAAAAAGGCATGGAAAAGAGAATAATGTGCTGGCACTCAGGAGGGAGCTCTTTAATGTTTCTGGCAGAGCACCAGCTGAGGTCTTAAGGTGATCCTGGCTTTGCAAACTCCCACGGGAAAGGTGTGTGGGTAGTTCATAGTGGAGCTAATGTTAAGAGGTGCAGTCGGGACCCCCTGACCCAGCACACAAGACTTGCAGCAGGTTGTCAGGGCATTTGGAAATCTCCAAGGCTTCCATGCTTCCTGACCCCTGCAGTCTGCTTACATTTCCCACTGAAAAAGATGCAACTCACAATAAGGAAGAGCAGTACAGCAGGTGAGCATGCTGCAAGACACTTGATGTCATGAAATACAAAAATCCCCTCTCATGCTTGATCTTGAAAGACATCACTGACCTAGGAGACACCATGCAGTCCCAACAGTGGGGGCACCAAGGCAAGTTACACACTGGCCACTCTTTACTAATTATGAGCCCTCTGAAGCCCCCTACTTAAAAAAACCCCATATTCAATAAAAACTCTTTAGTTATCAGTATGCTACAATGTATTTGTCCAAAAAAATGCTATTTTCATGTTGTCAATTTCAGTAAAGGTTGGTAGTAGCCATAACTGTATTAGGTTAAAATTTGCAGAAAGCTATACATTCTCATGTGGTGCTTTCAGTCATGCAGTTTTTAATTATTTCAGTGTATAATCTGTAAGTTTTATTTTGTATTTTTAAATTGTATGTTGTGAAACTATTCTTATAGCCTGAAAGGCATCTCTACATTACATTTCGGTAAGTTGCAGATGCTCTTACCTGAAGAGATTTACAAAAGTGCATGCAATAGGTTAGCACACCAAGCAGAAATGATACTAAGTTGGATGTGCCACTGCCAACAAAAGTAGTCGATGCATTAAAACCTACAGGATATCAGTAAATCTTGTAGTATGTGCCGGAGGAAGTATAGGTACATAAGCATGAGCATATAATGAGAGGTAGAAATAAATAAATGTGTAGAGATCGGGTGGGATGGGTCAAGATGAAGTTAAAAAAGTTATGTTTTCATTTTCCCGTGGAAGATGGGCAGTGATTGTGCTGTTCTTATTGCAACATGCCTTTAGCATTTGGATCTGCAATATGATTTTAGATCAGAACATTTCCCCTACTTTCCCAGTGTAGCCTTTTAGTTGCAATCCAACTCTGTAGATGATGCGTGGCTCATAAGCAAATGAATGAGCAGAGCTGTTTAGTTGCTAATTGTTTGGCTGAAAGGTATAAAGAAATGAAGGTATTTGCAAATTCGCCCATCGACTCACAGCCTCCCACAGTTACAGACTGCAGTCCGGCAGAAGCAGCGCTTTCCCCGGTCTCATGGACACGTGTCACGGCGTCTGGAGCAGGGTATGCAGCGGTACGGGGAGACAGAGAGACCACCGCAGCCACTGTTATGTCCGATTGAACCAACGATTGGGACGACTCTTTATCAACAAAAATGCTGACATGGAAAGTAAAGTTTAGACAAGAAAATATGTTCTAACCATTAAAAAGCATTTCTGTCGTCAGATAACTTAAAAGAGCATCGCAGAATATCAGCATAATCAACTAGGCTTACTTTTTTATGCTTTACATTGATGTTACATCACGTCCATTGATGTTACTTTGAAAATATTATGAGTTATCACATGACTGGCGTGAGCCACCCTTTCCTTCCACCTGGCATGTACAGAACCCTCGCCAAAAACTTGTACTTAAGAAATAACTGCACTGGCTGACACTCCAGTAAAGCTGATTCTGCGCGCACTGGGCGTGGTTTTCCCAGGCTTTAACACTGCAGCTGCTATTTACCTTCTCTGTAATGTAGACCACCACCGCCACCCCCAGCCCGGCAGCCAAACCTCAACCACAGCGGCAATAAAACATTCTGGCACGTGCTCCACATTCACAATAGCGAGCGCATGCCGACAGATGTCAAACTGCCAGGCTTTCGCCGAGCAGCGCTGTAAGGACGTAGCACAGATATTGCAAAGAATAAAATTGTATGTATATAATGCAATCTGTGTGTGTGTGTGTGTGTGTGTGTGTGTGTGTGTGTGTGTGTGTGTGTGTGTGCCCGTTTGTGTATTATATAGTTGGCACCTGATGCTAGAATTATCTCTGCATCAGTCAAACCAATTGCTATTTTAAAAAGATTTATGCTATCAAGGGGGCAGTTTCAAACACCCAGCAAAACATGTGCACAGAGAAAAACTCCATCAGGATAGAGAAATGACAGGGATAAATGGACACTCAACTAACTGCGATTAGGTAACCGCTTGTAAATAACAAATGCAACAGCATATTACAGTTTGAGAATAAGGATACAGTTTGAGTTTCTGTTAAGTTTAAGTATAAATGTATACTGTAATATGGTATAATGATGCATCTCTTACTTTTTTTGTACTTTTTTTTTTTTTTTTTTACATCTGTATGTGTTCATATTGGGAGAAGGTCAAAGGAAGCTGTCCATTCCAAGCTATAAAACATCATGGTGGATCCCCCTTCTTAAAAAAATCATCATTTTTTTCAGCCATTATGCCCTTCAGAAAAACAGCATAGAAAAGCAGGCCATGTTATTTAGTCCTAGATGAACTTGCTGGTTGCCATATAGCCTTAATTTACTAAACACAACCAGTAAGTCCTTAAAATAATAATAATTAATAAATTAGAAAACATCTCACTTGTAATGTGAGACTATTTGCTTCCATTGGTTTCCCTAATCACTAAATCTAAACATCATTCTACATTTATGGAAATTGATTTTTTTAAGAATGGTTAAATATCCCACCAGAGGCCATTCAAAACTTGTGTAAGTAATAGCCATCTCTGTTTTGGGACTTGATCCCAAATGAAATCTTTCATTTAATTGAAGAGGGCACTCTATAACTGTAGACCTAAAAGGACACCAGAATTTTTGAAAGGTCCTGCATGGATGAATTGTTCAAGATCCCTCCCAATTTGTTGTCCAATTTTGTTAATCATTAAAGGGAAAGACCCCAAACAAGTGTTAGCCTGTATACTTATTGAAGATTAGGACTCAGTGCTGAAATCCTTGCTAGCAGAGACTGCAACAAGTATAAAAATTAAATGTTCCAACCATATATGTTTTTGAGAAGTAAGGAAAGATCAAACATATATAATATACAAATGTAATATATGACATGCATAATATTTCCTGTAATCAAGAGGCTGGGAAGATAGTATAGTATCTTGTCTGCTAATCATTATATTATGCTGCATGTAATTAATGCTTCACAGGTAAGTACAATGTGCTTTATTTTGTGTAATCATATAGATTCAGTTAAGATAGTCAGCTGCCCATTTTGCAATGGTGAAATAAGTTTTCTTCGTTTTAGACAAAACAAACATTTTGCTGCAGGCAAAAATCTTACCATATATGTCTTTCGGTACAGGCTTAAGTGTTAATATTTTAAAGGCATGATTGATGACAAGGGCAGTGTCGCTCTTTGAGCCCGGCAGTGCGCCATTGGCCGCGCGCTCCGACACTAAACAACCAATCGAAAGACGCCGACCACGAGCCATCCACCCCTCTGGCCGCGTGTCCCTCACGACGATTGGAAGAAAGTTACTGTGGGAAAGAAAGTTGGGGAAGTTTCACACGAGCCGCTCGCGTGCAGTCTCGAATATATAAGACCATCAAGCACTACACGTTGACAGACAGAGTCTGGCCAAGGAGCCGATCGCATCATCCCCTTTATAATCGCACTGGGGACGCTTATTTCTCAAAGGTGCACTCTTAGTAGCACTGCTTATTGCAAACGGATCAAATTTGTTTGCCTTGAGTTTTGAAACGTTTGGAGAGATCTTACAAATCGCCAGTAAGCGTGTGGAAAATGCCAGAAGATTTTATGGAGAAAACGTCCTCCTCCCCAATTGCTGCCACCCCGGCGACCATGACTACTGTGCCAGAAAAACCCAAGACGGCTTCAGAGCACAGAAAGGTACGTGATCGGATAGCTCCCGATCAGACATCACGACACTGAAATACACAATGATATATCTGCGCAGACCAACTAGCAAAGTGCAGATTGTAACTTCTCATTTTAATTTGTAGTCATCTAAACCAATAATGGAAAAAAGAAGAAGAGCACGAATCAACGAAAGCTTGGGCCAGCTGAAAACATTGATCTTGGAAGCTCTAAAGAAAGATGTAAGTACTTTTATAATCACGAGTAATATCAGTCATAATTCATAATCAAACAATCAAGCCTGGTGTATATTGATAGTTTCCTTTTAAATTATTATCTAGATTTTAAATTGCACAGCCTAATGCCTAATGCAATACTAAGAATTCAGCAATGATAAGCAACGCTGTGTATTTGTACCAAAGAGCTCGAGGCACTCAAAGCTGGAAAAAGCGGACATCCTTGAAATGACAGTCAAGCACCTTAGAAACCTACAAAGAGCGCACATGACTGGTAAGATGAGTGGATCATTGATGTTATCATGAATGTTATTGCTAATTTATTAAAGAGTTCCTCTTGCTGTTCCAGTGACATTCGGCAGTAATTTTATTGATGTTCCCACGATCTACTGTTATTTTAGACAACTTTTTAAGAGGTTGTTTCAGGATGTGGTAAAAAAAAAAAAACCTGGAGTTAGTTTTAATGTACCTTTTGTAGTTTATCATGCTGTTAGTATGTATCCAATAGCAACTAGCAGTGATTATGCCTATTTTTACAAGTTTAACAATGTTCAACGTTTTTCCTCATATCAGATGTTCTCTTCTCAGAGTGATGTAAAAAAATTATCGACTGGCGTCATTAATAGTATATTTTCCCCCGACAGCTGCTTTAAACACCGACCCCACAGTTATTGGAAAATACAGAGCAGGATTCAGCGAATGTATGAATGAAGTCACCCGCTTCCTGTCCACCTGCGAAGGAGTTAACACAGAGGTTCGGACTCGACTTCTCGCTCACCTAGCCAGCTGCATGACACAGATCAACGCCATGAACTACCCAACCCAGCCCCAAATCCCCACCGGGCCTCACCCAGCGTTTGGCCAAGGTCAGCCTTCGGTTCATATTCCAAGTGCGTCTCCACAAGGGAATGCCCTACCGCTTAATGGGGTTTCTTGTAAAGTCAGCTCTTCTGGCAGTTTACCATCAGAGGTAACGAAAGTGCATGGTGGCTTCCAGCTGGTTTCTGCTTCGGACGGACAATTCGCCATTCTGATCCCGAACGCTGCATTTGCGCCTAATGGACCTATACCATTTTACCCAAACAATGTCAGTACACCGCTTCCCGTGGCGGTGTCCCCAGGCGCAGCGTCAGTCACCGTGGATTCCGTGTGGAGACCGTGGTAGAGAGAAGGATCATCTTACCTTACTGAAAGACTGAAAACACAATGAGCTTATTACTGTAAAATGTTTCCATATTTTGTTCAGAAACGTTTTGTATGAAAATGTACCAAACATATATCACTATATTTGTATATAAGGGAGAAATTCATATCAAAATTATATTGGTATTGTGAAGTCAGTGAACTGAAGCATTTTTATATTTGAGGTATCTTTTTTACTGAGCGATGCCAAAGATATATTGAATGCTCACAAATGTCTTCATTTTGGAAGATAAATAAATTTGTAAAGGGATAAAAAGCTACTTAATGTCTCTATGCTTACTCATAGATCCTTCAGACAATGGATTGTAATGTCTTACTCCCGGAAGAGATGTTGTTTCAGAACGTCGTGCATTGAATTGCTAGGTCATAGATTGATTTCTGTGTTCTACATTTTAGATAATGAACCACAGCCACAAAGCACTAGACTAAAATATTTTATGATTACTGTTAAAATGTATTTGTTATGCGAATGAACAGTAATGGTTTAGCAGCGTGCATTCAAGCTGTATTCCACACAGGTTTCAGGATTAGAAATGTGATACCCTCTATTAAACCGATGAGCATCTGAGAAACGCTGCAATCTCTGTAAAAGTCCTTTAACACAAGTACACATAATTGAATAAAACCAGTAATCCTCAAACAATCCACTCAAAACTACCATATTAGTCCATTGTTAACATAAGGAATAACATTGAAATGGAATTCGTTTTAATCATAATTCGTATAGTTAACCCCACTGATTTACACACGCGCGCAGGAGAGAGTGGAACGGAAACAATCACCAACATATCTGCAGATTCACGCATGCGGGCATGTGAGGAGGAATTCTCGCTGAATGTCTTACACCTCCCTATACTCGGATGTTAATTAAAGCAGAAGAAGGTACGCAGACACAGCCGCCCCTCCGCAAGACCAATTTGATTTGTTCATGAGCCTGTTTCCCCACATCCAGGTATTTACACTGATACAGTATTTGCAGGGAGAAACGAGACCAGGCACAAGCGGGTCGATGGTTAAGGTGCACGAGCAAAAAAGTTTTTTTTTTTTTAACCATGTCATTTAAAGCTTAATATAGTAAGCACATCGATTTAGCTTGCATCGCTGTTGTAATGGCAGTAAAATGATGAAAAATACTTAAGTGAGCATGTTTAGGTTAAACAATGATTAGCTGCTATTTAATTTTATAATTAAGACAATTTATACCTAAACTATAATTGATGAGGCAAGACCATTTCTCTTTCCCACTGCAAACCAATGGGACATTTTAATAAATGCACTGTACACATGATAAATGGAAATATGTTGGCCCAGTTAACAATGACAGCACATACCTGAGATAAAAATTATTTTCCAAAATGTCAAATTAAATCAATTAACTCAACTTGAACTGGGCATTGACTTAGGGTAAATGATGCAGGCCAAAGTAAAATATGTTTGCACTGCTCATTGGTCTTATGAACAACTGCTCATCTTTAAATGGACAGTTTCCTAGTTGTACAAAAATGCTATTGAACACAAAAATGCACTATTGTCAAAATCTGGGTATTTCCTCCTGTCCTGTTCACACATATTGGTGCTAGATTGGGAAGATGAGTGATTGGAGTGATTGGAGGACACAGATATTTGTTCCTGTGATTTCATTGTGGCTTGGCAGTAAACAGATTCTGCTGCTATAACTTGAGAACTGGACTGTTATCAAGGTCAATAGGTTTCATAATCTGTAACATATTATCATACCTTCAGTTTACATGGAGTGCAGGGAAAATCCTGCTGCATAACTGAATGCTGGAGAGCAGCTGAGGTTCCGTAGCTCTTTATTAAAACATAGTAATAAGCTGCTGTTCCAGGTTAAATCACCCTTTGTAAGCAGTGCAGATTCTCAGGCCATGCCAGTATGGCCATTCTTTGAGGGGGCATTTCAAGTGTTTCTAATGATTTAATGCTCAGGGGCACAGTATGCAGATGGGTGTGATCATCTTGAGTTTCCATTGCACCTTCTTTGGCACAAGAGCAAAGTTACTGAAACCATATGAGAATGGGGAGTCCACATGAACAAATATGTTTACAAGGTGTGGAGAAGAGAGGGCCTCACCAGGCCTACAGGCCCTGTACAGGGCAAATACCCTGCATCTCTGACACACAACATTAACATTCACAGCAGTGTTGCTGCAATGTTGCTCTTAATGTCAAAACAATGTTGCTGGTTGTTCCTTGCAGAGGGCACACTGACTGAAATGGTAGCTCCATGCCACTGTAACACCACTCTTATATTACCAGCACAACCTTGACCATGCACAAAGCACAGCGCTCACAATGTTCAGCTGTAACTTATGACAGTTAACTTTTCTCACAGTCCACGTGTGTGCACAGGGAGAAGCGCACCCTCCCTGCTTCCTTATTGGCTCCTAAGTGCTTCCATATGAACTCCTCTCCTGCCTCCAGCTCAGCCTGCCTCCTGCTGGCTCTGATTGCAGCCCAGGTCAGGGGGAGCACTGCAGCCGAGGCAAGGCCCTCCACCCCCTCGCTTGGCCCAGCTCTGGCACAGGGGGGCTGTTTCTTGCAGGAAGTGAATCACTCCCAGATGAGCTCAGGAGCTGCAGAGGTCGTGAGAATGAAGTGAACCCCTCTGTACAACCGGCCTGCTGCCAGCCGCCAGAGATTGTGAGAGAGCAGCTCTCTGACACACACGTGCGACTCATGCTACTCTTGCTGACTCTGTTGGTGCTAATACACACACACACACACACACACACACACACACACACACACACACACACACACACACACACACACACACACACACACACACACACAGTGACTCCTACTAATGCAGTAAGCACTAACACACAAATACACAACTACACACACGGGCACATGCACATGTCATGAGTGCTAACACACGTATGTGAGGCTCAGTCAGGCAACACAAACATGCAGGAAACATAATATTAAAATATTTATTGAGGTTTTCTAGATTAGGCTAATTTCTGCAGCACCATTACCTTCTATACTCTTGAGGTATTTATTTTTTGTCACGTGTACATCTTGGATTTAGTTTAGTGACAAGGGATGAGGAAAAAAACTGTATGTAATGTCAGTGTCACCAAAACTAAACATACATGTGAGCCACACATCTAAAACTATAGCATCCAACACCAATTTACCCAAAACCAGCAAAAGCCAGCTCTAACACCCCAACGTTACAGCACCCAGCAATTCAGCCAACCACAGAACACTCATCCATACAGTTCAACAACATAGCCCAACAAGACCACCCAACACTGTAGCAATCAACTCTACAGCCCAACACTGCCTTAACATAGTGCTAGCTGAATACTGTTTTAACTCTGGCAGTCAACCCCAGGCTGAATGGGATGCAGACACTTGATCAGGTAGCTCTGGAGGGATAGCCAAGGCAACATTTAACCCCACTGAGATGAGTTAAGAGAGAGAGACAAGTTACAGCAGAGATATGAGTTACATCACCTAGCTAAGGTATGGCACTGAGACAAGTTTCTGCAGTTACGCTGAGTGTGTCTGCCTGAACTGTGAGTCAGGGCCTGTCTCAAGTGATCTTATGCCAAGTTTTGGTACACTGTACAGAGTTCCTTAAGGGGAGATGGTGCTGTACAGTGTGCAGTGTTGATGACTCTGTATGATGCTGTGTTAAATTCACTAGTGCAGGATGAAAGTGTCCAAGGGTAGACTATGACTGCTCTCCCACAGTCACAGTCTACCCTAAGGAGACAGTTACTAACCAAATTCTTCTACAGTTTCCCCAAACCTCTGTACACTCCTTCCCTGTTCTTCATCTCAGAGCTGGGCCACTCAGAGCATCAGTCTCACCCTTCTGTAGTGTAACAGAGGGAGATAAACATATAGTTCAAATACACAGACAATGTATGTATGAAATTAGAATGTTATACTTTCTTTGTTTACAAATTACTTCACATGTGAATATGAATTCTTTTCACATGTGCTTAACAGCAATGACCAATTCATTTTTACTCTGAAGGCTATAAACCTCCACAAAAGACATCAAAATAATGTGCAGTGACTTAAAATACATAGTGTTGCAGAACTACGTGCCCTGTGACTAATTGTGTTATAACTTTTCTTTGTAATGGGCTGTTCTTGAGAAAGCGTCAGTACTATCTGATTTGCATTAAACTTCTCTGAGGTTGGAGCCCAGTTTTATTAATATATTTTTTTGTAGAACTTCAATGCATTGGTTTTCAGTGAGCATTAATAATAGTCAAGTTCAATTACCTTTGTGGTAGAACCTGAATGACAGTTTGTGGTGACAATGCATAACGTAAGGTTTGGTCATTTGATTCAGATGGTCATAGGGTAATTGTAGTTCAGTCACTGGTGAACAGATGTATGCATTTCATTTGGCCCATCGTTGCAGATGTGTCTTTGTGGTTGTATTGATTTAACAGCTGTCCTTGCATTTCCCATAGGAAGCTAACAGTACATTATCAAACCTACCAAATGTATTCCTTTAGTGAATAGGTCTTTGGCCCAAAATGGCTTTGACATGGTTCAAACTTTTTAAAAGGAGCTTTTTTTCTGCCACTTTTCAGCTTGTATTGCATAGACCTTGTCATTGTGGCTGTAATTGAATTGTAAGAGGGAAAATTCATATCACATTTCAACCCAGTAATTTTCATTATGAACAGGCTTATATTTGTTGACTTTAAAATGTTATATCTCCAACATATCCCCAGATGCTACACAAACATATAAAAATGGTAAATATTTTAGCATAAATGGTACTCACCAGCACTGGCTCTAAGTCTCTTGCCATGATGCTACAGCCATGAGGGCTGGTTGGAGCTTGCCATGCGTGAACAACAAACTGGCTCAGTAAAACAATATCACGACAGTGAATGAGATGTGGCCTTAGGTCTGCAACGATGCCAAATTATGCAAAACAAACACTTGTTTTTACACATTTAAAAGGTGATTTTGAACTAAAATCTTTGTCTTCACAAATGTTTACAGAATCAAATTTGTTTTGAAGTCTAATACACATTCTGACAGCCCAACTGCCTACACCTTTGTGTTCATCTGCCCTTCCGTTAGAGCCTCACAACCAGTAAAAATATAAACATGTTGTTTTATTACAAAATGTCACTCATGTAACCCTTATTTTTATTGATGTCCAAAATAGGTCTTTTTAAAGAGCCAGACAAATTTTGAACCTCTTTCCATAAACTTTAATACTACAGTAATTTTCCAGCTCACAGAAAAGATAGATCATTTTTGGCTTTCATGAATTACAGGTGCTGTTTCTGCCCTGTTCATGTAGAGAAATCTCACAGGGTACCTATGGAAAGGGGGCTGGGAGAAGCCAGGTGGTCTTTACCTCACTGCAGGGTTTAGATTTCACTGATAGAACCATTTTGTTTAGTTTCTTCTCCTAGGAAGTGTGGAAAGATTCCCAGATCATTTTGATGAAGTTGCAGTGGTCTTGGCCTTAGGGTGGAAGAATTCTGTTCAGAGGAAGACTTAAGTGCAATAGAGCTAGACTTAAGGACTGATTGTGACCTTTTCAGTATGTTAAAGCACCTGACCAATCAAGTGAGGTAGAGCTGATTCACAACCCAGGTCACAATACACAGCACCTGAAATCTGCAAAGGGCTCATCCTAAATGTGTTCTGGAGTATGAGGTAGTGTGTGTACACTGCAGAGCCTTAGACTGCACAGCCTTATAGTGACCCCTACACCTGCACCATTTATGTGGCCATTGTAAATTTGATGTTGAATGGGAGGGGGAAATAGAAATTTTCCGTTTTTAGGTTCCTGTATGTGTAAATCTGTTATCTGACAACAAGGGAGAGAAGCAGTAAGCAGGAATGGGGGGTGGTGGGGGTTTCAGGTGTCTTGTGGAGCTGCCCGCATGTGGCCCAGGTGGAGGGCAGGGTTGGGGGTAGCTCTGCCATAACCACAGACAGGTGATGACAGATGTATTGAGGCATGTGGGCAGGAGTTTACCCTCAGGTGTGAGGTGTAGGGGTGCAGGCACATTTTTGATTTATTGTGATGGGGATCTGCCTGAACAATGGCCATGAATCTGAAGTATAATGGCTCTTTTCATCACAAGCAGCTCAGGGCTCTATTTCTCTCCCTCTGCAGCATGCAACATTTGGCCTCTGGGTCATGTGACAGTTGCCTCAGGCCTTGGTCTGGTACCTCGGTCAGAGACCTGTTTCTGGTGCCTTGATCTGGGAAGTGTTTGTGTCTTGGTCTGGGATGTGTTGTTGCTCCCTGCTCACCAGCCCTCTACACATCCAACATCTGCAGGTGAATATAAGCTTTGAGCAGACGAGGGAAAAGGATAGGGGTGGAATCTGTTTATGAATATTAGCCAGAAGCTACAGAGCAGTCCAGAAATGCTCCTGTTCAGATGAGATCCTCAAGGGGCATTACACTGAGCTATTAGACAAAAAGAATGGCATGTAATGCATGTATATTTAAGGATCAGCTTGATAATATTTGACTTTTGACAAACTGTGTATATCACAGGTTTGCATTGCAATTCTTTTTCAGGTAACAGGCAAAGGAGGTAATGCCCCTAAAGGAAAGTCATGAATACTTCAGACCACATACAGCAGTGCACACTAAAGCATCTGAGTGTTTGTGGCGGGACCAAAAGCCCTTGACACTCACTTCTGCCGTAGACACACTTAGAAATGCTAAAAGGTCAGATGATCTCACTGTAATCTTACCCCTGCTGAGAAACAGAGATTTCCCATAATCCCATATGAAACAGTTGTAAATGTGATGCAACACAATGGCAATACGGTACCCCTTTAAAGTCCATACAGGCTAATCCCCTGCTTTATTCTTCCATGTGAAGCCTAATTTTTCATATTGAGTGAACAAAGAGAGTTGGAGACCTAAAAGTGAGAAACTTGTTTTATTAGTACGGCAGTGGACAGGTCTGAAAAGGAGGTGAAGCAGATAATCCCTTTGAAAAACAGGTGTAGCCTGGGCTCTAGTGGTTAAGAGGTGGTGTGTGCTGGCAGAGGCGTCTTTGGACATTTGGGCAGAGGGTCAGCTTGTGCAGCTCTGGGCTGTCTGTCTCACACACTCCACTGGCTGGAACTCAAAAGTAAAGCCATCGGAGAACTGTGAGCCCCAGGCAGGGAAGCGTGTGGCTACAGGCTGGAGGAACGCATGACGCCCCGCCCCACCGGCAGCTCCCTGTGTGGCGGATGCTGTCCTCCAGGGGAGCTGCCAGCTCAGCCGCAGCTGTCCAAACCTCAGGACTCAGTGTGGGGGCCCAGGCAGCCCGCCCTGGGCCAGCTGGGGTTTCCTGCAGCCTGCTTTACGAAACTCCAGGGAAGTGGGAGTGTTGGGGGTGGGGCTGGGGCAGGGGTTTGAGAGAGACAGCAGAAAGGGAGGGGGGAAAAAAAGCATTCACTACTAACATTAGAGAGCAGCAAAACCATCCACTGCCCCTCCAGCAACTCTTGTACTGTTTATCATAATTCACTTTACTTTTAAATGCAAATCAAGTTGAGTATTTAAGACACATTAAATTATGTAGCACTCTCCCACAATATATCTCCCAAGCACTCCTTAACCACCCACTACTAAAGTCAGAAAGGAGGGAGAGCCTCACTCCATCTGAACTAACCTCCTGATTTCACCCAAAGAAAGACGTACAAAAAAAGAACCAGTCAAGGTGACACAGGGATTCATCAAACTAGTTGGAGAGTTATGACCCTTCATACGCTAAGTAACTTTTCACACAGGATACAATGTCACATATGTAATATACCCAGGAACATATATCATGGTAGAGAGATTGTTTTTAGCTTTAAGGAGGTTTTTATTGAGGAGTCCAATTATTAATTAGTTTACTACTGTTGTTCGTTAGAATCTTTTCTTCTTCTTCTTTATTATTATTATTCCTGGTTCTTCCGGACATATCTCCTCCAACAGTTTTTAAACCAGACCAGGCGTGAATATACTGGTCAGGTTGCCTGTACTGTATTTTTCTAAGCTGTATGATTTATACTTTTTAAACTATAAAGCTTTAAAAAAAGGCCGCCACTGACTTAACATTGGTGGAATGTTGAGCGTGCTAAACTGCTAATAGGCTAACGTTACCAAGCAACAATTGTAACTGGTACTGCTAGGCTCACAAACGGATTTAACACATCGCTATCTGAATTGTATGAACTACTGCAGCGGTAAGGATTTGTAGTCCTAAGTATTATCTACTTTTTAAGCTAGACATACCAAATGTGGTAACTTAAATATACTGGCCAGGTTGCTAGTATTTTTCTAAGCTATACGATTTATGTTTTTTTTTTTTTATTTTAATTTTTTTTTATATTGGTGTAATACTGAGCATACTAACAAGCTAACGTTAATGATACTAATCAACAATTATCGCATAACATTACTTTTAATTTAGCTAATACCACTTAACGACTAGTAGTCCTAAGCAATACCTACTTTCCGACAATTTTACGGTAGTTGACAAAATAACATTATCCAAAGCATACAGCATGCTTGTCGGTTAGCTACCTTACCGGACTTGACATTTTGAAATAACTTTCCTTTTGACGTAGTGATACTAGAATAACGTTATTCCTCACTACAAGTGCCGCCCTGTTACTACACTTGTTCGACGGATTTTGGCATTTGACTGGCACAGTGACAGACTCGCTGCAACCATCACTGAAGTCTACTAAAACTTCTAATAAGTAAATTTTAATCACACTCTTCAAGCCTTCAGTAACCAAACACAGTTTCTTCTGGAACTCTGTCTAGTTGAGATGTACATTTCTGTACTGATCCTTATATATCATTTCCAGGATGTAATATATGGCTGAAAATGTCACAATGAGCTATGTTCGCCCTTAAGTTGCTTGTTTGATGAAGCATGAAATATGAACTGCACCCGATTACAAATTAAATTAGATAGCTGTCAAAGATAAGCAGCAGGATGTAGTAAAGATATTCCAGTAAAATGGAGATGATCACATCACCTTCAGCAATGCCTTCCTCCCTCCTCCTCCCTGGTCTCTCTTACTGTGTAGAGTAGAGGAAGGACATTCTGGAGTATCAGAGTTGATCCTGATTTTTGCTCCACCTATCCCCAAATTACATTATTAAATTAATCATCAGGCTTGATGAACACAGATAGGAATATATTGGAGGCACCATTCTCTTAATCTCTAGGCTCAGATATATTAATCAATAATTAGTACTGCCCTGTTAGAACTTTAGAAAATGTTTGCTTCCTGTTTCTTCTGTTTTATTACATTTGTGTCAGTTTCATCCTTCATTGTTTAGTTGAATCCGAAGTGTCTATCTGAATTTGCTTGATGTGTAAAGCAGAGTTAGAGGGGATCATCTGTGGGCTTGCTTGAGGAGCCACAGGAATGTGATTTTACTGCTGCCACAAAGAGAAGGAAAGCGGAAAGGCAGGTTGGAAACACTGCGGCTTTGTGCCGCGTGCAGAGGAGGGTGGGCGACCACGGCTGCCATGAGCACAGCTCCAAAGCGCCCACAGCAGAGCTAATGTGTGTTGCTAGCCTTCGGCCGGGATGGTTATCGCAGTCATACCACCACCACGGAAAGACACCGTGGATAAAAACAACCGCTCCCTCTGGAAATTGGTGGAACCCTCTGCTTGCAGAGAAGAAAACCCGGGGAAGCCAGACACGGTGGATATGTGATGGTTTCAGGGCTGGCTTGGGGGTAGGGGCATTGGCAGACGGCTGTAGGACTACAGCTCAACAGAGATAAGATAGAAGACCTGGCATGGTGTGGAACAGCAGCCGTCAGTCCCTGCTGTGATTCCTGTGTGACCAATCGGGGTACAGAGGCTGTTGGCAGGCAGACACAGGCCAGGCAGCAGTGGAGAAGAGGCTGTTCAGAGCCACAGTGGGAACTGAAAAGCACACTGTAATGCAGTTTATGTGCTCAGACCAGGCCTCTGATAGAAGCAACAGCATGGATTTGTATCCCAGTCATTCTGAAAAGACTGTTCAATTGGATCTATCTTAAAAGTGAAGCAAAGAGGACTGGAAAATCAGACCTCAAAGGCAAATTTCTTCTGGAAGGAATTTCTTTAAGCTGTTACTCCTTGGTGGATGAAAATCCCATTATGGCACTAACCCATTGTAATTAAGAATAAAAGAAAGGCAAAGAATAAATAATCCTTTTTGGACACTTGAACAAAGATGTATTTTCATCTTTTTTCATGTATCATTTTTATCATGAATTCTGAATTGTGTCTTGTCTTGTTTACCTGTTTATGTACTTAACCATGATGTCACATGTTTGAGTAAAAAATCACTGACCTCCTGACCACCATGTGTGAGTAAAGGGTATGAGTACACCTTTCTGTAGAGCATAAACTCAATGTGAATATAGGAGCCTTTTCTTCATGACATGAATAGCTATAATGACAAATTATCTTTCCAATCAAGAAAAGCATGATCAATTGAACAATTATGAACAATTAGCAGCTTGTTAAGATTCTGGGGTTGCAGTTGCGGTTGGAATAAAAACCTGCATACATAGTGGGTCACCAGGACCGACATTGAGAACCACTGCTGTAGAGGTTAATTACCAGAAAACCGATAATCCTTTCTACAGCAGATAAAAAAACTAATTCTTGCTGTTATTATAATGTTCTGTATCTGTTTTCTAATGGAAGTGGATACAATTCAGTGAATCTTGTTTCTAAAGGGTGTCACTAGAGTGCAGTGGCTCTGATTTCACTTACTCATACACTAACTCACATTGTCCTTAATGGATCTTCATGCTGTTCATTCGGGTTCCTAAGCATTCCCTCCAACATACAGCAGATGCTGCAGATCTGATGGAAATGAAAGGCAAGCAGTGTGCAGCATTAACAGAGCAGCATTCTGACTGAATACAGGATAGACAGACAGTGATGCTCATAATGGCTGATAGGCTGTATGTCTTCAGTCAAGCTGCTGTTGGTTTTGCTTATGTGCATTTTTAATATGCTGAGGTAAAAAGCTATTCATTCCTGCTGTTCAAATCATGCTTCAGTTTAAAGTTAAAACAAGGAAAAATGTAAAGGCCTGTAAGCAGGGTGCATTTAACAGTCCTTAAATCCCAGAGTGCTTTATTGCAGACATTTGTGCCTGGTGTAGTCTGGTTGTGCTCCCAGTCCCCTTCATTAGGACCTATATTATGGAGGCGTTTGCTGCAGGAGCAGCATCCTTTACAGGCTGTGAGGCCACATGTATCCAGTTAAGTAAAAGAGGCATGGACAGATTTGCCTGCCAGTCCTAGAATCTTGCTAATTCTTTTGTTTTAACACTTTAAACACTTCAGGAACTTTCCGCTCCCATATCTTACACAGTGCAAGGCCAGATAGTTTGCTGTGCTTTTTACTGCTTACCTCGCAGTTGTAACAATGTGAAATTTTTTCAGGGGCACATTTGCATAGACATTTAGTATATTTTCATCATGCTGGGTTAAAGAACACTTTTGTCTGTTTTTCATGTGCCCGGTGTGCTCTCGGTATTCTGTAGAATTCTATACATAACTGAAAGAATTTCCTGTGTAGCTGGGGGATTAGCATTCCCCCTTCTGAACAGGCATGCAGTAAAACCTCTCAGTAACTCCTTAATGAAAAGCAGTTGATGTGCAATGAAACATTGATTATATGCATATTAAAGCACTTCATCTGTAGTGCTTCACACAAAACTAGGGCCACAACCCTGTGGCAGGTCTCCTTTCCTGAAGGTGGGGAGGCATCTCCAGTAATTGTAGTTGGGTGGTAAGGAGCTTAGTCTCCATGTTACCCCCCGGTGGCCTGGCTGAAATAAAGAGCATGGGGGTTATAACACAGCAGATTATCATTGTAGAGAGCTCTCATCCTCACACACTCACCATTTGCTACAGGTCAGCCATCTCTAATGTTACTCTTACTCACCAAAGAACAAAGATGGCCCCTCCCTCCCTGCTAGAGTGTGGTAATGAACATTAGTGCAAGGTTCATTGACAGTCAAAGCAGTCCTGTGAACCAATGACTGTGGGGCTGTAAGCTACTGCAGAACTAAGCAGGATTTTACGCCGGTGGTGTCTTTGGGAGAGGATCCCCTGCGTCTGTGCCGCTTTGTCTGTGTCTTCACCCCAGAGACAGGACCCTGGGGCCCCTCTATCTTCCTGCTCTCTCATTACAGAATGTTCTCCAAGGCTAATATCTTTAATGTCAGCAAAAGTGTGTAATTTTTTCTACCCCAGTGAAGTAAACATTTAATAAAAACACAGAATGATCCCTTTGTGGATGACTAGGGAGATGTTAATTATTCTACTCCAGCTGATTAAGCATGAGTTTTTGCCTTGAGTTTTCCTTTTCCCAAATTTGAGTGTTAGTGAATCGGAAATGGAGTTGCATTCAAGAAGTTATAATAGTAACAACAACAACAACAACAATAATAATCGTCATCATCATCACCATTACTTTGTCAGTAAGTAACAGGTGTCACCAGTTCTCACAATAATTGTCATTCTTTTAAAACTGGAATTGGGAATGCCTTGGACAATGTTTGAGGACTCCTGTCTTTTTACTCCAGGATGTATGCAATGCATTCTATGGGCTATGAGCTCATTCTTTCTGCTCAGTTTTATCACATTTGAGCTCCAGACTTGTCTCTGTGGCCTCTCATGCACATTCACTGTCCATCTGTTTGTCAGAAATGAGAATAATTGTGAATACCTGCCCAACCCAGGTCGGATTTACCTGCCTCATGTTAAGGAATGGGCTGTTAGCGATTGACTGGGCAGAGAGACTTACAGAACTTTCAGTAATTCTTTGCACAAAGAAGTGGCTCCTTATGTCTCCTCAGACTGAACCAGTGCCCTGTGAGAGCCTCAGCTCCAGGCCTCTGCCCCCGGTCTCCCTGCTCTTCAGAGCCGTACAGCTTGTGTGTGGTCACCCCCCACAAATTCCCCTCTCCTTTTTGCCATCCACTCACCTTTGACTAAGAAGCATTCACAGTAATACTTGTTACAATAATGCCATTCTGTTGTCTCTTATAAGGAGTCTGAGAAGAAAGTGTCACTTGTGGCTTGTTTTTCTTTGGCTCTTGAGAGAGACAGTCTGTGCATGATTGAACTGCAGAGGGTTGGTTTCATCAAAAACTAAAGACCAAGAGAAAGACTTACATCTAACACATGTCTGGCTTAGCCTCTTTTTTACCACTCAAGCAAAAAGAGCTGCAGGTCTACGATGGATTCTAAAGCCTATTATTCCACACTTGGAACTTCTTTACGTCACATTACGTCCTCTCTCTTGCTGTGGCCTTTGGGCAGACTTTTTGAAGAGCAGCAGGTAGCCACAGCAGGCAGCATCCACACCAGTGTCCTCATAAGGTCTCTGCAGTGCAGGTCAAAGGTCACAACCTCCACACCCCATCCATCACAAGCAGCCAGACCAATCAGTCTAATCCATACCTGCATCGCATTGACTAGAAAGGCCTTGTTTATTTATGGAGGTGTAATGCCAAGTATAATGATATGCAATATTGTTTTAGTAAGTAAGGAATAAGTTAAAAGCAAGGCACTATTTTTATTTTATTGAGAACAGAAATAAACCCCCTCACTTCCAACTGAGGTCTTTACTGTAGGTGATCCTGTAGTCACTGGAGACAGACAGGTTCTGGATTTAAAAAGATGGCTGGATGACCATGTTGTCACTGTAAGCATGACCTCCAAGACATCATAGGGAAAAAAATAAAGTTTCCAATGTTGAGAGGATTTTAAGTGGAAACCTACTCCTATGGTGGAGTGTTGCTGCCACCTTATGGATTTTTGGAGAGTTACAGGAAACAGAATGAAAAAATGTTTTAAATGAGCAACAATACTATACTCATTATTATAATCAGGAAGTGCCTGGCTCTCTGCTTGAGGCCTGAGCCTTCTTTTCTGACGCTGGATCTCCTGTACAGCCTGGCCCTGGATCTTCTGTACAGCCTGGCCCTGGAGCTCCTGTGCAGCCTGGCCCTGGAGCTCCTGTGCAGCCTGGCCCTGGAGCTCCTGTGCAGCCTGGCCCTGGATCTCCTGTGTTGGCTGGAAGAACAATGTGAGAATAGTGCTGGAACAACATAAGCCACTCCAACCCTAATGCTAGACAGATCTGTGTCACTCCAAATTATTTAAATGCCTATCAATACAGGTGCCAATCAACCTAACCGATGGGTTGTCTGGCTGGACCTGGTTCTCTGCCTAAGCCTTGTTGTTTGGCAGCTTGGCCTGGCTTGTCCTGATTCGTTTAAATTCATCATCTTATCCCATTTCCTTAATAATAATTCTTCATTTATCATTCTGTATGATATTTTGATATGGACACTTGAGTCCATAGCCACAGTTTTACCCCTCTACTCAGCATGTGTAGAAGGGGGCCTGCTTGCAGTTCAGGTGCTGTTCTTTATCAGGGCCTTTGTGTTTGCTCTCTTCCAGGAAGAGAACACAATACAGGAAGGTTTCCATTGAGGCACACCTGATATTTTTATTGCAGCATTACCCAAGCTGTCTCCATAAATGCACCACAAATGCCAGAAAGTTTTTTAATGCAATATTTATTTCCACACAGTACAGCATCACATCATCTTTTCTGTTTTTGAGGCAATTTTATATGCACTGGGTTTGAACAGAATGGCTATGATTTTGCCATCAGCAGAAGTTGAAATTTACTGTCTTTTGTGTGTGTGTGTGTGTGTGTGTGTGTGTGTGTGTGTGTGTGTGTGTGTGTGTGTGTGTGTGTGTGTTGTTTAGATGAAGTTGATTATATTCTTAATCAATGTTATTCTTGAAACAACAAGCATATATTTTCACCAATGGAGGGAGCTAATCACAATCCACAGATGTTCAATACATCATCTTTTTTGGCGAAGTGGATGTCTTCCCATCTGTTGAATGATGTGGACTGAGAAAAGAACTGAGATATGTACACAAGGACACCTCTCCTATCTGCCAAGCGGTGAATGTTGTTTGGCTGGATTCTAATTTTCTTTCGACACAATATGACATTTTTCTTCAGTATAAGAACACAAGTAGGATTTGAGTCTTGGGTTGATTACGGCTGTATTTTATAGTGTGTATCTTATTACATCCTGTTTTAATACCCCATTGGCTCATTTATTTGTAATCTGACTTGTCTTTAGCCATTCAAAAAATAGCAATTGAGGCTTTATTTACTTAAGCAAAATATTGAATTTTCAATATTTAATTCAATAGCTGATTCCCCAAATGGTAGACCTCTGTGCCATCTTACAAAATTGAAAAATAAAATTCAAAGACAAAATATAAAATAATAACTCCCATAACTGTTTATCAGCCTCAGTGTTCATGTGTTGAAAATGTCACACATTCAGTGGAAGAGAAAATTATTGCATAACTCTTAGAACTGCAATACAGAGACATTCCACTTGGTGTCTCTGTTTCCATTAAAAACATACCTAACCTGATTCCTTTTCATTTTCCATTGAATTTGGAACCATACAAAGCCCACTCATTTAACTTCAGGGGGTTCTGAAAAGGCCACTCAAAACTGGACTGCTTAAACTGGAAAGAGTTCTTCTGTGGCATCTATGAAAGCCTATCAGTTTTGACAGTACAAATCTGAATGACTGCATTAAACATCTTCCCTTCAATCTAGCCATTATGGCTGACTTTCTTCTGACAGCTGGGAGTGTTCACTCTTGAATGTGTAAGTAAACAATCATTGTACTTTTTTCTATTGTGATGCAGATATGCAGCATTCAGACTGAATGGCTTGCCACTGCAGATTTAATCCCTCAGTAAGGAAAATTGCTTTGAGGTTTCAGTGTACTAGACACTATTCAGATTGTCAGTGTCATTAAAATCCTGTTGCAAAAAAAGCCCTCTGAAGAAATGATTAAAACCATTATATCAACTACTGTTGTTTGTAATCTAGTATGTTTAATAAAAGGTATTAGTCAAGGAGCTATGAAACAATGACAGTCAAACACCATAATGCAAACTTTGTATGTTTGTAGTCACCCAGTCGAGTGTGTCTGCAGTCTGTTTACACACCCAGGCCTAGAGCATGTCTACAGTCTTTTACACACCCAGGCCTAGAGCATGTCTACAGTCTTTTACACACCCAGGCCTGGAGGGCATCAGCAGTATGTATGCACACCCAGGCCAATAGCATGTCTCAAATTTTTACTCACCTTGGCTTAGGGTGAGTCTGCAGTCTGTTTACACACCCAGGACTAGAGCATGTCTACAGTCTTTTACACACCCAGGCCTAGAGCATGTCTACAGTCTTTTACACACCCAGGCCTGGAGGGCATCAGCAGTATGTATGCACACCCAGGCCAATAGCATGTCTCAAATTTTTACTCACCTTGGCTTAGGGTGAGTCTGCAGTCTGTTTACACACCCAGGACTAGAGCATGTCTACAGCATGTTAACACGCCAAGGCCTGGAGTGTGTTTGCAGTATGTATACATACTCAAACCTAGAGTGCATTTGCAGTCTGTTTACACACCCAGGCCTAGAGTGTGTCTACATTCCGTTTACACATCCAGACATAGAGTGTGTTTGCACACCCCCAGCCTTGGTTCTGTCTATTTATACACCCAAACCTAGAGTGCTCTGGGAGTCTGTTTACACACCCAGGCCTAGAATGAGTCTGCAGTCTGTTTACACACCCAGGCCTAGAGAGCGGCTTCAGTCTGTTTACACACCCAGGCATAGAATGAGTCTGCAGTCTGCCCCATTGCCCAGAGAGAATATCCTGAATTGCTTATTCATGCAAGGTGAAACTTCACATGACTTCCATATCAGCTCAGAATATCATGGCCCAAAATAGACAGGAAGATAGTGGGAGGCTGGGTTTTGAGAGAGGAGGAGAATTGAATTTCAGACATGCCACAGAAAACATTTTGAGTATTGTCAGCCTCCACAGGATTACAACAAAACAACCACTGCTAGAACAATAATAATAATTGTTCACATTCCCACCTTCCTATCATATGACATGAGAAGCATCTGGTTTCCAGTGCCAAGCTCAGCATCTCATTCCATACATGACAGTAAAATGGACAATCAACCAACCATCCAACCAACCAACAATCAATCAATCAATCAATCAAAAACTGAGAACAAAAACCAGATTGTTGATGCTAGAATATTTGCACAGCCACCCCTCAAGTCAACCTGACAACAGCGAGATCATCAGTAGGCCTAAGTGCATAGAGGAGAGGCAGAGGAGAGACACAGATGAGAGACGGTAAGCAGACAATTAGAGGGTGTGGAGGTGAGGACAGAAGCATTGTGTTCATTGTGTGGCAGTCTATGGTACTCAGCAGATGTGGCTTTCAAGAGGGCATTTTAGGAGAGGGGATGCAGGACAAAGGTGGCAGTGGTGGTGGTGATTCTGGGGTGAGTCATCATGGGTATGGGGTGGCCAATCTGGAGCTCTTTGATTCCAGTGAGTCCAATTCAGTGTTGGGTGTTGTTAAAGTGCTGGTGAGGGTTTACTCTGAAACATAACTACTATTCTTCTCCAGTGTTTGCTCTGCACAAATCCTGATGATTTTAAATTTTCATGGGGCTTGGAAGATCTGCTTTAGATAGTCATTGTTTTGGAAAGAGCTAGAGGCTTGGAGATCGTATCTGTGACATCAGTAGGAGTTGTTCCCCAAAAAAAGAAAAGAAAAGCCTTGTGGAATAAACATGCAGTATCAGTACTCTAAAACATTGAAGGTCCTGCCCGTCATGCCAGGAACAGGGCCAAATGCTCTGACTGACAAGTGAGAGCTGTTAAGGCCATTTAGCATTGTTAACATCAGTGCTAAACTTTCCCACTGACAGTCTTTGGCTTAAAAAACATCAGCAAATTCCTCTGGACCGAAAATGAAGGCAATGACAGAGCACAGAGCAGGGATAAAAATAGCCAGGCTGCTCTGATGCCCTTGCACACTGAGGATTTACTGCTCTGAATCAAGCCCAATTAAAAAGATACATCTCTGCACCTGCTTCAGACAGGGTACCTGGCACAAATACTGCCAAAAATGTAAATCTTCCTTTCAAGATTCCTTTTTTCTGCAATAACACAGTGATGACCAAAACCTCCAATGGAAATGTGAAAGGATAGTGTGTAATGTGGAGAGGGGGATATTGGGTAAAAGCTGTAGGAAAGCTGAGGGGAAGAGGGTCTAAAGATTTGCTTGTGCTTTGAGTTAGTTCTCAAACACAGTCTGGAGGGAAATTCTCTCCATTCACAAAACTGGATTATCAAGGAAAGACTCCTGCTCATTTAAATGTTTTTCAAAACCAAAGGAAAAATGACAGGGCTCAGAAAATTCACTGATATTTGCAGTGTTGGGGAGTAGTAAACTACATGTAGTTAAACCAGTACTTTAACTATGTTTTGCAGTAGCTTGCTGGTAGTTCAACATTTGCATCATGATTCAAGTAGTTAAATTACTTTTTTGCCATTTTCTGTGTAGTTAACTACTGAAACTACGCACAATTTTGGGTCATAAAAGGAAAGGAATAATTTTTTATTTTTATTTACCATTGATTCTCTACTGTAATTGAACCCCCTTTGACCAGCCCTGTCCCCTTTTTCTTTCATCCTGACCACTCAGGCAGCTACCACCACACACTTCACCTTTGTGTAGTGCATGTGCTGCTCAGACGCCAAACACAAATTTAAGAGCACATATAAGGTGTGTATATTAACATTAACTTTGCTAGCCAATTTAGCAAAGTTTAGATAAGGTAGCCACATTGTAAGGTTACATACAGGTACGTGATTTAATTCAGTGAACGTTTACGTTAGTCTAATTAAATAAATTCTATAGTGTTAAGTATTGATTATTGCTATGCATTAACAAATGTTTAGAGATGTTGTTGCTATTTTAGCAGTTATCTGGCTAACTGAGTAATCCTGATGGACATTGTACACAAAACCAAAGCTGACATTCCGTGCACTTCCCCATGAATAGTGGGGTATTTTATTTTTTTGGTTAATGCATGACCTGTGAACAAGTGGACACTTTTTGCAATACATTCCATTGAGTGGCATTTTTGCTGCCACGTGAGGCTTTAGTATATTTTGTTGTAATTTTGTATCACATGTACTTTGTCAATTTGATATTTTTTTTTTTTTTTTACAAAGTAGTTTGAACTTCTTTTTCTAAGTCGCTTTAGTTAACCAAACTAGATTTCTCTCTGGGGTAGCTTTGCTGTTGTTGAAATACTTCCAGTGTGAAGTAATCAGTAGCTTGCAAAGCTACGCTTTCAAAGTAGCTTCCCCAACACTCAATATTTGTTATTTGATATTTGTCTCTGTTTGAGTGCTTCCCCTAAAATGGAGAGCAACCCATGCATTTTCTTGCAAGTGATTTTTAACTGTAAAGCTTGTACGTATCAAGGCATTTCAGTTATTGCCTTTTTGAATCCTGTTGGCATGGCAACCAAGTCAAGCCTGTGTTGCTATCAAAAGCAGGCCTACTGGGGAAGGGTGTGTGTGTATGTTCAAGTGTGTGTGTGTGTTTTGTTTGTTAGTGAGTGTGTGTTTGTGTGTGTGTGTATGTGCAAGTGAGTGAGTGTGTATATATATTCATTTGGGTCTGTATGTGTATGTGTTACTGTGTTTATGGGTGTGTGAGTGTGAGTATGAAGGACCGTATGCTTCCAGTGGGCTATCAGCTCTGCCATGCAACCATCAACACATGAGCAGACTGAGCTGCAGAGCAGAGAGGCTGGAGAGACTTGCAGCACAGCTACAGTCCCTTGGCATGGCTGATGAAGTTCTGCACCCCCTGCTCTGCTGCTGAGGAGATATCAGTCAGCATGCATGCCAGCACCCCACAGAGAGGGCCCAGACAGGACCAGCTCATTTGGTTAACACACAGTACACAAACATTGGGTTTATGTTTATCTGTGTTCACCTCCCTCTACCTACAGTAGTGGTGTCTGCACTTTCAAATCAGCATGCTTCACTGAGATAATTGCATCAGGAAGGCTGACTGCTTTGCTGAATCACTTTTATATATAGTGCTGATAGGGTTACAGTATGAAAAGTGTCATTCTTTTGTGTCATTCTTTTACTTATATTCTTAATACATAATATAATTAAACATGTTTGTAAAACATCACCAAAACACTAATACCATCAGGACACTGGTATTCGTTTCAACTTACATCTAAATGGTAATTTTAAGATGGAATCTGTCAGCAGATTGGCCACAATGACAGGCGTTTTCATCCTATTGTGAAAGGGGTATACTTATATGTTTGTACAACTGATTCCTTGTTCTGGTGGGCAAATCATTTGCCTGATATGGTGGTTGTTCTTTTCCACTGAACTGACTGCAATGGAAGGTGAAAGAAGAAATTAAATGAATTAATGTGTGGAAAATCACCTGGGAACAGTAAATGAGATGCTAACCCGAGTCTCTCCCTCTCTCGTAACCAGCTGAATTAAAATGAGCACATATTTTATTCTTAAAACTCAAAAATCTGCTCTGTGTGTTTCTGTATTGCGGGCTTTGCAGTGGGTGCTGGGTAAGCAGCAGCTCCAGTGTGAGAGCTTGAGTGCCTCTGGCACAGTGGCTTTTATGGTATTTGGGCATGTGAGCTGAAACTGGCATCTGTGAGTCAGTGGATTATCTTTCTCTTAACACCTACACAAGTGCTGCTTGGACAGACGCACTACAGTGTGGGCACTGATGGAGAAAACACCCACATCCGTCCTGTAGCTTGCCTGCCTGCCTGACTGCCTGCCCTCAAAATCTACTCTGAGCCATACAGACCAGAGAGTAATTTCATGGTAAACCGTAATTCCTTAGTGCCTGTAAAAACATATCGTCATGGAACTACAATTTTGCTCAAAAAGGCACAAAATTCTGGGATAGCATAATCATAGATATACACATTACTGTCAAGTAAGCCATTTTGAAGCAATAAAACTGTACTCTCTCTAATGCATTCTGCTTTACTCAAAAATGTCCTCTTCCTGCATTCCCAGAAAACGGACAAACACAGCTATATGCACACACACATAATGATGGGTGAATGAAGTATGATGCCAAGAAAAGAACGGAGCTATAATTACTTGTCAATCATTCACATTCCAGCCAATGAAAAGGTTATACTCTTCACAAGGAAACAGAATGTTTAGTTAATTAAAAATGTGTAACTTACTGGTACCATATGGTGCCTTTGCCTGGTTTAGGTGACCTGATATCTCACTTTCCTCTCTAAAAATACATGTTCACTTTCACTCACTCATTCTCCTTTTTCCATATACATTTTCAACATAACAAAATCAGCTACATTGACAGCACAGGCTCTGACCTGTCTCCTGCAGTTTCAGTGGAGGACTAATCACATGCCCTAATCACAGAAAAGACAGAATCCATATTCTCACCTGAACCTCCCCTCCCCCACAAGTTTAGTGCACATTCCCTGCTGAGCTCCTCCCAGAATATTACAAATGTTTGGGAGCAAAGCCATGTCTCCAGCATGCATGACATTGCCATTGTGACTGGAATAACAATCAGCTTCTACAAAGGCCAGGCGCCACTACCTATTATCTGATCCATAACAGGCCTAGAACACAGTGCGCTGGTGGGGGCTTGCTTCCCCCTCATTTACACTGTAATTACCAATAATGCTCTCGGCTGTTGTGCCTGCTGCCATGTTTTTTGTCACCCCGTGGCAGTCCAGCCCAACTGTGAGGGCCAAGCTGAGGTGTGGTAGCACCCTTAGGAAGGTGTGGGGGCATTGGGCTGGAGAAAAAGGGGGGGAGGTGGGGTCCAGCAGTGCGGAGCCATGTCACAAGGTGTTACCTGGCCACAGCTAATAAGCCTGTTGTGCTGTCATGCAGAGGGGGGCAGTGATATTCTCTCTGCTTAGCATGAACTGCCAGGAAGACAGTGCTGCTTGGCTGAACTTCTGGTCAAGCCACTAGAATTAAAAAGGCATTTCAGATTGGTTTCACCGTAAGCTCTATGGTGTTGCTACCTCTGGTATGGTATCATTTTCTGTCTGTCCTGTCTAAACACTATAGAATTTACCATTTTTCAAATTGATTCTCATTTTATGTTTGAAGACATAAAACAGAGATGTCACAATCCAGTCATGGCAGGCTGTAGTGTTTGCTGATTTTCTGATTTGTGTTCAATCAGCAACCAAATTAGGCCTTCAGAACAAAGTATGTAGACTTTTAAATCTGCAAATTAAGCATCCAATTGCTGAAAAACAATGGAAGACAATACTAGTAGACAATGCTTTGGATGAGAGTTTCAGATACCTGGTTTTACATTGGTAAAAAATTCAACTGCATGTCCATGAGAATTTAACAAAACAGGTTATACTATTTAAAACATACAATCAATCATATGCAAGATGGCTTTTGAGTCTCAGGAAAGTGTATGATTCTTTTACAATTTTTTTTTTGTAACTGATCAGGAGGAGTTGTACTGGTGTCTGGATGGTTAAAGATTTTCAGTACAGGCTCTCAGATATGCTTACTTGTGTGTTACCACATCTGCTTTGCCATTTAATTGATTCAGATTTCAAAGGTACATTGTGTTTTCTTGAGCATTTTATGTCAATTAGAGGCCTGAGATTTCCTGAGCTGTTGCTTTTTGTGGTAAGTGATGTTATTTGAACTGTCTTCTGTGTTTAGCATTGTTAGCTTGATGTATAATTGAATATCATCATTTGAGCTTCATTGCGGCAGCGCAGTGTTTCTGTGCAGTTAAACATGTGGCACCTTTTATAACCACCGCTCTTTGATGAAGTCATTTTCTCATTGCTAATTGACCTGTCTCAAGGCCTGTCCCAGGGCTCATTGTTATATACATTCACATTCTGGATGGCGTCCAGCACTTCACCTGACCTTGCTTTATCCTTTACACCAGAAGATGGCTGTATCTTCTTCTGTTAACCATTTCTAACTTTCAAAATGTATGTATTACTGTGCTATATTTATTATCATTGTGTTTCAGTATTTTATGATACAGTAAAGTTATTATTTTAACACAAAATGATTTTCACTATTTGTTTCTGTAGCATAATTTTTATTTTTTATTTTGGGGGGGGCGGCGGGGATGCAACATAAGATTTTAATTTCTAATTTGAAAATTTCAAACATGGAAAAATGTGTGGTCAGTGGGCTTTTCTTGGATGCTGTATGTGGATTTACAGATACAGGGAGCTGACAAAATTAGAGTCAACATGTTTGATATTCATGCCAATGCTAATTACTAATATGTTTCTGCTAAACACATCTAACAGCTTTTGAAATCAAGTTAGTCTTTGGTCAAATAACTGGTGCCAGGAGGTGCAGGTGCATCAGTCATAGAAAATGCCAAATTATTTAAGGTGTCAAGGGGAACAGTGTTGACTGAACATACCAAGCAAGGTAAAATTGCATCAGGGAATAGGAATGCTAGTTGCAAGTCAAAGTCACAGGCAGAAACAGATGGATACCTAAAAAGGCTCACATACATACAGAATCTACATTACAGAACATAATCTACTCATCTGTGGGCCAATCTCAACAGCATCTGTGTACCATACAGTTCATTTCACTTATCATTTTCAGTTCTCTTTTTCATAATGTGTATTGAGAAGTTGAAAAATGGTTTCAAAACAGTTAAAACTTAATGTGTAACAGCTTTCCAAGATGGGCTGAAGCTATTCTACAACAGCAACACCATAACTATATTTTAATAGTCTTTTAACTTCTACATACATTCAAGATCTGCATTACTGACTTTTATCATCTCTGCATTGTATGCTGTCTGCATATTAGGTAGTACTAGATAGTACATTTTACCTTTATTTAACCAGGGACGTCAAATGAGATCTTATATTTGCAGCGCCTTGTAAATCTTTCAGGATAAGAGTGTCTACCAGACGCCTTTAATGTAATGTAATGTAACAAAACATGTTACAATGTTACTGAGTCAGGATTAACTACACAGCTTAGATCAAAATGATAGTTAAAAAATTAAGTCAGTAGTTCCCACCAAATGTATTTCCTTCAGATGTAAATCTTTAAGTGTTTTAAAGGGCAGCAGGCGGGAGAGGCTTTGGGAATAAGGTTTATGATGCATGCGTCTGCGTCTGCGTCTGCGTCTGCGTCTGCGTCTGCGTCTGGCCCAGAAAAAGGAGGTGACCCCTCACCAAAAGGTCAGAGTGTTGAGGCTTGAATTGATTGAAGTCTTTTATTGTTGTATACAGACATCTTAGGGTTAACCCGCCTCCTTGCTCCCTGGGTACTGGCTGTGCTTCTCCATGTGCCTGCAGGTTAGGTAAGAACATTATGCTTGCATACAAACCTGGGCTGAACATACAGTCCCTCTGGTGTCTAATTGTCTAATTGAGTTTGTGCTGCCGAATCACAATAGTTCTGGTCACAGAGTCCCAAGTGTAGCTGTGGGTAGGGGAGGGGAGGAAATGGGTGGAGGTTTAGGGGGTTCTTTTCTCATCCGTTTATAGCCCCCTTAACCACACGAAGGTTGAGGTTTACACAGATAAGGAGGTGTGAAAGAGAACTGAGTGAACCCAGTTACCTCCCTAAGCTGGTCAGGACCGGTAAACTGGAGGGTCCTGAAAAATAACATTGAGTGTTCAGGAGCTATTTCCAGGAACACATCATCCTCCAGGACAACCTTGGACTGAGCTCACTGATACTGTCATTCCACTGCCCCTGGAAACTAAAGTAAATGGTACTGCTACCAAATAGCTTGGCACCTTCACACTCAAAAAAGGCAACCTTATACAATTTCATTAGAGTAGTACCATACTTAATTGCCATCGGAACTGCAAAACACCATTTGAACAGAAAACCACATAAATAAATAAATAAATAAATAAATAAATAAATAAATAAATAAATAAATAAATACATACATACATACATACATACATAAATAAATAAATAAGCAAGCTTGAATCTTGTGGCATGGAAAGAGGTAAAATGCAGCTGATAGGATTCAGTAGGAGTCCTGTTATCTCTACTCTACTCTACTCTACTCTAAAAGAGACAAAAATAAATCATTATAATCTTTGTAATAATTTTGAAACATACTCAATCAATTTTTGGCTGCCTTTCTGTCAAAAATCTACTCTGCTGTGCCCCTTTGAGATTTTTTATTGATCAATTTCCCAAAAACCAAACTAAGCAAATGTAAGCAGATGCTATGATTAAAAATATATTTGCTATCACAAGGTATTATAAACACCGTAAATCATACTTTTGCTGTTACGATGATTAGTAGATCAAAGACTACTGAGAGAAGGGAGTGATGAGGTATGGTATTATATCCCTTTAAAGGGGAAGTTAAACAGCTGTTATATAAGTCTATAGAACTGAGCCGATTGTTGGATCCCATTTCTTCTCTGTTTTATCAACCAAAAATGTAGCCAGCTGCACAGGGCTCCGCAGTGGAATGGAGAACGGAGATTGTGTGTGTTTGTGTGTCTGTGTGTGTCTGTGTGTATGTCCGTGTGTGTGTGTGTGTGTGTGTGTGTGTGTGTGTGTGTGTGTGTCCGTGTGTGTGTGTGTGTGTTTGTGTGTGAGAGAGTGTTTTTGAACATGTGATGTGATATAAAGAAAGTCTGTTCCTGAAGTCTTTTAATGAGTATTAGAATCTGGTATTTCCCTGGCTGTGGTGCCTTAACAAATAAAAGGAAAACACATGAAACCATTCATGCAGCATTTTCTAGCTACAGTTTTCGAGTTGCTGCAAGTGGTTTAAGGGTGAACAATACCATGTTCTTCTCTCAGCATATTCCCTGCGGGTATTCATTATGATGAATATCTGGGTATTTATATTTTCCCCAGAGTGCTCTGTGTGCCATTTGAAAGGGTGTATGGTGCGGTTATCCCCTTGATCCTAACACATTCTGCTCTGGCATCAGCTGGGATTCCTGTCCTTTCACTTCAGATGATGAAACTCATTTTCTGTGATAAAATTTCCTCTGCAAAGGTACAGCGCCCTCTTCATTCCCCTCTAAAGCAATCCAGTCAGCTGGGGGTCAGGCAGGGATACAGCTTTTCAGCCTGTCTGGAGCCATTAAAAACACTTTAAAGGAACATTTTCCATCTCTGCTTGAGACCCACTTTAGGGATATGGGAGGGGTTGCTGGAGGTAGCTCTCAAAAACCACTCAGAAAAAAAGTCACAAAAAAACATTTTTGTTATATATAGGACAAACCAATATTTTATTGGCTATCATCCAACCAGCAGTGATGATGTCAAACAACACATTCATATGATAACATGTGGCCCTGTGTAGTTAAAACAAGAACAATAAAGTACGATAACAGACAGGAAGCTGGACTTTTAGGATTCCAACATATATATCGTGTTGATTTCACATAGACATATGCAAACAATATGAGATTAAAGACAAAGAAGTTTAAGAAGTTCATCTACTGGTATGAAGGCCAGTGGGTACACATAGCATATGGAGGTCATTTGCATTGGACATTAAGCATTCTACATGTTTTTATTAATACTAAAAATTGACAGAAGACCTGATCCTCTGTTTCCTTAGCAATCACATAAAAAAGTTACATTTGCACACCCGACATGTTTATGAACAGCAATTGGTAAGCAATTTCCCCCATTTTGTCATGCATCTGTCATAAAGCTCTACTAATTTTTCTAGGAAGTGGATGTGACAGAAGCAAAAAGCACAGAATATATAAACATTTACACAGAATATGTAAAGAATGCCACATTTAATTTATTTAAAACACTGTTATCCTGTTGACACAATTAAAATTCCAAAATATTACAAACATGCCTGAAATCTATTTTCACTAATATTCAGAAAAAGGGCTTTATAATGTTTGTGTTGGCTGGTAAACATGTTTGATGGAGATTGGTAAGGGATCTGCAGGAGAGGTCTCTGTTTTTACTTTATTTGAAGAGTTGAACCACTTCTGATGCAGCAGCCTTACTGTGTTGTTCTGCATCAGTTATTTTCACAGTAAAAAATGTTTTCCTGTAAATGACTGTTTAGACGGCATTGTATCACATCTTTTTAGTACTATTGAGCAGAAATGAGTGTTATGACTGCAGGCCTAGAGGAGGTTTTTAAATCATGTTTGTACCATGAATTCATTTTAATATGAGCTTCCCTTGTGGTAACTGCGAATCATTCAGTAGTGTTTTATCGTTTTACCGGGAGGACTAAAGAGAGATAAAAACACAATAGAATGTCAAAGGCATCAGTCAGTCTAACGTGTGAGCTGGTAAAAATCTCTGTGACTCTGATCCAGGCTTCACCTTTTCACATTGATAACAGTGCTTTGACATCATGGGGCACAATTCCCATGGTCTCAAGGCAACTAAACTAACTCTGTCATAATTCCAAGACACATCAGCAAGAACAGTGCAAAACCTTCAATTTTTGTGCCGCAAGCCACAATCAGTTGATCTGGCGCACAGTAATCACTTAAAAGCTGTGACATGGGTGTCATATTCTTCAGGCCCAAGGGGCTTCCAGGCCAGGCTGCCTGTAAGAAGCACAGATTCATTGACAGACTGAGGAGATGAGGCATGTGGCTGCTGCGTGCTAGGCCTCCTCCCATGGCCACCGTCCTCTATTTAAAATATCACTAGCAAAAAACATAATCTAACAATAAAACAGTTCCAGCTTATCATTGCATATGGTACAGCCTCACTCATTTTTATTGATGATGGAACTGATGATAGCAGCAGTAAGATGAATTTGAAAGTGTTCAGACAGTTTTTGTCTTGTTATGTACACAGATTAATAAATATCTTTGGCCAGAAATTTATCCTGCTGCAGCACCATGACCACACTGCCCTGGCAAATAAAGCATTCCTCAGTGAGAAAAAGTGAAAAGTTTTGGACTTGCCAAGTCGGTCACCTGAGGCCCTTAAATTTAACTGAGGAAGAGGTAAACAAAGTCAGAAAACCTCCAAAACAAAGATCAACTAAAAGCAGGTTGAGTAAAACCTTGTATAAGCAATTACAAAGAAGATACTAAATGTTTGGTGATGTTATGGAGTCATAGATTTCACACAGTTATTGCATGTAGGGGTTCTGCAACTAAACATTAGATTTATTGCTTCGATCTGGTTTTGAGTTATTCTAAAACATATATGCATGTAGATAACGGGAAGTGAAATCTGAGTATCTCTGTGTCATATTCATCTTTTGATCTCAAATACAAATGCCTGAGGTACATAGCAAAATTATTGAATTTTGCTGTTTTGTTACCATGCTTTTGGAGGACACTGTGTTCTGAAGTATTTTTACAGTTAAATTACTGTTAAAATGTTTAATATTCAAATAATACACTTCTGGTTTAGTAAACAAATCTGTCTATTATAATATTGTACAGCAGTGTCTGTTATGATATTGTATAGCAAAGCTTAAAGTAAAATTTCCAATAACAGACCTTTTGGAAGAAATGCTACAGGAATGCCAGTGTATGTATTTCCAATGCCAGCTGTATAAACATATTTTATAGCCAGGATTTCTTCTGCTAACAGAAAGCTGAAATTTAAGAATTTAAAAAAATAACACAATGTTATTTTTATGAAATAAAAGGCCATGTTTGTGGGTGTGTGAGGAAGACTTACATTCTACTTAGGCAGGGAAGAGTTGTCTCTCACATTCTGGAGGGACTCTGTGATCTGTTTCTGCAGTTTGCCTGCAAGCCCAATAAACGCCTTTAACCGTGGCATTCTAAGCCCTAGGGACCACATGATTTAAAATGCTTTTTAAGATGCAGTTATTGAAATGCAGGAGTACAGTTCCAGTTTATGTGTGAACCTCTTTGTAAAGGGGTGGGCTATGACACATTTTTTTTTACATCTTTCCCCTAGTTTATGATTGGTGGTCTGCAGCTGTGGAGTCGCTGTGCTGCCTGCACCTACACTTGCAGAGCTGCAGCTGAAACTTGTGTTAACAGTGCTGCAACCAAGGTGTGCATTATCAGCACTGTAGCTAAACTGTGTGTTAGCATCACTGCAGCTAAAATATGTGCTAACAGTGCTGTAGCTGAAGTGTGTCCTAGCAGCGCTGTAGCTGAAATGTGTAAGCAGTGTTGCAGCTGAAGTACGTGTTCTCCTCCAGTGCACTCAGCTGATAGCCTGTTACTATTGGACACCTCACATGCTAGACACTAGTACGGTAGAACTAGAACCAATCTGGAAAGGCATATAATTGCAACAATGACAGCTGGAAGAGAGGATAGATAATTGGCACCTGGCATGTCACTGGGAGATATTTACTTTCTTTGTAACTGTAAGCAACCTTTTCCCCTATCAGGACGCGGCTAAAGCCCCGTATTGAAATGTATGTGTTCAAAGCAAAACAAATTGCAAAGTACAAGGACAAAAATTGACAAGAATATGCATTTTCATGGAAAATATCCCTTATTATTTATACAGCTAAGCTTAGGCTGATTATCGACAGAGGGAACTGACTGAATTTCAAACAGTGAGTTGAGAGCGTTCACAGAGGTCTTTTATCATGGTTTTACCCAGAGGGGTGAAAATGACAGATGGTCCGACATGGTTGGCCAGGAGCCGACCCACTCCCCATCACTGCCAAATGCAGAAGGATGCCGGCTAAGAGGTCACAAACAAGATCCCTCTCTAACACCCGTCCTTGCTCAGCTTTGACTTATACACTGATATCACGCTTCAGTTTATTCTATGGTGGAGAAAACACTATTGTGCTTTTGGCCTCACTCCTCAAAAATCCACAGTGGGTTGGCTCACATGTCAATTTTATACCTCTTTGCTACAAGCCTGGTGATAACATGCAGAAAATTTCAAAGCCTTAAACCTGGCCAATGTTTGGGAGATACCCAACATTTTTTAAACTCATCAGTGAGGGGAAAATAGGACACAGGAAAGTTGTTGAATCATATGAGATATGTGTCAAATACTCCACACTTCCACAAACACTGAGAATCTGCCCAATGTGTAACCTGTCTCTAGCGTGGTGACTGCTCCAACACTAAGCTCTGTTCCCTGACAGTACAGCTGCAGTGTCCTCTCAACTCAGATGGTCCAGTTCCAGTTCCATCTGTTCACAGTTGAAGTATGAAGTCTGAGATCAGCCGTGTTTTTGGACAGTTGATATTTGTCAATCCTGAGCTGTTTGAATTTGTCTCCAGTTCTTCTGTCAGAGCTGGGTTTTATTTTAGATCAATCCTATTTCACACACGATATCACTATTCCTCCCCCATGCAACGGTTTATTGAAGCTTAAGTCGACTTACTGTGTCACAAAATAATTTATTTTTGTTCAAGCAGAAGAATGCCAGAATGAGGTTAAAACCATCTGTGCTAGGTTGTTACCACAACACTATTTTGTCCTTTTAAGCTTTGTATTTTGATTTTTACTTTGTTTTCACTGCTTCTGCTGCTAAGAATATTTGCAGATGTTGACCATTTGTAGCCTTATGTTCTTCCTTTTATGATTTGCCATTTTCTCATGTTCTCATTCCTCCCCCTCATGATTTGTGTCACAGAAACTTAACCGTATGTCTTCTATTACTGCCCAGTACTTATCAGGGGATTTCTGCATTGTTCCTTTTTGAGATCAAATGCTGTGAGGTTACATTTTAAATGTTGTTCTCATGGTGGGGTCCTTTGCCTAGGGAGGTTTGGTCATAAGTATTGGATGTACTGAAGCTGGAGCTGGAGCCGTTTCTTTCTGGACCTTTCTGCTGAAGAGGCTCTGGACAAACACATGCTGTGTTTTGTGGTCTGATTTGTCCAGTCATGAGAGATGTGAGTGGATGAGTGGAATCTTTATAGAAGTCTGTTAATGACTTCTGAGATGTAAATGAAATCTGAACATTTAATCAGTCATAGCTATATGCACTGTATCGCTGTACATTACCTGATGTGATCGTGTAACTTATCTCTGTAATCTCAAAATCGGTACCCAGTTTCACCATTTCAGTTTCTGAGATGATTTTGGGAATTTATTTTATTATTGGCATTCAGTAAAAAAGGGCATTGTATTTGTTCCATGTGATATGAAAGCAGGAATACATTTCAATTCTTCATGTATCACAATTGTATATTTTAATCTGCTTCCTCCTCTTTTTTGACCTGTGGCTTCTTTTCATGCATATTTTGTGGAAGGGCAGAGTGTTGTAAACTGGCAATATAATTTGGCCATTATCTGGTCCTTCTGTCAGAAAAACTGTTTTTGTCACAACAAACAAAGGAAAGGAAAACACAAATTCAGCTTTTTTAACATTTCTGTGTTTGCTTTCTCTACCACCATAAGAAACAAAAACACTTGATTAGAAGTGTACGTGCAACTCAAAACACACTTCGGCATTGGCTGTAATGCACTGTGTATTGTGCGCACTATGGGCATTTATTTGTTTATGAGAGCTTTGTGACTGTCCATGTGATTAGAACATGCATGTCTTTAATTAGTACATTTTTCTCATTTGCAAACAGATACTGAGCTGGGCAGTTTTGCAGTACTCCTGACAGAGAAGCGTCAGCCGGGGTGCAAGTGCATGCAGCTTTTAAAGGGAATGGGAGATAACACTCTGATTGGCTCACTGAGTGTTCATGCCCAGGGACAAACCTACAAGTATGTAACTAAAGCTCAACACCTTTTGCAAATGTGCCAAACAATCATAGCAAAAAAAAAAGGTTTGCAACTGGCAAAAGAACCCTAGTGCTTGACACTATGACTGCTAAAATATAGACCACAGACTTCAAAGATAACACTTTTTTGGTATTTTCACCTTTTTTCCATCCAACCTCAGCAAACTTTATCTTGCTGACTCGGGGGAGACAGCCATGACACGTGATTCCTTCAGGTCATGTGATGAGACCCCCTTTTTTGTGCACTGCAGACACACCACTGACCATAATGTCTGCGCAGATGAATGAGAATGCACTGCAGACACACCACTGACCATAATGTCTGCGCAGATGAATGAGAATGCACTGCAGACACACCACTGACCATAATGTCTGCGCAGATGAATGAGAATGCACTGCAGACACACCACTGACCATAATGTCTGCGCAGATGAATGAGAATGCACTGCAGCTGTTCAAGGGCAAATATTTTAGAAATATGGGTTTAGAAAGGACATCCTCATCAACGCAACTGCTGAAAATAACAAGATGGGCTTGAGGGAGGAAACAACACAATCAAACAGACAGTAAATTGTTCTGTGCTTGGCTTTGGTTCATCCCGCTCTGACACAGAGAGTGGTCTACATTTTTCTTCATTTCCTGAGCTTGGCTGTGTTCCCAGAGCATCATATTTTATTCATTTAATATTCTAATGTTCTTGTCCTCACCTTGCAGATAACATAAATGTTCCTGCATATCACTGTCTCAAAATGGGTATTTTCTTTCTTCCATTTTATTTCGCTTTTTGCCCTCATTGATTTCCTATTCTCATTTATTGCTGCCAGTACCTGGGATGCTTGATGAGCTGGGGAAGCCATCATTCAGAATCGATGGACTGGCCTCATCTGTTAATCAGAGCTCCACGTCCAAGGGCCTGACTGTGCCCAAAAACCTTACACTATTAGTTGGATTTCCACAGGCCCCTTTCACCTTCCAACAAATCACATTTGGGACTTTCTTACTTTTAAATTAAAGCCAGCTTTGTTTTGCATATACTACAGAGTTAATTAATGATGTGCTTGCTAGTGGGAACATGCTTGAGGTAAATAAGTTTAGCTTCCCTGCCCTTGCTGCAGAGTATAGCTGTTGATGTTTTGGAAACTGTTTAAATACAGTTGGCATAGACCTGCTGCAGTATAGAAAAGTTGTCAGTGTCAGTGACTACAATGGAAGTGGGCATAAAAACAAATTAAAATGAAAAAGTCACCAGCTTGTGAGCAAAAACAAAGCCTGTGGTGTGATACTTTGGCTATCATTTACCAAGTTAGTATGTTATGGCTATTAAGGTTTATCCTGTTAACCTAATATTTTATTGAAGTTACATAAGCAAGCACTAAATATGATGCAATTTAGCTAGCTGTTTAACTAACATTGTGGTAATGCTATCTTGCTAGCTAACTACTATCCTTTTAGTTAACAACTTGTGTACATCTAACTATGTTCATTTGACAAAGTTCTTCTGTTGCCAACAAGCAAACATGGATTCATTGTATATTCACTTATAATAAACCCATAATCAGTGTCTTATGAGCAGAAACCTTTTTAACTACAATGTGTTACAATGCAATTTTTTTTTTAGGAAGTTCTTTATTGTATGTTTATTTTTCAATTGACATTTGGGGTAAAAGCATTGTCACAATGACTTTTCTGTCAGGATACCTTTTTCAAATGTAAGCTGAATTAAGGAAACAGGAAAATGTATACAACTGATTTGCTAAATGTCCTCTAAAGCTGGAAGACTCCAGAACATCCAGCCTGTTAGCAGTCAGTGCTATAAACTGCTTTGAATTTGAGAAGCTGTCATTTACCAGCCTCTGCCCTCCATCACTGTTGCTTCTGCTCAGCTCATTTTCACGGTAACATATTCCTGAGAACAATCATCAAGGGATCATCCGAGCGCATTATCTTTTCCAAGGGAACACTACAGCTTTGACCTTTTAGCCTGACGGACAGACAGAGAAAGAGAATTAGGGGGAGAAGACTGGCATGTCCACACACACAGATAGCAAAACAGTGGTGCACAATTGTTGGAAGCAATGCTGGGTTTAAAGTTGTTGAAAATGATTCTGAACAACCTGACCCACATACATATAAAGGAAGAAATGGCATGGATACACAGTCTGGGGGTCTCCAGCTTACTGTGTGTAATGGTCAAGAATACCACAGCAATACCACAAAGAACACAAAGTAGACACTATACTAACCAGCAACTGCCTCACGTATCTGATCATTTGCACTGTGTAAACAGTAAATACTATGATTACACTACTCTTACACTACTGAATATTTTCTCTGTCATAACAAATTCAGGAGATTTTGACATCTTATATTTTGCACACTACATTCAATTATGACATGGCTAGAGAGGTGAGAGACTTCATTTACTGTATTTACCTGATAATTCCCTTTTAAATGATAAGATATCTAGTTTGAGAAAGGGCGAATTGGTACTTTTTCTATAATTGTTTTGCTATACCCAGAGATGAGGTAAAATATGTTATGCGTTGACCAGTGTCTAAGCTGCTATGCCCCTGGTGTGGCTGTCATGGCTGTAGTAGTCTCTGTTTCCTAACAGTAAGGTAAGAGTATCTTAAGATTTCTCAAAACTGACTGCCTGAGATCTGAGAACAGAGCTCTGGTATTCAGCTTGTGTCCAGGAAAAAGACTCCGCACCAATGCTACTTTCTGCAGCAACACTTTTTTTCATCTTCCTTTCAAATTATTCAAGCATTCAGGGGGCGGAACAGTACAGGGTACTACTGTATGTATCAATTTACACGGACCCTTCTCCATGCTTTATTTTACCTACAGGCAATGAAATGTAACAAAGAATAAATGGATAAATGCAAAATTCATAAGCTTGAGAAAGCAGTATGTCTGAGACCAAGGAGGAAACAGGAACTCAAGGAGCACAGTACAAGTCTGTCAATGGTTAACAGTAGCAGTTGGAAAATGTGAAAGAAGGAAAGCTCTCTGTGAGTAAGTATGAATCACATTGACAGATTTAATTTTTTAAAGTTCAGTTTCTTAGTACAGCAGCAGTAAACTGTGTAAGACCCTGGTGGAAGGAAATGCAGTGGCTTCTCTCTGGACTGTAAGCAGGGCTGGCCCCGTCACATGTCCTCTGCATCGTAAACTCTGTTTCCGCACTGGTGGTGACAGATTGATTGACTCTTTCACTTGCGATTTGTGAAATTTCCATCATGGCTGCTGTATCTGAACCTTAAAAAAAACAAAACAGTGAACAACTTTTGGACACGCTCTTTGTGACAGAATGGGCCAGGAGAGAGGCAGATTCTGGGAATTAGTGTGGGAGCTGTGCCAGCTCGCTACACCGTCTCTCAGTTCCTGACCACTGATTATTTTTAGACTCATTTAGGTGGTGAGAAATAAGCCAGCAGTGTAGTACCATTCAAAACCAAACAAAAGACAATTACATTTCCAATATATTAACTTATATAATTCTTATACAAACCTGAAACAAAAATTTTATATCATATTTTATTTTTGACAGTGTTTTACCCACATACTGTATATCTGTTTGGTGCTGTGTATGTGATATAATCAAATATCGTACAATAATAAGCTTCAAACACCACATAATTACTGTGCCTCTCTAAAAAGGACGAAAGGAAAGTTACAAGGTGTAAGATTAGCCCTCTGTAATCTGATTTATTCTACCAAATTATGGTTTTTCATATGTAATAGGTCAGTGGTTCTGTTGGCTTGAATCACTAATTCCTACTGAAGTCACAACAGCAAGGTCATGGCTTATCTGAATTGTTTATTGAACATTGGTTTTTCGCATTGAGTTACCCGGGTCAGACTCATGGTACCATGACAAATATCCATCATTGTTTGTACATAACTATTAAACAGTTGTGGAATGCAATTTGTGTGATCTTTATTATGACTGATTATTATGATTGATTATATGACTGCTGCAGGTACTTTAAACCAGACAGTAACAGCTAGGGTATCCACAGTGCATAACTTTGGCAACCACTGGCCACTGCTCTGAGTCTACCTGGTACTATTTCAGACACTATTTAAAAGTTATAGTATACATTTACATCTTCTTGTAATTTGAATAATATTGTAATGCAATACAATGTTATATTCCTTTAGCCAAATTCCTTTAACCGAAAACTTTAACCGTGAAACACACACCAAACCCATTTTTTCACTAAATTTGTGGGACATGAGTGACAGTTAAAGAAATTGCACTGACTGATTGAAATTGCAAAGTAAAGAGACTGTAATCAAGTGTGGATTGAGAAGTGGCCGAACATTTGGTACCTTTTGGTTGGAACACAAAAATGAGGTTAAGACCATGAAGACTCCTGTACAGTCCTCAGCTGCTCTGGACACATCTGAGATTAAATAGATGACAAGTGCCAGCTCATTTCCTTGCTTTGCTTGTGAGGTTAATGGAGAAGTTATGTCCATTTTGCCATGCCTTTTTAGCCTGATAAAAAACTGCAATGTCTCATCTTTATCTGAATATAATTTGCATTTATATTACTAAATCAGAACTTTTGCATCACAAGTACAGATATATTCAGCACTGGAGCAAGGTGTATGAATTACATTACAGTTAAACTGGCAGAGCTTGTAGGTGAGCCTTAGAATGGCACTCTGGTGGAGAGTCTGTGAGTGAAAAATAAAAGTGACCAGCAAATCAACTCTGGAGGAAAGTGAATTATTTGAACAGAATGAATGATGGGAGCAGCCTTTTCAACTGCAAGAACTGCATTACACAGTCTTTTGTGAAATTATGTAGCATTTTGAATTTTATGTTTTCAAATATTGCATGATCCCTTTCCCTTGAGAAACTTTAGTATCTTTATTTAATAAATGTATTTCTAATGCATCAAAGTATACAGCATCTGTATTCTCAAGACAACTGTCAGCTTATTTTGACACAATATTCTTCATTAAAATCTTACTTCCCCACACATGATTTCTCTCCAAATTTGCATGAATACATTTAGTAAAATAATAGTGCATGTTGTAGAAAATAAAAACAACAATAAGTTATGTTTCAGGGTTTATTATCTGTGTGTGCATGCAAAGTGTGTGTGAGAGAGAAGGAGAGAGACCTTAGTTGTGTGGCAAGCCAAGGGCTATGTTGTGTTAAGAGAACACACTGCATCATGTGTGTGTGTGTGTGTGTGTGTGTGTGTGTGTGTGCCCACGTGTGCATGTGTATATGTATGTTGTGTGTGTGTGTGTGTGTGCCACGTGTGCATGTGTATATGTATGTTGTGTGCGTGTGTGTGTGTGTGTGTGTGTGTGTGTGTGCCCATCGTGTGCATGTGTATATGTATGTTCTGTGTGTGCTTGTGTGTGTGTGTGTGTGTGTTGTGATCATAGATCACAGTGCATAAATTTTGTCTCTTATCTCTGCAGTGCTGCTGGTGAGTTTTGCCTGTTTCCAGGCTTCTAAAAATAGCTCTGCTGAGCATGCAGTTCAGCACCACTGCTGATTCTGCCTGGGGCCGCTTACCGTACGCTGGGCCCTGTCCCTTCCTCTCTATCTGACTACCTCCCCCTCCTTTCCTTTCCTCTCTCTTCTCCCCTTCCCCCACTCTGCCTCCTTTCCTCTCTCTCGCTCTCTCACATTCATACATGCATTCCCAGTCTTGCTGTATTGCATGAGCCCTCTCACTCGCCTAGCCCACATTACATTGTTGACACGCTTTATTTTATCATTCCTCCTTCATGGGTGCTTACATTGCTGAACCACCTTTGTGCATTATTACAGCTACACATTTGAAATGTGGGTGGGACAGAAAACCAGTTGATTAACTCATCAAAGTATGTTGATAAATTACCACCTACAGGTGATGGACAAAGTCCTTTAGGGTTGATATTCATTTGTACCAAAACCATTACCTGCATGCTGCTGACTTACAGGCTGACAAACAAACACAGTTTTTTTATGTAAGGCTATATATAGATGCTATAATCTGAAGATATTAAAATATTTCATGAAAAAAATAATATCCCTTTTGCAATTACATTGCATCATCACAAGATATTCTTGATGCTAAATGGATCTTTAGCCTGAATGCAAATTTAATGAATCTATTCATATCTGTGTATTATTTTATTTACTTTAGTTTCAGGGAACCACAAATTCAGTGTTATTTCAGTAGTGTCATAAAATTTTTATTCACAATTAAATACAAAATGTTGTTCTAATTTTGGCCTGTTGTACAATCAAAAATATATACCTCACCCTGCAGTGCCCTTGACTGGGAATACCCCTAGGTTAATTTTTCAAGCACATTGCTTTTTCTGAATACATAAAAATGTATGACATACATCACATTAAATGAAAATTGTTGGGTAAAAACTTTATCTAGTGTTGACTAGAGACAACTAGGTGATGTTTTATAACTATAGAACATTATTATTATAATCATAACATTATTTTTATCTAACCAATTCCCCAGCTGTCAAAACAAAATCACAACAGTCTGTTTTTAAATTGCAGTCTGTGAAGGAAGGTATTTTATCTCTTTATAATTCATTTATTACATGCAGAAACATTTATTTAAGTCCAGCTCTAATTTATGACCAAGGAGTAAATGTCATAATGATAATTGTACCTGGGGCAGGGGATCATTGGCAACGCAAGAATACTGCTGATGATTAACTCTTGCAAATGGGCAAATAAGGTGCATTTTCCTCACCTTAGCACAGTATTCAGACATTCAAGAAGTCTCCAAGAAATCTCCATATGCTACAGTATAATGCTAACACTTTTCTAACTTTTGTAAATGCTTCCCATTCAAGCAACCCTCTGTACAGAAATTGCATGTCCACAGGTAAATGAGGGAACAAAGGAATGTTTGACCACAGTATTTCTGGGAACTGCAGCTGATTATCTGTCCTTGTTGGAGAAATTTGGGGAGAGGAGAGTGAAAGTGATTTTTTTTGGTAAATAAAAATACCTACAGTTTGTAGATATAGGGCTGATTTTCAAATGCCTCAACACCAACAGCAGCCAATCATCCACATTGTTGCAGAAGTCATGAGCACAGTGTCTGTTGACTGGCAACAAAAAATCAAGGTTTTTGTTTGTGGCCCATTTATAGTTTTTTTCAACATGTAAAAACATGTAAAGTAGAGATCATATAAAGTCAACATAGAGACCACTTTCACTGAGCACTGTATTGAAGAACATGGAAATTTTCTTAATGTTGGTTGCACACTAGATCTGCTTTCTAAGGGAGAATTTCCTCCACTACATTGAGGTAACTCTTCCTACCTGAGAAAGTGCTGCACAGGTGTTATGTAGTTAGCAGATTTTCTCTTGCCTTGCTATGTGTAATTGTATTGGACATGGACATGGAAAACTGCCTGATTTATGAAAGGTTCTTGTGTTAAATGACCTCCTGCTCTGAAGGGGAAAACATCATAGAAAATGGAGTAAAAAATGACAGTTATCAAATATAACAGAGCACCTCCTGTAAAAACTGAAGGTGTTATGAACAGAACTTTATTCAGTCTAGTAGATGAGTCCTTTAGTTCCTCTGCAAGATTATTATTCATTCCAAATCTCCTTCAGAAGTGAATAAGCCCAGGATTCAAATGCTTTGAGAAAATTCATGTATCTGGGTCAGTGTGAAATAATTCAGATATGAGATTTTATTCCCCATCCTCCTCCTCCTCCTCCTCCTCCTCCTTCTTCCCCTAAACAAGGTTCAGTACAAAATGTTCAACACTTGAAAGAAGACTGACGAAAGTAGCCGGGGTTTTTTGCAGGAGTGAGGTGACATGCAGCTGCTGACCTCTGCGGTGTGATTTAATGCTCTCCAATCAGGAGCATGAGGTGTGGAGCATGCTGTATCTCTGCTCTGAGAACCACAGAGTGCAGATGGAGCAGGGAAGCAGCAGTAACCCTGTGGGGATTCAGCCTGCCTACTTCATGCAATTTGACAATACAAGTCCTTACATTCAAATTTAGGCAGCCTCTACATATGGTATGTAGGTGGGTACAAAGTAATAATAACTACCTTAATGTACTAGTACATATCACATATGATGGCTCAAAGATATTATATCATCCAGTAGGAGCTATATACTTATTGTAGGTTGTGTAACTTTTGGTGTAAAAATAATAAATAAATAAATATATAAATAAATTAATTTTGGTTCCTTCATTATGCTACAACAATTGTGAAATTGTGTTATACTGCTTTTATAGCTGCTATAACCTGAAAATGTCATGGTAATGGTTGTTGTCATAATGGTAGTTAGTTGCCAAAAAACGTTCACAGTGTACAGCTTTGCTGCACTTCCTTACTGTTGGTAAAATCTTAAAGCAGGTACACACCACTGAAATCTTTCAAGTAGCGCTATTTCCTTCCATTCACTGCTGCTGATGGTGTGGTGAGCTAATTTTCCAGTAAAATGTACCTAGCAGCTAACACAGTGTTTTTGATTCTTTCATCACAAACCAAGAATAATCCATCACTCTTGGAAGTTCATGATAAAAAGACCTTCAACAGTTACAGAACAGCCATCATTTTTTTCATATTCACACCAAAAAAAATGTAAGCCTAATTCTGTGTAGACTGAGATGGTGATAGTATTATTTTTAAACACCAATGCTGTTAATCTAGCATATCTATGATTCCCTACTGAAGTGTTTTCTTTCACATGATTGAATCTTGTATCTGGGCTGAATAATGACTGTTGGATACACTTGGAATGATAAAGACAGCCATTTCAAAAAAATACATGAAATCATCCTCATTATTGTTTTCAGAGTCAGCTGTGGTCACACTAAAATTGTGATAAATCAGTTATACAATCATTCTGATGCAGTGTGATCTTTTACATGAATTATCATTTCATTCTATGGGTCAGTCATAAAGTGCCACATAGAGCATCCTGGGTTCCTCATTGGTTGCAGGATTTTCCCCGTGGCATGTTATAGGTCAGATGGTTGAGCTAGGTTGGATCACTGTCTTTGAGTGGAGTTTGTTAGCAAGGCCCATCCCCAGAAGTTAGACTGTCAACCAGTTCAGGCTCAAGATACCGTAAGGTTATGAGCAGCCTCTTACATAGCACATAGTACAGCAAGGTTATGTTATGTTGTCAGATTCATTGTACTGGAATGTTATGAGCTGCCTGGTCAGGCTCATAGTACCTTAAGGTTATGAGACTGCAATGACAGGAGCTCAGATGCTTGAAGAAGGATCCAAAACAGCTCAAACCTCTAACCGCTTAAAATGTTATGTTTGTATCTGTACAGGTTTCAGAAATAAACAGTGTATTTCTGTAGCAAGAAATAACGTGGAGTTCATTGCCTATGGCTTTTTTTTCCACCCCAGTGAGTCTTTCTAAGAGGTACTGGACCTGAAGTCACAGGAAATATACTTTGACTTCTCATGCATTTGACACATGGATATAAGCTGTTTGACTATGATTCGTAGAAAAGTGAAAATGGCTTGTTCAACCAAAAGACAAAAATATCTAACCTCTCCCTCATTCCTTTCTGGTCCTGTGGCACACAGCTCTACAATGACACTGATCTAACTGCAGCTTCACTCATTTTTTCTCCGTAGTGATGGGTTTTTTGGCCATATTTAATGCATATATTGTAAGTGGCTTTTTTCATTCACAGGCATGTGCTAATTGCCCGAATTATAATGTGTACATTTTTAAAAAGGAGAGAGAAAATTAACACTAATTGAACATGGCACTTTATTGATGCTGTTGTTGTCATGCTTTGCAAACATTACAGATTAACTTCAGCAAAGCCATAGACCTTACTCATATATAGACATGTATTGGGAGAATAATAAAGGTTTCATTGGAACATGATTTATACAGTCTTCAGTTCAAAAACACTCAGCTTGCTTGAGTGCATTTCTGAGCCTAATACAGTTGTAATGACCCTGTCCTATATCTGTCAGTGACACCACTTGTCAGCTTTGATTGATCTCCATCGTTCCTCTCCAGGGTGGAATGACATGTTATTACTCTTCTGTTAGAGCAGTAATTCCTGGCTATGCATCAAAACAAGGCTAAGGCTTGTTAGGCCCTTGAAATGTCGTGCCACACTTACACACTTCAGTAGACTGTACTTACTCTGGGCCGTCTGCAGGTCAATCGCATTAGGCACCGCTGAGTCTATTCTCACATCAACTTACTGATAAGTGATGGCTCACTGCAAATAGTATTAAGACTACAGATCACCCTCTCAGACACTGAAAATAGTGGCCTCACAAAGGCCCCCCAACACACACCATTACTTGCCTGGCTACCCCAAATAAAATCTTCCTGGTTTCCTTAATCACAAGGCAGTTATATTTAATATATAAATATAAAAAATATCTTTATATAAGTATGGCATAACATAAGAAAATGTTCATTACATACCATATACATTCACACTTATATACATGTATTGTATCATGATATTTTTTGTAATGGTAAAATATGGGACTGGTGTTGAAAATTAGCCTTGGCTTGAAACACATGTACACACAATTGTCAATGTTCCCTGTGCTTGTCCTTGGCAAATAAACTAAATAAATAAATAAAAATAAATATTTTATTCAGAGATGCTGGTCTGAGCAGTGTCCTTGTAAAGATAATCAAACCACATAAACAACCAGAGGTTGAGAACCCAAGCTTCAAAAATAAAAATACTAGCTTGCACAGTGTTTGTTCCATCCATGCACTGTGATTCTAACCAGCACAAGTCCTCAGGCAGGTATATGAGTTAATTAGTTAAATACCTGTTTTCGTGCACAGGATGAACATGGCATATAGGGCAAGCACTTAAACCTCCTGAAGCCTGTGCTTCCCTCCCCTGCGAGCAGCAGTGCACTGCACAGCACTGTGCTCATGTCTCACCAGATCAATGTGAGTATACTCCTTCCAGCTCTGTATTTTACAGCTTGCTGGGTAGGTGGAAATCCAGGGCAAACAAAACCATAACTCCTTTTCCACTGAGGATAATAGAGTATTTTTGTGAATTTATTTTTATTATTTCAATGACTAAATATTAATACATAATACAAAATATATCATAGACACGTTGTATGCCTTATTGTAAAATGAAGCATCACACAATAACATATCGGTAACAATAAAAAGGTTTGAATGTACATTGATTGATGACAAGCTCTAATATAGAGAATTCATTAAATCAATCTCTGGTTCTGCTCATAAGATGGGTTGAGAAACAAGATCATTTTTTCCCCATCATTATTATCGCTTATGTTTAGCTAAAACACAAATGGCCTGAATGAAAATAATTAAATTGGTTGAATCTCCACCACACTTTTACCTGAATGTAGCTTCTAACTATCTGAATAATCAAAGAAATAACACGAGGTAAACAAGTACTGATGTCCATAGCAGCAACCGGCATCACTCGGGTCCTGGGAGATTCTGTCGACCGATAACCATCCCACAATGTTCACAGTGGAGCATTGTTTATATGCTTTGAATCTAAATCGATTCATAATCCAAGCATTAGCCAATGAAGCTGGAAAATCTGTTTTGTTTTTGGATATTCTCTCTGCGAATAAATTTGCTTGAATTAATGGACAGCACATTAAAATGTATGCAAGTACAAAAAAGTCCAGCATATTTTGCATTCAATGTTGCCATGGTAATTCTACTGTAAGACTGATCGCAAACAATTACTCTGGTGTCCAAAGTGATGACAACAGCAAACAGTCCGGTTACACAGTAATGATAGTGAAATATTCATCTCCAAAATAGGAAATTGCATTATCAAAAGATATTTCAGATCCCTTGGGGAAAGCTAGGTTTTGGAAATAAATCCACCTTGATCATGTACACACAACTGCTGTCACAGTTCTTAGTTTTATCAACATCACTATTGCCTTCGCTGTCTGCACTGTCAGTTTCTAGGCCAGTGATGTCGCACCAGCCCAGGCAAAGTATCACCAACTAATTAACTTTGTTTGAGGTGCAGAGGTTTGTTTTTTTAATGGTGGATCTGTTTTGAGATCTGTTTCACCCTTAATACAATGTACAATATCATCTTGTCATAAACAAATGCCTAAATACAAATGCCAATCTCCTAAACCAGAGATGTTCAGGAAATGGAAATATCTTTTTTTTTTTCATTTTACAGTATACAGAAAAAAACCATATGCAACTAATGATGCAAGCCTACTATTCCTGTATCAGATTGACAAATGGAAAAGAGGATACAAGCTTATTATGACATGGATAATATGCATGAATGTGAGGAACACAGTTACACAATGTTTAGTCTCCATGTATATAAAGGGCATTTTCTTATCATGAAAACTAAAACCACAACAATGAATCACATAACAATAGATCTGTGTCAGTGAGCTGTTTTAAAAAGAAAACAGATGTGAGAATGTGGATAAAGGTGACATGTACAGGGGCGCCATTTGTGGAGGTTCCCTGTGTTTTCCTGGGATACAGAACCCCTGTTTCTGTTTGTAGGTGCCTCTAACTAACAGAACAAATAATGATGAGGCTGCACACATGTGCAAGAGGAGAATAAATCTGAGAGAGTCAGCCTGGGGCTTCAACACATTTAAAGGAATATGATCTATCAAAACTACAGACCTGCAGAGCACAGCACATAAAGCCCAGGCTTTGATTTATGTGATTTATATCAACACAAAGCACCCCAAAAGCAGAATGAATGCACTCACTTCTTTTCATTTCAAGAATGCACACAGACAAAAATACAAAACTCTTATGTCCCAGGATTTAAAAATGTCTTAATAAATGGTGGGGGAGGGAAGGGGCTGAGGGGTATTTAGATGCTTCCTACCAAAGACAAGCCAATAGGGATAGAACAAATTTCATCTGCTCGTCCAAAGTGTTCTTTTCATTCTTTCCACACAGAAAAAATAATAACAAAAACATTAGCATACCCATCTACAAGTCTTTATACTCTTATTGTTATGCTGAAGAGCCTGTAGATGAAGGGAACACAATATCATTTATGAACATACAATGTAAGGAATGACCTTTGTGAGTTCAGCAGCTCTGACTTGGATCCTTCAGTCTCTCAGCCCTCAATACCTAAATGTTAAGTGTTATTGTTTTTTCTTTTCTTTTTTCTTTTTGTTTCTTTCCTCATTAACAAAAATGTTACATATTCTATACTCATACTATGACACTTCAGGATTTATTAAATGAGTACTGCATTGGTAGTGACATTACAATCACACTATTTCCCAGCAAAATAATATTTTTCAGACTAATACCAAACTACTATAACAAAAAGGAGCCTTTCAGGCAGTTGATCTATTTCAGATGCAGACAAACATTTCCTCCTCTCCAAAAGTGCATACTGCTAGTCCACGTATTTTCACACTCCAGTCATCCAGGCACTACACTGGAGGAGCACACCCCACACACAGCTGATGCAGGGGAGGAGCCTGTGGGTGCCCACTTCTCCAGAGAGAGCACTGGTGCTTCTGACTTGAGGGAGTTCCTGCTCACAGAGTAACATTTTCAGTGTTAACTGATGGAGGAAATATGAGTTCAACAGGGTTCACACATGCTTTCAGAGAAACATTCACTTTGTTAAAATTAAATTTAACACCAGATATTTTGTTGTGTACTAAGCCCTCCTTTCCTGGGTTTTCCTGTGGATGGTTGAAAGTTTTAATGCTGTCCTGCCCTTCGGCCTACCACACTCAGCCCTACATGACCAGAGCTTGTTAGTAAGCCATGAAGTACATCACTCACAATCCCGCACTCTATCCCAACACTGTGAGGTCACATCCTTCTTCCCTTCCTTTATCATTTTCATTCATCCACTGTAAACACTGACTGACTGGGAGAGCTTTCTGCCATGCAGCTTTTGCTTGTCCATAATCTGTAGATCAGAGGAAAGGAAGGTGAAGGTGATGCATCTGTAGAGCTGTCAGAAGCAGACTGAGTATGCAGCCCTCTGGCAAGGGTTTCATGTGACTAGAGGCAAAAACCAATTTTGGCATTTTATTGTACTTTTGCTTGGAGTGGAGGGTGGAATAATACCATTTGTCAGTTTGCAGAAAGCCAGCAGTTTGTGGCACATTTGTGTGATGTGTAGTGAGGAGCAGTCTCAACTGACTGAGACACTTCTGATAAACTACCATGGGCCTCTGCCTCATGACCTGTCTCTCTGTGTGTCAGATACATGCCCTGGCAACCAAATCATGTGTGAGCCCTGAGAACTTCCTGTTTCCCATCTGTTTGCATAATTTATATGGTATTTGTTATTCCAACAATGCTCAATGTATTTTGTTATTCCAACAATGATGTAAGGTGTTGGTCAATGGAGGTATTCGTCATGTATTGTGTTTTAAAATTTGCAATTAAAGAGAAATAGTTATTTAGATGAAGTGATTCCTTGGGCAGATGGAGTCTTTCCCTTTAAGTGTTTGGTTGGGTCTCATGGGAAGGGGGTGGAGTGATTGAGTGCCAGCAGGTATAAAGTTGGTGGAAGATGGTCATCTTGAGAAAAAGCAGAAAGAAGAGCCGACCAGAGAACAGAAAGCGCCGGTAAATTTTGCAGCTATGGAAAAACTAAAAACTGAACAAAGTGTTGATAAGACGGCACACTGGAATGGGCCTGAGGGGTTTTGGACTGGAAAATTTGTTGGCATCTTTAAAACTTTGGGGGATATCTTTCAGGGGCCTAGGAGAGGTGTTGTTAGTGGACACCCCTAGGGTCTTATGTGTTTCCTATGTCAGCATCTTTCCAGTATGTGTAGTAGACAGGGTCTTATGTGTTTGTCAGCAGCATGACTGGATCATTCTACCTAATCAATGAATTAGCTAATTTTTTCATTTCTAATGTGGTTTTGTGTGGTTGGGGCCAAATATGTGAAGCTGGGGTTTCATTGTTAGGATGGAGAAACTGTGTATTTAGGACTTCATTGTTTGTAGATGAGAAGGCTACAAATAAAAATGTATTTTAAAAATAAAACACATTTAAAAATTAAAAAAACATGTTTTTTATCACATTAATATTTTTTTTTTAATTATAGAAAGACAACAACATTGTTTCATAGACAAAAATGCAAAGTGGTGGCTCATCGGTATTTAATTTATAATTTTTCATTTGGTGAGGTGTAATATAAAACGTGAGATGCCATTGTTTTTAAAATGCTTCAAGTCATGTAAATGAAAAAGATTAAGTGTTAACTAGGTCCTACGGCCTGAGTACAGTCTCAGTCTAAATGCAGTAATTTGCATGTTATCAAGATCACTGAACCACCTTCTCATTTCTTGTCAAGAAATTGAAATATATGCATGGTATGACTGCATTAGGCAGTAATATTGGTTCATTTTGCACTGTGGTTTATCTTCATGGTGTATTTTTATTCCTGACACACAGTGATATGTGTGCCTCCTGGTTGTAAATTTAGATATCTATTTTTCATCACAACAACCAGGCCTTGAGTTGTCTTAGGAATATAAATAGCATTTTTAGTGGCAAAGCTGTGGCGTGGATCCCACATTTCCACATGTTCTCAGCATCTTCAAAGAAACAGATTTACCTCAAAAGCTCAGCAATGCAAATACAAATTAAGAAGGTGGTCCAACATTTCTGTTTGTGTAGCTCCAGAAGTACTGTATTCGGTTGATTATTGATCATTAAACGCAATTTCATCATTGTGTTGCATACTCTCGTGGCTTCAGTAATTAGTTGTTGCATACCATAATTGTGTATCTGGCTTGTTTATTTGCATCACATTCCATTGTCTGTAGCTGATGCCTACATGCATGCAATAGTGTTATTGCCTTTAATGAGCACATTATAATCCATCTATTCACCTTCATCTCTTATTATTCCCTACTACCAAAAAAAACCCAGCATTGTGTTGTACTAATTCATCTCTAATTGGTTTCCATTGATTTTCTGCTGTCTGCTGGCTGGACCACCTGTGACACATTGACCTCAATGCCAAGGTTAACCCACACTGCTACTGAACCAAACCACTGCATGTGGTTAAAGCCAGGAACACATCCTCATTACAGACAAACTGGCAAATATACCAGAGAAACATAACTATACACATTAAGCTATACACATATGCTAAAAGGCATACACAATCCAAAAAACTTGACAAAACACATCAGTTCCGAGGGTAAAAAAAATCCATATGCTCCATACAGTTCATCTAGAATAAATCAGCTTTTTACCTTGAAAGCTTGAAAATGAATTTGAAATATGGGCAGCACAATCAAATGTTCAAACCCGTAGTATGTCAGAAACAAATTCAGTCTGTGAATGAGCGTTGTGCTCATTTATGTTTCAGCTCTGCATCTGTAATCTGTCACGTGCGATATAAAGAAACTTCAATCTGATCCATTTGGTAGGAATGTCTGCACAGACTTTTTTGATGGCAGTAGCTGTGCCAAGAAACAGCCAGGAATCAGTCCACTCCTGTGTCCTCCTGTGTGAAACTGATGGCACCCTCTTAGGGACAGTCTCACATTACAGTAAATAAGAGCTGAGGTTCCATTGCACTAGGTAGTGACACTAAAACAGGCATCTGTTGGAGAGGAGTGCCTGCTGTCCCTAAGTTAAGGACATTAAGTCACATTCTTTTACCACACACAACAGTGGAATGAGTTTTGTATGAGTATATTTCATATACCCCCCCCCCCATACCAAAAAAACATTGTACGACATGAACAGAATACCAAAGGGAATGCATTTCAAGATATATGCTTAATAAATTAATGCATAATGATGGTAGCAGAATACAGTAATTGTGTCCTTTTCAAACATTTTATTATCATACTGATAACTGAGATGCATACTTGATTTAATAGCCCATCTCCTGTCAGCAATATCTGTAAATAAGATTTAAAACAGAGAACGTAAACCCATCATTACATTCCCCTTTTCCTTGGAGTGTACAGAAGATTTATTTCAAGGTTACCTTGATAAAACAAAGCAGAGACAGGGATTTGTGGTAGCGTAGCGGTGACCCAGAGTAATTTAAATAGACGAGGGCGTTTATGGCATTATGGATCAGTGATAGCTGCCTTCATGGTCATATCCACTGGGTGCAATAACCATTTAGCATCAGAGGTGGCAAGTTGCTGGCAGTGGGTAACTGTCTGGCCCTTCCCCCTGTACTCTTGACAGGCCTGGGGCTCCAGGGAATTGTCTCTCAGGGAACTCTGGGTCTGTCAAAAGCAGGCTGGCTTGCAGCAGGCAGAAATGATGTAACCATGTAGGTTACATTTCATTTTTGGAGATGATTTAGCAAAGTAAAAATATCTATGTGAGGCTGTTGATGTTCCTGAGATAACTGCATCTGTCTCTTACAGTATAACACTCTTGTACACATTTATCTCACAAATGTTGAATACATGCATTATGGATGTTTGAATACTGTCATGAGTGTGTCACAAATGCTTGATGTGCACTATTATGAGCTCCCTTCAGTTAAAGGCCAATTGGGCCCATTTCAGCTGTATCACTCTGTAGTTTGAAAATGGTGTCATATAATCATTTAAGTGTGGAAATTGTTGAATATTACATGGAATATTTATGCCATAAAACTAAAGTTTCTTACTTTGTAAAGCTATTTTTCAGTTTTGCAGAATCTATAGTCCTATGTACTTTACTGTTGCAATCTAGCTATCTTGTTGGTAAAGTTATTGATTAATAGTGTATAATTGTTAAGAAAACCAATTACATGAATTTTCTAACTTGTTGACAATTTTCCCACGATAGTATTGTTATTGTTTTGTATTACTTGCACAGATTGCTATATAAAACTATGCCTAATAGATTGCCTAATAAAACTATGAGCTACCAGCCCCATGGTGCAGCCATAGCAGAAGTGCTACCACTTCTCACGTCAGGTGGGAGATTTTGGCATTCTGTCTTCCCACTGCATCTCCAAAAATTTGCAGCTTAAACAGATTGCAGATGACATCAAGAGTAAAATAGAATTATGCTTTGGAAACACACCGCCCTTCTCCCTCCCCCTCCCTTCCACTGCATATATCTTTCTCACACTTGTAAAAACCGAGTCCCATCTGTCTTTTGGGATTCCTGTGTAAGATCCTCTAAGAAATGTTTCTTTGGCAGATGGAAAAATTTGTTTTAGAAACTTGAGATTGCAGCATGCCAGCTGGCCCTGATATTGTTTATCACTAATCTAATTGTGAATACAAAGAGCAGAAACAGAGGAGTGCCTTTTCTTTGCTTGCATGAAATATTGCATGTTCAGACCAATCTTCTTTTAAGTGCTCTGTTTCACATTTGTGGTTTTCCATTGTGAGTCTGGTGGGGTGATATTAATAGTGAGAGTCCTCTTGATAGAGGATTTTATTTTCAGATTAATAAATCTTGTCAGTGTAATAATGAAGGTTTCTTTGAAAGCACACTGAAAATACTGCTAGATCTTGTGTCTCTTGATAAACTAATTTTTATTATTCCTCCCAGAGCAATTCAGTCACATGAAAAAAGTGTTCCATTACTCCACTATATATATAAAGCAAAAGTAATACCTTTTATTCATGACTAGTTTTTTTTTTTCCTAGAGTTCCGCCAGGTTTATAGCCATAACCATAGCTGTGCATAACGCAAGCTGTGTTTATGTGCAATCTGGTGGTCTGGTGTATTGCTGGCATAAAATGGTGACACTTGACCACACCACACTTTTCACTCAACACATAGCAGATAGGTTACCATTAAGCAAATCCTGTCAGTGAAAAATCAGGTCACTATTGCTTTATTGTGATTTTAATTACACTATTAAGGAAAAAAGTATATTTCAATATCACAGCGCAATACAAATCCACCTATGGATATAAGACAACACTTCCATTGGCCAGCAAAATTATTTCAATGGTATACAAATACAGTATCTCACCCCAGAAAAAAAATGTGTTGTTGTTTTCATCTCACAGATTTTTGCATGAAGATACACAGACAGTCCAGTGAAACTAGTATACCACCCAGGGGCACATGCAGGTAGCTTTTAAAGGGAATGTGAGATGGTACTCTGATTGGCTTATTGTGTGTTTAAACCCACAGCACACTTACAGGAAATTAAACCATGAAACCAAACCTCTTACACATTTGCACCATAGTTGTTCTCCTAGTACTCCACTGTGGAAATGTAAAAACAAATTTGGATGCACCTTAAACAAATGGGCAATGAGCCATATATCTTGGACTAAAAGTCTTATGTCAGAGCAAATTTAGACAAAGAACTATTAAGATGGATAGTCTCTGAGATGCAAACAGTTCATTTCAGGACCTTGCCACTATCCAGCAGTAAATTATGTGTCCTCATCTCTTATGTTAGATTCTGAAATATACATCAGATACTCTAAATACAGCATGGGAATATTGTTCTTAAATTCCAATGAGAAAAATCAAAATTAGGAAAATGCTCTGTTGCAAAATTATACTACTAAGATTGATATTTAACCTCAAAAGTTTAATCACCCATTTGCTAATTCAGCAACAAATCTAACTGAATACATGGTATTTCCCCTTCTCCCAGATAAGGCAAATATCTAGTTACCACTGTACTGTCAGTCAGGTTTCCCTTGTGGGATGAACATCAATCAAATACATGCAACAGGCAGTTGAGATGTTTTATGTCTTTTCAAATAAAGAATTAATAAGGAATTTGGTAGAGTCTCCAATGGCTCCCAGTGTGGATGTGAGCTGACTTAGAACAGGAGACAATGAATTCTGCAGCTTGGTCTGCTGGGAACAATGACATTAGAAAAGAGGACTGTAAGCTCTACACTATAATATATAGTCTTTGAAACAATTTTGTATCATTTTTATATTCTTATGCCACAAAAAGGAAACCAAGAATTATGGTAGATTTAAGAATTATGAGACTGAAGTTTGAAGTGATTAAAGAGAGACTGATGAAATTGCTAAGGTGTATTACCTTCAGAGGGTGAGTGTTATTACACAGAGTCAAACATTTTGTTTCCTGTCACTGTGATGGGAGTATGAGAATGATGAATGTGCACAGCACTTCATTTCCTTAAGAAGCACAGCAGTGGACAGATGACAGGGCACAGTAAATAAAACAACAAATATTTATATTTGAGTTATTAAACTGTATCTCAGTTATTTTTTATTTTGATGCATAAATAGAAAGCTTACCTCATTAGTTGCATAATGTAAATAGTTCATGACTGTAAAAAATAAAAGGTGTTCAAATAACTAAGACTAAAGCTTGTCTATTGCAATACAATATAAATATAAAATAATCATCAAACAGTTTTAATCTTTTTCTGAAAAGTTGTCTTTTTTGGAGATTTTTGCGTTTTTACATGATACGGAAAACAGATGTTTATACACTCAAAACACACATGTTCATTCAATTTTTATTTAATATTTAGTTTTCAAATGTAATCTCTTTGGCTGACATTAACAGCAACATAATGTAAAAGTGTGTGATTCATTCTATCTTTGGTACACAAAAATTAATTCTGAAATGAAACCTCATTTGAACTTTGTTTTACACTCAATACACAGCATTAGACCTCTTTCCTATAACTCTTCCAGCTGTAAAGTCATCACAGAACCATTGACATTCACAGGTCCTAAAGCTGAGTTTAGCAGAAGGAAGATCAAGAGACCTTTGACCCAGTTAGTAGCAGCAAAGGAGTCCTCTAAAAAAAAATAAAAAAAGGGATTATTGCCCCCTTATAAACATATAGAAATACAGATAAGAAGCGATAGTGACCCAAACAACTTCTTAATATTCTTAAGATTAAAGTTATAATTTCAGAGACTTTTAGCAAAAAAATGTTCTGTTTATAACTGACTGTCATGTGAGTCCAGGAATGCAGTGTTTACCCACGCTTCATAGAATTCCCCTGAAATATGAAAAATAAAATGCTAAAATTCTAAAACCCTGTCAAAGCTGAAATAATGCATCCTGGGGGAGATTTCTCTATTTTCATTGTGATCTGCTTCAATTGTTTGCCTCCCTGTGACAGTTCTGTATACATGCTTCCTGTCCTGTACTTCCTGTAATCATTATATAAGCAGGGAAGACTTCAGCAAACTTAGCAGGCTCTAATTGGTGAAAAAAAAACAAGTTTTCTTACATTCTTTTCATCTTATTCATTAGCTAAACTTCCTCCAGAGATGCATTTCCCAACATGTGCTTAAAATAAGAGACTCAGGACCATTTCCATTCCAGCCTGGCTAATAGAATATAAACTAAGGGTCTTCCCTGGAGCTATAAAATAGACTGTGATTAAAAAAGAATCAAACTTCCATTAATTAATACCATGAATTTTATTACACATCCTATCAGTATTCAATAAAGACAGTCACTGTACCTGGGCCTCAGAATGTGATGAAATGAGTTGGATTTATATTCGGCATCACTCAGCTTGGCTCCTCTGCATTGCCCCATTGTGTCGAAATGCAAAGTCATCTCTCACAGTATTGCGTGGGCTGCAGAATTCATTTCAAAGTGTGATGGTGGAAGTCCCGACACAATTGTAAAACCCTCTGGACATGTGATGGCTTTTGATCCGTCACATATCACAGTTTTGGATACAGTAACCCAATTAAAAATATACAATTAGCTAAGCAATGGTAATCTGCTGTGAAATGCATAACTGTTCTTTGACTTATATTTGTCAACATAGATTTTATTAAAGTTCTAAGTACCTGAGGGGCCTGCATCAGCTGTGATCTCTTCTCTCGTGGGCGTTCAGAGATCAAACAGATTTAATATGCTGCTGTTGTCACCTGTAAACAGAGCAAAGATGCTGATGCAACCTTCATGCCATCCCTGAAATTGTTGTGCAATGAAATGGCCCAAAGTGCACTTACAAACCTTTGATGGTTCTTTGCATCTGGAGATGGTGCACAGAGATGGTGTCCAAATTGTCCTCTGACCTCAGTTCATGAAATACGGGGATTAAAGCTGTGTTCATGGTATTTTAAAATAGTTTTTAGCAAAAAGGTAAGCAATGAACCCAGTGTCACTGTTTAAATCAAGACTTCCAGTTTCAATGTCTAAAGTCAAATGTCATAGAGGAAGAATGATGCCCTGGTTTTGAATATTGATTGGAACAAGGCTTGAAGATCTTTTAAGTAAACATATAAGAGTTCAGTAACAGTAAAAGCAAAACTCCATAAGTATCAGTAAGGGATGGCACTCAGAATTATGATACCCAAAATACCCAAGGTCAAAGAATTTGAACACTTTCTTGATAACAATCATTACCTGTGCAACTGTTTGTATAATACTTAGTTGAAATTAATCAATTTTCAAGCCTAGGATCAAACCTCATTTTTCATTGTTAGCATCAAGAATCATCATTTTGTAATCACTTATCTACATTATTTTCTTGTACTTTTGTTGTATAAAACAATTTTGTCTGTTCATTTTCCAGACTTTTATTTTGAAGCAATGGCACAATGATATGCCTTATTGTCTAATTTTGACAGAAGGAAATGATTTTGTTTTTCAGATCAGTGGGAAGTGTTAGGGATATTTTTGGCATTCCTGTTTATAAACAGCTCGTAATGTGTAAGGTTCAGTTGTGTTTGCAGCTTCTAAATTCATACAGTAATTGGTTGATGGATCAGTCAGTATGGAATGTTTTCCTGTGGACATCATCTGTCCATCTGTGCATCTTCAAAAAAAAATAGAATTACCCTGTTTTTTTTTGTATTTTTTATTTTTATACTGCGTCATTTTTCTTCTCACTCCTTCAAACCTGAGTTTGAAAATGGAAAGTGTATATGAACCCAGCCTCCTATTTATATAAGCACCCTGAGGCTGGCTGGATTAACAATGTACGGCATCAAGCTTACGATTCACTGAGACAGGCTGGCCTTAGATAACCCCCAGTTCTGTCAGACCTGATTATCAGACTCCACTGAACACAAAGGACCTATTCTGTAAGCCATCACAGGGAAAATCTTTCTATTTCTCTGCATTGTTGCAGGTCCTTCCCCCCCTTAATATGGACTTTTGTGGTATTTACTTGAGGATTTAGCTATGTATGGCTGTCTTGTCCGGCAATTAGAAGAGTGGTGAGGATACATGTATGTGTACCTAGACACACACACGGACATGCACACACACACATGCGCACACACTCATACACAACATATGTCCTCCTGCTACCATTTTCCTAAGCCCCTACACGAAGGGGGAGAGAGAGAGGCGGGAGGGAGGAAGAGAACTCACTCATACATATATGTACATGGACTCACACATACAATCCAATATGTTGTACGTATAGTTGGAGTTTTTTAAAGCAAAAGTTGGGGAGAAGCATTTTTCAGACAACCCCTCACTCAAATACCTCTATCCGTCCTATCCAGTTTTCTACGCAGGTATTAAATTGCCACGTACCTTCTCTCTCATCACATTTTCTGCTTCCGTCATCCTACCCCTTCCCCATCTCCACTTTCATGTCTACTTTCCTTTCCTCTGTATTTCACTTTCTCTTCTAGTGGTCAAGTGGGGGTTCACCCAAAATAGTGAGGCATGACACTGCTCCCTTTGACTCCAGCCCCAAGATCAAATGTTTGTACTGATAAAATTCTTGCCACATCACAGTAAACTCCTTCCAAATGCATTCAATGTTGTCTGAAAGTTAATTCAACCAAAATATTAATATGATGAAGATGAAATCTTGTTTCAATTTTAAATATTTTGCATTTTAAGTGAATACATATTATAATAGTTAAACATCTGCCTTTTAGGGTATGTGAACATTCTCTTCGTAGAGATAATATACATGAAATTAATACAATATCAATATATTTTGACAATGCAGAAAAGATCTCCTCATGCGCACAGGTTCATTTTTATTAAGGGTGGGACATAGGGACAGAAGATGACTACCATGAGACAGAAATAGGCTTTTGTTTAAATGTGGGCCACAGCTCTGATCTCAGCCTACTGTTTTTTTTTCTTTATTGCCAACAAATTCAAGTTAGCTCATGGACAAACAAAGGCAACACTTTTATGTTCACATATCCTGATCATGTATGATATTTTCTGTAAAACCCTTAAGAGCAAGATCATGAGAATGCTGAAGTAGAAGCTGGTTAAAAAGTCTGGCAGTTTAGAAACCTGAAAATTATGCACATATAATAGCTTTTATGGTAATTTGTGGTGTTTTGTGGATTTTTTCAATCATAGACAAAAAATTTACACTTGAAGATTTTTTGATGAATACATTTTGTGTTGGTTACTTTTCAATTGGCTCTCAGCAAGGTCCACCTATTCTTAGCTGCTGCTGTGTCTGGCATTCCACCATAACATTTGGCTTTCGTCAATAACGCCACCATCAGAGGGTTAACCTACTGCAAATGATTATCTTTAATATGTTTCATTTTATCCAGAAAGGTTTACAGTATGCAGTAGAGGGCTAAATCAATAATGTAACAATAACTATAACTTAGAACCAAACGCTACTATTAGCAAAGGAATCTAAAGCCTCGCTTGATTAAATGGAAATGGAGAACACTACTGAATAATAAAGGAACAATATCGTTCTTGTACAGATGGAAAGGTAAACAAAACAGCCTTAAAATGTTTTATCAACCTAGTCTATGTAAAGTTGTTAATTTATAGGTTGCAACTAACTGTTGTACTTATAAAATGCCATAGCCTGTGGGTCCTGTTACCTCTCTCTTACCATGGCCTGCCTGATCCCCCACAATACTTTTGCCAGATGCTGCTCTCAAACTTATCCCTTCATAGCAAAAAATGGATTTGGATAAACCGTGAATGCACTTGTGGTATGCATCGTACATGAGTGAAGTTTGTTCAATTATAGCCCAATGACTGTCACATGCAATCCAACCTTTATCTAGATGTAGCTTTTGGTACTAAAGAGGGTCTATCTGGTTTGCTGCAGATTTTCAAAATGCAATGCATGTGCATCAGTGTTTAACTGTATAGCTGGTACAAAAATAGTTTTATTTAACTGAGAAGTGCATGACTGCATAAACAAACAGCCAGCAGTGTGCGATTTCTTCCTGTTTGTTGTTGCTGTGCTAGATAACAGCCCACCAAAAAGAGTCCTGCTGTGACACAAATAGATATGACTTCTGTGTCCACCTCATGGGGGTTTGTTTGTTGAAGGCATAAATCTAATTTTGCCCTGCAGTTTGAAACTATGTAACCCTTGAATTAAACCCCATTTGAGCTAAGTTAACCTGATCCAAATTAATGGCACCTACAGATAAAAAAAGAAAGAAAAGTCAGAGAAGAAAGAGAAAGAAAAGTCAGGGAGAAAATCTGATTTCTCTGTGTTGAGTGTTTGTAACTTAATATAGTAGCAGTAACTAAAATCACTGGTAACATGTAACAATAGAATATTTTCTAATGCCTTGATGTCAACAAAGCAGAGGGTGATGAGGTAACTGTTCCTATACTGTGGCTATTCATATGACTTGAACTGTCTCTGAGCACCACATATTATAAGGTGGTCAGTAAGGCATCTTTATGTATTTGTCTCCAGATTTATTGAACATGCTTTTGACCAGTTTGTTGGTAACGCAGAGATTCTCTGTAGTGTAGATAAAAATATCAACTCGTTGCCATAAATCATCAGCATTGAGCAGTGCCATTGTCAGTAGCAGTAATAAGATTTTTAGAAGTGTTGTTTGAGTTATTGTAGTTATTAGTACTATTGTTTTTTGATTTCTCATCACTTTTGACAACATTGACATTATTGTATAATTGTGCACCAATTTGTTATGAATTATGAATGTATTATGAACCAATTTATTATGAAATCCTACAATTCAGTTTCAGAACTATAACCCCAGAAGCATTCCAAATACATTATTTGAGGATAAAATCTGGCTGTCAGAATTGCTGTCTGATACAAATTTTTGATCGTAAAGATGAAATGTAAAGAATGGTCTTTCACCCCTTCCTTCTATTAATAGAAAATTACACAGCTGCTCGGATAGAGCTGGCTATTGTGTTGGGTAGAAGATTGATGCTCCACTTTCAATATTTAACACTAATGAAGAGGCTTAATAGCTACCATTTATAGAATGAAGAGGGAAGGTGGCTTGAAGAGTCCTTCTTACACTCACTGAGAGGGGGGAGCAGTAATGAGCTTCACTCCTTCGGTGGCATCAGGATATCTGTCTCATTAGGACAGAAGGATTAAAAGCTTTGCTCTTAAGATTTTAACCGTGATTCCTCAGGTTAACACAGCAAGGGAATTCAGTGCTCATTTGACATGCCTGCTTAAATAAAGGTAAAGTTACAATAAGTAAATAAAAATACTGATTTTCCCTTGTCCATAAGCAGTAGCTAGATGTTCCTGAAGTCTGAGTAAGATACTGAAATAGATACCACTGTGTGTCCTGCAGATATAGGTGGTCCATCTTCCCCATACAAGGAGAGAGCAAAACAGGAATTTACAATGGTACTTGCAACTTCTGAATGTCAAGCTTAGTTCCCTGTCCATTATGTTATTCTGCAACTCAAAGTGTGTTGTATCCCCCACAAACATCCCCTTGCATTCCAGATATTTCAAGACTGCTCGGGTGATGGCAGAAGGGCTCACTAGTGCACACCATGGAGTACTGAGTACAGAGCACTCACCTTACAGTGCAAGCCTCTGCAGGTCTAGCCTCCACAAATACAAGAAAATCCACCACAAAGTCTCTGACTCATTTCAGAATTCCTGTACAAAACATAACAAGAACAGAAAAGGAAGTTAAATGAATGAGAATACTGTGACAGTAAAATGAGACTAAAATGTGCACTGTACACATTCAATGCTAGGATACCAATGTTGACCATGCAACATTTTATTTAACATTAAAATATGTTCATATTCCATATAATTCTTCAGTATAAAATAATGTTCCTCTTATAGGATCTTAAATTGCTCATGGTATGTGTATATTCAGCTGTGGAGATAGTTATACATGCACCTGCTTAACTGTTATACATGTTATTGTCTAATCATGTGGTATTGATAACCACACTGTGTGTGACAGTGATTCAAACCAGGACTGTTAAAACTTTGTGTCTTCAATCATGAATCATGCTTTTATCTGGTTTGCTTGTGTAATGTGCATTTTATGTAGTTCCTCGTTTCTATGCAAATGATTCAAAAATGTGAAATATGTCAATTATGAAATATGACATAACCCTTTTAAAAAGTGCAATGGCATCAGGCATGGAATCAATTCCTTTCTGTGTGAAGGTCTATATATACCTGTCTGATACCTTTACCCAACTCAAGAGTGTTGTTCTTTGTGTTTGATTTGATTTTTATTGCATGGTTAACTGTAAAAAGCCCATGTCT